>CM053566.1:6161500-6189373 GCA_028646485.1 Cryptoprocta ferox | reverse complement strand
TCCCTCTCCCTCCCCCTTCCCCTCCCTCTGCCCCCTCCCCTTCTCGCACTCGCTCTCAAAAAATAAAAAATAAATAAAAATAAAAGATGACCAAACAATTATGTTGCATGTCTAGTTTTCTAAGTCTGTCAGAGCTGCTTTAGCAGCTAGAAATAGCATGAGTTAGAAATATCCCAAACTTCAGCTTCCTTTTTTATAAACTAGATACCAACTTTGATTCTCTAATTCTGAAAGCCAAAAATGATAAGAAAGCATAGTTTCTCTACTTCTTGAAAACTGCTTTTGCTGATTTTTAATTCTGTTCACTTTTTAATTTTGTTATTATTTTTAAAGTAACCTCTATGTCCAATGTGGGTCTCGAACTCATGACCCTAAGACTGAGAGTCACAGGCTCTACTGATTGAGCCAGTTAGGTGCCCCCATTCACTTTTTAAAAAATCAGTTATTACAAACTTTCAGATATTCAGAAAGGTAATATAACACTCATGTATCATCACCCTACTTAAAAAATACTTTGATATTATTACCAATATAGCTTAAGACCTCCTCTTCTTCCCAAATACATCATCCTCTTTGCCCCAACCTGAAGTATCTATTATTCTGATTTTTGTTCTTAATACTCCATTAATTTCTCTAGCTCTTTGCTCATAAAACTTTCTAAATATCTCACAAAATTGTTTTGCATGCTTTAAAATGTTACACTTTTAAAACAACAGAGGGGCACCCACCACCCTCTTAGTATTAAGTCTTTAGAACAATCAGGTTTTTCCTTCATTATCCCCCAATCACCAAATCCAAAAGGTATCTTTAAGTTTTTTGTTTTGTTTTGTTTTTAGAGAGAGAAGGAGAGGAACAGAGAGACAGGGAGAGAGAATCCCAAGAAGCAGGCTCCATGCTCAGTGCAGAGCCTGACGCTCAGGGCTCATTCCCACAACCCTGGGATCGTGACCTGAGCCAAAAATCTAGAGTCAGTTGCTCAATCGACTGAGCCACCCAGATGCCCCTGTATGGTCCTTTTTTAAAACCCAGCTTCATCCCTTTGGAACTGCATAAATTCAGGTGCATTCTTTGCCCTTCTTGGAGTGTCTGTTTTCTTGACTATACAATGGGAATATTAGTATTCCCCCCAGGGAGTTATGGTGAGGTATAAATCTTTGCTCAGATTTTTATGAGAATTAAATGAGATAATTCACATAAGCCTCCTAGTACCCTTAGTTAAGGACTTAATGGCGTTCATAACTCTTGGTAATCAGGATTACCTTTTGGTCATCTAAGCGTTTACTCCTGGACCATATGAGGCTTCCGCCTTTTTCATAACAGTCTATTGCCTGCAGCCTAAGAAGTCATCCACAGGCAGTATTTTGCTTCAAGTTGCTTAATGTGTCATGTCTAAATTACAGCTTGTTTACAAGGTGAAATCCAATGATATATTAGAGAGACTAGCGTTGAGTTCCGCGGACACGAGCAAGCAGACTGAATGGCAAAAACTCGTAGATGAAGCTAAGGAAAATCTATGTAAAATCCAGGTATGTTTTCCCTGTCATGTATGAGAGTATTTGGTTTCGGATTGATGGATTGAATAACATTTGGTCACCTCACTATGTCTGGCATTTCTGAACCAGGACGATGATTTTGTGGTGAACTACTGCTTGGAGGCTCAGTGGATAACCTATGAAACCACCCAGGAAATGCTAAATTATGCCAAAACAAGGGTAAGTTTTTATAACGTATCTGTTAGTTTGTGTCATGCAAAAAAAACCATCTCAAAAAAAGTGAATTGTGTCTCCATTATAGACCTATTTTTTTTTAATGTTTATTTTTGAGAGAGCGAGCATGAGCATGGGCAGAGAGAGAAGGAGATACAGAATCCCAAGCAGGCCCCATTTTGTCAGCACAGAGCTTGATGTGGGGCTTGAACTCACAGACCGTGCGATCATGACCTGAGCCGAAGTCGGACGCTAACCGACTGAGCCACCCAGGCGCCCCATCATAGACCTGTTTTAAAAAACTACATTTTTTTGCTGTAGTTTTCCCTCCATGAGCTTTGAATACCATTGCTAGTTTTAGTCCTTAAAATTAAGGTGTAACAGATGGGCAAAATGTTATGAGTTGTTTTCATAAAATGCATTGTTTTTTAAAGTATGTTTATCTCCGAGTTCAGTGCAATTTGATAATTTGTTTCCTTTCACAGAAAACCCATCTTTTTTCAGGAAAAAAACTAATATAGCAGGTACTCTAACTGTGTTTTTTATTGTTCATCTTAGCTTTTGAAAAAAGAAGATAAAACTGTTCCTGTCTATTCTGATGGCTTAAAAGAGGTAATTACATTGGACTTAATTTGAGGGTAAATATGTACCTTTACAATATGTTTTCAGTTCAAGATAGACCTATATTTTTTCAAAAGCAAGTTATTTTAATTCTTGTTTTCTTACTGAAAAATGGGAATACTAGTACTTATAGAGTCATTTTGAAATCAGTTGAATTAATTTATATAAATCATTTTGCATAGTGCCTGCCACCTCTTACGAACACAAATAACTGTAAACTGTGATGATGATTATCATGGTACAGAAGTACATATGTGTGCACGTGTATTTTTAAACTTTTATCTCAAAGTATATTTTTGGTATAATCCAGCTGGATTTTTAGCATAAGGACATTTATAAACCCCTGGAAAAACTAATTATTTTAAAGGGCACCTACAGTCAATGTGCAAATGCCTTCTTTCTTGCAGTTTTACTTCCTTTAATGTGATTGGAAATGTTTCCGTTATCCCACCTTGTTTTTGTTTTGTGTTACGTAAATGCAGTCATATTTATGGGAATTGACCAATAATATGGGATGAAATGGGCATGTGTACAAGACTTTTGAAACAGAATGCTTAATTTTTGGTGTTTGTGGTTTTTATTGCTTGCAACATTCATATTATCAGGTTATTTCTTCTTAGGTACTAAGGGCTCATGCAAAATTGACTACTTTTTATGGAGCATTTGGACCAGAAAAATTCAGGTGAAAAATTCCTCATTTTTCAATTTTAGATTATGAATTAGGTTTTAGAGTGTCATAAAAGATACAGTGTCACTTTGACTAAATGTGTTTCTGAGAATTGAGTGATGGAAAATATTATTTTCCTGCTGAGGTTTAGACACTCTTCTACACCATCTATGGGAAGTGATAAATTTGAAAGGCGGGGTGCCTGGGTGGCTCAGTCAGTTAAGCATCTGACTTCGGCCCAGGTCATGATATCATGGTAAGTTCAAGCCCCACGTTGGGCTCTGTACTGACAGCTTGGAGCCCGGAGCCTGCTTTGGATTCTGTGTCTCCCTTTTCTGTCTGCCCCACCCCCACTTGGGCTCTGTCTCTCAAAAATGAATAAAGGTTAACAAAAAATTTTTTTAATTGGAAATTTAAATGCACATACTTTTGCCCTAGCAAATTCACTTCTGGCAGTTGATTCTATCCGATATACTAACATGTGCACCAAGAGGAGCATTATTGACATATATGAGATATACCTTAAAGATAAGACAAGTTACAGGGCACCTGGGTGGCTCAGTCGGTTAAGCGTAACTCGATTTTGGCTCAGGTCCTGATCTCGCAGTTAGTGAGTTCCAATCCCACATCAGGCTCCGTTCTGACAATGCAGAGCTGCTTGGGATTCTTTCTCTCCCGCTCTCTCAATCCCTCCCCAGCTCCAGCTCGCGTTCTCTCTCAAAATAAACTTAAAAAGTTTTTTTAAAAAAGATAAGACAAGTTAATTTATCAAAATAAATTAACAATGAAGAGAAGTTTTATTTTTTTCCTTGTGGCTAGTCAATCTCCCTTTCCCTGCTAATTGTTATGCTAACAATCTGGCATGCATTTGTCTGTCTCTGGACATTGTATTCAGGTGATTTTATATTCTTCATTCACCAGTATGAAATAGTTTTAGTTAACATTTCTTTAGAATGTCCTGTTATCTGGTAGACTAGCCCTACTATACTTTCCTTTTCAGAATTTGGGGGGCCATTTTCTCATGTTTGTTTTTCTGTATGACATTTGGAATGAGAATCAGCTTATCCAGCTTAAAGAAATCTTATTTTGGGGCACCTGGGTGGCTCAGTTAGTTGAGTGTCTGACTTTGGTTCAGGTCATGATCTCAGGGTCTGTGAGTTCGAGCCCTGCCTCGGGCTCTGTGCTGCCAACGCAGAGCCTGCTTCAGATCCTCTATCAACTTCTCTCTCTGCCTCTCCCCTGCTTGTTCTCTCTTTCTCTCAAAAATAAATTTTTAAAATTTTTAAAGAAATTTTATTTTTATTGGGATTTAAAATTTTTATTTATTTTTATTTGTTCTTGGGAATGTGCTGAACCTAAGATCAATTTGGGGAGAACCAGCATCTTTACAGCATTGAGTCTTCCTATTTAAGGACATTATGTGTCTTCCTACTCATTCTGTCCTTTTTTTATGTTCCTGAGCAATATCTATTCAGTTGTTTTCATACAAATTTTGTACATTGTTAATTAGTATTAAAAAAATTTTTTTTAACATTTAATTCATTTTTGAGAGACAGAGACAGAGTGTGAGCAGAGGAGGGGCAGAGAGAGAGGGAGACACAGAATCTGCAGCAGGCTCCAGGCTCTAAGCTGACAGCAGCAGGCCTGACGCAGGGCTCGAACTCACAAACCGTGAGATCATGACCTGAGCCAAAGTCGGATGCTTTAACTGACTGAACCACTCAGGCACCCCTGTTTAATTTAAATTGTTTTCTACTGTTATAAATGGGACTTTTCACCATATTTTTGAAGGGATAGGAAAAGCTGTTGATTTTTTTAAATTATTTTTTAACCAGCTACTTTATTGAATTCCTTTATTATTCATAATGTTTCAGTTGATCTTATTTTTTCCATGTATATAATTGTAGATACAAATAATGATAATTTTGCCTCATTTTTTCCCTTTACCTAATCTCATTGACTGGTGCTTATAGAACAGAATGAAATATGGTAGTAATAGGCATCCTTCTATTGTAACTGGCATTTATGGGAATTCTTATTTTGCTTTATCATTTAAGCATGGATAAGCAAGATATAGGCTTTTAGGGCGTTTATTTCTCTTTTTATAATTTTAAGGATTTTAAGGAAATATTCATCATCTATTTGTGAGGTTTTATGGGGGTTTTTTGTTTGTTTTGTTTTGTTTTGAGAGAATGCACACGACACGAGCAAGGAAGGGCAGAGAGAGAGGGAGACTTAGAATCCCAATCAGGCTCTGTGTTGTCAGCACAGAGCCCGATGTGGGGCTTGAACTCATGAACCGTGAGATCATGACCTGAGCTAAAATCAAGAGTCAGATGCTCAGCCAGCTGAGCCACCCAGGTGCTCTATTTCTGAGCTGTAATCAGGACTGAGTTGGTCATACATTACTGGTTATAGCCAAAGGCTAGGAATAACCTAAATGTTCAACTATGGAGGACTATTTAAATAAATAATAGTAAATCCATGCCATGGAATGATATATAGTCCTTAAAAAGAATAACATTTATGTGTGCTAATTTGGTATAAGCACCAACTTAATATAAAATGATTTTTTAAAGAACGGATAGTGTATAGAAAATTCTGATTTATTTTAAAAACTTAAATTAGGGGCTTCTGGGTGGCTTATTTGGTAAGCATCCAACTTTGGCTCAGGTCATGATCTCATGGCACGTGGGTTTGAGCCCTGTGTCAGGCTCTGTGCTAACAGCTTAGAGCCTGGAGCCTGGTTTGGATTCTGTGTTTCCTACTCTTTCTGTCCCTCCCCCATGCACTCTCTGTCTCTCTCTCTCTCTCAAAAATAAATAAATACTTTAAAAAATTTTTAATACTTAAAATAATTGCTTATTATAAAGTGGTTATCTCAGGAAGGACCCCGAAGAAGAGTTATGGCTTTTGGGGAAGATAACAGAAGCTCTATAGGTCTGAGATAAGAAGAAAATATACTTTTCACTGTATAATCTTTGAAACTTTTTTTAACTTTGAGGGAAAAAAAGTTAAAATGTCTAATGGTTTCTGCTTGTAACATATAATCTTAATTTCTTTTTAAACTACTAACTTTTTTCCTCTCTGACTTTGCAGTGGTAGTTCTTGGATTGAATTTCTGAATAATGAAGATGACCTTAAGGATATCTTTTTACAGCTAAGAGAAGGAAACCTCGTTTGTGCACAGTACCTTTGGCTTCGACATCGGGTAATATGTTTTGTGTTTTATTCTTAATGGCTTTATGGCTCCTGGGGTAGGTGATTGAATCCATTGTCTTCGGTTAAGAAGGGTATCAGGTGTGAGTGGGTAACAGACTGTTTGATTAAAGTACCCTGATGATATTAAATTAGTGGTAAAAATACCTTAGAAACATATTTTATCTCATCATTCAGAATCTAATTTAACTCCTAAACTTAGTTCAAGAGACAACATTTTGGGACACCTGACTGGCTCAGTCAGTAGAGCATGTAACTCTTGATCCTTGGGGTTGTGAGTTTGAGCCCCATGTTGGATATAGAGATTACTTAAAAGCAAAGTCTTTAAAAGGCAACATTTTATTAAATGATTTATTGATGAGCTTTCTTAAGTAGTATTGCAGCTCAGATTGTGGGAAAGGATTGCCCGTTAACACTGCTGCTCTGAATCATTTCTTTCCTTTTTTTTCTCAAGTTGCAGGAGTGTCTGGTGTTTGGTCTCTCCAACAGAGAATCTTTTTTTTTTTTTTTTTATGTTTATTTATACTTGAGAGAGAGAGACAGAGTGCGAGCAGGGGAGGGGCAGAGAAGGAGGGAGACACAGAATCCAAAGCAGGCTCCAGGCTCTGAACTGTCAGCACAGAGCCCGATGTGGGGCTCGAACCTATGAATGGCAAGATAGTGACCTGAGCCGAAGTCGTACATTTAATCGACTGAGTCACCCAGGCACCCCACTCTGAATCCTTTCAATGTTGGTGGATATATTTAGGTCCAAAAAGTGGTATCTTGGTGTGATGTCATTAATGGACACATTGCTTGTAAGGATTTGTACTATGACCTCCTGCTAGGTTTTTCTTTCTCTGCCAGTTCCCCTGCCACCTAATTTTTTGTTGGTACTTTTTACCATGGAAGCTCATGGAGTTTGTGGCTGCCAACGACTCATTGGTACAGAGGAAATCACCCTTACTGCTCATAATTCAATCAGTAAATTATTTGTTAACAAATCTTTCCATCTTGGGAGACTGTCATTTTAAATCTGTCTGAGAGATCTTAATTTCTCACCCTGTATAATTTAGGCAAACTTTGAAAGCAGATTTGATGTGAAAATGCTTGAGAACTTGCTCAACTCAATTTCTACACCAGTCTCTTTGCAAAAGCTTTGTCCATGGCTTAAAAATGATGTGATCCCATTTGTGAGAAGGGCTGTACCTGAAGGGCAGGTGAGTTGCCTTCAGTATTTCCATTCTGGATCGTCCAAGTGTAGTCTTTGCCTTATGTCATAGTAAATTGCACTAACACCAGTTATTTTTTTTAGTGTCTCTGTTGAAAGATTATCAAGGGGGGTTTTAAGTTATTCCAATGATTATCTCCTGAGTATTTTATTTTTAAACGATGTGTCTATTTCAGAAAATTCTTGCAAAATGGTTGGAACAAGCAGCCAGGAACCTTGAATTAACTGATAAGGTAACACTAGTATAATTAACACTGAACAGACATTTCAAACACTCCCAGTGGCATACAACATCATGTTTAATGGTTTCTATTACTCTTCACAGGCAAACTGGCCAGAAAATGGACTTCAACTGGCAGAGGTATTTTTTACAGCAGAAAAACCAGATGAGTTGGTGTTGGTGTCCTGTTGGCAATGGATTTCCTTGGTATGATCTAGAAAATGAATTTTTAGTAATAAAGCACTCAATTTATATTAAAGAGTTTGTCTACATGTACTTAGGAATACATCCACTTCTTAAATTTTCTGTTTATGAGTTCTTTCATGTACTTTTAAAATTCACAAGAAGAAAACTTTTTTTTTCTTTCTGATTCTCCTGTCACAACTTCAGCCTATTTTAATGCTCTGTTTTTCCTCTATTGATCCAACCAAATGGGAAACAGTAGATAAACACACTCCTAAGTAGTATAATTGGGATTTTCTGCATTGGCAGCATTTCATAGTCCTTTACAAGAATGAAACTTATTAATGCATTAGGATTAGTTTTCAAAGACTTGTTTAAACCAGCAAACCACTCCCAGTTCTGATTGGATTTCTTAGATTTCCAATAGCCATTATGGCTTAAGTACCAGTGAATTTTTTAAAAGATGAAAAAAATTCTGGGTCTTTTTTGACTGAAAAAAAAATAGCAATTCTAGAAAGGGAACTAAGCTCAGGAATGCTAATGTTACATTTGATGTTAATTTGAAGTTCATGAACTGAATTTATAATTTGGCTTCTGAATTTCTTAATTTCTTTTTCCTCTTAAGTTTCTAAAAACTAGAAAGCATTCATTATATTGAAAAAAAAGAAAATTACTCTCGTATTTTAAATAAGTTTGTTGGGTTACCATAAATTCATTTAAAAACTAATATGTGAGATATCCCAGTACAATTTCAACTTGAAGTATTAAGGACTTTCTACCAGAACGTATGACTTTGTATAAGGTTATAATATACATTATGAAATTGCATTGATTCCTTAAATTTCTAGAGCCCTAAAATAAGTAGTAAACTTCCTCCTACTTTCTGATACAGCAGATTCTTGCCAGTAATTGTACTTACTGATTATATACTGTTAAAAATTAAATGGGAATTTTTTTCTATACATTTCAAGTATATTGATGTATATAATCAATATACGTTATAATATTATAACGTATATTGATCATTATAATACGATTTTCCATAGAAGAGCTTTTTCCTCTTGCTATAAAATACTTTTGTCTTTTCCCTGTTAATTGTCTTTTATCAATATTGAAAGTTCTGTTCTTATATGTAAGTTTAGAAAATGTTACAGCTCTGTATCTGATCTTGATCTGTATAGATGGGACATGGAGGGCCATCTAAATGATGTTTTTATACTTAAGTATAAAAATAGTATACTAGCATTCAGGGACACCTGCCTGGCTCAGTCGGTGGAGCGTGCAACTCTTAATCTCTGGGTTGTAGGTTTGACCCCATGTTGAGTGCAGAGATTGCTTAAAAACTAATATCTTAAAATAAAAATGAAACCGTTAACAAATTACACTAACAGTGAAGTTTTTATATTTTTTTGAGAAAATTGTTTTTAGATTTCTGTTGGATTCTAATGTTAATTTATACTAGTTAATGAATTAAAATTCTACAAAACTTAAAGGCTTTAGGTACAGATTTCCTCTTATGACCATAATCATGGTTATTTCTTATTTTATCTGAAATAATTCTTTTTTTTTAGTTTTATTTATTTTGAGAGAGACAGAGACAACACAGGTGGGGAGGGACAGAGAGACAGAAAGAGAGAGAGGGAGAAAGAATCCTAAGCAGGCTCCACATGACCAGTGCAAAGCCTGGTGTGGGGCTCAAACCCAGAAGCCCACGAGATTATGACCTGAGCCGAAACCAAGAGTCAGACGCTCAACCGACTGAGCCACCCCGGCACCCCTTACCTGAAATAACTCTGACTTGTTGTATATTTTTCTCTCTCGCTTCTGTTTTAGAAGGATTATCAAAACACAGAGGAAGTATGTCAGTTAAGGACTTTGGTAAATAACTTGCAGGAGTTGATCACATTGCATAGGAAATACAACTGCAAACTGGCCCTCTCTGATTTTGAGAAGGTAAAAGTCTAGATTTAGCAGAAGTATTATTAGTTTTTAATCGCAGCCACCATGGCTAGAGCTTGCATCTATACCATCTTTCTTTTGGCATCCAGGAGAATACAACCACCATTGTGTTCCGGATGTTTGATAAAGTGTTAGCCCCAGAGCTGATTCCTTCCATCTTAGACAAGTTTATAAGAGTTTACATGAGGGAACATGGCTTGCAAGAGGAGGAACTTCTCCTGCTCTACATAGAGGTAACTTCTTTAGATGTAGTCTTTTTTCCTTGCCTCTGTGCAGTGTGTCATTGTATTAAACATTTAACCTTTAAGGAATGACATACTTTACCATTAGGATTTATGCAGCATGTTGTGTTGGCTTAGATTATGTGGGATAACTGCCACTGATTGACAGTAACCTTGGGCAAAATGGGTTAATATTAGGACTTCCTCCAAATTGTTATTGTGAGATAATAGCATAAGCTCAATAAATGTTAGCAATTATTTGCACACATTAATAAGATACAGTAATCTTATTTGTAAATTTCAAGAATGTTTCCTTCTTTAGTTTTCTGTACCATATAAAACTAAAGGCCAAGGCTTTGGCAATTTTGTGTTTCTTGAGTATTGTTTAACATTCATGGCTAAGTAGTTTTTTGGGTTTTTTTCCACATCCATAAAAGCTATTTATCTATATCTATCTGTTTTTTTACTTTTTGTGGGTGTGAGTTTTAAATTAAAAAAATATATATGTTTATCCCCTTTTAGGATTTATTGAAGAGATGTAGCTCAAAGTCCACATCACTCTTTGAAACTGCATGGGAAGCAAAAGCCATGGCAGTAATAGGATGTTTATCTGACACAGATGTAAGTACATAGTGACCATGTAGATTTTCCTTTTGAGCATTGCATCTTTTCTTAAAACTTTTTCTCTGACCACAAAAGCAACACATACTTGTTTAAAAAAAATTTTTTTTTATGTTTTTTAATGTTTTATTAATTTTTGAGAGGGAGAGAGACAGTGCGAGTGGGGGAGGGGCAGGGAGGGAGACCCAGAATTCAAAGCAGGCTCCAGGCTGTCAGCACAGAGCCCGACATGGGGCTTGAACCCACAAACCGTGCGATCATGACCTGAGCCAAAGTCAGACACTTAACCGACTAAGCCACCCAGGTGCCCCGCAACACGTATTTGTTAAGGAAAATTGGTAAGGTTTGGGAAAAGAATTTAAAAAAAATTAAAACACCCAAAATTCCATTTTCTTTAATTATAAAAAGTAAAAACTTTCTCATTCCCATTCTGAGAAGAACTACCATGGATGATGGGGTACATATATTTCTAGGCTTTTCTATGATTATACAAACATGGAAACATTTTTTAATGTAACACGCTTTTATTTTGCCTTCTCACTGTTACTGGTCACCATTATAAAATATGAATAAAATCATGAAAAATATTTTTAAACCACACTAGCATCTGCAGGAATAGAGGTTATGATTTAACTTTGAGCAGAGAAAATATTTTTCTGAGTTTTTCTAAATAATAAAATTGCACTTTATATGTCAAAATTGAAAGAAATATATACTTATACAATCAGAGGAAAAAAATTCTCAGAGTACCACACAGTGGATGTAAGACCTCTACTGTAGATTAGGCAGTCTCATTAAGTTGCATGAAACAAATCTGAGGCCTCTTCATGATTGGTGTGTGTGTATCTTTGTAGCTCATATTTGATGCTGTGCTTAAGATCATGTACGCGGCGGTGGTTCCCTGGAGCGTGGCTGTGGAGCAGCTGGTGAGACAGCACTTAGAGATGGACCATCCCAAGTAAGATGACAATCTCCCAAACAGTTGTTTTGGTGTTGGATAAACCTCATGTTTTCACTTGATATCCATTTATGGTTTTATATCCTTTACTGTGTCCCTTAGTATATCATTAAAAAAATACAGCCACGTTAATATCAACAAATTTCCTTTTAGGGTCAAGTTATTGCAGGAAAGTTACAAACTAATGGAGATGAAAAAACTTTTACGAGGTTATGGAATAAGGGAGGTAAATCTCTTAAACAAGGAAATCATGGTAAGTAGAATAGTCGAAGAGTCTTTTAACTCTGTTCCATTTTGAAAGCAACTTGGGAAATGTAATGAGGACTTTATATTCTTTAAAAAAATTTTTTTAAAATGTTTATTTACTTCTGAGAAAGAGAATGTGTGAGCAGGGGAGGGGCAGAGAGAGAGGAAGACACAGAATCTGAAGCAGGCTCCAGGCTCTGAGCTGTCAGCACAAAGCCTGATGTGGGGCTCGAACTCACAAACTGTGAGATCATGACCTGAGCCGAACTCAGATGCTTAACTGACTGAGCCACCCAGGCGCCCAGGACTTTATATTCTTAAAAGCTAATAGAGCTAGGTTCCTCACTACTTTCCTTTTGTTAAGATAGAATGTGAGTAGAATCTTCAGGAGTGCCTGGCTGACTCAGTCAGTGGAGCATGCAACTCTTGACCTCAGGGTTGTAAGTTTGAGCCTCACGTTGGGTGTAGAGTTTACTTAAAAAATAAAAAAAGATCTTTAAAAAAGGAGTGTATCAAATCATCAGGTTGTACACCTTAAATATATGCAATGTTTATTTGTCACATATTCCCCTGGGCAGTAGGGAAGAAGGTAGACAGAAGTGTCATAAAACTCCGAATATAAATCATGTTTTAATTTTTCACACAGCTTTCGTTTTTTGCTACTTGATTTTAATTTGATGAGCACTGTGCCCTTATGAACAAAGGATTTCTGGGTTCTCTATGAGATTTCATAACAAACAAATGTATATTGTCTCTGTTTCAGAGGGTAGTCAGATACATTCTCAAACAAGATGTCCCATCTTCTTTAGAAGATGCTTTGAAGGTGGCCCAAGCATATATGTTGCCCGACGATGAAATTTATAGTCTAAGGATTATTGACCTTATTGATAGAGAACAGGTATGAAAGTTTTATATTATCCTTTCTTAGATTTCTTTGTTAGCTAGATCTGTAAAAGCTCAAATCATTCAAATTATCTGAATAGATTAGCACAAAAGAAAATTATACCAAGATGAAAATATCGGATTTTAAATTGGCCACATTCTTCATAACTGTAGGTTCTTTAAAAGTATTTTGTGAATAGCTCTTGAGCTTTCATACTATTTGGTGTTAATGAAACGTAGATTCATGTTTTATATATGCTGTAGGACCCTTTGATTCCAGAGTAGGAGTGGTTTTTCTTTTTGTATTTTAAATGCCTTTAGTTTGATATAATTCTATAACCATGAGTATACTTAAGAGTCACAACATACAAAGGGTTGTATTTTAGTTTTATCTTTTTGTTTGCTGTTTTCAAAACCAGAATTTTAGCAAGTTTTTTAAAACATCAGACCGTATTCTATTTTTTTAATGACATCTTTTCACCTTTAAGTAGAAAAGGAAGGGTAAGTCCAGTCTTCCCAGACTGTCCTTTACACATTTCTTCCTTTCAAACACTGTTCTAGGTTGAAGACTGTGTCCTTCTGTTGAGGTCTTTGCCTCCTGCTCAAGCAGAGAAAACTGCAGAACGGGTAATTATATGGGCACGACTGGCATTACAAGAAGAACCAGATTGTTCTGAAGAGGTGAGATTTTCACTAAATAAAATATAGATCCAATATTTATGCATATTAATCAACAGGATAGAAAAGATGGATATGCAAAATATGAATATCTGCTCTTCTCACTGCTAGAATGTTCTAATGTAAAAATCCCTGTGTAAATTCACTACCATAGAGAAGAACCACATATGGCTGCTTTGAAGCAGTGGCTTGGGCTCACGCTGAATAATAGAGAATCTACAAACCAGGATTCACTGAAGTACTTCTTGTGTACTCAAAGCGTTTTCCATAAAGCCATGCAATATAAAGTGTTTTTTGTTGTATGGGACAGAGTCATTACTATCAAATAATAATGTCAGCACAGAACCCATGTAAATCTAAATAATCTTAGAATGTTGAACTTAGGAACAGTTTTAAGAGAGTAGGTTCACTTCTTGAGATGGATGAGGAACCAAATACCTAATTGATCCAGGACAGTTGAGGTTTTTTTATCCTTTGGAGATAGGATCTCCCCCATACTGTCTCAGCAGTCCACTTTACTAATTTTTTACCTTTAGGGAAATGAGTTTGGTTATTTTGGTATCTAATATTTATTATACTCTTATAATGCTGGGGACTTAGGTTAAATAGGTTAAAAGAATTGTCCACTTCCCTCTTCACAACAGCGTTGTGAGATGCGTCCTGTTGCCAGGTTCTTATAGATTAAGTTCAGAAACTAACATTTTAAGTTGAGTGACTTTCCCAACATTATTAGAAAATGGCAGAACCTCAACTCATACTGTCTGATACCAAAGTCTGTGTTCTTAACCACTAGCTCGCTGCGCCCCAGAGTGGAAGTATTTGAGTACTTTGTGTCAACCCTGCACTTCCTAAGCATTTCACATACAGCATGTCTTCAATTAAAGCTATTCCTTCTTTGATTTTTCTTGTCTTTTTGTTTGTTTGTTTAAATCTTTTTCAGTCTTTTTTTCTTAATGTTTATTTTTTTGAGAGAGACAGAACGTGAGCAGGGGAGGGGCAGAGAGAGAGGGAGACACAGAATCTGAAGCAGGCTCCAGGCTCCAAGCTGTCAGCTCAGAGCCCAACTGATGTAGGGCTCGAACTCATGAACTGTGAGATCATAGCCTGAGCCAAAGTTGGATGTTCAACCAACTGAGCCACCCAGGCACCCCAAATTGTTTTCAGTCTTGAAGATAATGATTATTTCTTAGACTTCCATTCTAAACCCAAGTGACTATTATAGTTTAGCTGAGGGGCACCTGAGTGGCTCAATCTGTTAGGCATCCTATTTCGGCTCAGGTCATGGTCTCATAGTTCATGGGTTCGAGCCCCATGTCGAGCTCTGTGCTGACAGCTTGGAGCCTGGAGCCTGCTTCGGATTCTGTGTCTCCCTCTCTTCTCTGCCCCTTCCCCGCTTGAACTCCGTTCCTCTCTCAAAAATAAATAAAAACAGAATAGATGTAAAAAAAAATTGTAGCTGAAAGGTAATTTGGGGGATTTGCATGTTCTATAGTATTTCTAAATCATATATCCAAATGTTCATACCGGTGTTTTTCATGTTTATGTTCTATGCAATTCAATTATTTCTCAGCTGCTCAACTCCCTCTAACACTGATGTCTCATTTTTTTCAGCCGTTTCACTGTTTTTTTTTTTCTGATTTCATGGCTTTTATGTATTTGTATGTGTGCTAGTGAAGTGGCGAATAAATGAAATACATTTTATTTTCTATTTTTCTTTTTAGGACAAGACCTGGAGAATGTCTGTAGCAAAGACATCCGTAGACATTCTTAAAATACTTTGCGACATCCGGAAAGGTAGATTCTACCTTTGTACCTTCATCTTGGTTTTGTTCTGAAGCTTTTCTTTTTCAGAAAGGAGCATCATCCTTACCCCTGGTTTTTCTTGCTTTGTCTTCATTGACCCCACCCATTTTTCCTCACGAAAAGTCTTCCTTGCTTTATTCTTTTGATTAGTAGTGTAAAAACAAACCTCTAAAATCAACTTATCATTTGTTTTCATGCTTCAGTAAGCTATTTGAGGCTAGACCGGATTTCTTTGGTGCCTTGCACTTACTGCTCATATTTCTCACGTATCATTTGGTCATGGTTAGGCAAAAACCTGTTTAAACTTGAACTTCAGTAAAACAGCAAAGTAACTTGGGGAGAAAAAAGCTAAAATTTCCTTCAGAAAAATTTTCTTTTCTCTTATAACCCATAAACTTCCATTTTCTACCTTCAGAAAGAAAAATTAGATATTTTTTGTACTTAAATTCTCTTACCTCAGCTTCTGAAAAGAACTACTGAAGACTTGAGATAAGAAACCCATAGCCAATTAAAATATTAGCTGTAAAAACTTCTGATAAGGGGTGCCTCGCTATCTCAGTCGGTGGAGCATGTGACTCTTGATCTCAGGGTCTTGAGTTCAAGCCCACATTGGGCATGGAGCCTACTTAAAAAAAAAATCTGATAATAGGGGAATTTGGATGTCTGCTATAACTTAAAAAATTTTAATTACAGACAATCTGCAGAAGAAGGATGAATGTGAAGAAATCCTGAAACTATTTAAAGCTGTTGCTAGCTTACAGGTAAAGATGTTAAGTTATTTTGACCATTACACTTTACTGATTATGTTACTTACTACTGCATTTTACATGGATGATCAGTCCATCCTGAAAATTTTCTGTACTAGCCTTCAGGAATTTTATTTAGTTATTTTATTTAATGTTTATTTATTTTTGAGAGAAAGTGCAAGTGAGGGAGGGGTAGAAAGAAGGTGACAGAGGATCTGAAGCAGGCTCTGCAAGGAGCTCAGTGTGGGGCTCAGATTCACAAACCATGAGATCATGACCTGAGCCCAAGTTGAATGCTTAACCCACTGAGCCACCCAGGTGCCCCAAGCCTTCGGGAATTTTAAATACAGCATACTGGTTTTCCTTTTTTCCCTCATTTGTAAAACAACCTGGGGTGCTCGGGTGGCTTAGTTGGTTAAGCATCAGACTCTTGATTTTGGCTCAGGTCATGATCTCATGGTCATGATTTGTGAGATTGGTCACACAGTTCATGAGATCTCGTGAGATCAAGTCCCCAGGCTCTGCGCTGATAGCGGGGAGCGTGCTTGGGACTCTCTTCCTCTCTCTCTGCTCCTCCCCCACAAGTGTGCATGTTTTCTCTGTCAAAAAAAAATAAATAAAATTTTAAAAATAAAAATAAAAACTTTATGGAGATATAATTCACATACCATATAATTCATCCATTTAAAGTATATGATTCAATGCTTTTGGTATATTATTAATTTTTCATAATTGTGTTAATGTAAAATTTACCATTTTACCCATTTTTCAATATGTAGTTCAGTGGCATTAATTACTCTTACAGTATTGTGTGACCTTCACCACCATCTACTTTTTGTCACCTCAAGCAGAAACTTTATATCCATTTTACCCATTTTTACCCAGTAAGCCTGTTCCCCTCTCCATCTAACCCCTGGAAACCTCTGATCTACCTTCTGTCTCTGAATTTCCCTTTCTATATTTCATATAAGTGGAATCCTACAATATTTATCCCATTCTGTCTGGCTTCTCTCAGTGTCATGTTTTCAAAGTTCATCCATGTAGCAGGTGTCAGTGCTTCATTCCTTTAATAACTAAATCATGTTCCAGTGTAGGAATGGACTACATTCTGTTTACTCTTCCGTGATGGACACTTGGGTTGTTTCTTCTTTTTGGCTATTGTGAGTAATGCTGCAGTGAACATGGTGAGCTCATCACCTGAACCCACTACTCTGACCCCATCTGTCTGACCTCAGTACCCTTGCTTATTCTATTTAGCACTGTCTCAGCAGCAATAAACAGTTAAAATAAGATTACTGAAAATACAAAATGTATATTGTTGGAGCACCTGGGTGGCTCAGTCGGTTAAGCATCCGATTTTGGCCTAGGTCATGATCTCATGGTTTGTGAGTTCAAGCCCCACATTGGGCTTTTTGCCCCTCCCCTGCTTGCATTTTCTCAAAAATAAAAGCTTAAATATATATATATATATATATATATATATCCATACATATTGTTTCCTTTAAAAATCATGAACTATATTGACTATACAATAGAAGCTGCATTCCTTTGGAAAAAGATGCACACTGAAAAGAGAAACCTCTTGGTTTAATCACTTGTATATTTATCTTTGACTGGATTATACATGGATGATACATAATTCAAAAGGTTTTAAAAAATGGTAAATTTTATGTTATGTATATTTTATCACAATAAAAAATAAACTTACCAAAATTCTGTACTGCATGTTGTAAACAATAAGGAATTAATTTTTTGACCAAAAAAAAAAAAGGTTTGAAAGAATATATAGTGAAAAACAAGTCTTCCTCCTATCCTTGATACTCTAGCTGTCCAGTTTCCCCACATTAGATGCAACCACTGTTACCAGTTTCTTGTGTTTTTTTCTAGAAATAGTCTGTGGTTATATAAGCATAAACATTTCTGTGGTTTCTAATAAAGAGGGAACTGTGACATATAAGAATAAAGTCTTCCACAACTTTTCTGTAGTAAACATTCTATTTATTTTTATAAATAAGTATTTCTACATGATACATCCCCTTTGGGAAAGATAGCTAATATTTGGAGGTAAAAGCATCAGCTTAAAAATTTTATATTTTATAAATAACTGACTATACCATAGATTAAGTTATGCAGCCATCAAAAATAGCATTTGTAAAGTCTGTGTAATGAAAGGAGAAAGGGGAAATGCCATAGTGTTAACTGGAGAAGGTAACATGAAATTACCCATGCAACCGCAAAATGCTGGTGAAGGGAACTGAAAACAAATACCAAGAAAATGGTCACTGCTTATTAGTTAACCAGTTCTCAGCTCAGGTTGGTGTTTCCTCCCAGGGGAACACTTGGTACCGTGAAGAGAGTTTTGATAGTTTTTGATTGTTGCAAGTGGTAGAGAGTGCTAGTGGCATCCAGTGGGTAGAGGCTGGGGTGCTGCTGCAGTGCACAGGACAGCCCCCACAACAGAGGATCGTATGCTAGATTGAGAAACCTTGCTCTAGAGTATAGCATCAAATCCGAAGGTCTAGGGGGCACTTGACTCCTTCAGTTAGAAGAGCATGTGACTTGATCTTGGGATCGTGAGTTTGAGCCCCATGTTAAGTGTAGAGATTACTTAATAAAACAGAAGAGGAAGGAGAAGGGGAAGAGGAGGAGAGGGAGGAGGGGAAGAAGGAGGAAGAGAAAGAGGCGAAGGAGGAGGAAAGAGAGAAGAAGGTCATCTCACTGCCTCTTGGTATCCTTCCCTGGGCCTCAGTGGGATTTTTTTAATTGGGTCAGAAAAATAAATTCTAGGTCGGGAGTTAGCAGCCAAACAGGAGTTATAACAGAAAAGAGCAAAGGCGGTTTCTTGAGTCTCCCAAACCGAATACTTAATCTTTCACTCTTGCTGTTCAAGGATGCCCCACAACAAAGAATGATCTGACACTGAGAAATGGTGTCAGTAAGGCTGACATTTAGAAAATCCTGGGTTGAGGGGCGCCTTGGTGGCTCAGTTGGTTAAGCGTCTGACTCCAGCTCAGGTCATGATCTTGCGGTTTGTAAATTTGAGCCCCATGTCTGGTTGTCTGCTGTCAATGCGCAACCTGCTTCGGATTTTCCGTCTCCTTCTCTGCCCCTCCCTTGCTCTCTCTCTCTTTCAAAAATAAATAAACGTTAAAAAAAAAAAAAAGAAAATCCTGGGTTAAGATGGTTTTTCCCATTTTTCAAACTTTTTATCGTATTGTTACTTTCATAACTGGAAACATGAAGTCAAATTCTTAATTTACAAGGGAGTAGTCTTTGAGGGAGAATAAGGAGAGGTTTGAGACTCGCCAGTGGTTTTTAACAGCAGATGAGGTGAACACGTGGCATGCTGTCCTGCTTGCCTTGCTAGGAGAACTTTGAGGTCTTCCTCTCCTTTGGAGATTACGGCAACAGTGCCCTGGTCGCAGAGCTCCGTGAACAGTACATCAGAGCTCATGAAGTCACACAGACTAAACACAAATCCCGGAGCACTGCAGAGCCTACAGCCGCTGAGGACAAGATCCTTAGTGCCGAGTCCAAGCTGCATAGACAGGCGCTGGCCCTGCACGTGTCCACACAAGAACTGGAGGCTGAACTGACCTTGAGAGCCTTAAACCACGGGAATCTGGATGCAGCGCTGAGAAGATGCAGGTGAGCCCCGGCGCCATGCACACATAGCTCGTCTGAAAGGAACACATGCTTCCTTGACCTCTTTGGTGATAAGGTTAGGCCAGTGACCTTTTCATTTTCACAGAAATCATTCTTGGCTTCTCGCCCTCAGGGCCTAGTTTGGGTCACAAAGTGGTAGCATAGCAGGCAGGTGACTCACACATAGTCGTTAGATAACCTGACCATTGAATTTAGATCTCCTTGCCCTCCGACAGTTAACGGTATCTCAAATAAGTTAAAAGACAAAGCACATTAGGAGGCATAAGACATTTTTAAAGAGATTTTATTTATTTATTTTTAATGTTTATTTGTTTTTATTATATTTTAAGGGTTTTTTTTCTTTTTTTTTTTTTTGAGAGAGAAAGAGGTGGCACAAGCAGGGGAGAGGCAGAGAAAGAGGGAGAGAGAGAATGCTGAACAGGCTCCACACTGTCAATGCAGAGTCCGACGCAGGGCTCGAACCCACCAACCGTTGAGATCATGACCTGAGCCAAAACCAAGAGTCAGACACATAACCACCTGAGCCACCCAGCCGCCCCAATGTTTATTTATTTTAGAGAGAGAGGGACAGAGAGAGAAAGAGTGTGAGTGGGGGAAGGGCAGAGAGAGGAGACAGATTCTGAAGCAGACTCCAGGCTCTGAGCTGTCATCACAGAGCCCGATGCGGTTCTCGAACTCACCAGCCATGAGATCATGACCTGAGCCACAGCCAGACACTTAACTGACTGAGCCACACAGGTGCCCCTTTTTAAAGAGATTTTTAAATGGTGGTGGTGGTCATATATTTAATCCAAGAAAGGCAAATGTATTGCTTTTGTTCTGAGTATTCTAACTTCTGACACTTCCTTTTTCCCAGAGACTTGTTTAAATATCACTGCAACGCCGACACCGGGAAATTGCTGTTTTTGACATGTCAGAAGCTATGTCATATGTTGGCTAATGACGTTCCGATGGCAACACCTGTGGGCCTCAATCTGCCTTCTGAAATACATGCTCTAGCTTGCCAAGCTGCCACCATCTGCAGCCCAGGTAACAGGATTTATAACATACATAGTTTTGTGTTCTGTGTTTCATTTCACACAGATCTCCCACATGCTGCCTCTTTACAACTGGGCTTTGCCATAAAGACAAAAGATCGTTCTTTCCATTTTGCAGAGGGCCAGTTATAATTGATTCTCCATGGGGGTTATTGTTTTAAAATATTTACAGATATTAACAATGTTGTTTCTAGCTTTTGATGATAATCACGTTGATGGAATCGTGAAGTTCCTTGCCTCTCCATGTATGAGTTTACATCTCAGCCAAGCTTAAGAAAAAAGCTGAACTACATCATTTAGGGTAGTAAAAGCTGTGTGGAAACCTTTCTACCTTGTGGGCTTCTTTAGAATTTTGAATGGGAATTATTAAAAGATTGTTTTTATTATTCCAAACACATGAAAAATTAATGTAATGGTTTTTCTCAATTTTCTTTCAGATTTTTTGCTAGATGCTTTAGAACTATGTAAATACACATTAACGGCAGTAGAGCTTTCCAGACAGTGCCACATGGATGACTGTGGGATTCTAATGAAAGTAAATTGCTTTTGAATTTCTTTTTCTTAAACCAAACCCCTGCCCACCCATTATGTACCACTTTTAAATCACTTGTATAGTTTATGAAAATACCGAATCTATCTCTTATGGGTTTTTTAAGTTTACTTTTTGTTTTTTTTAATGTTTGTTTATTTTTGAGAGACAGAGTGTGAACGGGATAGGGACACAGGGAGAGAGAAGGAGACACAGAATCCGAAGCAGGCTCCAGGCTCTGAGCTCTCAGCATGAGCGCGATGCAGAGCTCGAACTCACAGACCGTGAGATCATGACCTGAGCTGAAGTTGGACGCTCAACTGACAGAGCCACCCAGGCGCCCCTACCTCTTGTGTTTTCTTATTCTAGACCAGAGAATGAAGGGCACGAAATATCATTTTCAGTGACATTTATTGGCTTTAAGTTGCCCTATCTTTTGAAATGTTGGGCCTCAAATAAGGCATCTCTGGACATTGTCCTTATCTTAGAGTAACGGTTTAATTCAAAATGGCATTATCATAAGCCACAGACTACCGAGAAGAAACACGACTACCCAGTTGTATTTGACCATCCAAACTGTTTGGCTCTAATACATCTGATTCTGGGTTCTGCTTGGTGAAAATGGTATTTGTGTTTTGGAGTGTATTTACTTGTGTCTTTTCTATGATTTGGTATTTAGACTTCCTTTGGAACTCACAAAGATCCATATGAAGAGTGGTCTTACAGTGACTTCTTCAGTGAAGATGGGATAGTTCTGGAGTCACAGATGGTGCTGCCTGTTATTTATGAATTGATTGCATCACTTCTGCCTCTGGCCGGTAAATGTCACTTGTGTTGTTATTTTCTATGTATTTCTGCTTTATGCAAGTTTAAAGCGTGTAGGTTTGGAACTAGGACTGCACACAGGAATATAGTGCATCTCGCAGGCATAATGCTGACCAAAAGAAGCCAAACACAAAAGAACGCTTACTTGTGATTTCATTTATGTAAAGTGCAAAGACAGGCTTATAAGGAAGCTGTGCTGTCTGAAGTCAGGAGTGGTTACCCTCGAGGGTAGATAATGACTGACTAGAAATGGAGAAGAGAGAGTTTCAGGTGCTGGTAAGGTTCTGTTTCTTGGTTTGGGTGCTGGGATGTGAGTGTATTCACTTCATCAAGTTGTAGGCTTATCTATGTATTTTTCTGTATATACTTAAGTGTTCTTGTTTTTTACATTTTTTTAATGTTTATTTATTTTTGAGAGAGAGAGAGAGACAGAGTGTGATCAGGGGAGGGGCAGAGGGAGAGGAAGACACAGAATCCGAAGCAGGCTCCAGGCTCTGAGCCTTCAGCACAGAGCCCGATATGGGGCTCGAACTCACGAACTGTGAGATCGTGTCCTGAGCCAAAGTCGGCCGCTTAACCGACTGAGCCACCCAGGCACCCCCAGTATTCTTTTTTTTTAAGTAGCAGTTTGCTTTAGAACATTATTTGATAATAACATAATATTTAAAAATTTTTTTGGAATATGTGGTCTACAAGCAAGTTGTTTTATTTAGTGTTATGTATTTCTCTCTCTTTTGTAGAAAGCAAGAGACATCCCTTGGATTCTACAAGTTTACCATACTGCTGTACTAATGAAGGTACTTGACATGAGAAATGTCCACTATTGTATTAACGATTTTATAAATAACAGCAAAACAGAAATTCCTTGAAATCTTGAATATAAGTCTGACGTAATGTTCTTAATGTACTTAATTATGCTGTTACAGTGTTAGTCTTCTAGAGGGTCAGGGGAGTATGTCATTGGCTTATAACATTAACTTATGAATCTCTTCATAAATTTGGTTTTCCCAATGGAGAAATGTTTATTTTTTTCAGCTAATGACTTTAGGATCTCAAAATAGATAAGTTACAATCATACTTAGTTATTTTCTGGTGTAAATCAAGTCCATGTTAATTCTCTCATTTACTAGCTTTAAGAACCAATTTTATGATGGTTATCTACGTTGAAGACATAGATTGTCCCTGAAACAGTTTTTCGATAGTATGATCTTTCTTTCTTTAAAAAATCTAAATACTAAAATACTTTTACTTATATAAAGTACTTTTATTATTTCACAGGAGACAACCTCATTTTACCTATTATAAATTCCATCTCGGCCCTGCTCCAAAACCTTCAAGAATCTAGCCAGTGGGAACTGGCCCTAAGATTTGTCATTGGTTCATTTGGTACCTGTCTTCAGCACTCTGTATCAAGCTTCATGGATACCAGTCTGAGTGGAAAGGTATAATTTTGAGAACAAATGGTTTCACTTTGGAGGAATATAGATACAAATAAACCGCCAAACAAAAGGATTTAGAGTCACATGTTCTCATTTGGCTCTCGAACAAGGAAATCGATAATTTGTAAGATTTAAGAAACCTATGTTGAGCATCTAATTAAGATTCGGGTGTGGTTCAAGGTACTTGCACACTTTTCATATTCAATCCTGACAACAGCCCTGAGAGCCTCCATTTTGCAAATGAGGAAGCAGACTGAGGGAGATGAAATCATTCAGCTGAGGTTGGTTTTTTACATGTATGTACATATTTATTTTTGAAAGAGAGGGAGCTTACAAGTGTGGGGGGAAGGGGAGAGAAAGGGAGAGAGAGAATCGTAAGCAGGCTCCACACTCAGCATGGAGCCTGATGTGGGGCTCAATCCTATGACCCTGACCTGAGCCGAATTCAAACATTAGACGCTTAACCAACTGAGCCACCCAAACGCCCCCAAAATTAACTTTATTTTAGTAAAGTATAGCTTTCAAAGTTGCATATTTAAGCCTATCAACAATATATTCACCATGTCACTAACAGCACAATCAAGATATAGAGTATATGAAAAGGTTCCTTTTTGCCCCTTCCCAGTTAGTTCCCCCCTCAGACGCAGCGTTCCGTCATCAGAGTTTAAATGGCAGCACATTTTGCATATAATGATGAATTTTCAAAGTTTTTTAATATTTAAGAAGAGTTTTCAAAATGATGCATAGGTAGAAGTGGACCTAACGATTCTTTTGTTCCTTTCTCAAAGTTGTTTGGAGAGGCCACATTAGTTAAATCAAGGCAGGTTGTTATGGAACTGAAAGAGAAAGCTGTTACATTCATCAGGGGAAATGCAACAACACTGTTGCACAAAGTGAGTATCTGTTCTTGGTAATCTCTCTCTCTCTCTCTCTCTCTCTTTCTCTCTCTCTCTTTTTCTCCTGGTTGCATCTGATTTCTCAGGATAAGAGTGAGAGGGGGAGAGGATATTGGGGTTTGAAGAGAAGTGATGGGCTTGTCAGGGAGAAGAATATAAGGGTTCTGGGCCATATACAATGTGTCCAAGTTGTTTCCTTAAGTTTAAGATAATGATAAAGGATATTAAAACTAAGTGAACATGTTGGAACCAAGTTACTCTAAATCACTTTTCATGAAACACTTATTCTTTCCTAGGGGTTATAATTAAATCTGGTAATAAATAAGCATTCAGAGACCAAATTCTATTTTGATTGTAAAGAATGTTCTTTTCTTGATGCTTTCTTCCAATAGGTATTTAACTGTCGCCTGGTGGATCTTGACTTGGCATTGGGTTACTGCACTCTCTTACCCCAAAAAGAAGTGTTTGAAAATCTCTGGAAGCTCATAGATAAAGCATGGCAAAATTACGACAAAATTTTGGTATGACCTAAGCAAGCACAGCTTCATTTCTTGAAGTATTAAGAGATTTAGGGGGAAGAAATGAAGTTGGCTTTGCCACTTACAGATTTAGTGGAAGAAATATGGCGCTAACTCACTTGTTTTCCACCAGCTTTTCCCTGACTAGTGACACACCAGTGAATATACATGCAGCTCATAAGCATTGCTTAACCCAAAGAATTATATTTTTATTTCTTAAATCTGTATGCAGCCATAGACCTTCACTTCTTATACTTCTGTATTTGAAGTGAATTTGAAACCTTAGACCCATGAACCAGTTCTTTTTGTAAGACAAGGTTAACAGATGCAAAATTTCTCTTTGATGTTGTTTGTTTTAAAATTTGCCTTTTGTGGGGGTTTTGTTTGCTGGATAACCAAAATTTGGTCTTTTCTTTGAAGGAAAGCCAGACTACATTTGTGGCATCATACTAAAAGCTGAATGACCTATTATCTGAATAATGACTGTGTGTATGAAGCACTATAAAGCATTCCACACTGTTCTCACAAAGAGAGATGATGATTTTTATTGTGGGGTTTCAACTAAAAGGTCTTAGAACGTGTTCTATTTGCGATTGAATTTTAATTCTATTTTAATTTTTTAGGCAATATCTCTGGTGGGCTCTCAGCTGGCCAGCCTCTATCAGGAAATAGAAACAGAGCTTAAGTTCCGTGAACTCAGTACTGATGCTCGGTGGGGTATTCGTCTTGGCAAACTTGGTGTAAGTCTTCTTCAGAAAATCATGAAGTTTGATCCATTCTGATGGTGTCCCAGGAAACCGTAAAATAGAGGCCTCATTGTCCTTTTCTTTGGGAAGAGGATATATGTTGTGGGCTCATAAATTTTAGTTATATTAAGTATACACATTGATGTTTTCAAAGAAATAATTACCATTCACTTCATTTCCTGTTTTCTGTATTTTTAAGAAAATTAGAAGAGGCTTGACTTTTTTTTAATGTTTAATTTTGAGAGAGAGAAAATGTGAGTGGGGGAGAGGCAGAGAGAGAGGGAGACACAGAATCTGAAGCAGGCTCCAGGCTCCAACCTGTCAGCACAGAGCCTGATGCAGGACTCGAACTCATGAACTGTGAAATCATGACCTGAGCCAAACTCGGACACTTAACTGAGCCACCCAATCGCCCTTGACTTTTTTTTTTAATGTTTATTTTTGAGAGAGAGAGAGCACGCGAGCGAGCAGAGCAGGGGCAGAGGGAGAATGAGAGAGAGAGAATCCCAAACAGAGAGAGAGAATGCCAAACAGGCTCTGCACTGAAAGATGCGGGTCTTGAACCCATGAACCATGAGATCACGACTGGAGCCGAAATCAAGAGTTGGACACAACTGACTGAGACACCCCCTGAGGCTTGACATTTTTTTCTACTTAGCTTTCCCATTGATAGAAATATTATCTAGCATTAATTAACATTTAAGCTGTTTCAGACCTAGCCTTTAGCCTCATGCTTTCATGTTGCTATTTGGTTAAAGATAGGTCAATGTGGGGGTGCCTGGGGGGCTCAGTCAAGCATCCAACTTTTGGTTTTGGCTCAGGTCATGACCTCATGGTTTGTGGGTTGGATCCCCACATCAGGCTTTGCACTGACAGTGTAGAGCCTGCTTGGGATTCTCTCTATCCCTCTCTCTCTGCCCCTCCCCTGCTCTTGTGCGTGCTTTCTCTCTCTCTCTCTCTCTCTCTCTCACTTTCGCTCTCAAAATAAAACAAGTTTAAAAATTGAAATAACATCAACGTGTATACAGGTATACTGAAGTTTAAGAACTCCTAGGGAAAAGTCATTTTTCACTTCATGAAAACAAGCAAAACTTCTTGACACTATGCATTTAAAACATTTTATGTTACTCACCAAAGGAGGCTTATCAGGAATGTGATCACTACAGAAAGGGTATGAGTTTTAAAGCCTAATTCAAGTGTAGTAATGGGACTGGTTATCGCTAACAACTAATTGATGAAGAGCCAAATTTTGGGCCCATAGCCAAATATACCTGAAATCTCAGAATGATGGTCAAGTTGGGTAGGGGGATAAAAAAGGGTCAGAGGAGTCTAGAAAAATGTTTATCTATATAAACGGATAGTAAAAAGACAAATCACTGTGGTGTCCTTACTCTAGTACATTTCACCTTATTGGGGGTTTTGTTTTGCTCTTTTTATTTCTAGATTTCTTTCCAGCCGGTTTTCAGGCAACATTTTCTTACCAAGAAAGACCTCATTAAAGCTCTTGTGGAGAATATAGATATGGACACAAGCCTCATTCTGGAATATTGCTGGTAACTCTTTAAACTTTAGTGGTATTTTTACTGTTAGCTTAACAAACTGATACTCCTTACTGCAAGAAAATGGTAATAAGATAATTATTCCATGCAGTCCATGGGCCTTGGATGTTTTCTTTTGTTTATCTCCAAACTAAGTGAATCCAGAACCAGATTAAATTCTCTTAGGTTTATCATCTTTTAAATTCATGGTTAAGTGAGTGTTTCCCAGACTTGCCTGGTGTTGAGCATCACCTGGGGCACCTTATTAAAAATACAGGTTCTGGGGCACCTGGGTGGCTCAGTTGGTTGAGTGTCCGACTTCAGCTCAGGTCATGATCCCACAGTTCGTGGATTCGAGCCCCATGTCAGTCTCTGTGCTGGCACCTCGGAGCCTGGAGCCTGCTTCCGATTTTGTATGTCCCTCTGTCTCTGCCCCTCCCCTGCTCATGATCTGTCTCTCTCTGTCTCTCAAAAATAAATAAATGTTAAAAAATAAATTAATTAAAAAAAAAGAAAAAGTATTTAATGTTTTTTTTTTCTTTTTTTTTTTTATTTTTGAGGGACAGAGAGAGACAGCGCAAGCAGGGGAAGGTCAGAGAGAGGGAGACACAGAATCTGAAGCAGGCTCCAGGCTCTGAGCTAGTTGTCAGCACAGAGCCCGATGCGGGGCTTGAACCCACGAACCGTGAGATCATGACCTGAGCCGAAGCCGGACGCTTAACCGACTGAGCCACCCAGG
>CM053566.1:5958860-6161000 GCA_028646485.1 Cryptoprocta ferox | reverse complement strand
TTTATTTTTGAGGGACAGAGAGAGACAGCGCAAGCAGGGGAAGGTCAGAGAGAGGGAGACACAGAATCTGAAGCAGGCTCCAGGCTCTGAGCTAGTTGTCAGCACAGAGCCCGATGCGGGGCTTGAACCCACGAACCGTGAGATCATGACCTGAGCCGAAGCCGGACGCTTAACCGACTGAGCCACCCAGGCGCCCCAAGAAAAAGTATTTAAAAAAATAAATAAAATCCAGATTCCTGGGCCCCCTCCTGGTGGTTCTGACTCAGCAGATCTGGGTCAAGGCCCAGAATCTGATCCTTAATAGGAGTTCCAGATGATTCCCGTGATAGGAAAGTTTGGGAGTATTGTTATGAGCAATTGAACTTCTAAATAAGACCAACTTAGGGGCAAAGTAATCTTAAATGAAGATATAATGGAGAGAAAAAAAAATGTAATGAAAAGTATGATTTAGAGGCACCTGGGTAGCTTAGTCAGTTAAGCGTCGAACTTCAGCTCAGGTCATGATCTTGCGATTCATGAGTTCAAGCCTCACACTGGTGGTACAGAGCCTGCTTGGGATTCTCCCTCTCTCCCTCTTTCTCTCTCTGCCCTCTTTCCACTTTAGGTCTTTCTTCCTCTCTCAAAATAAATAAATAAACTTTTTCAAAGTTTATTTATAGGGGTTCCTGGGTGGCTCAGTCAGTTAAGTGTCTGACTTCGGCTCAGTTCATGATCTCATGGTTCATAGTTCGAGCCCTGCATCAGTCTCTGTGCTGACAGCTCAGAGCCTGGAGCCTGCTTTGATTCTGTGTCTCCCTCTCTCTCTGCCCCTCCCTCACTCATGCTCTGTGTCTCTGTGTCTCTCAAAAATAAATAATAAACATTAAAATTTTTTTTAAGTTTATTTATTTATTTGAGAGAGAGAGAGTGAATGAAGTGGGGGCAGAGAGAGAAGGAGAGAGAGAATCCCAAGTAAGCTCAACACTGTCAGTGCAGAGCCCAATGTGGGGCTCAAACTTAGAACTGTGAGATCATGACCTGAGCTGAAATTTAGAGTCAGATGCTTAACCTACTGAGCCACCCAGGCACCCTTATAAACAAACTTTTTTAAGTTAAAAAAAAAAAAAAAGGACAGTGATGTTTCTTATTTAAAAAAAAAAGAGGTAGGGGCACCTTTGTGGCTCAGTCAGTTAAGCGTCTGGCTTCGGCTCAGATCATGATCTCACGGTTCATGGGTTCCAGCCCTGCATCAGGCTCTGTGCTGACAGCTGGAGCCTGCTTTGGATTCTGTGTCTCCCTCTCTCTCTGTTCTTGCCCTGCTTGTGCTCTGTCACTCTCAAAAATAAATAAACGTTAAAAAAATATTTTAATATGATTTAGGGAGTATTTTAAAAGATAATAATTAAATTAGTAAGTAAATAAAACTAAGCGTTTTGTTTATAGGTAACCGTACTGTGATAAGTAGGAATAAATAATATCTCAGATGTTTATCTAATAAATAGGAGGACCAGTTTCCTGGCACTTTATTAAAGTGCTTTCACACACTATCATTTAATTTTTACAATTTTTATTGCATATTAGCACCAATTTATATATGAGAAAACACACCTATATTAGATGACCTGTTCAAGGTCAAATAAGTGACTGCTTTTAAAATCTGCTCCTCCCCCGCTCATGCTCTGTCTCTTTCAAAAATAAAAATTTTTTTAATCTTCATTTTTTAATTTTTTTATTTAAAAAAATTTTTTTAACATTTATTTTTGAGAGAGAGACAGAGCGTGAGCGCGGGACTGTCAGAGAGTGAGGGAGACACAGAATCAGAAGCAGGCTCCAGGCTCTGAGCTGTTAGCACAGAGCCTGACACAGGGCTGGAACCCACAAACTGTGAGATCATGACCTGAGACAAAGTCAGCCGCTTAACCAACTGAGCCACCCAGGAGCCCCTAAAAATTTTTTTTTAATGGTCCTATTTAAAGCTTTTCTTGATATGTGTTACTCTGTCTAGCAAATTAAGCTATTGTCCTAATAGGGCTTAAGGCATTTATAGTTGTCTATCATTCTTAATTTTTTTTTCAAGTTTTTATTTAAATTCTAGTTAGTTGACATATAGTGCAATACTGGTTTCAGGAATAGAATTCAGTGATTCATCACTTACATACAACACACAATTCTCATCATAACAAGTGCCCTCCTTTATATATTTTTTAATTTTGTTTAATGTTTTTTTATATTTGAGAGAGAGAGAGACAGTGTGTGGTGAAGGGACAGAGAGATAGGGAGACACAAAATCCGAAGCAGGAGACACAAAGCCTGACGCAGGGCTCGAACTCATGAACTGTGAGATCATGACCTGAACCAAAGTCAGACGCTTAACCAACTGAGCCACCCAGGTGCCCCAAAAAGTGCCTTCCTTCCTACCCGTCACCCATCTAGCCCATCTCCTACTCACCTCCTTCTATCAACCCTGTTTGTTCTCTATCTTTAAGAGTCTCTCATGGTTTGTTTCCCTCTTTTCCCATCCTCTACTATATTCATCTGTTTTGTTTCTTAAATTCCACATGAGTGAAATCATATGGTATTTATCTTTCTCTGAATTATTTCACTTAGCATAATACACATAAAAGCTCCATTTCATTCTTCATTTTTAAATCTTTATTATTTTTCTAATAAGATGGAACATTCTAAAATCAAAGTTCCCTATAATCATGGAATAATCATTGTTAAAAGAATTTGGCCTATATTGTTTTTTTATTTCCCCTATGCATATAAAAACATGCATTCTTTAAATCTATCAAAAACAGAATCATACTTTACAAACTGTTTTCTGGCATACGTCATTCACTTAATAGTATATTTTTAAGATTGGTACATAAAGGTCTTCTTTACGACTCTTGAAGTCTGGTATTCCTTTATATGAATGACTAATTTAGCCCCTTTTCAATGGATAATTGAATTGTTCTCAGTTTTTAAATATTACAAACAGTTGTTGCAGCAGACATCCTTATTTGTATATCTTGGCTACTTTTTGTGAAGAGTGTGAAAGTAGTTGCCCTATTAAAGGAATTAAATATTTTCAATTTTATTACAAATTTATCCCCAATATTATGCCGTTAGATGACCGTGATTTTTTTTAAGTTTATTTTATTTTTATTTTGAGGGACAGAACGCAAGCAGGGAGGGGCAGAGAGAGAATCCCTAGCAGGCTCCATGCTATCAATGCGGAGCCCAACGTGAGGCTCTATCTCGTGAACTGTGAGATAAAGACCTGAGTCAAGACACTTAACTGACTGAGCCACCCAGGTGCCCCCCAAGATCTGATTATTTATTTATTTAATGTTTTAAAAATATTTATTTTTGAGAGCATGTATATGAGCAGGTGAGGGGCAGAGAGAGAGGAAGACAGAGGGACTGAAGTCGGCTCCGTGCTGACAGCACAGAGCCCAACATGGGACTGACTTGAACCTACCAACCATGAGATCACGACCTGAGCTAAAGTCAGATGCTTAACTAACTACCCAAAGGGCCCCAAGATCTGATTTTTTTTTTTAAGTTTATTTCGTTTTTGAGAGAGACAGAGACAGCGTAAGCAGGGGAGGGGCAGAAAGAGAGGGAGAGAGAGAATCCCAAGCAGGCTCTACACTGCCAGCATGGAGCCTGATATGAGGCTCGAACCCACAAACTGAGATCATGACCTGACCTGAAACCAGGAGTTATACACTTTAACTGACCGAGCCACCCAGGTGCCCCCCAAGATCTGATTTTTTAAAGACAGTAATTAATTCTGATGATGAGTATATGATCTGATAAAGAGGCTGGACAATGAGAGGGTTAGATGGGAGTGTGTTGGTGAGAAATTGGATGAAAACACATGCATGCAGGGAAGTTAGGGTATAATTGAATACTTCTTTTAGCACATTTCAGTTGGACTGTGATGCAGCTCTTCAACTATTCATCGAAACACTGCTACACAACACCAATGCCAGCCAAGGCCAGGGAGATGTGAACACAGTGTCCGCACAGCAGCAGCACCCCAAACTCCTGGCCAAAGCCCTGGAAATGGTTCCTCTACTGACGAGCACAAAAGATCTGGTCATCAGTCTTAGCGGAATACTACATAAGGTAGATGAATGGGGACCTGAATGTATCGGGTCGCTTCACACATCCCTCTTATCATTAGTTAATTTAGGTACATAGAGTAATAAGCTGGAAAAGTAAGTCCTATATTTTTTATCAACTTTTAATTTTGATCATTTTAGATTTCTATCTTTTTAATATAGTTTAATGTAGTAGTGTTCCTCCCTTTTCCCCTGAAAATAGAAATAGCATCTTTTTCAGACTTTTGAAAATAGCACATTCTTTGAAAAAGATCAAACTAGAGAGAAGTATAAATCAAAAAGTAAAATCTCTATAACCCAATTCCCATAGATAAAAATGTTAGAAGTTTGGTGACTATTTTAGACTCAATATCCTATTCTGTTCCTCTTTTTTTCCACGAAATATATTGTCATTATGTGTCAATAACATCTATTTCATTTTTGACAGATACATATTATTCTATGTGGATGAAACATACTGTAACCAAGCCTTTAGGGATGGACATTATATTATTTCTATATTTCAGTATTAAATATTGTTACAATGAATATCCTCATTATATATATCTGTATACACACACACACATATATTTGCCCTCTTGTCTGATTATTTTCTTAGAAGATCTTCCTGAGAATTGAAACTTTTAGGTCAAGGAGTAGTTTGTTTGAGGAGTAAAGGTGGATGCAAGGGCAAGGAAGATTATAAGACTACAAGAAATACTTCACTGTTTCCTGAAATTCAACCAAAAATAATAATAGACTTTCACAAAAGTTCTAGGTACTACGGAAATCATCTTCCCACTTAGTTCAGTGTTGTTATTCATGTGACTTGAGTTGGCATTTACAAAATAAAAAAAAAAGTAATGGTGTGTGGGCAGAAACAAAGAACAAAGAGAATACTTCCTTTCTTTTCATGAACATATATAGATGCCACCCAGTTAATTTTTGCATTTTAGTATGTTGTTAGAGCCAGAATGGAATCCCTGGAGAAACTTTTGATTGGAGGCCCACACTTTTAGTTACATAATTTTCAAGAAAAGCATCCATTTCCTCCTAGTGTACTTTTCCCATCTTAAATGGAAGACATAAAATTTTAATTTAAAGATCTTACAAAATTATGAAGTTTTGATATATTTATTCTTTCTAGAATTTTAGTACCCTAGGAACAGCTTTCTTTTTAAAATCATTTCTGAGACATTTTAAAGTTGGTTTATCCTGATATAAAATTTTAGAGATAAGAGCATTTTAGTTCATTTGCAAAAGAATAATCTAATCTAACAGTATGGCACACTTGAGATTTTACATTTTTGACATGTACTGATGACCACAATAAAACCTGACCTGGCACCATCTTCTCAAGTTTTGACATGTTTTTACTTTTATACAGTTGGATCCCTACAGCTATGAAATGATTGAAGTGGTCCTGAAAGTTATCGAAAGAGCTGATGAAAAGATAACCAACATTAATATCAATCAGGTATAACTAATATAGATTTTAGAATTATCTTTATGCTTCTTTTTGGATCATTTAACAAAATCGTGGTCGTGTAGGACCTTCCTGGACTGTCCTTTGAGCGTCATATTTCATTCCAGTTCCTCTTTATTTTTTTTATTCTTATTTTTTGTTAAGATTTTTTTAATGTTTTTTATTTATATTGAGAGACAGTGTGTGCATGTGAGTGGGAGAGGGGCAGAGTGAGGGAGAGAGAGAATTCCAAGCAGGCTCTGCACTGTCAGCACAGAGCCCCACACAGGGCTCCATCTCATAAACTGTGGGATCATGACCTAAGCCAAAATCAAGAGTTGGGCGCCTAACTGACTGAGCCACCCAGACACCCCTGGTTTTTCTTCTCTAAAAGGAATACAGAAGTAAAAAGACTTCTCATGCTTGGGGCGCCTGGGCCGCTCAGTCAGTTAAGTGTCCGACTTAGGCTCAGGTCATGATCTTTTGAGCCCCAGCATGGGGCTTTGCACTGACCACACAGAGACTGCTTTGGATTCTGTCTCCCTTTCTCTCTGCCCCTCCTCCACTCATGATGCTCTCAAAAATAAATACTTCTCATGGTCTCCATATTTTATTGTTTATCTTAATCCTACTTTGGGTTTACCAAGGCAGTTTAAATTTGTCCAAGAGCATGAAGTCAGTAAAGGACTGATTTGGAAGAATTAAGCAAAATTTTTGTGATTCAGCAAAAAAAAAAAAAAAAAAAAAAAAAAAAAAGTGGGACCCAGAGTTAGATTCCACTTTCTATATTAGTAGGTAGGACTGAGTCAATTATAGTACATTCAGTAACTTCTTAGCCTTTTCTGAATTTTGGTCATAGTAGCTTTTGTATCTTTTTAAAATGGGTTTTAAACATTAAAAGAAAATGGGTTGATCCAAAAAGTTATACAAGCACCCAAAATATCAGATAGAAGTCTAAAGAGATGTAAAGGTATGGAGGATTAATTTTAGATCTACTGCCTGTGTTTTTAAAATGAAATCCAGCAGTTTTGAGACCTCCCTCAGCCTGTTCGAAGAGCGTATGGGGAACTTTCAGACTCACAAACCTCCCACCAACAGCAGGTTTCCATTAATTTCTCTGAGCATAATTTCTTTAATCATCATATAAATTATGGTTTAGAAGGATAATCTTACGGGTAAAACTACAAAAGGTTTTGGTTCTCCTTATGAAAACAAGACCATCTCAGGAATGGAATTCTGTGATACTGTCAAGTAAGACAGTTCAGAAACAGGATTGGTTTAAGCTCATAGGAAAATACGTTTATATTTTAATACAGGCATTGAGTCTTCTGAAACATTTGAAATCCTACAGAAGAATATCTCCTCCGGTGGACCTAGAATATCAGTATATGTTGGAGCATGTGATAAGTTTGCCGTCAGCTGCCCAAACTAGACTGCCTTTTCATCTAATATTCTTTGGCACAGCACAGAACTTCTGGAAGATTCTCTGTATGTTCCTTAACTTCGTATGAATTTTACTGAAGAGCCAAAATTAGTTTTCTTAAGCAAATCATACTCTCCTTATTTCCTTTTTAGCTACAGAACTCAGTGAAGAATCTTTCCCAACACTGCTCCTAATCTGTAAATTAATGAAGGTAATGGGTTGAGACTTGGTTAAACATACCTTTATACCCTCTAGTTAACTGAGTCCCCATGTAGAAGGATTTTGTGCTGCTTTCATGTAAAACTCTTAAAGCAAGCATATAAATCAACCTTAACTTTTCTTTCTTTATTTTAAGTAAGTCTTTTTTTTTTTTAATGTTTATTTATTTGGAGGGGGGAGGGGCACAGAGGGAGAGAATCCCAAGTAGGCTCTGCACTGTTAGCAAAGAGCCCTTTACGGGGCTTGATCTCACGACCATGAGCTCATGACCTGAGCCAAAATCAGTCAGATGTTTAAAGCGACTGAGCCACCCAGGTGCCCCTAGCCTTAACTTTTCTTTTCCTCTCTTTCAAGTTCTCTTTGGACACTCTGTATGTGTCTACAGCCAAACATGTTTTTGAAAAAAAACTGAAGCCGAAGCTTCTGAAGTTAACACAAGCTAAATGCTCAACACTGATCAACAAGGAAATAACTAAGATCACACAAACCATCGAATCCTACTTATTGTCTATAGTTAACCCAGAGTGGGCTGTAGCTATTGGCATCAGTCTTGCCCAGGATATCCCAGAAGGTATGGATTCTTCCTCTTACTGGACTCGAAATGGTCACTTGTTGTTGTGAACTTGCAGTAAAAAAATTTACTCCTTCTTTATCTTTGAGAAGAAGCATTTAAAATTATCGGTGGTAGTTAAACATGGATGTTATGTGCCCTCTCTCTTCACTTGGTGCATTGCTGAAATTACTAAAATTTGCTGAATGTTGAAAAGGCTCCAGTGAAGTTAGCAAGGCTCCTTGCAGCTTATCAGGGCCGAGGATGTGGGTGTTCTCTACCTTGTCTGTAGGGATAGAAACTGATGCTTCCTAATAGCCACTCCTACTTCTAGGAATGAATCCTTACATGTTGTTGCATAACCAAACAAGTACACAAACACAGGCACCTACTGCCATCTTTTTAGTTGTAACAGAAGTCAAAAATAACTTTTTTTTTAATGCTTATTTGTCAGGAACTTGTTTTTAAAAATAGAGCATATTCATTGAATAGAGTACTGCGTAGTTGATTTGGAAAGATACCCCAAGTGTGTATTAAGTGAGAACAGTGGACTATACTACATGTATGATCTTAGCCTGTTTGGGTTAAAATGTGTGCATGTACACACAGACATACACACATATACACAGGAAACTTCTGAAGGAATACAAGCTGAAGAGGAGCCTCTGGACTTTTACTTTCTACTTTGTATCCTTCTGTTTAAATTATTTTTTTTCTGAGTATGCATTCTCATATTAAAAAAAAACACCTCGCTAATTTGATTAAAATACATTTGTCTTAAAAGGATTAAGATTTGTTTATAGATCTCTTTATCTGTTCAGGTTCCTTCAAAATGTCAAGCTTGAAATTCTGCCTGTATTTAGCCGAGAGATGGCTACAGAATATTCCATGTGAGGTGCGTCTGAACTGCGCGATAGAAGGCTCCTCTCTTTTCACTCACATAGTGTGCTCCCTGGCGCACCTTCTCATCCCGCCCTGCTGATAGGTGTCTTCAAGGGTTGGATGCCTAAAATGGATAAAGAAGATAAGGGTTTGTGTAGATACGTAAGGATGTAACTAAGGCAGGGAGGGACCTTGATTGATAAAGATGGATTCTTCGCCTCACCTGAGGTTTAGAACATGACCTTTTCTTCCTGCTTGGGATTTTTTTTTTTTTAAAGGATGAAACACGTGAAAAAGCAGAGGCTTTGTTGAAGAAGCTTCATATTCAGTACCGACGATCAGGCACTGAAGCCGTGCTCATAGCCCACAGGCTGAACACCGCAGAATATCTAAGAGTGATCGGAAAGCCGGCACATCTCATTGTTAGTCTGTACGAACATCCTAGCATAAGTGAAAGAATTCAGAATTCCTCTGGCAAAGATTATCCCGGTGAGGACAAAGTACCTTTTATCTTTCTGCTCGGGGAGAACTGTCATTTTGATTCCCAGTTATCTTGCACTGAAAACTTGGGTTTTTTCTTTTTTTTAATTCTTTATCTTGAATATCTTAGATATACACACAGCCGCCAAAGAAATCGCCGAAGTTAACGAAATTAATTTGGAGAAAGTCTGGGACATGTTGTTGGAGAAGTGGCTGTGCCCATCCACAAAACCTGGTGAGGTCAGTCCGTCCTCTGAGAGGTTCTATTGTCGCATCTGTTGGCTCCGCACTGACAGAACCTTCCGATTAGGAGCTCAGATTCTTAAAACAAGGAATGTTTGCTCCTTTTAATACCTTCTGTTATCTGATGAGTCTTCTTGAGGTTATTTCCTTTTTCATTCCATTTAAATATCGTTTTGCCACTATTTTACCTTTTAATTGGTGATTCCGGATGAACTCTTGTATGAAAGAAGTGGTCTATTCTTAGATTCATATGATTAACTTTTTATTTTTCTTAGATTCATGTGAGTTTTTATTTTGAAATAATTTTAAACATACAGAAAAGTTGCAGTAGTATAAAAGAATTCCTGTACATCCTCACCCAGCTCTGTCGATGTTTAACATTTTGCCCTATTTCCTTTACGCTATAATATATACATTTATAATATTTTTCTGGACCGTCTTCAAATATATATCATACGGCATGCCCTTTTACCTCTTAGCAAGTCTGTGTATCCTAAGAACAAGGCTTTTTTCTTAACCACAGTATAATTATCAAAATTAGATTATTTTAAATTGATACACTATTGATACAGTACAAACATAGGCTTGAATCTATGGTCCACATTTTAATTTAATAAATTGTCCCAATGATGCTCTTTTAAGGAACTTCCCCCCGGCCCCCGACCAGGGTCTAGTCTAAGTCTATACATTGCATATATTTGTCATATCTTTAATCTCTTTTAATGTAGAACAGTTCCATAGCTTTTCCTTCTCTTTCATGACACCTGACTTCTAAAAAAAATTTTTTTTTAATGTTTATTTACTTTTGAGGGAGAGACAGAGTGTGAGTAGGGGCGGGGCAGAGAGCGGGGCAGACACAGAATCTGAAGCAGGCTCCGGGCTCTGAGCTGTCAGCATAGATCCCGATGCAGAGTTCAAACACACAACCTTGAGATCATGACCTGAGCTGAAGTCAGACGCTTAACCCACTGAGCCACCCAGGTGCTCCTGACATTTTTGAAGAGAGCAGACCAGTTATTTTAGAAGCTATCCCTCAATTTGTGTTTATCTGATATTTCCTGATGATGAGGTTAGAATGATGCATTTTGGGCCAGAATCCTACCTAAGTGATATCATGTCCTTCTCAGGGTATGACATTTGGAGGCACATGATGTCTATTTGCCATAATAGGTGATGTGAATTTAAATAAACTGGTTAAGATGTGGTTGGTGTCCATATTACCTAGTTACTGTATTTCCTTTTGTAACTATTAGGGGAGGTGTTTTGAGGCAATTTAATAACTTGTTCCTCTTCAAACTCCTTTCCCCACCACACGTAATCCAATTTAGCATCTATTGATGATTCTTACTCCAATCTATTTTGACTGTGATGGGATATTGATGTTTTTAAAGGGAGACAGCCAGTTGGTTTACAGAATGTCTCCTTCTTGTGATGTTTCTCATTATTAGATTCAGGTTGTGTGTTTGGGGCTAGAATACCATATAGATGATGTGTTCTTTTCAGTGATTCACATCAGGAGGCACACAGTGTCATTTGGGCAAGAATATCATATAGGTGATGTGTTCTTTTCAGTGTATCACATCAGGAGACACATAGTGTCAGTTTTTTAGAAATAGTATCACTGACATTTATGCTGGGATTCGGCAATCCAAACACAGAATTTTCTGCACTTCTTCTGCGTTTTCAGGCAGAACTCAATTAGGGAGCCTTCCTCTATCCACCTAGGCAGATATGCTTTAAAAAAAAGTCTATGTATCAACAAATACTATAACTGAAATGACATTGTTTTTAATTATTTTTTATATCCCTTAGCATTCAATTTAGCAAGTATCTATTGTTTGCAAAGAGCAAGGACTGTGCTTCAGTGGAAACAGAAGCATATCTAGGCCACATAAAATCTGTGGTTGACTCAGAAACCAACATGTTTTAACTTATACATAAATTTGGAGAACTGGACAAAAGGACCCTGAAGCCAGGAACTGTGACTGTCCATAGCACATTGCACATTGTTGTACTGAATTACTTAAAATCTGTAAACCTGTACTGAATTACTGAAGGACTGATTTAAAATCCATGGAGTCCTTTCCTTTTAAAAATTATCCAGTGACTGTAAGGAGCATCAGTTTTGTTCCCTCAGGCCACCCATGTGCCTGAGATTGTGCCTGGCACATAGTAAGTGCTCAGTAAATACTTGACTGAATGACGTGAGGAAACTAATTTTGTTTGGGTTTTTTTGTTTGTTTTTAATGTTTTTAATGTTTTTATTTATTTTTGAGAGAGAGACAGGGTGTGAGCGGGGGAGGGTCTGAGAGAGAGGAAGACACAGAATCCAAAGCAAGCTCCAGGCTCTGAGCTCTTAGCACAGAGCCCAACGCAGGGCTCAAACTCACAAACCATGAGATCATGACCTCAGCCAGAGTCGGACACTTAACTGACTGAGCCACCCAAGTGCCCCATTTTCTAGAAACTAATTTTGAAAGGAAAATTTTTTTCATAAGGTAATGGGTTATACTCTAATGTCTTCTATGTAAACATAATTCAGTATGTTGGGTTTTTCACCTAATAGATTGTGTTAGCTTCTATAGTCCACAAACTTTTAGTTTTTTGACTTTGTTTTTCACTTTTTCAAAGAAACCATCAGAATTATTTGAACTTCAAGAAGATGAAGCACTCCGAAGGTACTCTTTCTTTACTTACATGTGTCTGTATCTTGTTGCCTAGTAGGTGTCTTACAATAAATCTGTCAGAGGTTGGTTTTGAAAAGTCTATTCTTCATGTAATTTGGGTCAGAGTCTCTGAGAAGAATCACTTCATTGATATATGGCCATGAGTATGTACAGCTGTCTCCAGTGGAATAAACAACCATGATCCAGAATTTCTGAACCTTCAGTGAGTCCCTACTGACGTTGAAGGTTCTTTAGCAGAGAATGCACCTCAAACAAAGGAGTACTCTTATTCACTAGACTAAGACTCTGGCCCCAGACCCCTATGTATTCTGTCCCCCAGGTAAGCTGGGCTGGTTCAGGAATGGGCCACCAACATTCCTTTCCCCTTCTAAGACTGAGATCAAGGAAGGCAGGTTGGTTTCATCTAACATGCTAAATCTGATTGGTCATGGCTTGCCAACTATATCTGGGCCCAAATCAAAATGGCTGTGGTAATCCATTAATGATGCTTGGCACAGGCACAGGAGAGGGAGTGGTGACATGCATGCCAGCTTTTTTGCTGTTCTTGGTCTAGACCAAAAGTAGGTCAACTCACTTGGGAAGCCCTACACCCTGCATCAGCCCTGGATCTGATAGATAGGATTTGAAAAGGCAAACCCAAGAAAAGAGTTTCTCCTGGTTTGGGCAGAGCTGGCTTACCACCCCCTCCATGCCCTCCTTTCCTTGGACCCCATCTTGTCCTTGTTTAGTCTTTTAAGCATAGGGGCACCTTTGTCTAAGCAACAGGTAGATTCATCCTGCAGTATCTAACTGAACCAGCCAGGATGGAAAGTCTTACAGAGAAATGATTCAAAGAGAGAAAAAAAGAAAATCCCTAGGAGATCCCAAAGGGATACTTCATGCTAATTTTGTAACTTCCCACCTTTTCCCACTGAAAGGTCCACCCTCTCCCTCTCCTGGTACCCCGCCCACTGCATCCATCTTGCCCTTCTCTGGAGAGGGCCAGTCAGGCCTGAGTCTAGAGGTTGAACTATGCCACTTAACAAGGTCCTGTGAACTAAAGTAGAATTATCCATGTGTAGGATTCAATGTACTTTGCAGCTGTAGTTTGTATTAGTTTCTTAAATAGAATTTAAATTATTAGAGATTGTTTTATAGATGAAAAGACTGGGGCCTGGCATTTATTGTACTTATTTTCTTTAGCTATGACTAGACTCAAGAAAAGCATAAGCATCCATTAAGGGGAAAAGTAAAAGTATCCTTGATCCATAACCCTTCAGGTCCATGTTTGAGATGTCTAGTGACTTTTTCCCATGGAGAGTAAAACAGGTCTGTTGTTTGGGTAATCTATCACTAAATTAAAATCCAAATGTAATTTAAAAATTTTTTTCCCAGAGTCCTGTATCTCCTTTTGTCTCGTCCGATTGATTACAGTTCAAGAATGCTGTTCGTGTTTGCAACATCAGCTACAACTGTAAGCCCTGGACACGGAGTCAAAACTCATCTTTGCATCTCAGCTTACCCTTTTCTTCGTGCATATTTACCATGCTTGATATCATGAACAGATGATTACGATAATGCTCACTTACATACTTACTCAAAGTACTGCATATTTTACTTGGTAATCAGGACTGTATTATTTGCAAGCTCTGTTTAGTGCTGGCTTCCATAACATCCTGTTTGGCAAACTGAACCTATTGACAGTTCCCACGGTTATTTGCATTCGAAGTTATTAACTCCTTGGTTGGTCAACATTCCTAATACCAGGGACCAAACCAACTGGCCTCAACGCCCCGCAGGACCTACTCACCCTCTCCTCGTGCCTCCCTCCCTCCCTCCCCACTAAACTTTAGCTGCACTAAACTTTCCCTTTTCCTTAAAGGCAACACCACTTCTTTGGCCTTTGGGCTTTTTTGCCTGTGGAAATGTTCTGAGGCAGTTGGAAACAGGGAGAGAAAGAGCCAGGAGGCAAATAGGTCTTGGATAGAAGGAAGAAAAGAGGGGAAATCTAAGATGCTGTATTGTATGTCCTCAACAACAAGGGGTTTTTTTTTTTTTTCGCATATTAGTTTATCTGATAGTCATTGTTTCAAGTAAAAATGGTATTCCGTTTAAAGAAACTAGTTCAGCTCACAACTATTCATAAACCTTCAGACTGCAGTATATTTTACATGTACTTCCCATTTGGTCACACACATTGATGAATACATTTTAATTAATTAATATGTATCTAAGTGTGAACTTAATGTATTCAAGAGGCAAGGGTTTGTAAAATTAATTTTTACTGCTCCATCGAGAACCTTGTTAAGTGGAAGTCACCTTTGGTTTTCAGTACTGTACATGTGTGTCTGTGATGCACACCAGTGCTGTGTGTTCCTGCCCTGAGTAGTGCCAGCACTTTCACCCACCAGTGCAAGTATCAATGCAGCGTAAAGGCAAATAACATTTGTGTTGCTGTGAAAGTAGCGTTGACCCTTTCCCGCCTATAAGAGTTTGAGGAACGCCTGCCAGGGGTCCATGGCCCACACTTTGAGAACCACTGGTTCCCTAAGGGCAGAGATTGACTTTAATTTTTTTTTTTAAATGATGCTTATGCTACCCAAGTTGAAACTTATTTACCCAGCTGCAACATACGTGTGTCTCTGCAAACTTGCATTGGTTTTACAGACGCTGGGTGTGCGCCAGTTAACTTTTGCCCACAGAGCACGAGCTCTTCAGTGTCTCCTATATTTGGCCGACAAGGAAACTATAGAATCTCTCTTCAAAAAACCCATGCAAGAAGTGAAGTAAGTAGAATTTTTTAAATTGTGTTAATAGGAAACAGATGGGTTCTTTGGAAATGTAACGTTTAAGCCCCCCCTTAGTTTGTAAGAGTGTATTAGAGTAGCTATGTAAATGTAGTTCCCTTGCCTTGAGTGCCCTTGACCTTTTGGCAAAGGGGATGTAGGCCTCTGAGAACATCTTGTTTCCCAAATTTTTGAGGCATTTAGGAACTGAATGTTTTCTTGAACTTGCTCATATTGATTTATTTCTAATATTATATTCAGTGAATATATTTAGAAGTCTAAAAAATAGACATTTAAAAACAAACAGGACTAATAATTGCCCTCTGGTGGCTTTTATCTTAAATGTAAGTGTGGCCTGTAAGAATGATTCCCATAAATGCCTCTGTTTTCCAGATCTTATTTGAAATGTATAACTTTTCTGGCATCATTTGAGACTTTGAATATCCCCATCACATATGAATTATTTTGCAACAGTCCTAAAGAAGGAATGATTAAGGGTCTATGGAAAAACCACAGCCACGAATCCATGGTATGTACATGGAGTTGCCTGGGCCCCCATCTTCTCAGATACCCTTGTTTTCACTCAAATGCCTGAAACCAGAGAAGCGCATCATTCTTGAACAGATCTGCTGCTCTGAGACTGTTTCTACTTTCCTATCCTGACAGGTGACAGGCAACTTGGAGGATCCCCTTACCTCTGCCCCTTAAAGCCTAGGGCCTAATCCCCACCCATAAGAGGACACTTTTGTAATCCCTTCCCAAGGCCTGTGTGTCCTCATCCTGATGGGGAGGGACAGAGACTGTCCCTATGTCAGGAGGGACATTGCTTCTCTTCCTCCTTCTTGCCTGTGGGAATTTAGTCTCTGAGACAGTTGGAGCCTAGGGCGTGAGGGTTAGGGGGCCAACAGGCAGACTGATTTTAGATGGAAAGAAGACAGCAGGAAAAGCTCCAAGATGCTATTTGAATCCATGACAGCAAGAAAGAAAGATAATAATCTTAATGTTTTTTACTTTCATCAGAGAGATTGGGGGGTGGGGGGCTTCACTGAAATTAGGCATATTTTATGTGCAGCCACTCTACCTTTTCCAAAGGTGCCTTTGTGCTTTTGATTTACTGGTATCTTGAAGCAGTATGGGTTTTTTTTGTTTGTTTGTTTGCTTGCTTTTGAAACAGTATGATTTTTTTTTTTAATGTCTTTTCTGCTTTAGGCAGTAAGATTGGTGACTGAGCTTTGTTTGGAGTACCAAATCTATGATCTGCAGCTTTGGAATGGACTCTTGCAAAAGCTTCTTGGCTTCAATATGGTGAGACTCAGTGCCCGGATGGCAGTGTATGTTAAAACTTTTGCATAGCATCTCTTAAGCATTCTGCATTGATGCTTGTTATTGAACAGATGTATGCTGCAAACATTGACTCTTGTTGGGTTCATGCCAAACTTAACTTGGCGTTAGGCCAGAGGAAGTGCTAACTCAAAAATGACATAAATTTTGCTGGAAAGAAATGGAAGCTTCCCTGCCCTTTTTTGATAATTTGTGATTTAGTAAGTGAACTTCTTTGATCGTTCTCATAGTAGATACATTTTACTGATACCTCTTTTGAAATTTTAAGGATCTGGTATTTCATGTTGAAGTTTTCCGTTTTAGTGATATTCAGAACTGTATTTTATTATTTTCACAGATTCCTTATCTAAGGAAAGTTTTAACCACCATTTCTAGTATCCATTCATTATGGCAGGTATGTAGTTTTCTAAGGCAAATTGTATAAAAATCTTTATCCTTGACAGCCTTGTGGCCGCCGGCTGCACTGGGTGAAGTAACCTGCTCCTTAGTAAAGAACAGACCTGATGTCTGGGCTCTGCACTCAGAGTGAAGAGCCTCTTGGGATCCTCTTTCTCTCTCGCTCTCTCTCTTGCTCTCTTTGTCTCTCCCCTGCTCATGCGCTCTTTCTGTGTGTGTCTCTCAAAATAAGTAAATTGTAAAAAATGTTTATAACAGACCTGATGTCCCATTAAAATGATGCCAGGGGACGCCTATGTGGCTTAGTTGCTTAAGCATCCGACTCTTGATTTTGGCTCAGGTCATGATCTCGTGGTTCATGAGTTTGAGCCCCTCATCAGGCTCCTTGCTGACAGCTCAGATCCTGCTTGGAATCCTCTCTCTCTCTCTCTCTCTCTCTCTCTCTCTTTCTCTCTCTGTGTGTGTGTGTGTGTGTGTGTGTCTCTCCCCTGCTCACGCGCTCTATCTGTGTGTGTCTCTCTCTCAAATAAATTTTAAAAAATGTTTATAAGAACAGACCTGATGTCCCATTAAAATGGTGCCAGGGGATGCCTATGTGGCTTAGTTGCTTAAGCATCTGACTCTTGATTTCGGCTCAGGTCATGATCTCGTGGTTCATGAGTTTGAGCCCCTCATCAGGCTCCTTGCTGACAGCTCAGATCCTGCTTGGGATGCTCTTTCCCTCTCTGCTCCTCCCTTCCCCTCCCCCACAATAAATAAATAGATATTTAAAAAAGTAAAATAAAATGGTGCTGGGACCCAGAATATTTAACTCAGAGATCACCTCTTTGAGGACATCACTTGCCCCTGTTCTCCAGGCCTCCTGAGCTGCATCTTCATTTATGCTCTCAAAACACTGGCTCTACTGTAACACTGCCATGGTATAATTTGTTGAAAGTATGCATTTGACTTGGACTTGCACTTGGAAGACCTTTAAATCAGACACCATGACTTAGTCATCTTTTCTAAATTTCACAGGTTGTGCACTACATAATCGTTGTAATATATAATGTAGAAATATATAACCTATTCATAGCTTAATAAATTAGAACAGCATCAAAACATGCTGAGTAAAACTTGAAAATTCTTCTTTACCATTTCCCTTCAGAATTATCTCCCCAGAAGTAACTACTGTGTATACTTTCTTATCTTTTCTTCTAGAACTTTCCTATTATCATAGAAGTGTGGGGGGAGGGATATATGTACATTATTGTACATATAAATGCAATCACATTCTAGATAAAATGTTTTTTCCACATAACATTGGTATCTTGGAGATTGTTCCATAGAGCTCATAGAGATCTACCTTTCTTTCTTAATTGAGGTATAATTCCCATATGAAACATATCCTTTTACTTATTTATTTAATACTTATTTATTTTGAGAGAGAGCAAGTGTGCGAGTGAAAGCAGGGTAGAGGCAGAGAGAGAGAGGGAGAGAGAGAATCCCAAGAGTCTCCATGCTGTCAGTACAGAGCCTGATGCAGGGCTCAATCCCACAAACCATGAGATCATGACCTGAGCCGAAACGAAGAGTTAGATGCTTAACCAACTGAGCTGCCCAAGTGCCCCAAAACATACCCTTTTAAAGTGTACAGCCAAGGGGCACCTGACTGGCTCAGTTAGAAGACCATGCAACTCTTGATCTCAGGGTTATGAGTTCGAGCCCCATGTTGGGGGTAGAGATTACTAAAAAAAAAATTAATCTTTCCTAAAAAAGTAAATAAAGTATATAATTAGGTGATTTTTAGTATATTCACAACGTTATGCAGCCATCACCACTATCTAATTCTAGGACATTTTCTTCACCCCAGAAGTATACCCCATATCCATTAGCAGTCACTCGCTATTCCTCCCTATCCTGCCCCTGGAAGTGTCTGTGCTGGACATGTCATATCAACGGAATCCTGCACCATGTGGCCTTCTGTTCTCCTTTCACTTGGCATCATGTTTTCAGGGTTTATCTGCATGGTAGCAGGTGTCAGGGCCTCATTCCCTTTTACTGCCGACTCATGGTCACTGTATGGACAGATGGGCATTTTATCTGTCCGTTCATCAGTTGAAGGGTATTTGGCTTATTATGAATAACGCTGCTCCATGAACATTTGTGTACACATTTTTATGTGGATGTATGTTTTTGTTTCTCTCGAGCATATGCTTAGGAGTGGAATTGTTGGATCTTATGAGATCTCTACATTTAATCTTTTTGGTATCTCATGACTTTTAACTCTTAATTATTCTCCATAATATGGAGTAAAATGTACCCTTAGTCATTTAACCCCTCCCCTATGAGTGGAAATGTATGTTGTTGCCTTATTCATTTTTTGAAATCCTTTCTCTCGTTGCTCGCCCCTTTCCTGTGTCTCTCACACAACTTGTGGCAACACAACAGTGTGAGTCTTGTTTTCTGGCACTTTTTTTCCCCAAACAAAACAGTAACAAATCATTGTATGATTTGTGTAATACAAGATTGTATAATAAGATATTGAACTATACAGTCATGAAGGGAATTATCCAAGGATGCCTGGCAGGCTCGGTCAGTAGAGCGCGGGACTCTTGATCTCAGGGTCATGAGTTCAAGCCCCACATTGGGTGTAGAGCTTACTTTAAGAAAGAGAGAGAGAGAGAGAGAGAAGGAAAGAATATTATCCTAAAATCTAACCATCTTGAACAGGGAGATGCCAATTCATGATTTTGGTCTTAGGATCCAGAACATAAGCTCTAAGTGTGTAAGTCTAAGTGACCGCAAAACTGAGAGACTGTGGCGTGAACCCTGTAATGTGCTTGTTTCCCCAGGTTCCCTACTTCAGCAGAGCTTGGCAGCGTGTGGTTCAGATACCCCTACTCTCAGGTATTTTTCTCTCCCCTGAAACATTGACAGTAGCATTTTATAGTTCTGTACGTGTGTGTGTGTGTACATTATTGTTTCTTTCAGCATCTTGTCCCCTGAGCCCCAGTCAGTTATCAGATTGTCGGGAGAGTCTCATCGCTGTTCTAGAGTAAGTAAAATATTTGTTTTCCTGCCCCCCAAAAAATCATACGTGTTGTTTATAAAATTCTTTTCTAATAAACCTCTTTAAATGAGTAACTCATTTTTCTTGGGAAGTTAAGCATACCACTTGTTTTTAAAATAAAATATTTCTCTTATTTTCACTATGTCTGCTTTCCACGTGCGGTGCAACCTATAAACTGATATTCAGTGAGCATTTCCTAAAATCAGCCTTAATTTACATAAAGAGTATTTTCATCACTACCTGAAATCATGCAGTGTTGTCTCAGAGATTTTAAGTCTTCTGAGAATGTGTCTTCGGGCACATGTGGGCCTCAGACATCATAGAGGCAGCCAGCGCTCTCTGTTCTGGTGGGTGGGATATGTTATTCCGCGAAGAAGACTTGCGTTACTCATTACTAAGTGTATGTGATGCACGGGCGCTGTAATGTTTAAAATCATTGAAGGCACAATCAGGTTACAGTTGTGGAAAGCTGGGAGACCCAACATAATCTCGTGAATCTGACAGATTATTAACAAATTTATGCGCTCTCTTGAAGATGCCCAGTTTCAGATGATCTCGACATGATTGCAGTTGCCAGGCAGTATGTCCAGTTAGAGCTTCCGGCTTTTGCACTAGCCTGTCTAATGCTTATGCCCCACTCGGAAAAAAGACATCAGCAAATTAAGGTATCTTGCAAATTATTCCTCTGGGCCTGCCAAAGAAACAAAGTCTCCTACTGCATGTCCCCCCACAAAAGGGTCACGGTTTTTTACCAGACCTGCAAAGCATGAGTTCATCAGCCTGAGTGGGGCAGGAGGTTTGTATGCAGGTTTAGTAGGAGGTAAGCCTGGAAGATCGAGGTCCATTCAAGGGGTGCCTTAAGAGGGGTTTGGACCTTGTTCTTTGTCAGTGGGAAACAGTCAGGTTTCCTGGAAAAGTAAAGTAAAATGTCCAGGCATCGTTTTGGAGGGAACAATCCATGGGCTTGATTGGGGGAGAGAGGAGGCAAGAGCGGAAGCATGGGAAGCCGTTGCACTTGGCCTGGAGCTGCATCTCCCTTGATCCACAGGCAGCAGCCAGTAAATGGGCAGGGAAGGCTTGCGGGGCTGTGTCCTCAAAGTAGGGTGGTGGCAGTGAGAATGAGCCGAGTGGAGCAGCTTGACTTAGTGATCGGATGTGGGAGATGAGAGAGTGGAAATTGACAGGTTTGTGTATGGGTGTCTGACAAAGGGAGCCATGAGCATTCTGAGGACAGAACTTTCAAAAAGAACTCATTCCCTTTACAGCAGAGCAAATAGGACAAAGTACTTGGAAATGTTTTGCGGTATTTCCCCAAGGGTAGTTTAGCCAGTAGCTACAGAGCTCATAGATGAACATGCATACGTTTTATCTGTCATTTGGTCTAGTCATTCCATTTTTTCACAGCCATCTGTGCTTGTCTTTGACTTTGGGTTTTTTCTTTTTTCTTTTTTTTTTTTTTTTTTGACTATTCATAAACTCATCCATTAATGCTTTTTTCAAAATTTTAGTATTTAAATAGATTCCTTTCAGCACTTAGAATGACAAAATGCTTGTTAAACAGCCCTTGCTGTCACAATAGGTATTTGTAAAATGTATTTTTCTTTATTTCTCTAATTTTTTGTTATATGATAGAGTTGGGTTTTTTTTTTCTATAATAGAAATTGTTAAAGATATTCCAAATTTAAAAATGAAAACCTTTCAGATTTGACAGAAATTAGTAGTAATAATACTTTTCTATTAACTGTGTTTGATTTTTTTTTCTCTAGAATTTTCTGGGCTCGTGCGATCCTCAGATCATTTTACAGCAATTAGAAGAGCATATGAATACTGGCCAATTGGCAGGATTTTCACATCAAGTAAGAGGCAATTTCATCTCCTTTTTATATTAGAAGGTAATAGTTTTCCCTAAATCAAAATTAGGCTGAATACTACTATCTCTGCCTATTTGGTAATATATAAAGTTATTCTGCCTTTATTAAAACCTTAGTCCATTTTTTAAAAGGTAGAGACCCTGTCTATCTTGTTTGCTACTGTGCTCAGTGAAAAAATCTGTAGCCTTAAATGCTTGTTATAAGCAGATCTTCCTCCTAAAAAGTCCCAAAGTGCTTCAGAGCAGTTACTTCTTACTGATTTAATCTGTTACTGAAATGGGCCAAAACAGCTCCCCTTCCCCACCCCCTTAAAAAAAGAGGCTTAGTCACAACACAATGCTAATTTAACTTCTGATGGTAAGGAATTTTGGGGTATTGAGTAAGGACTTGGAATTTCACACATTTTTAATTTAATGTTACCTGTCATTCTATAGATTAGAAACCTGATTCTGAATAATATCATAAGTAAGAAGGAGTTTGGGATTTTGGCAAAGACAAAATACTTTCAAGTGTTGAAATTGCACATGATGAATTCCAACAACATTACTGAGCTGGTAAACTATTTGGCAAATGAGTTAAGGTAAGTTAATTAACAAACAAAAACACCTTACTGTAGAGTTTTCTTAAAATTTATCTTTATTTTGGAGGAAAATATCAAACAATTGTAAAACTAGTTGATTGTACTGAAAGGCTCTGAATATTAAGCCATAGCATTACCACTATATACCCAGAGGTTAGTTGTCTTGTAACTGAGTCCCGTCGAACATGAACTTGGAGTCAGGCAATCAAGAAACTTTCCAAACCCCCAAAAGAGGTGCCACACAGTCCTGCTCTAAAACCTGAGTAACAACTTTGTTCCTTAGACACTTATTCAGAGAATAATTGGCTTTTATGTATAGACCTAATTTTTGCTAAGCTTGATTGTCTAATTTTCTGGCAGCCACAAGTTTGGAGATAAGCTTCTTGGGATAGGGTTGGAAACAGATTTGGAATGCACAAAGGAGAAGGGAGAAATGGCTGGCACTAAGGAAGGGAAGGAAACCCGGTCAGGATGGAAGTCTTTCCTGGTCCATCCCCACATTTAGTCTAACTGTGCTGGCCACTTGGGACATGTCCCTCTCTCGTTACCACACCATAGATTTCTTTCTGCTTGTTTACCACTTGTGATCCAACCACAGCTACACACTCATATATAGGCTACACATATTGCAAGTATGCAATTTGGTAAATTTTGACATATATATACCTGTAAAGCCATCACCACAATCAAGATAGCAAACATATTTATCACCCCCTAGAATTTCCTCATGATGATCTTTTTCTTTCTGATTCCATAGTTTAGATGAAGCTTCAGTCTTTATAACTGAATATTCAAAGCATTGTGGGAAGCCTGTACCACCAGACGCTGCTCCTTGTGAAATTCTGAAGGTAAAGCTGGCCCACCGTTACTTGGGTTCTGACCTGACACTGTTTATGTTTCTAGGGTCTTGACATTGAGCCAACTTGTTCTGGTGTCCTGGAGATAAATCTATTTTTATGTGTAACTATGTATACATTTATATTTTGCTTTTTGTATAAGAGGCTGCTAGACCAGAAATCAAGAGTCCATGGTTCTACCCTCTGCGGCAGTGTGGCCTCCAGCCATTCACTGAACCTGTGCAGGCTTTATTTTTCACATCTGGACTGCATGGTCTCTTGGGTGCTTTCCAGCATTATGATTCCTCATAAAGTCTTATTTTTCATATCGAAGCAAGTAAAAACCTAAATTTCAAAAAGCACTGATTAATTTTATGCTTGGGCATTAATTTCTTTTAATTCTTCTCCTTTTTAATTACCAAAGACATGTGTCTTTTCGCTATAGAAAAAAACAGATTTACAAGAGCCAAAAACAAAAAACCCTAATCTCTTGAAATCTCACTACTCAGAAATAGGATCACTGTTAACATTTTAGTACAGCCTTCCAAATGTTTTCATATATAAAATATGCATATAAATTATTTTTACTCCTATTCTGAACTTAAACATAAAAATTTTACTTTTTTTAAAGCTTTTTTTTTTTTTGAGAGATAGAGAGAGCGTGCACACACAAGTGGGGCAAGGGAGAGAGAGAGAGAGACAGAGACAGAGACAGAGACAGAGAATCTCAAGTAGGATCCACACTCAGCACAGAGCCAGATGTGGGGCTCGATCCTGCGACCCTGGAATCATGACCTGTGTTGGACACTCAACTGACTGAGCCACCCAAGCGCCCCTAAAGATTTTATTTTTGAGTAACCTCTACACCCAACATGGGCCTTGAACTCACAACCCTGAGACCAAGAGTCATACGCTCCACCGGCTGAACCAACCAGGCGCCCCTAAAATTTATAAATCATATTTAAGTTACTGTGGGTTTTTTCCCTCCTTTGTTCCAGATCAGCCATGTTAAAATAAGCCTGCATTTTGTTAACTTTAATTAATTACTTCCCTTGATCACTTCCAATCTGTTGTGATCAATGGCATAGGTTACCTTTTTTTAAAAGGGAGATTATTGATTTAGGAGACAAATCTGTGGCCCTAAAAATGTATCTTTTTTCTCTAGTCTATCTCTCTAAATGCCAAATAATTTTATATGTAGATGTTTAGCAATACAGTTAAGTCTTAAGTTTTATAGTATATCAGGCTGTTTTCTATTGAAAAAACTAAATGACACTAATAAAAATGCTTCTGTGTTTCTTCCCATTTAGATGTTTCTTAGTGGATCATAGCAGATCAACCTTTTTTAAGAAGAACAAAGGAAAGTTCGGAGTCTACTATTAACTAATCATATTTATTAGGGTTTTAAAATTGTGCAGTCAATGTATTATAACTTGTCAAATGTTGACCAACAAGTAACAACTAAGGCGCTTCACAGTAGTATGATTATCCTTAAAGAACTCATGTCTTGAGTTAATCTTTTCTTTACCAGTTACTTGTGTAACTTACGGAGACCATCTCAATCTTTTGCACCCCACCGGAAGGAAACTAAATGCACAAGTATTTTGCTCCCCCCAGAAGAAACCTACTTATATCCTATTTCTTCATATACAAATAAGAATAATCCCAATCTTTTTAATGGAATTCTAGTTAAATATGTATCTAAGGTTTGCCACAGAGTGTATCAGTGGCCAGCCAGAAAAATAGAAACCACCCTAGATATTTCAGGCAGAGAAGGATTGGATGGAAGGAATCGGTTACAAAGGTGTTAAAAGGACTGAAAAGCAAAGGGGAAAGCGAGGGGCTGCTCTAGAGGCCAAAGGGAAGGGCTGTTAGCTGACAGGAGGCCGCTCCTGCTCCTCCCACTTCACCATCGCTGCCTCCAGTGGCTCGAGATCACCCTCAGTGATTGCTGCCACTGCCGGGCCATCACCGAAAGAGAAAACAACTCTTCTTTTTCCAAACTTCTAATTCTCGTCCCAGTGCCAAGAATGACAGAACCAAACCGAACCCATCTGGCCAGGTGTCCGGGAAAGCCTGCTGTAGGCTGTCAGCGCCGGCAGTATGGAGGCTGGCCTGCGGGGGCAGTGTGGAGCTGAAAGCCAGCAGCCGCCCCCCAGCACGCAGAAAAGGTCATCACAAGTCTTATTCTGCCTCTGTAGTCTTTTTCTATATGTTCGTATAAATTGAATTTTATAAATCAGAATGAGTTTGTCTTTGTTTTTCCAGTTGAGAAAAACCTTATTTCTGGGATGCCTGGGTGGCTCAGTCGGGTAAGCGTCCGACTTCGGCTCAGGTATGAGATCATGACCAGTCATGGGTTGGAGCCCAGTGCTGGGCTCTGTGCTGACACCTCAGAGCCTAGAGCCTGTTTCTGATTCTGTGTCTCCCTCTCTCTCTGCCCCTCCTCTGCTTGCATGTGCGCGCTCTTTCTCTCTCTCTCAAAAATAAGTAAACATTAAAAAATTTTTAATGAAAAAAAAAAACCATTTCCATACATTATAGTCAATGTATCATAGATTAAAAACTTGGGTTTTGGGGTAAAACTAGTCTGGATTTGAATCCTGGCTCTGTCACATACTAGGTGTGTGATCCTGGACAAGTTATAGAACTTCTCAAAGCCTTAGTTCCCTCATTTGTAAAACCTCCTAAGGAGGTGTGAATGGTCCTCCACTTGCTCTGTTCTGGACATTTAGACTACACCAGGTTTTTTCACAAAGCTTTTTCCATATTTGGGATTATTTCCTTAAGATACATTCCCAGGAACAGATTGACCAGATCAAAGGGAATGAAGATCTTAAAAGCTCTAAATGTACATTGCTAAACTGCATGCATTTCAAAAGTTTTTTTTTTCTTTACAAAATTTTATTTAAATTCAAGTTAGTTAACATATGGTGTAGTATTGGTTTCAGGAGTAGAATTTAGTGATTTCATTACTTACATATAACACCCATTGCTCATCACAAGTGCCCTCCTTAATGCCCATCATCCATTTAGCCCATCCCCCCACCCACCTCCCCTCAAAAGATCTTTTTCACAAACTCCTGTTCCTACCAGCAAGAGCCATGTCTGCTTTATGTCTTCCCAAATGGATCAATCAGACTTTTAAAAACTTTTTGCTCATATGACAGGTAAAAATGGTATCTCAATATTTACATCTATATTTCTTTGATATTTATGATATTTAAGAAAACCCTCTGGCTGCATCTGAAAGCGGAGCCTGGAATGGTCTTCTTGGGCATAAATGTGCAAGGAATGGAAGGGGTCAGGTGGTGGCACCAGAAGGTAACAAATGGGAAATGACTGTGCATGCCTGATGGATTCACACTGAGCTGAAGGATTCTTTCCGAATCTCAACACTGGTTTCATTGTTCAGAATAAAGTCCCGACATGCAAAGGGTTAGCTTTAGGTATGCCAGAGAAGTAATTTTTTTAAACACAAATATATTTAGATTTATTTCTTTAAGTTTATTTGAAGTTCAAATATCAGTTAGCCAGGGTCCTTCTTGTTATATTTATTATATTTTTATTGCCTTGATTGTTTTCCACTCTTGTCTCCATGCAGCCATTCTCCATACTGTTTATCCCTAAAACAAGCCAGATCTTGACTTTGCCCTACGTCACGCTTTTCACTGGCTTCCCGTTTCACTTAACACAAGACCCAAGTTGCCAACTGAGGCACACAGGCACCTTTGTTCAAATTAGAAACAGAATCCATTCTGGGAGAACGAGTTCTAAAGTGCTCTCCTCTTGGTAGATCTACTACAAAAAGGCAGTCCCTGGAGACAGTCACATTTGTAAAAAGCACTGGATTTAAAAGCTGGATTTCAGTTACAACTCCGTGTTACCTGCCCATCCATATGGTGGCTTACAAGGTCCCCATATGATTTAGTCCCCATCTACCTTTCCAGCCTGCATACCTACCCTTTTCTCCTTTTACCAGCCTTCCCCACCAGCCCAACTAAAGTTGCTTCCCCCGCTGACATCCCTCCACCCCAGTCACTTGCTATTGCAAGTGACTTCTCAATGCAATTGAGAGCTATCATGGCATGTTTATTGATTATCTCACTACTCATGCTGTCCCGAAACCCTAGAGCAGCATCTCATGTAGTGGACTTTATATATATATATATATATATATATATTTATATATATATATATATATATGATATATATGACAGGGTGCCTGGGTGACTCAGTTGGTTAAGCGTCCCAACTCTTGATTTTGGCTCAAGTCACGATCTCATTGTTCATGAGTTTGAGCCCCACATTGGGCTGTGTGCTGACAGTGCAGAGCCTGCTGGGACTCTCCCTCTCTCTGCTCCTCCCCTGCTCACACTCAATCTCTCAAAATAAACAAAAAAATATTTTTTAAATATATATGAAATAAATTAGCCTTAGCTACCCATTTTCAGGGTAAAATTCCTTCCTTGAATGTGTTACAATCATGTGAATACATGACAGCACCTCATTACAAAGGGGGAAGTTGGCACTATCTAAATAAAAACACTACTATATTTCTCATGACTCATGCCCATTCTTTCACCATCTCCTGCTTTCAATGAGGTGGCTTAATTTTCATTGCTTTGACAACTTGGAGTAGAGAATTTTATTAGTGGAATGCTTTCCTTCTATTGCCTTCTGGAGAGAAAACCTGGCCTGGAGAAACGTAGAATATTCGGTCTTCCTTCTCCTGTGTCTCCTGGGGCTCAGAGATTTGGAAACTGTTTGCAGTGTTTATGTTAATACATTGGATCCCTTGAAACGAGTCTAAATGTGAACTCAAAACAGCTGAGTCTTACCATAAACTATAAAAGATAAGAGAAGGACAGGGTGGTGGTGGTGGTGGTGTTTTCTAGCACTCTACATGTTTGGAAACAACCAGAAACAAGCGCATGTGCTTCTAGACCAGCCAGAGCTGAATATTTTCTAAAGGGAAAAAAGAAATTTGAAGAGCAATTCTCTTTTTGAACTCTCCTTCCAGTGGTTGTAGGACTCAAGAATGTGCCTTCAACTGGCTTTCCCTTGGTAACTAGTGTAGCTTTTTTTTTTTAATTAATTAAAAAAACTATATTAATGTTTACTTTGGAGAGAGAAAGAAAGCACAGCAGGGGAGGGGCAGAGAGAGAGGGAGACACAGAATCCAAAGCAGGCTCCAGGCTCTGAGCTGTCAGCACAGAGCTCGATGCAGGGCTTAAACCCATGAACCATGAGATCATGACCTGAGCCAAAGTCATATGCTTAACCGACTGAGTCATCCAGGCTCATATATATATATACACACATACATACATACATATACATGTAAATATATATATATACACACACATATATAAATATATATATATATGCATACATATAAATATGTATTTTTTAAAGTTTACTTAGAGCGAGCAGGGGAGGGGCAGAGAGATTGGGAGAGCGAATCCCAAGCAGGCTCTGCACTGTCAGCACAGAGCGCAATTGGGGGCTCAAACCCAATATTTTAAAATATTTAAAAATATTTTTAAAATACAATAAAATAAAATTAAAGACTCAACACAGTCTTCAACATTTAGTTCAATCGTTCATAAATGTGCCATGTGGAAGTAAGAATTCTGCATAGTAATGGATTGGTGGGTTGCTTTTTCTCAGAAAGTTACATGCTTTTGATTTAATCTGGATTGCTGGTGGGATTTTTCTATATTTTCATTTTTACTTCTGGGCATGGAGGAGGATAAGAGACATTTACAGTGAGGATGAATAAATTTAAGTGATGAGGGTCATAAGGAAGATGAGATCTGAGTGAAGTAAAAAAGACCCCAAAGGATGAAAGCCAGAAACCAAGCCACACTCTAGCCATGTTTTCAAATGTCAGCCTCCTTGAGGTCAATTTGAAAGGCAGAGGGAGAAAACTCGGTTTCTCCCCAGTTTTCCCTGAATGTCTCTTGCTTTGCAGGGCTGCTGTAACAAATTACCATTAACTGAGAGTCTTAAAACGACAGGAAATTGGGGCACCCAGCTGGTTCAGTTGGTAGAACCTGCGACTCTTGATCTCAGGGTTGTGAGTTTCAGCATTATGTTGGACGGGAAACTACTTAAAAAACCCAGGAAGGGCCACCTGGGTGGCTCAGTTGGTTAAGCATCTGGGCTCAGGTCATAATCTGATGGTTCATTGAGTTCGAGCCCTGTGTCGGGCTCTAGGCTGATAGCTCAGAGCCTGGAGTCTGCTTCGGATTCTGTGTCTCCCTCTCTCTCTGTCCTTTCCCTGCTTTCTCTCTCTCTCCCTCTCTCTCTTACTCAAAAATAAACTTAAAAAAAAAACACCCAGGAATTTATTCTCTCACAGTTCTGGAAACCAAAAGTCCAAAATCAAGGCATCAGCAGGGCAGTTCTCCGTCCAAAGGCTCTAAGAGGAAATCCTTCCTTGTCTCTTCCAGCTTCTGGTGGCTCCAGATATCCTTGGTTTGTGGCCACCTTACTCCAGCCTCTGCCTCCATCATCACATGTGTCTCTGTCCTTTTCTGTTTCTTATAAGGACACTTGTCATTGGATTTAGGGCCCACCCTAGTCCTGTGTGATCTCATCTTAATCTTTAACCTAGTTATATCTGCAAAGACATTATTTTCAAATATACAAAGACACTATTCCAGATGGTCATGAACCTTGGAGTGGACACTGTTCAACCCACTACAAGCTCGTTCCTCCAAGTCTGCTTCTGCCTTTGGGTGAAGTATATTCTCCTTTAAATGACAGTGAGCTCTCTACCTAGCTATCGATCAGAAACAATCATAACAGTAATTTTACTGGAGTAAACTAACATAGAGAAAAAGTACAGAAATCATAATGGATTTTCACAAAGTCAACTCCCATGTAATAAGCACCCAAATCAAGACAGAACATTCCCACATTAGATTAGGAGCCATATCCTTTCTTTTTTCCATAAAATTTAAAGAGAATTTTTACTTGTGGTAAATGCACATAACAAAATTTACCATCTTAACCATTTGTAAGTATACAGTTTAGTGGCATTAAGTACGATTACATTGTTGGGAAATTACTGATGTGGAGAACAAAGGCAAAAGAAATGTGCATAAAATTAAATCTCCTAACAACCTACATCTCATCGACAAATACTTGAGGCAGGTAGAGAGAGTGACATTCCTCAAAGAACTCAAAACTGCTTTAAAGTTAATGCTTTGCTAGAAGCAAAAAGCAACCTTAGCTTGACATTAACTGGACATCCAAGATCCTGTAAGTCTTCTTTGATGTATAAAAATCCGTTTGGAAACTTCTTTATCTCTACCCCTCAAGATATATGTTAGCAATCATCCTTCGAACTTATGGCCCACTGATATACATCTGAAGAGTCTCATTGATGTGGGGGACAAAGGGAGAAGGAAATGTAGATAAAATTAAATTTCCTTATAACCTGCAGCCCATTGACAAATATTTGAGGCAGGCTGAGTGGAGCTCCCAACTGTCTTAATGTTAATGCTTTGCTAGAGGGAAAAACAACCTTAGCTTGACAATAGCTAGGCCTTTCTGGGATCTTGTGAGTCTTCTTTAGCATATGAAAATCCTTTTGGAAGCTTCCCTTTGTCTTTACCTCCCCCAACTCCAAAGTATATAATCAGTCACTCTTCACAATCCTGGGGCAGCTCTTTCTGCCCACGGGTCCTGTCCCTGTTCTTTAATAAAATCACCTTTTTGCACCAAAGACCTCTCAAGAATTCTTTCTTGGCCATTGGCTCCGAACCCCACCACATCATCATGACTAAGGTTTTACTAGATGGTAGTAAATGACATTATCCTAACAGCAGCTAGCCCCTCAAGGTCCTGAAAACCTTGCTTCCAAATTCCTTAGAGACTTACACTCTCCCTAACCCCCACCTACTAAAAAGTATATGATCAGTCACTCGTCACAACCCCAGTGCAACTCTTTCTGCCCGCAGTTCTTGTCCCCGTGCTTTGATAAAACCACCTTTTTTGCACCGAAGATGTCTCAAGGATTCTTTCTTGATCGTTCGCTCTTGGACCCCGACATTTCACATCAGGAATCACCATTTTACTTTCTGTTTCAGTGAACTCGACTACATGTAAGTGCAATCATACACTATGTGTCCTTTTGTGACTGGCTTCTTTCACTCAGCACAATGTCCTCCAGGCTCATCCATGTTGGAGCAGGTGTCAGAATCTCCTTCTTTTTTAGGGCTGAACAAGACAGGAACCACATTCACAACTTCCTTTGGACTTCTATGACTAAATCCTTACTTATTTTCACTGCTGATTCTAATTAATCAAGAATGCGTGTTTCTTTAGCCTTTTCCTCCTTGATTACAGATTTTAGGTTTTCATTTAAATTATCTCACTAAGTCTACAGGAAAGCTAAAGAATCAACAGGTTTCAAAAGTGAGTAAGAGTAACCAGAAGACAATTCTCAAAGAACAAATTTTTATTTCTCTATCCTCTTTTCTCTGAAGTTGGCTCCCAGGCTAACCCCCCCAAGGATGTCAGCAGTAGTGTAGATTTAACTCAAAGTCCTCTGGCGGGCAGCCCACTAAAAGTTACCAAGATTTTATGTTTTGTTTCCTTTTATTTTAGCATACTTACCCATTGTTTTGTAAATACTTCACATTCCAGGCGATTCAAGACTTCTTGAATAAACAACTCACCTCTTTATAAACCAGACCCATTGACTATCTGAATTCCTAGCTGATTAAAAAATAAAAAATCACAATGTGAAAAGAGGGAGGAATGTAATTCCATATCCCTACCAAATATTCTCAGAGGGATAAAACTTAATTCATTTTCATCATGGCTAATTCCCTGCCACCTTTATATACAAATGTAGCACCTTCATCAGCACAGGCAAAGGACCTATTTCCTTAATCCATCAGCTGTGAAACAGGTTTTTATGGTAGGCAACTTAAGTCATTTATTTTCATAGTTTACACATTACACAATGACTTGGGACTAAGTGCCAAGAAATAGTGCCAGATCAAATCCAACAACACTTCAAATATTAATCCCTAATATTAGCCCTTAAATGCCCTTAGAAAAGCCTACCCAGCTGCATTATCCTTTTTCTGAAAACTTTCTATGTGTGGAATAGGAGCAGGAACCTTCTACGGTAGCAATGCCAGAACCTTCCAAAACCATGGAAAAGTGGGGGAAAGGAGGTGGAGAAAAGACTACTTATCTCTCTGTCTGCTTTCCCCTGTCACAGCCTAGTGATGCAGAAAAGTCAACTTGTCTTTGAAAAGGGAAGTGTTCACCTTCACTGCATAGATTTGACGGAGAAAGCCTGAGTTTTCTGTGTTTGGTAACGTTTCAGTGTTAGATGCTAAGCTTTCAAACCCCAAGAGAAGCCACACAAACTCCATGGCCAGCGATTCCACCTCACCTGCAGGATTCAGAGCTGACAACTCTATAATTATTCATGATCCCACCTAGAGCTAGTCCACCCTGTTTTTTAAATACTAAGCCAGGGAGGATGACACCTGGGTTCATCTTGGGGAGTGTGTGTGTGTGTGCGCACACACACACACACACACACACACACACACACCTCCTAGTCTAGCACTGAGAATTAACTGCTCTTGAGAACTTCTCATCATTTTCTATTTACCTACAAGCTGAAGAGGTGTGTTTCTTTCACTTCAGGGGAGCAATGCATTATGTCATCTCTAGTTTCCCATGAGAGACACCTGAAGTGGGTGAAGGTGGCTACTGTTGGTCTTGTGATTCTTGCTCCCATGTAAATAAAACTAATGCCTTTTCCTTGCCTTTTCAGAACCTTGAAGTCTATACTGACTTTGGCTACAAGTCATAGAAAACCCAGCTAAGAGAGGCTTTAAGCAAAGAGGGCATTTATATCTTGCATAATCTTAAGTCTAGAGACCAAGTTCCCCCAACTTGCCAATGACGTAATTAAGGACCCAGATTCTTTCCATCTTTCCATGTGGCCATCCTTTACGGTGCTGGCTTGTCCTTAGTTTGTCTCCTTACAATGCAAAGGGGCTCAACAGCTTCAAGCATTACATCCCTAGACAAGAATTTCCAAAAGTCTTATTTTCCCCCCTAAAGTCATTTTTATTTATTTATTTTTATTTTTTTAATTTTAGAGAGAGAGCATAAGCCAGGGAGAGGGGCAGAGAGGGAAAGAGAGAGAATCTTAAATTAAGCAGGCTCTATGTTCAGCACAGACTCCAACGCAAGGCTCAATCCCACCACCCTGGGATCATGACCTGAGCTGAAATTGAGAGTTGGACGCTCAACTGACTGAGCCCCCCAGATGCCCCCAAAGTCCTTTTTTATACTGAGGTGAAATTCATACAACATGCAATTAACCTTTTTTAAAATGACCAATTCAGTGGCGTATGGTACATTCACAATGTTGTACACCCACCACCTCTATCCAGTTCCAAAATATGTTCCTCTCCTCCAAAGGAGACCTCCATTTCCAGTAAACAGTCACTCCCCATTCCTTCCTCCCTGATCCCTGGACAACCACTAGTCTACTTTCTGTCTCTAAAGATGTGCTCATTCTGGACATTTCATAAAATTGGAATCATACAATATGAGGTCTTTTGTGTGGCTTTTGTCACTTGGTCTACTGTTCCCGTGGTTCATCCACCATGTAGCTTGTAATGGTATGTCATTCCTTTTTATGACATTATTTTTTTCACGTTTTTATTTATTTATTTTATTTTTTGAGAGAGAGAGAGAGAGAGCACAAGAAGGGGAGGGGTAGAGAGTGGGTGGGGAACAAAGGATATGAAGCAGGCTCTGCACTGACAGCAGAGAGCCTGATGCAGGGCTCAAACTCATGAACTGTGAGATCATGACCTGAGCTGAAGGTGGATGCTTAACCAACTGAGACACCCAGGCACCCCATCCTTTTTATGATATTCTATTGTATGGATTCACCACACATAGTCTATCCATCCAACTGTTAATGGATGTTTAGGTTGTTTCTGCCTTTTGTCTCTTATGAATATTGTTGCCATGAACATGCTTGAATGTGTATTTTTTTCGAGTAACTGATTTTCAATTCTTTAGGGGCACATACCTAGCAATGGCATTGCTGGGAAATTTTCTGAAAAGGGTCCCTAGAAGACTGCCCCTCACATCTTACTCGTCAGAACTGTGTCACAGCCCCATGCCTACAGCAACGTCTTGGCAAGGAGAATAAGACTACCCACCACGATTGGCTTAAACTCACAAGATTCACACCCTGTCGTTGGGTTTGAAGCTGTCACCTCTGAAGGACACGGACAGTCAGGAGAGGGCCATTTGCAGAAGGTGGTGACCGTGAGCACAAACACAGTGACACAGGTAGGCAAATTCTCTGTCAAGCACCCCTCTCGATATTACTAGAGCAAATCGTAACCTGTTCAAGGGTGCGAACTTCTCGGTTCTCGCTGCCAAGCAAACTTCCTTTTAGGGATTGTCTATTCTATAAACATGTGTCTTAATGAAGAAGTGTGTGTGTGGGCACCAGAGTCATAAGAAACAGCATGCCAGCAGATCAAGGCCACGTGAAGTAGCAGTCCTTAAAAAATACTAGATGAAGGACGTTGGTGGATCCAGAGCATGGTCTCCCTGCAACACTGTCACAGAGACCCCGGAAATGTGCTTCAGCTATTTACTTGTCTTCTAGATTTTGGTTTACAGACCCAGATTTCCCTTCATCTCCACCACCAAGTCATGTGGAAGTCATTCACTCATTTTTTTCCACAAATATTTATTTTTTAATGTTTATTTATTTATTGGGAGAGAGAGAGCACATGCACAAGCAGGGGAAGGGCAGAGAAAGGGGGACAGAGAGAATCCCAAGCAGGCTCCATGGTGCCAGCACAGAGCCCCACACAGGGCCCGATCCCACAAACTGTGAGATCATGACCTGAGCTGAGATCAAGAGTTGGACGCTCAACCGACTGAGCCACCCAGACACCCCTCCCCAAATATTTATTGTGTGCCCGCTACGAGTCAGGCATCATGCGAGACACTGCAGAGATAATGGTATGCCAGAGACCCCTAACTCCTGCCCTCATGGAGCCTCCAGGGTGGTGGGTGAGAGTGAAGCTAAACAAGTAATTGTGCTGATAATTATTTAATTCACATTGTGATAAATGCTATGAAGAAGCAGCCCAGTGAACACTGAAAGTGCAGAAGACAGGAAGGTTCCAATCAGACACCCTACCCCCACCCCCAACAACAGCCAGGTTAGAGAGACTGCAAGTGGTCCTCTAATGTGCAGGTTTGGGGAAAGTGGTTACAGCAAGGAAATGTCAAGGAACTCCCTCAATAGGCCACCAAGGCCAAGGGCAGGCTCCAAGGACACTATCTGGAGCATAACAGAAATCTATTTGTTTTCAACTTAATGTTCGAGAGAAAAATCAAACTAAGTTTGAAGACAAATGATTGTTTTATAACCAGAAAGCCCAGAGCAGGGAAGTTTTTAAAAACTGAATTGCGGGGCGCCTGGTGTCCAACTTCGGCTCAGGCCATGATCTCTCAGTTTGCGAGTTCAAGCCCCACGTTGGGCTCTGTGCTGATAGCTCAGAGTATGGTGCCTGCTTTAGACACTGCTTCTCCCTGTCTCTCTGCCCCTCCCCCATTGCACTCTGTCTCTCCCTCAAAATAAATAAACATTAAAAAAAGAAAAAGCAAAAAAACAAAAACCCGAATTGCTATCCCTCTGGTTGCTCTCTCTGTGCTATGCTGGAAGAGAAGTCTATGGCTCAAATGCCATGTCATGCCATGTTCTGGCTTCAGCTGACTAGAACAGGTATTGGTACTCATGCCCATGGATCACCCATAGGCTGACTGGCAGCGCATGAGGTGGCCTGGTATATAAGTTTTGCTCAAAAAGGCACTCTATTTTGGTGTGTTCATTTCCTAGGGCTGCTGAAACAAATTATTACACACTTTGTGGCTTAAAACAAAATTTATTCCCTCTTCTGTTCTAGAAGCCAGAAATCGTTTTTTAAAAATTTTTAATGTTTATTTATTTTTGAGAGACACAGAGAGATAGAGCATGAGCAGGGGAGGGGCAGAGAGAGAGCGAGACACAGAATCCGAAGCAGGCTCCAGGCTCTGAGCTGTCAGCACAGAGCCCGACGCGGGGCTTGAACCCACGAACCGTGAGATCATGACCTGAGCCGAAGCCGGACGCTCAACCGACTGAGCCACCCAGGCGCCCCTAGAAGCCAGAAATCTTAAATTAAGGTGTTGACAGGTCATACTCCTTCCAAAGACTCTAAGGAAAATTTCTTCCCTGCCTCTTCCAGCTTCTGGTGGCTTCAGGCATTCCTTGGCTTGTAGCCAACTCACTCTAGTCTCTGCCTCGGTCTTCGGGTGACCTTCTCTGTGTCGCTCCTCTCTGTGTGTTTCCTATAAGGACCCTGTGAATGGATTGAGGACCCATCCAGAGAATCCAGCATGATTTCGTGTTGGGATCCTAAATTTAATTATATCTGCAAAGACCCTTTTTCCAGATAGGTCACACTCATCAATAAGGTGCCTGGGGTTAGGCTGGGAACATATCTTTTGGGGTGGTCACCATTCAACCCACTACATTTGGATCGTGACTATTAAACCCAACCATATCCCCTGCCCATTAGGGATGATACTGGACAGTGACAACAATCCAGTGGAGTCTTCCCTTTGTGGAAGTTTGAACACAAGACAAGCAAGAAGTTGACACCTTCACTGGTGTCATGCAGAAGTAAAGAGATCCAGAAGGAGACAGTTGGCAGAAGCTATGAGTAAATAAATAATAGACACGAGGTAGGAAGAAGAGCAAACAGAAATCAGAGCCGCAACCAGATGCAGCTGCCCCATGAGAATGGTGACACTGCAGAGCTTCTCGTTCCTGGCATGCCATTTTCATCAAAGTAAGTGAAAAAATACATATTTCCCCCCCACCCCCACGTTTAAATATCTTGGAGTGTATCTAACATTAGATGGTGTCCTAGCTATTGCTTCTAGTGAAGTACCAGTCTTGAAGTGGTTGACATTGCCAGCAACTGGATGAACCACTGAGACCAAGAGGCACAGAATGGGTGTCAATGGTTGGAGAAGCCAGTGGTGTGCTCATTTCACTCCTGAGAACCCAAAGGCTGGAGAGGGGTGAGGCAGGGCGAGAATCGGACATGTTTAGCAATGTTCCCATAGAAGGAGTCAAAAGGAGGCTCCCCTACATGATTATACCGAGTTGGCATAAGAATTCGGTGCTCGTGGCTCTTAAGTCTTTCAAGAAAAGGGCACAGAGGATGACAGTGGGTGAAAAACACAGTTTACGATGTGAGTGTGTTGAAAAGTAATGAAGAGTCAGATTCGAAACACAAAGACATCATAGGATACCTTAACTCATTTCAACATACCTACTTTTTATATATGTACAAGGATGATACAGGCAATAAAAATTGACACCTGAGTCTAAGAGTATCAAATGAAGTGATAAGAAAGAAGGATGGCACAGTTTAACTGCACATCATCTTCCTCTTATCCTGCTCCATAAAATAAGCATACGCCTTCTAACAGATGGCATTTTGGACGTAAGACAGTATGTTCTAGTTCTCCATGAGGCTTAACAGCTTCCAGAGTTTCTCGCTTTGCTTATACACATTTTGTTACCTTAGGTAACCTGAGGGTGCACTTGATTTCTTATATCCTAGAAGATCCCAAGAAGCACAGAGTCAGACACAAGTTGGACAGGAAAGAGTGATTATACTCAAAGCTTTGTGAACTATGAAAAAACATACCCCAAATCTTAGACTAGAAAGAGATAAGGGGGGCGACTTATTTCAAGAGCCAACACGAACCCTCACTGTTTAAAAAGATTATTTAGGGATTTGAGGGCGATCTGGCTCTGACATGTCACCCCATCCATCACTAGGGTTGATTCGGCTGATCTGGTTGGCTAAGCAGGTGTTCCCTTCCTCCCTCACCGCTCAAAGTGGTTCCCTCCCGAAGCTGTGCGCTCAGTTGAAGAGGACTAACTTCCCCGATGGAGAAGGACCGTTCTTGGGTCAAGGGTATGGGAGTAGCTGCTCTCCCCTGCTGGAGCCTTCGAACAAGTTCTCCCGGTGCATTTGTAGGAAGTATAGGGTATTCAAGTTTCCAAAACTCCAGACTTGGAGACACTGCATGTGGTCATCTTCCTTTCTTTAAAGAAAATGAAAATTAAAATAATAAATAAAATAAAATAAAACAAAACAAAAATCATTTAGGTATTTGCTTTAAGGGTGACAATTTTTAACACGTTGAGATACAGGGGCACCTGGATGGCTCCGTCGTTTACGCTTCAATCTCAGCTCAGGTCATGATCTTTCGGTTCAGGAGTTCGAGCCCTGCACCGGGCTACATGCTGGCAGTGTGGAGTCTGCTTGGAATTCTCTCTCTCTCCTCTCTCTCTGCCCCTGCCCTGCTCATACACGTACACTCTCTCTCTCTCAAAATAAATAAGTAAACTTAAAAAAAAAGTCAAGGTACAGATTAGTCTTTATCCTGGTGTTTATCAACGCTTTTTTCCCATTATCACTCCTCCCCAAGTTGCCTTTTAGACATTTTCTTTCCTAATTGTCACCCTCCATAAATTTTTCTTATTGTAATAAAATACATATAACATAAAATTCACCACTCTAGCCATCTGTAAGTGGCATTAAGTCCATTCACCATGTTGTGCAGGCATCGCACCCTATCCAGTTCCAGAACGTTTTCATCATCCCCCGCAGAAACTCTGTACCCACTGAACCGTCACTCCCCACATGCCCTCTCCCAGCCTCTAGCGACCCCTAATAGGCTTTGTGTCTTTATGGATTTGCCTGTTCTGGACATTTCCTAGAAATGGAACCATACGATATGTATCCTTTTGTGTCTGGGCTCTTTCGTCCAGCATCATGTTTTCCAGGTGCACACTCACTATGGCAGGGGCCAGCGCCTCATTCCTTTTTATGGCTGAATTGATTTCCATTGTGTGGACGGATCACATAGATCTGTTTATCCATTCATCAGTTGATGGGTAATTGGGTTGCTCTCATCTTTTGGCTCTTATGAATAGTACTGGTGTGAATATTGTGTTCAAGTTTTTGTTTGAAAACCTGTTTTCATTTCTTTTGGATATGTTCGAAGGAGTGGCACTCCCAGGTCATATGGTTCTTTAAGCAGTTGAGGAATTCCCCAACTGTTTTCCATGGCGGCGGCACCACTGTTCATCCCATTAGCAACATAGGAGAGCTCCAATCTCTCCACATCCTTGCCAACACTCCCCCACCATGAAATGCTAATACCACACATACACCGTGTGTTTATTTATGTACTGCGGCCCTATGCAGGGCAGGCTCTGTGTCTAATGGAAATATTTGCAGGGGGGTCACAGAGATTCAAAAGCCTGCAGGAATTTATAAAAACACTGATGGCTCACGAAAAACACATCTGCCAGCCCTTTGGGCCAGCGGGGTGCCACATGGCAGACCCTGATTGATTTTATTTTATTGAAGTGTGAATAGAATGGAAGTAGCGTAATTCATGCAGTGGATCCCCTTTTCCTTAAAAAAAATTTTAAATATTTATTTTTGAGAAAGAGAGAGATAGATCATGAGCTGGGGAGGGGCAGAGACAGAGAGAGACACAGAATCTTAAACAGGCTCAGGCTCCAAGCCTTCAGCACAGAGCCCAGCACAGGCTCGAACTCACAAACCATGAGATCGTGACCTAAGCCAGAGTCAGACGCTTAACCCACTGAGCCACCCAGGCACCCCGGATCCCCTTTTCCTTTAATTTTTTTTATGTTTATTTATTATTGAGACAGAGAGAAACAGAGCATGTGTGTGGGAGGGGCAGAGAGAGAGGGAGACAACAGAATCCGAAGCAGGCTCCAAGCTGTCAGCACAGAGCCGGACGCGAGGCTTGAACCCACGAACTGTGAGATCATGACCTGAGCCGAAGTCGGACGCTTAACCGACTGAGCCACCCAGGCGCCCCTTAAAATTTTTTTTTAACATTTATTCATTTTTGAGAGACAGAGTGAGACAGAGTGAGTGGGGGAGGGGCAGAGAGAGAAGGAGACACAGGATCCGAAGCAGGCTCCAGGCTCTGAGCTGTTAGCACCGAGCCCGAGGTGGGGCTTGAATCCACAAACTGTGAGATCATGACCTGAGCTGAAGTCTGACGCACAACCGACTGAGTCCCCCAGGCGCCTCCCCTCCCCCCTTTTCTTTTTAATGGGGACTTACTTGGTAACAGGTTTTCTGCCACAAAAAATAATGCTCCAATAAACATCCTTGTCCTTAACTATTAGTGGTTTTATTTCTTTGGGCCAGATTCCCAGGAGTGGAATTAATGGGTGAAAGGGTATGTTTAGTTTTAATTTTAACAGATGTTGCCAGAGAGCTTTCCCAAATGGCTGTAAGCTTCACATGTAGGACAGTGCCCTTTCCTCTACACTCCTGCCAGCGTTTGACAAGATCGCTCTTCTCACTTTGTGTCGTTCCGATGTCTTGTTGCTTCTTGAATTTTGATTTTTCTGACCACTGGTGAAGTTGAGGGTGTTTTTATACGTTCTCTGGCCATTTGGTTTTGCTTTTCTGTAAAGAGTCTATTTATAATCTAAGTCTGTTTCTGTATTAGTTGTTTGTCATGTTCAGGTCAATTTGTAAAGCCCTTTATATAGCGTCCATTTGGCCATTGTTCTCAGGGAGGGCTGCCAACCATCACATCTGAACTGGCCATGTGACCTTGGCAAGTAGTTCAACTTTCTTATGCCTCAATTTACTCGTCTATAAAGTGGTGACCATCATTATCCTCATCATCCCTGCCTCATAGCAGTGTTTTAGACACAGATGAGTTCCTGCACGTAGAGTCAACAGAATGGTGCCAGGCACAAAATAAGTCAATACCAGTCGGTGACAGTTATTTATATTACAAATATTTTTCCAGCTCCATTTCTTGAACTGGCTATATTTATGGTATCCTTTGTCACACAAAACATTTTAATGTTTGCATAGTCAAATACATCCATCTTTTCTTTCCTCACTTCTGTGTTCCCAGGCTTGGTTACGATCTCCCTCTTTCTTCCGTGACGAACTTTCCTGCTCCGATAATCAGAGACACATAACTATCCATTTCCTTCATCCATTTCCTCCCCTTCTCCCTCACCCAGTAGAACGAGAACTTTCGAACACTTTCACTTCTTCATCTTTCCTTCCCCATGTTCCCTGTTGAGACCCATGAAACTTTTTATTCCCCACCCGGCTCTCTGAGGTCTGACTGAGAGAATCTAGTATTTGTTAGAGGTCCCTTAGGGGATGTCTGTTTGGTTGTTTGGTGTCAGGAGGAGTCCTTCCCTGTTTTACAAACCCCAGTCTGTCCTGTGCCATTTAGATTTAAAATGTCACAGTCATGCGCTCGTAACACTGTTTTCTCTTTCTTTTTTTTTTTTTAATTTTTGGGATGCCTGGGTGACTCAGTCGGTTGAGCTTCCGACTTCAGCTCAGATCATGATCTCATGGTTCGTGGGTTCGAGCCCCGCGTCGGGCTCTGTGCTGACAGCTCAGAGCCTGGAGCCTGCTTCGGATTCTGTGTCTCTTTCTCCCTCTGCCCCTCCCCGTTCACGCTCTGTCTCTCTCTGTATCTCAAAAATAAATAAATGTAATAAAAAAATAAATTAAAAAACAATTAAAAAATTTTTTTACATTTATTTAGTTTTGAGAGACAGAAAGAGATAGAGCGTGAGTGGGCGTGGAGCAGAGAAAGAAGGAGACACAGAATCTGAAGCAGGCTCCGAGCTCCGAGTTGTCAGCACAGAGCTGGATGCGGGGCTCGAACTCACAGACCGTGAGATCATGACCTAAGCTGAAGTCGGAAGCTTAATCGACTGAGCCACCCAGGCGCCCCCTCTCTTTCTTCTTTGTCCTCCCTCAGTTTTCTTTGCAAGTTTACGTGGGGTTTGTCTAGGCTTTTCTCAGCTAATTTCCTCAGAGGGAGCACTGGGGATTATATTCTCTGAGTTCTTGGCTATCCTTGACTGTCTTCCTTTTGCCTCAATAGATGCAAATATTTTGACAACTGGATAGAGTCATGGGTTGCGATCCCAGCTCTCCTCTCTGCACAGAGCACCCCGCTGTCATTGTTCACTCCCATCAATGAACAGCGTGATGCCAGTCAGATGGTCCTTTTCTTTGTGGATATTTTCTGCTTTCTACTTGACACTTGCAAGATTGTTACAGAATATGCTAACATACGAATCTTCTGTCCTCAGCCAGCCCCTCAGTCTGCAATCTTCAGTCCTTATTACTTTCAGGGAACTCTGCTTCTATTGTTTGTTTCATCATCCGGTGCATCTTCTCCTTTTGGAACTCCTACTGTGTGTGTGTTCATTCTTCAGGAGCTCTCCTCCAACTCTCGAGTTCCCCACAGATTTCCAAATCTGTGTCATTTTGCTCTGCGCTTTGAGACATTTCTTGCTCTTGATCTCCCGGACTACTAACTTGGACCCCGGGAGACACCCTACTCACTTTTAAATCATAAAATGAGTTTCTTAATTTTGAAAGTCATGTATTTCAGGGATGCCTGGGGGGCTCAGTCGGTTAAGTGTCCCACTCTGAATTTCAGCTCAGATTATGATCTCAAGGTTTGTGGGTTCGAGCTCTGTGTCGGGCTCTGCGTGCGATAACAGCTCAGAGTCTGCTTGGGATTTTCTGTCTCACTCTCTCTTTCCCCTCCCCCACTCGCTCGCATGCACTCTTTCTCTCTCAAAATAAATAAACATTAAAAAATAAAATAATCTGTAAGATTGTGGTTGTTAAAGTATCTCATAAACTACACGAATCTAGGCCAAATAGTAGGTGATTTGAATTTTCAAAAAATAATGTATGATACAGATATATTCATACACATATTATACATGAGCAGTTTCATGACAGATTGTTCCTTAAAGATAATGATTTCTTTTTTTTAATGTTTATTTATTTTTGAGAAAGAGAGAGAGCAGGCAGGGGAGGGGCGGAGATGGGGCAACAGAGGATCTGAAGCAGGCTCTGCACTGACAGCAGCAAGCCTGATGTGGTGCTTGAACTCACAGAGCACAAGATCTTGACCTGAGCCAAAATCAGACGCTCAACCCACTGAGCCACCCAGATACCCCAAAGATAATGACTTCTGGAAGTTACAGACCACCAGGTCACTTTCCAGTTTCATTAAAAGAGTTTGTTTGCACTGAAACATCTAGACGATGAAGCTATGGAAAAACTGGAACGAAACTGAGGGTGTGTCTGAGATGATATATCCGCTAGTTGAAGCCCCATGGGACTTGGACTCTCCTCTCGGTAGCCTGGAGAGAAGAAAGTGGGGATGATGCTGTCTGGTCTGCCAGCAAATATTGGTGCCATTCTGTGTGCGCTGAGGGAGATTAGCGCACTCAGCTTCATTTCTGGGACACCAGTAAGACTCAGGATGCTCATTTGAAGCCAAGGGGAACCTTCCTCCTCGAGAATCCACAGCCATGCAGGCTCTTCCCACAACCACTATGTCCTGCCTGTATCTGTCTCTTGCTATGTAACAAATTACCTCCAAAACAAAACCAATTATTTATTTATCTCTAACAGTTTGTCTGAATGGAAGGACAGTCGGTCATCCGACTTTAGCTCAGGTCATGACCTCACGGCTTGTGAGTTTGAGCCCCACATCGGCCTTGGGGCTGTCAGCTCGGAGATTGGAACCTGCTTCAGATTCCGTGTCTTCCTCTCTCTCTGCCCCTCCCCCGCTCAACGCTCTGTCTCTGTCTCTCTGTCACTCTCAAAAATAGATAAGCATTAAAAAATTTTTTTTGGATGGAAGGACCCAAAGGCTGGGACTGGAACCATCTGAAGGCTCCCTCTCTCACATGCCTGGCTGTCAGATGGTGTACGTAATTTGCAGGCCCCAGCGCAAAGTGAAAAGTCATTAAGGACTGACGAGGGTGGGAATGGAGTATTTTGCGGGAGTGATGAAAATGTTCTAAAATTGTGGTGATAGTCTCAGTGTTTTGTGAATATACTAAAAGCCATTGGAATGTACACTTTATTTTTTATTTTATTCTACTTTATTTTTTAAGATTTTATTTTAAAAACTTTTTAAAGTTTATTTATTTTGAAAGAGAGAGAGCGAGAGAGAGCTCACGAGTAAGCATAAGCAAGGGGAGGGTAGAAACAGAGGAAGAGAGAGAATCCCAAGCAGGCTCTGTGCTGTCAGCGCAGAGCCTGAGGCAGGGCTCCATTCCACGAACCGTGAGATCACGACCTGAGCCGAAATCAAGAGTCAGATGCTCACCTGACTGAGCCGCCCAGGAGCCCTAGACGATACACTTTAAGTGGATGAATTTTCTATTATATGAATGACATCTCAATAAACTGTTTTGTTTTTTATTTTAAGAGAGAGAGTGTGAGCAGATGAAAGAGGCAGAAGGAGAGAGAGAGAATCTCAAGCTGGCTCTACCCTCGGTGTGGAGCCCAATACGGGACTCAATCCCACAACCCTGGGATCACGACCTGAGCCAGAATTAAGAGTCAAGACACCCAACCAACTGAGCCACCCAGGTGCCCCTCAATAAGCTGTTTTAAAAATTATTAGGAATTTCAAGGTACTTGGGCGCCTGGCTGGCTAAGTCAGTAGAGCATGCAACTCTTAATTTCTGGGTCATGAGTTCAAGCCCCATGCAAGACACAGAGATTACTTAAAGAAAAAGAAAAAAAGAATTTCAAGGTGCTGATAGCAGAGCATTAAAATAAACCCTGGGTCCTTCTGACCATGAGGCCCTGAGCTGAGTGCCCACGTCACATGCTCATGAGGGTGGCCCTGCTGGCTGTGGGGCTGGCTGTCAGCTCAGGGTCTAGATGGAAGCATTAACCAGAGCAATCCTACATGGCCTCTGCATGTGGCCTGTGCTTCCTCCCAATGTGGTGTGCCAACAGAGAGAGCGAGAGAGAGAGAGAGTGAGAGGGAGAGAGAGAGAGAGAGAGAGAGAGAAAGGCAGAAGCTATATCCTTTTAATGCCTAGTTTTGGAAGTATCAAAGCATCACTTCTACCACATTCTATTTATTAAAAGAAAGTCACAAAGTCTGACCCACATTCAAGCAGAGACAAATTAGACTCCATCTTGTGAGTGGAGAGAGTCAAAGCATGTGTGGACATATTTTAACCATCACTGGTCTTCATATCTAAGCTAAGGGCCATTTTCTGGTCTCCTGAAGCACATAGACAGGAGAGAAAGCCCCTCATGGGTTTTCCTGCCAACACCCCAGCAGAACCCAAGGCCTCATTTACACCTGTTCAACCCAACCCAGAAGAACAGGCACCTAAACCAGGATGGGGAGGGAAGTCTTGATTAAGGTATTTTCCCCTCTAAATCCTCCTCACCCAGGTTTTCTAACCCTGTTATGGCATTTCTTCATTTTTTTATTTTATTATTTTTAATTTTTTTAATGTTTAATTATTTTGAGAGACAGGGAGAGAGAGAGAAAGAGAGAGAGAGAGAGAGCAAGGAAGGAGTAGAGAGAGAGGGAGACACAGAATCTGAAACAGGCTCCAGTCTCCCAGCTGTCAGCACAGAGCCTGACACGGGGCTCGAACTCACAAGCCATGAGATCATGACCTGAGCCAAAGTCAGACCCTTAACAGACTGAGCCACCCAGGCGCCCCTACATTCAACATGGGGCTCGAACTCACAACTCCAAGATCAATAGTCACACAGTCCACTGAATGAGCCAGCCAGATGCCCTGGCATTTCTTCATTTTTAAAAATGTATCGTAACCGGGGACACCTGGGTGGCTCAGTCAGTCAAGTGTCTGACTTTGGCTCAGGTCATGATCTCGTGGTTTGTGAGTTTGAGCCCTGCACCGGGTTCTGTGCTGACAGCTCAAAGGCGGAAGCCTGCTTTGAATTCTGTCTCCCTCTCTCTCCACCCCTCCCCTGCTTGTGCTCTGTCTCTCTCTCTCTCTCTCAAAAACAAATAATAAACATTAAAAATGTATATCATAACCGGGGGCGCCTGACTGGGTCAGTCGGTTAAGCATTTGACCTCGGATCAGGTCATGATCTCATGGTTCGTGGGTTCGAGTCCTGAATTGGGCTCTGTGCTGACAGCTCAGAGCCCGGAGCCTGCTTCGGGTTCTGTGTCTTCCTCTTTCTCTCTGCCCCTCCACCACTCATGCTCTGTCCCTCTGTCTTTTAAAAAAAATAAATGTTAAAAAAAGTTTTTAATTATTTATATATATATATATATATATATATATATCATAACCATAAAAACAGAAGGTAGATTTGTGTTTGCCAGAGGCTGCAGGAACTCTGCAGGACTGCTACTAATGGGCACAGGGCTTCTTTTTGGGTGACGAGTTCTGGAATCAGAGGAGATAACCGCACAACACTGTGAATACACTAAAACCCACCGAACTGTATGCTTTACAAGGGCAGATTCATCATTTCCCAGCTTTTTGGCTAAGATCAAGTGCAAGTATGTATTTGGTAGGCGTCCTGGGCTGGAATGAGGTTGAGAACTTGATGCCGGGGTCCTTGGGAATCGCATACTGGTTTGCATGGCATACTGGTTTCTTGAAAAATGGTGCAAGTAGCTGGGAACCCGGCTGATGCCTGGAAGCCACCCCGGGCCAATCCCACCTTTATTTCGCTCTATCAGTGATAAAAGACGGGCCACTGGGCTGTCGAGAAGCGCAGGAAAGCGCTGGCTGAACCGTCAATGGGAAAGACAAGGACGGGAATTGATGTAAATTGAACTTTGTGTGCCCTGCCTATCCTGACCCCCTCAGCCCTTCTAGGCACGTGTCGGAATGTAAAAAAGTGTCCAGCACAAGATATCCAACAGAGTAAGTAGGCTTAAAAAAAAAAAAGAAGGATGAATTTTATAGTATGTGAACTGTATCTCAGTAAGAAAATAAATCTGGAGCCTCAAAAGCTGGAAAGGTCCAGGGCGCCTGGGTGGCTCAGTTGGTTGAGCGTCCGACTTCGGCTCAGGTCGTGATCTCACGGTTTGTGGGTTCAAGCCCCACATATGGCTCTATGCTGACAGCTCAGAGCCTGGAGCCTGCTTCAGAGTCTGTGTCTCCCTCTCTCTCTCTGTCCCTCCCCTGCTCTCACTGTCTCTCTCTCTCTCTCTCAAAAAATAAATAAAACATTTAAAAAAATTTTTTAAAGGTGGAAGGGTCCTAGGCCTCTTTCATTCTCTTCTTCCCAGGCACCTGACCGGTGGGTGGTAAAGCTGGAATTTCGTCCCAGGAACATCCGGTTCCAAAGGCCGTTCTCTTTCACTTCCCCCATGCCAGGCTGGTTCCAGGTAGCCTGGCAGGGAAATGCCATGCATGCTGAGCTTGAACTTTATTCTGTTGGTAATTGAAGTTTCTGAAGTAGGAAAAGAGATACAATGCAACGTTTGTTTTAGAAAAATTACTATTAGGAGCTTTATGTGAATATTCTTCATTAGAAATAATAATAGTAGATAAGAATATTGAGGAAAGCTTTTTTTCCTCGGTTGACTATAATAATTTTAGTAATTTAAAAAAATGTTTATTTATTATTTTGGGGGGGGGAGAAAGTCAGGGAGGGGCAGAGAGAGAGGAGGAGAGAGGATCTCAAGCAGGTTTCTCACTGTCAGTGCAGAGCCTGACTCAAGTAGGGCTCTATTCCAAGAGCCATGGGATCATGACCTGAGCCGAAATCAAGAGCAGGATGCTTAACCGACTCGGCTCAGGTCATGATCTCACAGTTTGTGAGTTCAACCCTTGTGTGAGGCTCTGCTCGGACAGCTCTGAGCCTGCTTGGGATTCTCTCTCTCTCTCTCTCTCTCTCTCTGTCTGCCCTTCCCCTGGTTATGCCCTTCCCCTCTCTCTCTCTCTCTCTCTCTCTCTTAAAATAAATAAGTAAAACATCTTAATATATATATATGTATACGTATATATATATGTATATGGTTTTTTTTAAGATTTTATTTTTTAAGTTTTTTTCTTCTCAAATTTTTATTTAAATTTTAGTTAGTTAACATGCAGGAAAGATTTTGTTTTTAAGTAATCTCTGCATCCAACGTAGGGTTCAAACTTACAACCCAGAAATCAAGAGTTGCACCCTTTACTGAGTGAGCCAGCCAGGTAGCCCACATATATTTTTTTCATTTAATATAAGCTCTACTCCCACTGTGGGGCTTGAACTCACGACCTCATGATCAAGAGTCACATACTTTACCGACTGAGCCAGCCAGATACATTTTTTAAAAAATCATGAGTGACACAGTTCATGGGTTCGAATCCTGCATCAGGCTCTCTCCTGTCAGTGCAGAGCCCGCTTTGGGTCCTCTGTCCCCTTCTCTCTCTCTGCCGCCTCCTCTCTCTCTCAAAAATAAATAAGCCTAAAAAAATAAATAAATAAGAAATAAAATAAAATTATGAGTGAGTTCTACAGGAACTCTAGAGAGCTAAATAATTTTTATCCCTCATTCCATTTTTTTAGAATACACATTTTAATAAGTTCTGAGGGTTTCCATCATTGAACAAAAGGTAGATGAAGAGAGAGAAGAAGCAGTTGGGCAATGTTTGCCTATGAAAAGTCCACCTGTCCTTAGTGTTATTCTACTGTTTCTAAAGTCAAATTTCTCTGCTGTGCAGCACAGCAGGCCTTGTGTCAAATTCTCTTCACATTTATCGGTGATAAGTGGTTTTAAATAAACACATAGGGCGTCCCAGCTGAGTTCTGAAGCCACTGGCTGACTATGGCACACGAGGGTGATCAGACCCTGTTAATCAGCGAGGGCCACCATGACAAGGGTCCACAGACTAGGGGCTTAAACAACAGGAATTTATTTCTCACAGTGCTGGAGGCCAGCAGTCCATGGCCAATGAGTCCGAGGGGTTGTTTCTTCTGGGGCCTCTCTCCTTGGTTTCTTGACAGCCGTTCTTCTCCCTGCATCCTCACCAGACTTCCCTGTGTGTGTCTGTGTCCTAACCTCCTTCTCTTCTGTTTTTTAAAGTTTATTTATGTTTGAGAGAGGGAGAGAGTGAGGGACCAAGGGAGGGGCAGAGGGGGGGGGGAGAGAGAATCCCATGCAGGCTCTGCACTGTCAGCACAGAGCCCGAGACAGGGCTTGAACTCATGAAACATGAGATCAGTGCCTGAGCTGAAATCCAGAGTCAGACCATTAACCAACTGAGCCATCCAGGTGCCCCCTAACCTCCTCTTGTTATAAGGACACCAGCTCTGTTGGGTTCGGGCCATCCTAACGACCTCATTTTAACTTAATTCCTCTTTAAAGAACCTCTCTCCAAATACAGTTCCATTCTAAGGTCCTGGGCGTTAGGACTTCAACAAAGGAATTCAGTCAAACAGACACTTTGGCTCCATGTCTTGCTCCAAGGAGTACAGAAAAGGTTTATATGAGAATTACCCAATCGAGGAGTTACCAGCAACCACAAGAGACATGGGCTCAAACTTCATATTCTGCCCGAACTCCACCTTCACCGTCTCTGGGGAAAAGAGAACTTGCCTGACACAGGAGAGGACTGGGACAGAGGAAGAGTGTGGGACGGGAGGGAGGATGAGCTGGAGACAGGGTCAGTTACTCTACAGAGTCTGCTCACAAGTGTTTTTTGTTTGTCTGTTTTAATCAGGTGAAATTCACATAACATAAAATGAACCATTTTAATGTGAACACTTTAGTGGCATTTAGACATTTACAATATTGTTATTATTTTTTTCAATGTTTACTTATTTTTGAGAGAGAGGGAGAAAGAGGATCCGAAGCACATTCTTCAATAACAGCAAAGAGCCTGATGTGGGTCTTTAACCCACGAACTGTGAGATCGTGCCCTGAGCTGAAATCAAGAGTCAGATGCTTAAGTGACTAGGCCCCCAGGCTCCCCATACATTCACAATATCGTATAACCACCCCTCTATCTGTATTTATCACCCCAAAAGGAGACCCCGTACCCATTAGCAGTCACTCCCCATTCTCCCTCCCCCAGGCCCTGGCAGCTACCAATCTACGTTCCGTGTCTCTGGATTTACCTGTTCTGGACATTCCATACCAGTGGGGCCATACAATATGTGGCCTTTTGTGTCTGGCTTCTTTCACTCAGCATGAAGTCTTCCACGGTCATTTTGTAAGAGTTTTTAATCTTGTTAGTTTTTTATAAACAATCTTATTTTTAGTTATCTTTTATCGGTTTCCCAAGTGGCTAGCCATAAAATCTTTAAAATATAAAAGGCATCTGTTGACATTTGCGGGGGGTGGTGGTGAAAAAGAAGGTGGAGGAGAAGCTGAATCAGATAAATGGGGCCTCATCAATGGAACAGGTGGTAGTGTCTGCCCAGAAGTCCTTTCAGATAACCTACGCGCATGCACGAGTGTGTGTGTGTGTGTGTGTGTGTGTGTGTGTGTATACACCCTAAATGCTCATAAAGAATAAAAATTCATAAAACACTCAGATTCCTACCACTGAGATTTAAGAAATGTTAAGAGGTGGTTCTATTTACTTCAGAACCTTTTTATTTTTTAACGTTTTATTTTGAATTATAGACCCACAAGATTACAAAAATAGTACAATGAGGTCCCATCCTCCCATCACTCAGCTTCCCTCAGCAATGGCACCTTACATAACTGTACTAGATTATCAACATCAGAAAATTGATATTTGCCCAATAAAATCAACTGGTCTACAGACATCATTCAGATTTCACCAGTGTTTCCACATATTCTTTCTTTTTCTTCCTCCTTTCCTTTCCCTTTCTTCCTCCCTTCCCTCTTCCTCTTCTCCTTTTACGTCTTTGTTATAATTCTGTGACATTTTGTTGTATACATAAATTCGGTATAACCACCACCATGTTCAAGATACAAATGGTTCTCACTCAGGGGCGCCTGGTGGCTTAGTCACTTAAGCATCCGACTCTTGATTTCGGCTCAGGTCATGATCTCACCATTTGTGAGGTCGAGCCCCGAGTCAGGCTCTGCACTGACAGCATGGAGCCTGCTTGGGATTCCCTCTCTCTCCTTCCCCCATGCTCTCTCTCTCTCTCAAAATAGGTAAACTTAAAGAAAAAAAAAAAAACCCAGTGGTTCTCACCCTAAACAAATACCCTCATGTTATACCGTGCCTGTCCCCCCTCCCCTAACCCCTTGCAACCACTGATCTATATTCTTCTTTATCATTTTAAGAATATCACAGAAATGGGTTGTACAGTATGCAACTTTTCAAGATTGGCCTTCCCCCCCCCTACTCAGTATAATGTCCCTGAGATCCATCCAAGTTGATGCATCAATAGTCTAATCCTTTTTATTGTGAAGTAACATTCCACGGCACGGGTGTACCACACTTTGTTTAACCATTTACTCACTGAGGGACATTTGCAGATCCTTTTTTTGTTGTTGTTGTTATTTATTTATTTTTTTGAGAGAGAGAGGGAGAGAGAGAGAGAGGGAGGGAGAGAGAGAGAGAGAGAGAGAGAGAGAGAGAGAGAGCAGGGGAGGGGCAGAGATAAAGAGAGACAGAATCTCAAGCAGGTTCTGCATCATCAGCACACAGTCCAGTGCGGGGCTCGAACCAAGAATCTTGAGATCATGACCTGAGCTGAGATCAAGAGTTAGATGCTTAACCAACTGAGCCACCCAGGCACCCCAGATCCCTTTTTAAAAAAGAGTTTATGTATTTATTTTTGAGAAAGAGAGAGGGAGGGAGGGAGGGAGACAGAGAGAGAGAGAGAGAGAGAAAGAGAGAGAGAGAAGAGCGCACACAAGTGGGGGAAAGGCAGAGAGAGAGGGAGACACAGAATCGGAAGCAGGCTCCAGGCTCTGAGCTGTCAGCACAGAGACCGACATGGGGCTCAGACTCACGGACTGTGAGATCATGACCTGAGCCAAAGTTGGATGCTTAACTGACTCAGTCACCCAGCCACTGCTGCAGATTTTTCTTTTAAAATCAAGTACAAGCAGGGCACCTGGGTGGCTCAGTCTGTTAGGTGTCTGACTCTTGATCTCAGCTCAGGTCTTGGTCTCAGGGTCATGAGTTCAAGCCTCACATTGGGCATAAAGTCTACTTTTAAAAAAATGAAGTAAAAGCATTACAGATACAACTGAGGTCTCCTTTCCATGCCACCTCCCTCCCTCCACGAAGTAATCTCTACCCTGTAGTTACGATGCATCCTTCTCACCTGCAATTTTTGTTTTATTTTATATTGATGCTTCTGAAAGCCATGTTATATTGTTTAGCATGTTTTAAACATATACGTTAATGTTATCATATGTAATGTGTCTTTTGACAACTTGCTTTTTTTTTTTTTCTCTAGATATCATGCTCAAGGTTTGGTCCTATTGACACAATTAGCTTTGGTTCCTTTTTCACCGCTATATAGTATTCCCTCTAGAGCCTGTATCACTATGTATCTATTCTGTTGCTAGTGGACACAGTTGTTTCCTGTTTTTCACTCTTACAAAGGATGTTACAATGAATATCCCGGATCTGCTTCTTTGTCAAATGGTAGCTTCTTTAGAAAGACAAGAAGGATAAAAGGGGTCCATCACCAGTTAGCTTTGGAGAAGGAAAACGAATATTTATAGAGCGCCCTTCAGATGCCAGGCACTATGCCAGGCTGACCCCAGCCTGGACCTGGGAGGTGCCTGGGGGCCTAAACTGTCGGGGAGCCTGGAAAGTTCTGGGAATGCTGACCCCAAATGGATAAAAGTATTCACCCTACCTTTTTCAGTTGAGGTCGCTCATCTCTCGCTTTGCATTTTTTCAGAACTTTAAAGGCGAAGACTCTGGAGTGAAACTGCTTGCCTTCGTTCTCCTGGTCTCTCCCTCACTTATAAGTTATTGGCCTCAGGAAAATTAATTATTCAAACTCTCTGGGCCTCAGTTCCCTTATCTGTGAAATGGAAATAGCCCTTCCCCCACAACGTTATGGAGAGCATGAGGTGAGATCACCTATATAAAACACTTAGCTCAGGGGCTCCTGAGTGGCTCAATTGGTTAAGCTTCTGACTTTGGCGCAGGTCGTCTCACAGTTCGTGAGTTCGAGCCTCGCATCAGGCTCTGTGCTGACAGCTCAGAGCCTGAAGCTTCAGATTCTGTGTCTCCCTCTCTCTGTCCCTTCCCTGCTCATGCTCTGTCTCTCTCTCTCTCTCTCAAAAAGAAATAAATATTTAAAAAATTAAAAAAAAAAAACTGGAGCGCCTGGGTGGCTCAGTCAGTTAAGTGTCCGGCTTCGGCTCAGGTCATGATCTCACTGTTCGTGGGTTCAAGCCCCACGTGGGGCTCTGTGCTGACAGCTAGCTCAGAGCCTGGAGCCTGCTTCGGATTCTGTGTCTCCTTCTCTCTAACCCTCCCCTGCTCGTGCTGTCTCTCTCTGTCTCTCAAAAATAAATAAAAAACATTAAAAATTTTTAAAAAATTTTAAAAACTTAGCTCAGTAGAGCAAATCTTCGCTATGATACTTGGTAGCAATTAAATGATGATGATAAAGAAAGTAGTGTCTCTCTGATTGTGACGCTGTGTTTGTCTCATGTTGCTTTATGAAAACCAAAAGCAGGGGTGCCTGGCTGGCTCAGTCAGTAGACCATGAGACTCTTGATCTTGGGGTTGTGAGTTTGAGCCCTATGTTGGGTGTAGAGATTATGTTTTTTTTTAAAGACTCTTCTCTTTTTAATATTTTTATTGATTTTTGAGAGACAGGGAGAGCATACACACACACACAAGTGGGGGAGGCAGAGAGAGAGGGAGAGAGAGTATCTGAAGCAGGCTCTGTGCTGACAGCAGAGAGCCTGATGTGGGGCTCCAACTCACAAACGGTGAGATCATGACCTGAGCTGCAAATTAAGCTTAACTGACTGAGCCACCCAGGTGCCCCAGGTGTAGAGATTACTTTAAAAAAACCTTAAAAAAAAGCAGATCATTAATACCATTTTCCTACTGAACTATCGTAATCAAGAGAAGGGATATTTTGTAAGCATGCTGAAAAGAAACCCAGTTTTTCAACCTGATGACATCAGTGGGTCAATTCATTTTCTCTTTTCGAACGTCATGTACCCCGATTCCTGTTGATGACTGTAAATCCCTCTGTGGGTGTGGCCAGAACACTGAGTGTATCAATATTTGCTAAGATGCTAGAAGTGCTTGCTTTTCATTTGTCAGGCCGTGGGATTGTGGACTATAGGTCAGGCCTGACGTTCGTGATGCTGCATGCAAACCCTTTCTCCCTGAAGAGTCAAGGTGGCCAAATCTGACATTTGAGCTCCAAGAGAATAGCAACAGCACCAGTTGCAAAACAGTCATGTTTCATTTGTCGTAGAAGACACAAAACTTAGTTGTGGCCAGGTAGTCCCTGCAGCTCAGCCTGCCAAAGAGTTTTTCTTTGCCCCGAGTTTATGAAGCAACATATAAAATAATGAAGAATTTATTTCTCCAGGAAGGCTTCCTGAAGGGCTCTAGAACTCACATCTGGAGGTCCACATCTGAGTGGAAATGGGGCGTGTGAACTGTATTGCTTCCAAAGGTTGACAGATTGTTTCTCCATTCTTTGGGGCCACCATCTTGTAACATGGCAGACATTTGGGTAGGGAGAGAATTGAGATCCAGTGAAGGTCCAAACATGCTATGTATGAGTGACATGGAAGGTGATCTGGAATGTTATCTGAGGAACATCTGGCAGAGAGCATGTCTTTATCCAAATACTAATTTTAAAATATCCTTTGCAGGGCACCTGGGTGGCTCAGTAGGTTAAGTGACCAACTCTCGATTTCAGCTCAGGTCGTGAGTTCAAGCCCCACATTGGGCTCTGCACTGACAGTACAGAGCCTGCTTAGGATTCTCTCTCTCTGCCCCTCTCCCATACATGCTCACTCTCCCTCTCTCTCAAAATAAATAACTTTTAAAAAACAAATAAAATAAAATACGCTTTGCACAGCTGCTGTGTGACTTGTCTTCATGACTCTTTTATAGAGAATGGTTTGGGACCAAATTCTCTCACATGAGAATCTGACTGGAGAGACACAGGTATGGAGGGGTTGAGTCAAGTTCATGGCTAAGCGTTAGGGCAAAGGGCTGCGAGCTGGTCTCTTGGAGCTGCCCAACCCTGGTTTAACTCTCTCCCTCTCAATTTCTGTGAGATATGCTAGTATCTTTCCTCTCTTTTTATTTTTCATTTTTTACTTAAACCGATTTGAAGTGGATTCAGTTACTTGCATTTATGAGGCCCCTGAGTCACACAATTATAAGGCATCATCGCACTACAATGAGAAGAAAAAGGAATTTCCTTCTCAGGAACTTGGCCAGTAATTCGAACAGCCCAGCCTCAACCGTCAAAGAATTTCATCAAAATTTCAGTTCTAGGGGTGTCTGGGCGGCTCAGTTTGTTAAGTGCCCAACTCTTTTTTTTTTCTTAATGTTTATTTATTTTTGAGAGAGAGACACGGAGCACGTGCATGAGCAGCAGAGGGGCAGAAAGAAGGGGACAGAGATGCAAAGTGGGTTCTATGCTGACAGCAGAGAGTCTGACATAGGGCTCCATCTCACCAACCATGAGATCATGATCTGAGCCGAAACCAAGAATTGGACGCTTAACCAGCCGAGCCACCCAGGCGCCCCACATTTTTGTTGTCTTAAACTCCCAGATTGGCACTTTGCTATGGCAGCCCCAGGACACAAGTACCTTCACACACACCAGACTGAGCCTCACCTCAGGGCCTTCGTGGTTCCCATCACCACTGGCTAGAATGTCCTTCCCCCAGAGTTTTGCACATTTTGCTCTGCCTTGTCATTTATGGCTCAGGTCAAGGTCACTTCTTCCTAGAGACCTTCCCAGTCATCCCAGACCCCTCCCTTTTAAGCCTGTCACCCTACTTTGCTGTCTTCATAATACTCCCAACTGTCTCCAATTCCCTTTCCAATCCCTGTTTTACTTTTCTGACTGTCTTCCCACCCTGAAGGTGAGTTCTGGAAGAAGAGAGTCTGGGTACCTTGTACTATTTCCACCAACCACCCAGCACACCCTCTGACACATAATTGGTGCTTGATACCTGAAAGTGGATGGAGGCGCGCCTGGCTGGCTCCGTCAGTAAAGCAGGCAGCTCTGAATCTCGGTCGTGAATTTAAGCCCCACATTGGGCGTGGAGCCTACTTAAAAAAAAAAAAGGTTGGTGGAACTCATGAACAAATGAATGAATGTGAGTTAATTCTGAACAGGTCAGAGTTTCACAGCCGGGCTCCCTGCTGACTCATGCATTTGAGGCCAGGGGACTCCTTCTGAGCTCAGGTCTGTGATCTCTTCCTCTTTAAGATGGTGATTTCTGCTTTAACTTTCTATTTCTAGGAATGGACTGGAGAACCGGACAAGCAAAGTGCTCTGAAAACACTTCACAATGAGAACATTTATGTCTGTTGCTCTTTACTTACTGACATTCATCTACGGCTGGGAGTCTGAGTATCTACCTTTCTTATCTGTTTCTGAATCAGGATGTCAAAGCAAGCCTCATCTTGCTAACGAATCAAGGAGTGACCAGCTGGGAATGAAAGCATAACAGAAACTTGGACGGATCACAGACTCAAACCAGTACGTCTCCTTTCCATCCCAGAACTGGGAACTGAAATAATTCCGTAGGAAATTCTTTCTTCCCCCTCCTATGCAAGCACCCCAGATTGACCCCATTCCTTTTTTTTCAACACATCATTTTTTTTACCCACCACGCTTTATTATTTATTTATTTTTAAGTTCATTTATCTATCTTGAGAGAGAGAGAGAGAGAGAGAGAGAGAGAGAGAGAGCAGGGGAGGGGCAGACAGAAGGAGAGACAGAAAATCCCAAGCAGGCTCCGAGTCAGCACGGAGCCAACGTGGGGCTCGATCTCAAACTGTGAGATGGTGACCTGAGCAGAAACCAAGAGTCAGATGCTTAACCAGCTGAGCCACCCAGGAGTCCCCGATTCCTTTTTTAATACACAAACAGTAACAGCAATATTCACCGAACTCTAAATAAAATGCACAGTGTTCTTGCAACTCTGTCTGCACCTCCCTTCCCAATTAGATAACTTTTTATTTATTCCCAGCCCTTTCTCATTCTTGTCCTAATTTCCACTTAATTGTCTCTTGGTGCAGTTCAGCGTCCACATCCTCTGCTTACTTTACAGTATTCAGTTTTTTTCTACTAGGACACAGTTAACAACCCATAAAAGTCTCTGCTTAAGTAAGAAGTCCGTTTCTGTGAACCATCACCCAGACACATGCAACACCAGACTGTGTGTCTCATATCCAAGTTTATTGAAGTGGTCGATTTCCCACAAGGACAGAAACACGAGCAAACGAACCAAGAGGCACCTTCTCCCTCTCTCTACCCACTGGACAGCATCTCCCTTTTAATGACAAAAGCAAACAGAGGTGGGAAGCAGCTATCTTCTCTGAAGTCTCTAACTGCTCAGCCTTCAAATTAGTGTCAACAAGAGAGGTAGCACACATGCCTTTCCTTTTTCTTAGTAAGACTGTTTTGCTCAGTCCCGCCCTGGCTAATCCCTTTCTTCCCACTACTGAAAACTCAGATATTAACCAAAGCTTGTGAGTCTCTTTGCCTAGTGCTTTTCCGCTAAAGCTTGGCTGAAAGATGAATCGGTCCCATGGAATGTAAGCGACCTACTGGCTGGTTTAAGGATGCCTGACCTCCCTTCAGGGGCAATAACTCCCCTCTAGTCACTTAGTTCTCCTTGTCCCAGCTGGAGTCCACCAACAGGCTAGATACCCCCTCCCCCACCAGGAGCTGAGAACATCCACATCTCAGGCAGGTGAGGGAAAGAGGTCAGTGAATCACAGGTGCTGATGAGCGTCTCTGTGGCTCCAAATCTACTCCGCAGAAGGTGTGGACAATTTTGCCGTCTTTGGTCCTGTGAGTGTCAGAAGCTTTCAGAAGCTTTACTGTCCTTTCCCCCAAGATTCCTCTGCTGGTGTGCTCTGCAGCCAGGCAGCCCACTCTGCCACACCACTTCTCTAAGTCTGATTCTCTGAATCTGGCAGTTCCAGGAAACCACAGGCCAAGTCTAATGACGGTACTCGGTGCAGCCAACCCGTTTCTCCAGAGACCTTGGTTCTTGGTGACAATCTCTTTTCTTGGCTTAATTATTTAGCGAGAAGCTGGGGTCGGATGAGATGGGTTCCACGGCTCACTAGGCTTGGCCATTAAAGTGTCTGGAACACTCCTGGTTGTACTGAGATCCCCCGTGAGCTCCATGCTTGTGCTCTGGTTATTATCTGGCTCTTGTGGCGTCTTCTTCCGCAGACAGCGGTTAATCAGGGTGGAGAAGAAGTTGGGAAAAGACGGGCTGGAGAAGTAGTACACCAAAGGGTCCAGCATGCTGTTCATGTAGGTGAAGCTGAGGGTGATGAAAAACGCCAGGTCAACCGAGCGATAGACATCACAGTTCTTCGTGCCCTTGGTGTGCAAGAGCCAGAAAATGCGTATGCGCACAGCCACGCTGGGCAGGAAGCAGATGATGAAGACAATGGCCACCACCATGATGAAGTTGATGGCCCTCTTGATCTTGGCGTGTCTGTCCATTTGTCGCTGGCGCAGGCTCCAGATGATTCTGGCCGAGCAGAAAAGGATGATGCCTAGGGGCAGGATGAACTCCAGGAGGAACATGGCATCGTGCCACCGGAAGGTATGGCAGATGCTAAAGCTGCTGCACAAATTCGCATCTCGATTCCTGACCATCTTTTTGTGCAGGAGGTGGCCCGTCAGGCCAATGGTGACCCCCCACAGGAGGCAGGAGATGATGGCCGCTGTCCGATTGGAGATCTTGTTCAGAGCATGGTGGGGATGGACCACCCGGAAATACCTGTCCACGGCCACCACGGTGAGGAAGATGATGCTGCCCTGGCGGTTCATGGCCAACATGAAGAGCATCAGCCGGCAAGGGATGTCCCCAAACCTCCAGTCCCACTTCCTCACGTAGTTGTCTGTCAAGAACGGCAAGCAGATGATCAGGAGAAAGTCAGCCACGGCCAAGTTGAACAGGAAAATCCGACTGGATTTCCAGGACTTGAGGTGGAAGCAGAAAATCCATAGGGCAAGGCCATTGCCCAGGAGCCCGAACACAAACTCCAGCCCCAGCACGGGTGGCAACACATTGGCAATGAAGTCATCCCGGAACACACAGCAGTTCTTCTTGTCTATTTCCAGAAAATGATTCTGCTGCTGGTGCGGGTTCATGAGTGGAGCAAGTCAGTCCGAGGAAGCGCCTCACCTAGCGAACGCTCGAGGAAAGAGATGTGTGTCTGAGTGGCAAATGTGAGGTTCAGCGCCCGCCTTTATGTCACGTCAGGGTGTTGAAATAGATGACTGAATGGTTACCAGGAAACTATGAAATCGCTTAAAAAAAAAAAAAAAAGTCAAAGCCAGCAAGGCTCTTATGCAATCTGCTGTTTGCATAAACAAGTAATAAAAATCCCCTGGGCAGACAGGAACCCACAGTTTCCTAAATGTAAAGGATAAGTTTAGGCAAGCCAACTGCCATTTGTGAATTACTGAAACGTGGAAGGCATCCCTTCGGAAGGCTGTGTGCCTACACACCGAGTACTTAGCAGTAGAGAATTAATTCACTGGCAGGTTGTTGGCTTCCATAATGAACAAAACAACAACGGCAGTAATAATTTCCTGTGCTAAGCAGTTTGGTTTTCCAGAAACATTAAGAATGAGTATGGGAGGTGCCTGGGTGTCTCAGTCGGTTGGGCTTCAGACTTCAGCTCAGGTCATGATCTCTCAGTTTTTGAGTTTGAGCCCTGCGTCAGCCTCTGTACTGACAGCTCAGAGCCTGGCGCCTGCTTAGGATTCTGTGTCTCCTTCTCTCTCTGCCTCTCCCCAAATCATGCTCTGTCTGTCTCTTTCAAAAATAAATAAGTACTAAAAAAAAATGAATCAGTATGAAGCTTTAGCATGAGTATGATTTAAGAGACAGTAGCACGCTGGGGCATGCTCAGTCAATTAAGGATCCGAGTCTTGATTTTGGCTCAGGTGATGATCTCATGGCTCGTGAGTTCAAGCTCCACATCAGGCTCTGTGCTGACAGCGCAGGCCTGCTTAGGATTCTCTCTCTGCCCCTTCCCTGCTCCCCTGCTGTCTCTGTCTCTCTCTGTCTCTCAAAATAAATAAATAAATAATGTAAAAAAAAAAAAGAAAAGAAACAGTAACATGCATATAGTTTCTTTGGAAACACCAAGAAGACAGTAATTGTCTATTTTATGAGGACAGATGTACTGCTTTTGATGTTTCCATGCCATCCTCTCTGTACAAACACGGATTGCTTTTCCACACCAGAACTTTGCAATTAATCTCTAGTTAGGAAGGGGGGAAAAAAGATACTTGGGAACAGCATACAATTTCATAAGATGTTTGAAAACTTGAACCCAGTTTGGATTGCCAGTGATATGTTACAATAAGCTGGGGTTTTTGTTTGTGTTAGATTTTGATAGGCTTCTACTCAAGCGAGCAATTTATTTTTAAGGACATGATTTTTAAAAATCAGTAAGTTTTATTTTTTAGGGTTTTAGATTCACAGCAAAACTGAGTGGAAAGTACAGAAATTTCCTGTATCCCCCTGTCCCCACACATGCACACCCTCCCCTTACTAAGTGCGTGATATTATAAAAGCCTCCCTTTTTGGAAAATTAAATGTATAGCAATGGGACCTATGAGGACTTTGAACTCTGCCTCATAGCAGGTCATCATTTCACACATCATTTCTTTGCTTTTTAGTCTAATTGGGTGAAGTCTTATAGAACATTTCTACCCTTTTCTTTTTCATTTCTACCCTTTAATATTTTGGTTATGATTCCTGCTGTGCAAGAAGTTTTAAACTGTGCTGCTTCTACTTTGAGTTAAAAATAGGAAATTTGTGGGGCTCCTGGGTGGCTCAGTCGGTTGAGTGTCTGACTTTGCCTCGGGTTGTGATCTCACCATTTGTGAGTTCGAGCCCCACGTTGGGCTCTGTGCTGGCAGCTCCTTCTGTCTCTGTGCCTCCCCGACTCATGATCTCTCTCTCTGTGTCTCTGTCTCATTCTCTCTCAAAAATAAATAAACATTAAAAAATAGGAAATTCCTTTCTTTAGATGTATGCCTAGTTTCAGTAAAAGGGATTTGTAGACTCTTTACAGTAAATTGGAGTCAGGATGGTCTAATATTAGATTTCCATAGGAACCAAAGGACTTGATGATGAAGATAATGATGAAGATGATGTTGGCTACACTAATAATGAACTATCAGAAAAAGAAGTGAAGAAAACAATCCTATTTACAATAATAATCAAAAGGAATAAAATACCCAAGAATAAATTGAACCAAGAAGGTGAAATACCTGTACACTGAAAAAACTGTAAGACGTTGATAAAAGACATTGAAGAAGACTCAAATAAATGGAAAGATATATTCCATGCTCATGGATTAGAAGAATTAATATTGTTAAAATGTCTATACCACCCAAAGAAATCTACCAATTTAATGCAATCTCTATCATAATCCCAATAACATTTTTTGCAAAAATAGAACAAATAATTCTGAAATGTGTATAGAACCACAAAAGCCCCAAATAGCCAAAACAATATTTTTTTTAAAGTTTTTGTTTATTTTTTTTGAAAGAGACAGAGACACTGCAAGTTGGGGGAGGGGGAGAGAGAGAGGGAGAGAGAATTCCAGGCAGGCTCAGCACTTCTAGCACAGAGCCTGATGTGGGGCTCGAACCCATGAAATCGTGAGATCATGACCTGAGCCAAAACGAAGAGTAGGACGCTTAACTGACCGAGACAGTCAGGCTCCTCAACAATCTTTTTTTTTAAGTTTATTTATTTATTTTGAGAGAGAGAGAGAGCAAGCAAGAGGGGCACAGAGGGAGAGAGAGAATCCTAAGCAGGTTCCACGCTGTTAGCGCAGAGCCCAGCTCAGGATTTGAACCCACGAATGTGAAATCATGGCCTGAGCTGAGATTAAGAGTCAGACACTTGACTGACTAAGCCACCCAGGAGACCCAAAACAATCTTGAGAAACAACAAAGCCAGAGTGTTTTCACTCCTGATTTCAAACTATATAACAAAGCTATAGTAATCAAAACTGTATGGTATTGGCACAAAAACAGACACACAAATCAATGGAATAGAATAGAGAATCCAGAAATAAAGCCATGCAAATATGGTCAATTTATGGCAAAGGAGCCAAGAATATATGATAGGGAAAGGACCACCTCTTCAATAAATGCCATTGGGAAAACTGGACAGCCACATCAAAAGAATGAAACTGGACACAAAAATTAACTTTAAATGGATTAAAGACTTGAATGTATGACCTGAAATCATAAAACTCCTGGGGCTCCTCGGTGGCTCAGTTAGTTGAGCATCTGACTCTTGATTTCAGCTCAGGTTATAATCTCATGGTTGTGGGATCGAGCCCCGAGTCCAGTTCTACGCTGAGTATGGAGCCTACTTGGAGCCTACTTGAGACTCTCTCTCTCTCTGTCTCTCTCTCTGTCCCTCCCCCACTTACTCTCTAAATTAATGAATGAATGAATAAAGAAATAAAGAAATAAATGATAGAGGCCCTGAATAGACATTTTTCTAAAGAACTATGGATGACAAACAGGTACATGAAAAGATGTTCAACATCAGTAATCAGCAGCGAAATGTAAATCCATACACGATGAGATATCACCTCACTCCTGTTAGAATGGCTATTATCAAGAAGACAAGAAATAACAAGCACTGGTGAAGGTGCAGGGAAAAGGGGCCCCTGGTGCACTGTTGGTGGGAAGGTAGATTGGTGCAGCCACTATGGAAAACATTATGGAAGTTTCTCAAAAAATTAAAAAAAGAAATACCATGCAATCCAACAATTCCACTTCTGGGTATTTATCCAAAGAAAACAAAAACACTAACTTGAAAAGATATCTGCATGCCTGTGTTCATTGCGGCATTATTCGCAATGGCCAACACATGGAAAAAACCTAAGTGTCCATAGACAGATGAATGGACAAATTTTAAAAAGTGTGTATATTAAAACGGAATATTATTTAACCATAAAAAAGAAGGAAATCTTGCCAACTGCAGCAACATAGGTGGACCTTGACAGTGTTATGCTAAGGCAAATAAGTCAGGTGGAAAGAGGCAAATACTGTATGATCTCTCTTGATGTGGAATCAAAAAAAAAGCTCATAGATACAGAGAACAGATTGGTGGTTGCCAGAGGCGGGGGTGAAGGGTGGGCGAAATGGGTGAAGGGAATCAAAAAGTACAACCTCCCGTTATAAAATAAATAAGTCCTGGGGATATAATGTACAGGATGGGAACTGTAGCTGATAATACTGTATTGCATATTTGAGAGTTACTTAAAGAGTTCATCTTTTCCTTTTTAATTAAAAAATATTTAATATTTATTTATTCTTGAGAGAGAGAGAGTGTGTGTGTGTGTGTGTGTGTGTGAGGGGGAGGGGGCAAAGAGAAAGAGGGAGACACAGAATATGAAGCAGGCTCCAGGCTCTGAGCCGTCAGCACAGAGACCGACGTGGGGCTCAAGCTCACGAACTGTGAGATCATGACCTGAGCTGAAGTCGGATCCTTAACCAACTGAGCCACCCAGTTGCCCCAGTAAATCTTTTTTTTAAACTTTTTTTTTAAAGTTTATTTATTTTGAGAAAGAGAAAGAGAGTAAGGGAGCATGAGTAGGGGAGGGGCAGAGAGCGTGGGAGAGAGAATCCCAAGCAGGCTCCATGCTAACACAGCACAGAGCCCGACGCAGGGCCCAAACTCATGAACTGTGAGATCATGACCTGAGCCAAAGTCAAGAGTTGGGTGCTTAACCAACTGAGCTACCCAGTCACCCCTAGAGAGTAAATCTTAAAAGTCCTCATCACAAGAAAAAAATTCCATAACTGTGTATGATGACAGTTAACTGGACTCATCGTGGTGATCATTTTGCAATATACACAAATATCGAATGGTTATGTCATATACCTGAAACCAATATAATGTTGTATGTCATTTATTCCTCGGTTAAGAAAAAAAAGGAAAGGTGATGATGTTGGCATCTATGTTACACAGAGCTTCCAATATGCTGGGCCCTGTGTGCAATGCTTTAAATACGTGATGATGTTTTACCATGACTGCAGTCCACAGAGTAGGGACCATTACTGATTCTGATTTAAAATGAGGACAGGGGCACCTGGGTGGCTCAGTCGGTTGAGTGTCTGACTTCGGCTCAGGTCATGATCTCATGGTTCATGGGTTCGAGCCCCGCATCGGGCTGCATGCTGGCAGCTCAGAGCCTGGAGCCTGCTTCCGATTCTGTGTATCCCTCTCTCTGCCCCTCCTCTGCTCATGATCCGTTTCTCTCTCTGTCTCTCAAAAATAAATAAATGTTAAAAAAAATTTTTTTAATGAGGACAGTGAAGCTCAAAGAGGTTGGAAATATTTAGGGCTACCCCAGCTAATAAGAGCAGAGCTTTGGGTTTGAATCTGACAGTGGCTTCAAGCCTGTGTCCCCAACCATGAAGCTACACTGCCTCTTATTATATTATTGCCTCGTTTGTAAGGCTGCACTGGATTGAGGTCATATTATATGGGCGTGTTAAGGCTCTAGTGCAAGCGTTGGCATTTACCCTGTCCTTGCTGCCTGTGAATATCCTGCTTCCTTCTGGGACGAATGTAGATTTGTCGGTGATGTTCATAAAGGACCTTCGTTAACTTTCTTCACTAAAAGCCAGAAAAAACAACTATTAACAACAGTTATTTATTTCTGGGAGCTGAAATTTACTAGGTACCTTCTCTTCCTACGTTTTTATAATTTTATATTTGTGTTTTGGGGGATGACTGGGTGGTTCAGTCGGTTGAGCATCTGGTTGTTGGTTTTGGCTCAGGTCATGATCTCACTGTCGTGGGATCAAGCCCCATGTCGGGCTCTGAGCTGACAGCATGGAGCCTGCGTGGGATTCTCTCTCTCTCTCTCTCTCTCTCTCTCTCTCTCTCTCTGCCCCCCCCCGCTCTCTCTCTTTCTCTCTCAAAACTAAGTAAACATTAAAAAAATAATATTTATGTTTTTAAAAAAACAATAGTCACGGACAAAATTATGGGACAGCAACAAATATTGTTAAGTTTGAAAGCAGAGAAAGGCTGGAGCCCTGGATGCTTGTCTGGTGCTGTCACCAACTACCATGAACCCCCTCACCCTCTGAGTTTCTTCAGATAGACACTGAGGGATTGGACAATCTTCCAGCTCATTCTATGTAACACAAAGTTTACAAAGACTCAGACCGAGTACACATTCTGGCCTCCCTGGCTTCCCGTGTCTGCCGTGGAATTTCCCGTCTTCCTGCTGTGCCGCGGGCATGCTTCGTCCTGTGTTCTTCTTTTATGTATTTATGTTTTTTCTTACTAGCACATGAGTTGTACAGAAACCTGGGCTGATGAATCACTCCACCAGCTAAGGCAGTGATTCCACTGGGTTTTGCGGAAACTCCACTTAAAATCTATGACTTTCACCTTCAACTTGAACCTTTATGCCTAATTATCTTACCACAACTTGCATTTGTGCCTTTGAACTGGACTGAACTATTTTTTTTTAAAGCGAAAATGATAATAGCGAGAGGCGCCTGGCTGGCTCAGTCGGTGGAACATAAGACTCTTGATCTTGGGGTTGTGAGTTCAAGCCCCATGTTGGGTGTAGAGATTACTTAAAAATAAAATCTTAAAAAAATTTTTCTATAATTTATCACCTACCTGCTCTGTGCCAGGCATAGTGCTAAGAGATACACGATCCCATTTAATCCTCCTGAAAACCCTGTGAACGATGTGCTATAATTATTGTCACCATCAGCTCCATATTAAGATTAGAAAACCAAGGCTTAGATTAAGTAATCCACTATTTGTCGTCAGACTTAGCTGGAATCTCTGTGTTAGTTATCCATTGCTGTGTGGCAGACGACCACAAAATTCAGTGGCTTAACACAACCGCTGTTGTATTATCTCTCCTGGTCCAATGATTTGCCTGGACTCGGTGGCTGGTTCTTGCCTGGGGGGGCAGCTAGGCTCAAGCAGAATCCTAGGACCCTTGGCCTTCCCTCCCTCTCCATACAGTCTTGTATCTCCCTATGTGGCATCTCCACAGTCTCTTCGTGTGTCCTTTCCGCGGGGTAGGCTGGACTTCTTACGAGGCTACTCGAGGCTTCCAAAGAGCTGACAAGCAGCCCTTATCGCCTGGCTTGGAACACTCAGAACATCATCATCCCCGCATTCTGGGGGTTAAAACGAGTCACAGGACCGGTCTATATTCCACTGGGAGGGGTCACATGCGGGTGGGACCACAGGAAGCATAGCTCACTGGGGACATTGTGGGAGATTTCCCCCCTCAGATGGTAAATAACGCTGAGCTGGGACACTTGGCTGGTGGGAAACAAGACACGCCTGGGCCACTAAGGAAGATGAAGGGGAAACTGAGAAGTAGTAAAGAGATCGAGCGGAAGCTGGTCATACTGGCTGACAGAGACATAGGAAAAGAAAAAAGAAGAGTATTGCAGAGTTTTCAAACATAGTGTTCAATTTCATGAAAAAAAACTTAAGGGCAAATCAGAATAATCAAATAATCTGTAAAAGAAGAAAACCGTTGAACTCAACTTCCCAATTCAAATACTTTACAGTCATCAGGACAGTGTGTGCTTCTGGCCTAAGAAGAGACGTGTGATGAGTGGGGCATGATGGAGGGTCCAGAAATAAGCTTTTGCATTTATGGTCAGCTGATTTTCAGCAAGGTTCTATGATAAACCAGTGGGGGGAAAAATAGTCTTTTTAAGCAGTTCTGCTGGGACGACTGAAGAGCCACATGCAAAAGAATGAAGTTCGATCCCTTCTTCACCCTGGACGCCAAAATTAACTCAAAATGGATGACAGGCCGAAATGTAAGACAAAAACTCCTAGAAGAAAACCCAAGAGTGAGTCTTCATGACCTTGTCTTAGGCAAAGCCTTCCTCGGTGCAACACCAAGCACACCAGCACCAACGACAAAATTGATTGGACTTCATGGCTTTAAAAGAGTAAGCCTGGGAGCGCCTGGGTGGCTCAGTTCGTTGAGCGTCTGCCTTGGGCTCAGGTCATGATCTCACGGTTCATGAGCTGAGCCCACACTGGGCTCCCTGAGCAGAGCCTGCTTCCGATCCTCTGTCCCCCTCTCTCTCTCCCCTGCCACACTCACACGCTCTCTCTCTCTCTCTTAAAAATAAATAAATAAACTTAAAAAAAATAGAACAGCTGACATGCTCAACCTTTGAAAAAAATAAATAAATAAAAGAGTAAGCCTTGGGGCAACTGGGTGGTTTAATCACTGGAGGTTGTGAGTCTTGATCTCTAGTTTTGTGAGTTCAAGCTCCACATTAAGCATAAAGATTACTTAAAAATAATAAAAAGATTGGAGTGCTTGGGTGGCTCAGTAAGTTGGATTTCCTACTTTGGCTCAGGTCATGATTTCATGGCTCCTGGGTTTGAGGGCCATGTTGGACTCTGTGCCGACAGCTCAGAGCCTGGAGCATGTTTCAGATTCTGGGTCTCCCTCTCTCTCTGCGCCTCCCTCACTCGTGCTCTGTCTCTCAAAAATAAACATTTAAAAAAATTAAAAAATAATAATAATAAAAGATCTTTAAAAAAAAAAAGGCTTGAGTTACCTGGGTGGCTCAATCGGTTAAGCATCTGACTTCAGCTCAGGTCCCGATCTCACAGTTTGTGAGTTTGAGACCTGGGTTGGTCTTTGTGCTGTTAGCTCAGAGCCTGAAGCCTGCTTCAGATTGTGTGTGTGTGTCTCTCTCTCTGCCCCTACCCTGCTAGTGCTCTGTCTCTCGCTCTCAAAAATAAATAAGCGTTAAAAACATTTTTAAATAAATACATAAATTTTAAATCTTACTCTTTCACCTTTTTTTTAGATTTTTTAATTTTAATTTTTAAGTAATGTCTGCACCCAACATGGGGCTCAAACTCACAACCCTGAGATGAAGAGTCACATGCTCTACTGACTGAGCCAGCCAGGTGCCCCTGTTTGTGTTCTTTGCAAAACTCTTTTTTTTTTTTTAACGAGAGAAGATAAAAATGTTTATTAAACAAACAAAACAAACAATGGCCTGTTGGCAAGAATGTGGAGGAAAGCTTTGTCATACACTGTTGGTGGGAGTGTAATCTGGTTCAACTTTTTGTTGGGCAATCTGGTGGTATCTATCAAGATTGTAATGAAAGCTCGTATAAAAAGAGCTAATGCCAGATAATAGCAAGAGCTAACAGAGAGAGTGTTTACTCTTACTTCGAGCACTATTCTTTATTTTATGGACAAGGAAAGTAAAGCATTGAGACATTAAGTAACTTGTCCGAGGCCACACAGCTATTAAGTGAAGGAGATAGGATTTGAACCCAGGTCGTGCAGCTCTCCCCTCTATGCTGTCAGCTACGACGTGCACTGTCTCACCCAGTATGCCTGTCCTTTGATCCAATACTTCCATTATCTCAGAATCTTCAGAAAACTCTAGTACATGTGCCCAAAGATACATCATTCAGAATATTTCCCATAGCATGGTGGCAATAGGGGAAAATTGGAAAGCACTTAAATGTCCATGAAAAGGCCATTGGTTAAATTAACCATATGCGGTTTGTTTATACAATGAAATGGAGTTAAAAACGAGATTGATCTCTGTTCTGATACGGGAAGCTCTTCAGGACAAAAATAACTTGCAGAACTGTCTATTTGTGTATCATGCTTCAGCAAAACAAAACAAGATGTGTTATTTGTGTGCAAGTGTGCGGATACCCTAAATATTAGTCATCACCTCTAGGAAATGAGATTAAGGGGAACGACGGAAGGAAGACTTTTACTTCTCACTTGATGTATTTGTGTGTTCTTTTAATTTTGGACAAAAACATATATACGTCAATAATTAAAGAGATTTAGTTCCTTTTTTAAAAAAAGAAATTACTCTGAGAGGCTATTCAAGAATATTCCATCAGGAAGAGTTGTGAATTGGGGCACCTGGGTGACTCAGTTGATTAAGCTTCTGACTCTTGGTTTCCACTCAGGTCGTAATCTCATGGTTCATGTTCGTGAGTTCGAACCCCCCGTGGGGCTCTTTGCTGTCATCATGGAGCCTGCTTGGGACTCTCTCTCTGCCCTTCCCCAGCTTGTGCTCTTTCTGTCTCTCTCTTTCCCTCTCAAATAAATAAATCAACTTTAAGAAAAGTTATGAACAGACCTTCTCTCTCTCCTCAGTGGATCTCATGGCTTGACCTCTCATCAGGGTCCCCCGCAACCCACCCTGAACCCCCAGGACTTTTCATTCCCATCCCATTGACCTTCCCGAAGCTCCCTAACAAACTGCTTTCTCACCATGTCCTCTCTCACTGGGATACCTTTCCTCACTGAGTCACCTGCTTGCCTCCTTTGCATCCTTCAGGGCTAAGTTCAGAGTCACTTTCTCTGAGAAGCCCTCTCCAACCCCCGCGGCCAGGATGAAAGCCCGCGGGCTCTCCTGCAGAGCCCTGTGCTTACCACTTTCACACAGTTACCCCGAATGGTTGTTTGGTTCTTCTCCCTGGATTCTACATTAGAACCCACAGGGTCAGGGGCTGTGTTTTCCATTTGTGTTTCTCCTGTGCCTCGTACAGAGCTGGTGCCTAATAAATATTCCTTGCAAGAGAATGAATGAGTGAATGAGTGAATGAATGAATGAATCTTTATAAGAGACAAAATATTAACCCCTCCCACTCCTACTGTATCATCACTGGGAAGTGAATATAGTTCGGTCCATATGTGAGCCCATCTGTCTGTTCTACGCCAGGTCAGCCTGTGTGTGTGTGTGTGTGTGTGTGTGTGCGCGCGCGCGCGCACGCATGCGCATGCATGTGTGTGTGCGTGTGCATATACGTATAAATACATATATATAAAATTTAGGGCCCCAGCGTATGGATGAGCTTAAAAGGGTCCTGTGTTTACTCAAACAAAGCTATAATCCTCTTCCTTAGAATTTTTGAAGAACACTTGATAAGATTTCTTTTTTATCACATTCTGTGAATTTAAAAAGGGCAGTAAAATCAGAGTCTAGACTGTGTTTGGGTTTTTAATTTCCTTTATTTTTGTTTGTTATTGCTGTTTTTCATTGAGAACCTCTGCCTACCATGAACTTCTGGATTTTTCAGACGTTTTTCCTTGGCGGGTAAAGTCTTCTGAGTCTTTTAACTAACATCGGCTCACACCCAGGATGCGGACTTTCTTTTGGAACCATTTTTATTAAGTTGAAGCAACCAAGGAGGAGCCCAGGAAAGAATTGTAAGTAGGGCTAGAATTAGAAGCAGAAGTGTGGGCTTTCACAGATTTCTTTCAGGAGGATATATGGTTCTCTGATGCTGGTAAGAATTTGCTTTCACTCCCCCCATCCCAGGCAGCTGGGGAGGGGGCGGGAATTCAGGTAGTGACAATACAGCAGCTACCTAGGGGCTCTGAACCCCAAGGGAAATTGCTTTTGTGCCGCCATATCATTGTGTGTAAAGTGCATTAATGTCATAAGTCACAATATCGAGTACTCAAGGCCAGACCCTGCACTTAATGCTTCACAGGCACTTAGTCATTCAAATATCTATTAAGCACGTACTATGTGCAGACACTCTTCTGGGCACTGGGGAAATAACAGTGAACAAAATCTCTGTGCTTCAGGAGCTTACATTCATAGACCCTGCCGGCCAACCTCCTGATGTCCACATTATTATTACTCCTGTTTGACACACGAGGAAATTGAAGCTGAAATTGCTTGAATAAAATCTGTGCTCGGATCACACATCTAGTAAGTGGTTGAGCTGGGATTCAAATTAAGGGTCATCTGACTTTCCAGAGCCCATACTATTCATCACTGAGCTGTGTAGCGTCTCTGCAGAAGGAAATAATAAAGACAGCCGATAGGGGTGTTTCGAGGCCAAAGAACAAATAGCTGGAAAGGTCATCTAGTGCAGAGAGTACACTGAACATTTGAGAAAGTGTAAATAAAAGAGGCAAGAATGACTTTCACCACTTTGTGGCTTGAGAACAGAGCTAAGATTGGCTTTGAATCCTTCCCCCTGATCCAGGGCAGGGCGAGTCTGTCATTCCATAGAATCATCTAGTTTTGAGGGCTGCAGGTACCTATGTGGGAAATTCATGTGCTGCGTAAGGGACATCGCCCTTTCCACCCTTCAGCGTTTGTTCAGAATCCTCCGATAAGCGGAGTACATCGATGTTTGCAGAGAACAGGTCTAGAAACTGTATTTATTGAGAGAGTGAAGGTATTGACCTCTCTGTTTGCTCCCCCCTCCAACTCCACCTACATACTTTGCTGTCACACAGGAATTGACTAATGACCCTCCATGTAAAAGGGACACAAGCACAGTGCCTAGCACAAAATATGAATTCAGTAAATACCTGGAGAATGAATGAATAAATAATTTCAACTCATAGTCACATAACAAGCAGTCAAAGCAATCACATTGGACGCAGCCCTTCCCAAAGGCCAACCGAGTTTTTTCACGCAGTCAGCTCCCACTGGAAAAATCAGGGGAGGTAAACATATCCCTCAGCACCTTCTTTGAAATGCAAAGGGTTGCAGAAAAATGTGGAGCTTCAAGAAGGTTAGAGCGGACTGTTTTGCTGTCGTTCTTCTTGGCCTACTGAGAAATCAGAAACATACCGAGGCACCCTGTGAAGATGAAAATCATCAGGATCAGGACATCCCCATAAAGAGGCCTCACTCAGCCTGAAATAAAGGTATTGACTTACTCTGGTTTCTAGTTTCTAAAACAACTGTTTAAGGTCAGAGGATAGGAAATACTGCTAAGTGATTAAGTTCACGGACTCCCCCAGACAGAGAACATGACTCCTTTAAACAGTAGTGCCTGTTTGCCCAGCCGTTTAAAACTACACGGGAGCCAAGCTCTTCCTAACGTCCTTCCTTTTTAACACACACGCGCCCCTCTCCACGCACATATTGTCCCGTCATGGCAATCAGGTCATAGAAAGGCAACTGACTCACTTCTCACCCGCAACCTTCCGAAAAGGCGTAGTAACCTGAATTTCGTTTCCAACGGAGTGAGAAGCATCCAGCTAAGGAAGGGTGGCATTTTCAATAGACTCTCAGCCCTTAGCATGCGCCGTTCGAAGTTGCCGGTCTATCTGTCCTCCTTGGTTTTGTCTGTCTGTCTGTCTGTTTCACTGCCATTCAACACATTTGGAGATCCTATTGGACGTCGGATTGGCTCTGGAGGCTGTTTGCCACACTGGCACAACTCTTGCGACAGAGGTTTGAAATTGGCATCTCTTCTGGCCTCCGGGTCTTGGAGCGCCCTGGATTCTTGGGTCTCAAACTGCGGATTTTGAGCTTGGTGTAGAATTTGGGGAAGGAGGGGCTCGAAAAATAATACACCAGCGGGTCCAGCATGCTGTTCATGTAGGTGAAGCTGAGGGTGACGTGGAGGGCTACGTGGACAGAGGGGTCACAGGCGCTCGAGGGCACCGTCCAGAGGAAATACAGCCTGGCTGACACGCTGGGCAGGTAGCACGTGATGAACACAACCGCCACCACCGTGATGAACCGGATAGCCTTCTTCATCCGGGTCTGCCGGGCCAGCTGCTGCCTCTGCTTCAGGCTCCAAATAATCTTGCAGGAGCAAAACAGGATGATGCCGAGGGGCAGGAAGAACTCCAGCTGGAACATGATGTCATGCCAGCCATTGGCCGACTCCATGATGAAGCTCTCACAAGATATGGTGTCCTCTTGCACACACAGATGGTTCTCCATTAAAAGATAGAGAGTTCCCAGGATGACCATGGTCCAAAGGGCACACACGACGCCAGCCGCGGTCCGGTTGGAGATGGCATTCACCATGTGGTGGGGGTGGACCACTTTGAAGTACCTGTCCACGGCCACCACTGTGAGGAAGACGATGCTCCCGGCCCTGTTCATGGCCAGCATGAAGAGGGCCACCCGGCAGGGAATGTCCTCAAAGGCCCACTGCCGGTGTCTCCAGTAGTAGTCTGTCCGAAAGGGCAGGCAGATCATGAGAAGGAAGTCGGCCACGGCCAGGTTGAAAAGGTAAATAGTGCTCGGCTTCCAGGTCTTCATGTAGAAGCAGAATCCACACAGGGCGACGCCGTTGCCCAGGGCGCCGAGCACGAAGGCGACGATCAGCAGCGGCGGCATCACCTGAGAGATGGGGTCCCCCTCGATGAGGCAACATGACCCGTTGTCCATGGTGGACAGAGGACAAGTGTTCTGCGTGCGGGGCGGCCCCTGGAGTCCCCACAAGGGCACTGAGGTTGCCCTGAACGCTACCACTCACCCGGCTGCCGTTCCTCTAACATCTTCACTGCGGGATGCGGGTGGACACGGACTGCAGGTGCGGGTGGTTGCCTCCGCGAGGAGGACGGAGACTTCAGCCAGGAAAGGAGAGACTCGGGCAAGTCCTTTCTCCTCCGGCTGTCGCAAGCAGGGAGAAGCAGGTGGCACCGCAGGGCTTTGAGACAAGCGGTCACTTCTGGGAAGCGGCGGGCAGAGGCTCATGCTGGCCGGTCCGGCCCCACGACGATCCTTCTCTCCAGCCTCGCTCTGGCTGTCCGGACGCCTGGGCTGGAGAGCGAGCAGGGCTGCCCAGAAGGCACGAAAATAGCTTGTTTGTCCTCCCTCCCGGTGGAGAAATACAAACATTCCCTGGAGCCGTTCTGGGCCCCTGCCTTTGCTTTCCTCCCCTAACCTTTGCCTGACTGCCCTGTCCTCTCCCCATCCCATGGGGCGCTCCCAGGAGGTGCCCGAGGGGGACGCCTCGCTCCGCGGAGCCGTTTCCTGTGCCCCCACCCAGCACACAGCACTCAGAAGTCAGAAGGGTCAGTAGAGGAACAAAAGCTCTAAACACAGCCCTTGTTGGGTGTTATTAGAAAAGCTCTGCGAAGCCTGCCGTCTTTCCTGCCCTCCATTCATGCCTCCTGCCTTTTGCAGCCTTCCCTGGACCCAAGTGACCCCTTGCACAACGAGCAGGACCATGCAATGGACATGAAGCCACCTCTCACGTGTCTGTCCCCACGCGACAGCCTCTCCGGGAGCCAGTCAGTTCCTCCCTCAGCTGTTTGCAAAAGATTATTTGGCTCGGAGTTTCCCACTGGCCGTTCAAAAAAGCCAAATACCATGATAGATATGCTTTTAATTTTAACTATCTGCTGAGCCCATTGGTGGGGGGAGCGAGGGGTGGGCAGTGGGGCAAGGAGTCTATCTCTAAAATAATCACGGGTAAAATTAGACTGCACCCAAGACCGGAGTCTTTGCTAAATTTCCTGTCCTCTGGTTTTCTAGATGATCTGCCCCTGTGCCTTTCAGCTCCTACATTAGGAAAGGGGTGCAGGGGAGGGAAAGACATCGAAAGGATGCATATACGCCTTCTTCCAGATGCTGATTAAAGCCAAGGTCTTCCCGCTGAATCCTGGATCCAAGTCAGCGCCACGACAGCCCCCCCCCCCCGCCCCTGCCATGATCGCTGTCACCTCCCACCTGGGGGAACTATTGAGAGACTTTCCTGAGTGGTTTCCTTTACTCTAATCTATTCTCTGTAATTCCTCCCCCCTCCCCGCCCCGCCCCTGTACCACAGGGCGATTTTTCTAAAGCACAGATGTGATCACATCCTTTTTTTCTTTTTACTTAAAAAACCTTCATTTGCTTCCTTCAAGCTACAAAGGTGATGGCTACATGACCTGTGAGCTATATCCGGCTCTAAAGCCAGTTGGATTTGGGCCACATGTTTGTTTGTTTAGATTTTTTAAAAATTTGAAACAGAGAGTGCAAGCAGGGGAGAGGGACAGAGTAGAGAGAGAGAGAGGAGAGAGAGAGAGAAAGAGAGACTCTTAAGCAGGCTCCATGCTCAGCACAGATGGGCCACATGTTTTAAAAAGCTAGGACTGGGCTCCTGGGTGGCTCAGTCAGTTAAGCGTCTGGTTTCGGCTCAGGTGTGCAGGTTCAAGCCCCGCATCCGGCTCTGTGCTGACAGCTCAGAGCCTGGAGCCTGCTTCGGATTCTGTGTCTCCCTCTCTCTCTGCCCCTCCCCCACTCGTGCTGTGTTTCTCTGTCTCAATAATAAATAAACATAAAAATTTTTAAAAATAAATAAAAATAAAAAGCTAGGACTGTCCTATAAAAACTTGGATTTCCAGACTCTCTCGGAAATCTGGAAGATCTGGAAGATCTGGCTGCTCTGGGCCAACAGTCCCACATCAGAACAACCAGCTGAAGCACAGAGGAGCTGCTCCCCTGAGGCACGGTGAGAATTCTCCACTTCGCCCCAGTCCTTACTGCTCCCTATTACCTGGTCAGCTTCATTCATTTACATGCCTGTTGTGGGTGGGATTTTAAGTTTGCCACCTCTGCTCTGGGCTAAAGGTCACATTCCTCAGATTGGTCTAGAAGGCCCTTCACGAATGGGTCCCCAACTACCTTTCCAATGTCATTCTGCTACATTGCCTCCTCATACCTCGCTTGTCTCATAACTTCTAACAAATAAGTGCCCATCAAACATGTCTCGTAAAGAGACATTCATCCCCCATTCATCCAAGAGTCCCTTGGAGACAAAATCCATGTTCTTGGTGAATACCTTAATACGGTCAGGATGGAATTTTCAAGAAACAGAAAAAATTCTTCATCTGTGCCTGCAGATACTGTCAAGATTCTTGTAAACATGAGTGCTTCCCTTTTCGCAAATGACTAACACCTACCTTTCTTTTCCACATTGTTTGTCTTACCAAATCACCTCTTCCTCTCTGACTGCAGAATTCACTGGAAGGGAGAGGATTAAGGAAGAAGATACAGGTTTCCATTTCTCTGAAAGTCTGCTGTTGATAATGAGGAAGGCTGTGCCTGTGTGAGCATGGGCTACATGGGAAGCCTCTGTACTTTCCCCTCGGTTTTGCCGTGAATGTAAAACTGCGCAAAGAAATAGAGTCTTAAAAAGTTTAAACCAAATTTTAGCGCTGATTTATTTTCACTCTTAGCTACTAATCGCAGTGCTTGATCCAAAGCAGAGCCTTTATTGATTTCAGAATGCTTATTCAACAAACCTCTAAGGTGTTTTTGCTAGATGCTTCCCCCAAATAAAGAAGATATTATTTGCTGTCTGGAATGAAATGTTTAGTAGGAAAAATAAGACAAGCCCATAAATAACAATTTAACAAAGTGCATTGACTAAGCCTATTTTTCAAAGTGTAGTAGACACCGCAGATGATACGTGAGATTACTGTGGATGATACAGAATCTTACACATTTGTATTTTGACTTCGTAGCTACAACTTTAATACCGTGTTTGAAAAAAAAAAATACAACGCGTCCATGGAGTTTTGTGAATGAGAGGAATGAAGGAGAGCCGTTCAAATTTCTTGGGGACAGAAATGGAAGGAAGTGACATTCCAGACAAAACGAAGAGTGTGGAAGAAGTAAGGCTGGAGAGGCATTTGAGGGGTTTGGCATCTGGAGTCTATGTCACAGAACCATGAGGATAAAACAGGCCACGCTGAGGGGCTGTCCTCAGTGGGAGTTTGAACTCAGTGGGAGCAGGGAGCCACTTTGGAGCGAGCAGCGTGGCGAAGGATCAGGGGAGCAGCTGAACAAGAGAAAAGGGAAGCAACAGGTTTTGTAGCCCCCCCTTCTCTTGTCTGCTCTGGAGCCACAGAGCTTCCTGTTTTTTGCCCCCAGGTATCCTGCAGGCTCAAAGCCCATGTGTTCTTCCTAGTGTGTTCTGTGGTGAACCACAGAGCGGGTTTTATTGAGGAATGAGAGCCTCCAGATAACTGAAGTCCACTCCCTCAAGTACCAACCCTGAAAAAAAAGTTTCTCATCCTCTTCCTCAGATTCCACCTCAGACTCATCGTCTTCCTCAGATTCCACCTCAGACAAAGGGAACGGTTTGCACCATCCACTTAGCTCAAGCCATCAGCTTGGTTCCCTCTTCTTCTTTGCTCACCACAATCCCCAATCTGTCAGCCACCGGCCCCGAATCTCTCTCCACCCTCTTTGGTACCACTTTGACTGATCCAAGGTTCTGGAGGGATGCAATTGTCTCCTCCTGCCTTACTCTTCCTCTGATCCATTGCCAAAACTCAAGTCTGTTGATGCTACTCACCTGGTTGTGTTCCAGCAGCTTCCCTGTTGTCTTTAGCAGGGATTTCAAGATGGCTGACAAGGCACCGTAGGAACTGGCCTGGATGCTTCCCGTAGAAGCTTTACTGTGTCTAGTATCCAAAAGCTGTCTTTTTTTTTTATTGTTTATTTATTTATTTTGAGAGAGAGAGAGAGAGAGGGACAGAAAAAGAGAAAGAGAGAGAGAGAGAAAGAGAGAGAGAGAGAGAGAGAGAGAATCCCAAGCAGGCTGCACGTCCCGTGCAGGGCCTGATCTCAGGACTCTGAGATCACTACCTGAGCTGAAAGCAAGAGTCATATGCTTAACTGACTGAGCTCCCCAGGTGTCCCCCAAAGGCTGTCTTATAGGGACTGCTGGGGATCCTTCCCTCTTAGTTTTGGATAACCCCTCTTTTGTCAGCCTCAGCCTAGACTAGCGTCTCCCAACAGAAGACACTACAATGAGGGACGTGCTCTGTAAGGTACATGTAGCTATGGAGGAACTGAAATGGTGCTAGTAGAGCCTGAATTTTCAATATTATTTAATTAATTTAACATTGAAAAGCCACATGTGGTTTGTGGCGAGCACACTTCCTACAGCTGCCAGGTCTTCTGTGAATCTCGCTCTCCAGTCTGGGATAGGCCGTCGTCTCCGTGCCGCTTCTGTCACACATATATTTAGCACACATTCTTGTAATGGTTTACTCGTGTGTCTCCGGCAGCCTCTGCCCCCGTGAAGACGAACACTGGGTCTGAGTCAGCTTTGCGGGCCCAGAGCACAGCCCACTGCCTCACCCCACGGGGACTCGCAGTAAGTAGGTCCTGAATAAGTGAAGGAGCTAATGAACAAATGATCCCAGACCTCTGGAGTTTACTATTTTTTTTTTAGTTTATTTATTTATTTGAGACAGAGAGCGCGTGAGCAGGGGAGAGGCAGAGAGAGAGGAAGAGAGAGAATCCCAAGCAGGCTCTGTGCTGACCGCGTGGGGCTCAAACTCACAAACTGTGAGATCATGACCTGAGCCAAAATCAGGAGTCGGATGCTGAACCGACCGAGCCCCCTCCCCACCAGGTGCCTCTCTGCAGTTTACTTGTCCTCCTGGCTGTGAGGAGACACCACCTAACGGGAAAGGCAGGTTGAGAAAACTCGAGAACACACCTGCCAGACTGATGTGGTGTGAGCTTGGAGCTCTCGGGCCCTGCATGCCCCCCTCCTCCAGTGTTTTCTAAAATGACATTTCACTTCATACGTGACAAGGGCAGAAAGTGAACATTCCTGTGGGGCCGCCCAGCAAGTGTCAGGAGGAGGAACTGTCTGTGTGGTATTGGAAAGACATAACCCCCACCCCCGTGCGTTTCTCCCTTACTCCCACACTCCTGCCACACTCACTCCACATTTGATGCCGGACGTGTGCCATTTTGTTTCCACATCAAGCAAGGTTCTGTGTCACCAGCTGGGTGTCCTACAATTCAACTCAAGTGCAGATCCCACTAGCTAGAAGCTCACTGCCCCCCACCTCAGATGCCAAGTACCAACTGTAGGGTCCCAGGTGGCCCACAATTTTGTCTGAGTTGGTTACAACTTGAGGTTCCCATGGCCCCTCTCTCCGAATTCTATCATATAGTAAAACAGTTACCAGAGCTCAGGAAACACACATATGTGTGTTTACCAGTTTATTACATAATAAATATGTGGTAAAGGATACAGAGGAACAGCCAGATGAAGAGGTGAATAGGGCAAGGTCTGGAAGGGTCCCAAGTGCAGGAACTTCTGTCCTCAGGGAGTTGGAGTGTGTCACCTTCCTGGTTCCTGGAAGCTCACCGGCCCAGAAGCCCCCAAATCCCATTCGACTGGGACTTTTCTGAAGGCTTCATCATATACACAGGACAGATTATTAACTCCATTTCCAACCTCTCTCCCCTCTCTGGAGGAATCAGAGGGTAAGTTTGAAAATTCCAAGCTTTTGGGGCGCCTGGGTGGCTCAGTCGGTTAAGCGTCCGACTTTGGCTCAGGTCATGATCTCACGGTTCATGGGTTCGAGCCCTGCGTCGGGCTCTGTGCTGACAGCTCAGAGCCTGGAGCCTGCTTCGGATTCTGTGTCTCCCTCTCTGCCCCTCCCCTGCTCACTTTCTGTCTCTCTCTCTCAAAATAAAATAAAGACATAAAAAAAATTAAAAAAAGAAAAAGAAAAGAAAATTCCAAGCTTTTAATCGTAGCTTGGTCTTTTTGGTGACCACCCTTGAACCAGGAGCTCAGGAGCTCACCAAGAATCACCTCATTAGAACAAAAGACACTCCAGGAAATTCCAAGCGATGTAGGAGCTCAGTGTCAGATGCTCCCATTACTCAGGAAATTCCAAGAGATTGAGGAGCTTTGCGTTAGGAACTGGGAGCAGGGAAGCAATATATATATCTTTCCTATTATTTCACAGATAGAAATCCAGGGCCCTGTTCCCCCAAATGCCTTTCCTAGCTAGAGCCCAGAGTACGTGGCTGTGTTAGCTTCCTGTGACTGCTCTAGCAAATTACCATAAGCTGGGGGGGCTTAAAACAGCAGAAATGTATTCTCTCACAGTTCTGGAGACTAGAAGGTGTCAGCAGGCTGTGCTCCTACCAAGGGCTCTAGGGAATAGCTTGTTCCTTGCATCTTCCAAATTATGGTGGCTGTCTGCCCTCCTTGGCCTGTGGCCACATCGCTCCAATCTCTGGCTCCAGAGTCACGTGGCCTTCTCTGTGTGCCTCTTATAAGAACACTTGTCATTGGCTTTAGGGCCCAGATAATCCAGAATGATCTCATCTCAGGATCATTTGCTTAATTATATCTACAAAACTCCTTTTCCAAATAAAGTCATATTCATAGTTTTCAGGAGTGAGGATGTAAAAGCCATGTCTTTTGTGGGGGTGGAAACCATTCAACCCATAACTACAACCCACTGCTCAACCCACCACAACCCACTGATCTTTCCGGTGTCAATGTTTGCATCCTTGAATTCCTGTCTCTACTCAACTATTTCAAAATGCCCTCTCTGGAAGGGAGAAGGAATTACTGACTGAATCTCAGGACTGAATGATTTACCATATGTTTTGTTTGTTTGCTCTGTAGCCCTGAAGCCCAGGGTGAAATTGGGGGCCAAACAGTTAGGTAGAGGGGTATGGATTGCTTCACAGTCTAATGGGGTTGGTCAGGGGTTTACCCCGACTTAACACAAGGTCTAACAGGAACTTCCTCGCCATTTCAAAATGAGTCTTAAAAATTGCAAGAAATGGTTTTTTTTTCTACATACAAAATATAAGAGAAATTAAAGAGAGAGGGAGAGCGGTGCCTGGGTGGCTCAATCAGTTAAGCATCCAACCTCAGCTCAGATCACGATCTCACAGTTTGTGAGTTCCAGACCCACGTCGGGCTCCATGCTGACAGCTCAGAGCCTGGAGCCTGCTTCCGATTCTGTGTCTCCCTCTCTCTCTGCCCCTCCCCTGCTCATGCTTTCTCTCTCTCTCTCTCTCTCTCTCTCTCTCTCTCCCCCCTCTCTTTCTCTCAAAAATAAATAAACATTAAAATTTTTTTTAAAAAAGAGCTGGAGAAACTATAGATTCAAAGAGGTTTAAGAGATATATTAACCAATTTTTTGGACTCTGGCTCAATTCCAAGTGTCAAAAAGTATGAGACATTTGGGAAAATCTGAACACTGATTGGCTAATTAAAGAATGATTACTAATTATTGTCAGTATGATAATGGCATTTCAGTTGTGTTTAAAGAAATAGTCCCTTACCTTTTAGAAACAAATATGTGTAAATGAACTGATATGATATTTGGGATATGATTCAAGAGTCCAGCAGGAGGGGGGCAGAAATATAAAAGGGGGGGTTATGAGGTTTTTATTGTTGTAGCTGGATTGGGGGGGCACGGACATTCAGTATCTATTCCCCTTGCTTCTATATATTTTCCATAATAAAGGGTAAAAAAAGGGGCACCTGGGGGGCTCAGTCAGCTGGGCGTCTGAAATCGGCTCAGGTCATGATCTCACGGTTCGTGGGTTCGAGCCCCGCGTTGGGCTCTGTGCTGACAGCTCAGAGCCTGGAGCTGCTTCAGATTCTGTGTCTCCCTCTCTCTCTCTGCCCCTCCCCTGCTCACACTGTCTCTCTCTGTCTCTCAAAAATTAATAAAATGTTTAAAAAAAGGTAAAAAAATTGAAAGCAACTGAAATCTTTATCAATATGGACTGAGATACATTATGGTGACTTCACTCAGCAAAGTGCTGTGTACTTATTTTTTTAAAAAAAAGTAGCATTAACTTATTTACTAATCCGTTGGTCCAGGCCCTGATCTAAGCATCTCTGCTCCATACAGAATGAGACGGAATTGTAAGTACTGTCCCAGAAAGATGTCCACGCTAGATTGTTAAGTGTAAAACAAAACCAAAACACACAAAAAATGCCCCTGAATTTGTGTGGCATAATCCCATTTTTGGAAGTTAAAAAAATAATAGATATGTCCTTATATATTCCTAAAAAGCATGGAAAAGGGTTCAGCGGCAACCATTTAGTGAGTCCTCAAAAAATTAGGCATAGAGTTGTCATATGACCCAGCAATTCCACTCCTACGTATATGCTCCAAAGCACTGAAAACAGGACTCAAATACTTGTGCATGAATCCTCATAGCAGCACTAACCACATAGCCAAAAGCTGGTGTGATAATTTCTTTTATATGTCAACTTGGGTGTACCCAAATATTTGGTCAAATATTTTAGATGTTCCTGAGAAGGTGTCTTTTGGATGACAGTAACACTTATTTATTCCTTTATTTAAATTTTTTAAAAGTTTTTATGTATTTGTTTTAAGAGAGAGAGAGAGAGAGAAAGCACATGGGAAAGCCAGAGAGAGAGGGAGAAAAAGAGAATCCCAAGCAGGCTCTGCATTGTCAGTGCAGAGCCCAATGCGGGGCTTGAACTCACAAACTGTTAGCTCATGACCTGAGTCGGAGACTTAACCGACTGAGTCACCCATGTGCCTGGATGACGTTAACATTTGAATTGGTGAACTTAAAAAAAAATCTTTTAATGTTGATTTATTTATTTTGAGGGAAAGGAAGGGCAGAGCGAGAGGGAGAGAGAATCCCAAGCAGGCGCCTCACAGTCAGTGCAGAGTCCAATGTGGGGCTTGATGTGGGGCTCACTCCCACGAACAGTGAGACGATGATCTGAGCTAAAATCAAGAGTTGGATGCTCAACCAACTGAGCCACCCAGATGCCCCTAAATTGGTGAACTTTAAAAAAAAAAGCAGGCTGCTGTCTATAATGTGGGTGAGCCTCATCCAATCAGTTGAAGGGCTTACTAGAACAAAGACTGACCTCCCCAAGTAAGAAGGAATTCTGCCAGCAGATGGCCTTCAGAGTTGACTGGAACATCAGCTCTTCCCTGGGTGTCCAGACTGCCAGCCCACCCTGCAGATTTTGAACTTGCCAGTCTTCATAATTCCTGTAAGCCAATTCCTTAAAATAAACCTCTCTCCAAATATATACACATCCTATTTGTTCGCCTTGTCTGAAGAACCATGACTAATACAGGTGGAAACAATCCAACCGTTCATCAACAGATGCGCGGATAAACAAATTGTGGTATTTACATACAAAGGAATGTCATTCCATAATAAAAGGGATGAAGTACTGATTCATGCTACGAAGTATGTGAACCTGGCAAACATTCTAAATGGAACAAGCCAGACATAAAAATTAACAAATTATATGATTCTATTTAAACAAAACATTCAGATTGGATAAATCATAGAGTCAAAAAGTAGATTAGTGCTTATGGGATGGGGGGGATGGATATGGGAGCGAATGGGAAGTAACTGACTCATAAATGCAGAAATTTGGGGGGGTGGTGATGAAAATGTTTTGGAACTAGATAGAGGCGATGTTCGCACAACAATGTACTAAATGCCACTGAATTGTACACTTTAAATGGTTAATTTTATGTGAACTGCAACTCAAAAAAATGTATATACATTTTTAAAATATGGAATAATACATACTCTGAAGTTAGACTGGCTGGGTTTAAAGATAATTCTCTCACTATTTGGTTGTGAGATCTTTAGGCAAGCTACTTCACATCTTTAAAGCTCAATTTCCTCATGTGTAATATGGAAATAGTGTTACTCACATCCTTCTCTCTTTTTTTTTGCTCCTATTTATTTATTTTTTATTAAAATTTTTTAATGTTTATTTATTTTTGAGAGAGAGAGAGGGAGATACAGAATCCAAAGCAGGCTCCAGGCCCAGAACCCAACATGGGGCTCAAACTCACGAACTGTGAGAGCATGACCTGAGCCAAACTCAGATGCTTAACCAACTGAGCCACCCAGGCACCCCTATTTATTTATTTATTTATTTATTTATTTATTTTAAGAGAGAGAGCACTCAAGCAGGGGAGAGGGGCAGATAGAAAACCTTTTTTTTTTTTAACGTTTACTTTTATTTTTGAGAGGGGGGAGGGGCAGAGAGAGAGAGAGGGCTGACAGCACAGAGCCGGATGTGGAGCTTGAATCCATGAACCACGAGATCATGACATGAATAAAAGTCGGACTCCCAACCGACTGAGCCACTCAGGCACCCTGAGAAATAGAAAATCTTAAGCAGGCTCTATGCTTAGTGTGGATCCTGACAAGGGGCTTGATCCCAACACTCTGGGGTCATGACTTGGGCTGAAATCAAGAGTCGTATGTTCGGGGCACCTGGGAGGCTCAGTCGGTTAAGCATCTGAGTTTTCGGCTCAGGTCATGATCTCACGGTTTGTGAGCTTGAGCCCTGCGGTGGGGTCTGAGCTGACAGCTTGGAGCCTGGAGCTTGCTTCGAATTCTGTGTGTGCATGTGTGTCCCTCTCTCTCTCAAAAAAAAAATAAACATTGGGGGAAAAAAAACGTCAAGACACTCAACCGAAGGAGCCACCTAGACCCCTTCCTCACGTTGTTCTAATACAAAGGCAAAATGAGTTAATTTATGTAAAATGCTTAGAACAGTGAACAACACAGTGCATATCCTATTTATAGTTTAACTAATATTTCTATTATTATTATTATATGTATCAAACTGTTAATAGCACCCTGGAGAGGGGGAACCTTTCATTTCCCACTAGACACACTTCTGTATTATTTAAATATTCTGTGATAGTTTTAGAATAAAAGAGAGATAGAAATGTATCGTAACACAACTCTCAGAATGTCAGGGAGATTTGGGCCGCTTACACGAGGGAGGGGGTGTCTTTGCTTAGACTGAGCAAAGACAGGTTTCACCACAAGCTGAAAGCGCCGCCCGTCATGATAAAATTGTATCATCTTCGTAAATTAGTCTTCCTCTAGGTTGAATATTTATGGGTCTCTTGTGGCAGAACTGGTTGTGCTCCTTGTCGGCCCTGCACTGCAAGAAGAGCAAATGACCTTGTGAAACATCTGCTTTTCGGAGAAGCAGAACAGGTTGGTCTTTATTAACCTCTGTCATGCCTGCTCCTTGCCTATTAGCCCAGTCCCCTGTCCCTTCTCCTCCTGAGCAGGGCTTCTGGGATCAAGCACTCATACAATGGAGTTCCTGAATGTTTCTTTTTTCCTCCCAGCATCTGCTCTCTTTTAGCATTAATTCCCTGGTTTCCTTTGGTGACCCATCCATCCCTAAGATTTGACCATCTCTGAGGTTCAGGAGGATTTGGTTCCATCCTTTGGCTCAAGGATCGGGCATGTGCCCTGGCCTGGCAAATCAGATCATTTCATCCCGGTGGGCATAGGACTTGAAAGGCTAATGGTTTACTGTCTTAGTCCATTTGGGCTGCTGTAGCAAAATACATAGACTGTGTGGCTCGTAAACAACAGGAATTTATTTCTCACAGCTCCAGAGGCTGGGAAGTCCAAGATCAATGTGCCAGCAGGTTCACTGTCAGGGGGAGGGTCTGCTTCCTGATTCATTGATGGCTGTCTCCCCATCTCTGTCCTCAAGTGGCAGATGGAGGAAGGGAAACTCTCTGGGTCTCTTTCATAAAAGCACAAATCTCATCATAAAGTCTCCGTCCTCATGACCTAATCACCTCCCCAAAGGTCCTGCCTCCTACTACCATCACATTGGGGTTAGGATTTCAACATATGAATTTTTGGAGGACACAAACATTCAGTTTCTGGCAGATACTAACTTGAGTTGTTTGCTAGAACTATTGGAAAAGATTATCTCTCTTCAGGGATGGATAAACTGGTAGAAACTAACCTAAGTATTTAGGGAATATGAAGAAAGCATAGGGAAGGAACCATGAGATGAAAAGAGATAGTTTCCTTTTTTTAAAAAAACTTTTAAATTTGAAATAACTTCAAACTTACAGAAAAGCTGCATGCCTAGTACAAAGTCATTCCCATACATTTACCCAGAACTATCAAGCATAAGCACTTTTCACATTTGCTTTATTGTTCTCTGAGAGAGATTGATTCATGAATATGTTCTTTGATCTCCAGAATCCAGCCATGCCTGAAACTGGAACCCACGCCTGGATTCTGAACCAGTTTGCACCTCAAAGATCCAAGAGAAAGGTATCATCTTGCTCTTGAGAGAGTAATTCTTTTTTTTTTTTTTAATTTTTAAATGTTTGTTTACTTTGAGAGGGGGAGACAGTGAGCAGGGGAGGGGCAGAGAGAGAGAATTTCAAGCAGGCTCCCCATCGTCAGTGCAGAGTGCTACATGGGGCTCGAACTCCTAAACTATGAGATCATACCTGAGCTGAACTCAAGAGCTGGATGCTTAACCAACTGAGCCACCCAGCTACCCCGAGAGAACAATTCTTTTTCTTCCTTTTTTAAAAAATTTTTTTAATGTTTACTTATTTTTGACAAAGAGAAAGAGAGACAGACAGACAGAGCACAAGTCGGGGAGGGGCAGAGAGGGAGACACAGAATCCGAAGCAGGCTCCAGGCTCTGAGCTGTCAGCACAGAGCCCGACGTGGGGCTTGAACTCACGAACCATGAGATCATGACCTGAGCCGAAGTCAGATGTTTAACTGACTGAGCCACTCAGGTGGCCCTATTTTTTCTGAGAGAACAATTCTGGAAGGATATCCATCCTTTAGGAGAGAAAGATGACAAAAGCTCTCTTTTCAGAAAAAAAAATATTTTTCAATTTAGACAGGGACTAACAGATGAAGAATTTATTAGTTCTGAAGGTAGCTCATATGGCTTGAGAATAAACTGAGCCTGATTCACTAAGCAGTTCTCATCCATGGTCATCTTGATCCCCTGGGATGTTGAATTCAGATGCATGTATGGTATGTGTCTGCTAATTTATTCTTAGTAGGTGTGAAACTATTAGAGTTTGAAACTTTATTTGTCTAAACGAATAAGCCGGATTGAAGGTTAAGTCTACGATGTTTCTCTGTGGGCCAGCTGCTATTCTAACTCTAAAACACCTTATTGAGTAGAAGAGAAAAAAAATCAGTGACAATCATTGAATCTGCCATAGTCCATAGCACGTATCGTAAGTAATTGTGAAAGTTAGAAATTATTTTATTTATTTATTACTATGTTATGTTTATTTATTTATTTTGAGAGAAAGAGAGACAGAAATAGTGCACATGCATGTGAGCGTGAGTGGGGGAGGGGTAGAGAGAGATGGAGAGAGAGAGAATCTCAAGCTGTGCTGTCAGCACACAGAAATCAAAAGTCAGATACTCAGGGGCCCCTGGGTGGCTCAGTCGGTTAAACATCCAACTTCAGCTCAGGTCATGATCTCATGGTTCGTGGGTTTGAGCCCTGCATCAGGCTCTGTGCTGACAGCTCAGAGCCTGGAGCCTGCTTCGGATTCTGTGTCTCCCTTTCTCTCTGCCCTTCTCCTGAACGTGAGCTCTCTCTCTCTCTCTCTCTCTCTCTCTTAAAAATAAACTTAGAAAAAAAAGAGATACTCAACCAACTGAGCCACCCAGGTGCCCCAGTTATAAATTATTTTAATGTTTTACAACTTTGCAGTCATTTAGAGCCTTCATGAAAACATAGATTTTTTGTTGTTGTTTTACAAGATTATGCTCTGCAAGGGCATAATATCCATTGTGTGTGTCATAATGGGGAAAAAATGTACAGAAACATTAGGCTAGAACAGGTCTTAATAAACCTCTATAAGGGCTGCCCCAGCCCTAAACCTATGTGTTCATCAGAACTAATTTGAAAGTGACATGCCAATTCAAACAGGTCCAAGCAGAAATTGGAATTTGTTGACTTTTACAACTGGAAGGTCCAGGTTCAGAGCAGACCTCAAATGTGGCTGGAATCAGGCGCCAAACATTCTCCATCCCTCAGCTCTGCTCTCCTTCATATGGACCTCATTGTCAGGCCACATGGTGGCAAGACGGCTGCCAGCAACTCTATTGTGCATCTTTTGAGACTCAGGTCCATTGGGAAGGAGAGAGCCTCTTTTCTAGAAGCTCCCTCAAAAAGGTGTTGGAATTCACTCCAATCAATCCACCTTTCAATTATTTAATCACTGTTAATAACAGGATACCATGTGCTGATTGCCTTAGACCTGGCTCACATGCTACACCTCTGGATGGGAGGTTATGAAGGTCTAATTGGACCACATGGGTATAGTATGGAGGAGAGACAAACCCTTCCAAACTTGAAATGGGCCTGTTACAGAGAATGGATGCTAGAAAGACAATCAACAAATATCCACTCCACCCCAGGTGGAAAATGCCCAGAAGGAACCAGGTGGTAGAAAATATCTGGCTAAGGGCCAATCTAGCCCCAAGATGGGAAAAATAAAACACATGACTTCTTGAAAAAATACATGATCTCATGAGAAGGTGTCACATGTGGTAAGAAATCCCTTCTACTTCAAGAAGCCCACGGCAAACTCTTTCCTTGTCTTTGCTAGAGGACTTCTCAGAAAGTAAGTGTCAGAATGCCCCTCCGTTCATGCTTCATCTGAATGACTGGTCTTGCAACATTATTTCCCCATCAATCTGTAGTCAGGGCTCACCTTTGTTCCTTTTCTTCAGTCATGCTTTGCTTGACCACAGGTTTCCCTCTTGTGCTAAAGGAAACATCTGGCCCTTTCTTTCTTTCTTTCTTTTCTTTCTTTCTTTCTTTCTTTCTTTCTTTCTTTCTTTCTTTCTTTCTTCCTTCCTTCCTTCCTTCCCTTCTCTTCCTTTCCCTTCCTTTCCCTTCCTTCCCTTCCTTCCCTTCCTTCCCTTCCTTCCCTTCTTTCCTTCCTTCTTTTCAGGCTTTCTGATAGAATAATTTAGGAATGCATTCTGCAGTGTAATAGAAAACCCTACTACATCAATTTAAACAGATGGGGGTGGGGAGCAGAGAGTTTTCACAATAGAAAGCCCCGGAAGGGAGGCAGTCATGACTCGACAATGCTATCAGGAACATAGGCTTTTTATACATTTCCAGTCCCAAATTCTTGGTATATGTACTTTCATTCTTAGGCTAGCCCCTCATGGTTGCAAGATGGTTTATGTTACTGTTGTGGTCTGAATAAAGAGAGAAAGATCAAGGCTTTTTTATTTTCTTCTTTTTTTAAACATGAGGCCTTGCTTTTTTATTTAAGAAGTATTAAATGATGAATTTCTAAAAGAATAAAAGCATGACTCTTATCTAATCATAAAATAAACATGTGCCAAATATTTTATTTCACTTATTAACTAATAAGGAAATCAGTAGATGTTAAAACCAATCAAAGGAGAATTCTTGAAAACATTCACACGTGGGCAATCATATATACATACATAGGCAATCAGGAATGAAGCAATGACTTTACAAATAGATGGAAAAGTAGCCAACAGAGAAATAATCCACTGCAGCTCCACCAGACATGATTCATTTGCATTTCTATGGACAAGAGCCAACTGCATTACTCTCAGTTTTCTACAACTTACAAAATTGTAAAATAGCTCAAAGGTAGTGAAAGATAACACCAAAGAGAATGCTATAGTTTGGTCCATTTAAAAATCTTTCAGTGTTTCCCGACAGAAGGGATGCTCCCCTTATCATCTACCTATATCTCACTGACCAGAGCTGTGTCGATGATAGATGGCCTCCAAAAGGACTTTCATATGTTAAAGAAGACTCATAGGATCCTGGAGGCCATTTATTGATAGCCATCTTTGCTGCAAGGGAGGCTGGGAAATCAAGTCTCCAGCTGGACACACTGTTCTCTCAAGCAAAGTAGGTTAGTAAGGAAGTCAGCTTCACCTTTATACCTAGTATATAATTATACTAGATTATTTAATAATTTTTAGCACATGTGAGTATGAGGATGGCTGTAGTGGACGTCTGTTGTTGATACTTGAGCATCATTTCCTCTTCTGGTTATAGTGCCTCAAATTTCCTCTGGGCTGTACCCTTCCCACTCTCTACACCCAGCTCCAAAGGTGGACTCTTGACTTAGGGCTTGTTTACTTATGTTGATTGATGTAGGGTTGGTTGGATGCAGCCAGAACCAGGCCAATCAGATTCCATTTTTGGATTTTCATTGGAGCAAAAGTGTGACTTACACTAGAAAATAGTAATATTTAGGTCTGAAAGATATTTAGTCAATTTCCTGGCAATGCTCCTTGGACATGTGGATTCCTATCATCGTTTGCAATAATCCCACTGCTCCTCAGACTCTGCGGCTTCCTGGTGAAAGTTTCTTTATTTACTATGTGGTTCCTCCCTTTAGAAATTGAGAGCTGAGGAGCACCTGGTTTAAGCTGAGGAGCTCAGTCAGTTAAGCGTCTGACTCCGGGTCAGGTCGTGATCTCACAGTTCAGGAGACAGAGCTCTGCATTGGGCTCTGTGCTGACAGTGTGGAGCCTGCTTGGTTGGGATTCTCCCTCTCCCTCTCTCTCTGCCCCTTCCCTGATCATGCGTTCTCTCTCAAAACAAACAAACAAACATTTAACTGAACCACTCAGATGCCCCCAAAAGGTGATTTTATTAAAGCATGGGGACAGGACCCATGGGCAAAAAGAGCTGCACTGGGGTTATGAGGAGTGACTGAGTATATCCTATGGAGTAGAGGGAGGTAGAGGCTAAATGGAGGCCTCCAGAAGGACTTTCATATGTTAAAGAAGAGTCACAAGACACTAGAGGCCTAGCTATTCTCAACCTAAGGTTTTTTCCTCTAGCAAGTATTAACATTAAGACGGTGGGGGGCTTCCTGGAGAATGTTGTACTCTGTGTTTGTCTCAAGTATTTGTCAGTGGGCTGCAGGTTATAAGGAAATTAATTTTATCTACATTTCCTTTTGCCTTTGTTCTCCACATCAACAGGAACCCAAGAAAATTTTGTGAAATGAATCCACCTGGACTTTGTACCCCCAAATGGTACATAGAAGGTGGGTGTCAATAAATGAGTTATTATTGGAATCGAATGCTATTACTATTGGAATCAACCACCTTTGGGAACAACTTTCACTAGTTGTGTGGAATGGACTCTTTGTGGGAGGGGCTGGGGGCCTCTTTTATTTAGAAAAAGATCTCAGAGTGGAGACCACAGTCTGGTGGAAAAGATTATGCCAGATGGCTTTGTGCTCACACAAAGTAAATTGTGAGCAGAAAATTTAAGGGTGGTGGGGGCAAATGAAGTTGGCGGGGAAGGAGGGAAATGAGGTGGAGGACAAAACAAAATACAGAAGAGCAACCTCCACCAGCTACAAAGCACTTTTTTGGTCATCATTTTCCTAACCCTCATAGCTCTGCAAGCACCGTGTATTACTCCCATTTCACAAACGGGATTCAGGTGGAGTACGGATAGGGATTTTCCAAAATGAGAAAACTGGATGGAAGCACAGCTAACACGCCCCATGTGTGGTTATGTCTACCAGGCTTCCGGCTGCTGGGAGAGAGCTTCAGAGGGGAGAGAGTAATTCCAATTTGCAACACATATAAGGGTAGGTAAATACGAGGAAGGCGATGAAAATAGCTGTTAGGATGGTGAGATTATGGGCGATGAGAACTATCTAAATAGTGTTGATACTATCTTTTCAAGAATAATTCAGCCACTGTATGGAAAGGTGTTGAAACCAAATGCCTTTTCCAGCTACCTTCTCCCCGCGGAGGAGTGACTTATCCAACAGGCTGGGGGTTAGTCAGGACTCCAGGATGCACCCCAGACGGGGGACAACATTCCCCAGCTCATTAATAGGGAGTCACTGATGACTTAGGCACACGCCCCGACTTTCCCATCAGCGTCCGCTTCCGCTTGCGGCCCGCGGACCTCCCGGTCTCTCCCGCGGGTAACGAGCACCGCCTGCCGGCAGTGGGCCTCGCGGGGGCTTGGCCCCGCCCCCGAGCAAAAAGCGCATGCTCCCCAATTCCTCTCCGCCTCCGCCTCCGGGCGTCTCGCGACAGCCGCCCAGCGGCGGCCTGAATCTCGCGATAAAGGCTTATTGTCTCGCGGGACCGCGGCTGGCAGACGGGCTTTCAGGCGGCCCTGGCCGGGGAAGAGGAGTTGCATGTGTCGCTTCAGCTGGCGGTAGTGGCGGGAGCGGAGGCGGCGGGGGTTGTTCGACCGCCTGGGTAACGATCCCTCGTGCCTCTCCCTCTTCCGAGAAGCTCGTAGAGAGCGTGGGGGAAGCCGAGGTGCTGCCCGGCGGAAGGGGCCGGGCCGAGCGTCTCCACACCCCCGCCCACATGGGCCCCTCTGGTGTCCCCGGGATTGTCCCTTCGCCTCAGATCTTCCCCTAACACCTGGCCGCCCTTGTTGCCTCAGTGCTCTTACATTCTGCCTCTTCCTGATTCTTCTGCCCCCATTTTCTCTCTTCAGATTCTGGTCTCCCCGCCCCCTCCCACTCCCATCCCCTTTCCCGACTCTTGTGTCCCTCCCTTGGCGTTTAGCTGCCCCCACACCCTGTATTCTGGGCACCTCCAGTCACCCACCCCTTCTTCGTAGGCTTTTCCAGCCTCTTTTCGTCCAGCTGCTTTATTGCGGCAGTTTGCATCCCTTCCAGATCGCCCCAGACCTTTTGCCCCGTCACTACGGATCCTTCTCCCATCCTGTTATCCCCACTGTTTCCTCTTACACTAGTGTCCCCTCCCCCCATCCTTCACGGTCCTCTAGCTCCTGTCACTTGCGTCCCTGTAGACCTGTGGAGCTGGTAGTGGTGCACCCAGAATTGCTCATATTTTATGAATCCTAGTGCAGCGTGTATTCTTCCTTCACTAGGAACAGAACTGAAATAGATTTAGAGTTGAGGTATTTCTTGTGGGAGGAGGTGAGACTACATCTCAACACTGCTTCTTTGGGGGTCTTGGTCCAAAATAGTGAAACTGTGTTATTTTCCTTGCTTACAGGTTTGTGAGATGGCTGCTGATATTTCTGAATCCGGTGGGCATGATTGCAAAGGAGAGCCGAGGGGCAATACCAAGTTAGATGCAGACTACCCACTTCGAGTCCTCTACTGTGGAGGCAAGTGTTTCAGAGCAGAAAATGGCTTTTACTCTTTTGATTTTTATGCACCGTGATAGTAGTTTCACATTTGGTTCTATTAATCCTTTTCTTGTCTGTCCTTGTTATTCGGTAAATCCTTACCTGGGGTCGGGGGCGGGGGGGGGGGGCGCGGGGAGGGCAGGTATTGGTGAAGAGGAGGCATGGTTTACCAGATTTTCGTAACCTGTGTGACCTGTGTCTTGCCACTTGGCCTGGAGAAGCTTACGTCCAGTAGGAATAGAGACATGCAAATAGATTATTTCAACCTACTGTTACTTGCTCTTCTGGCTACGAAAGGAGGACTTCTTGGAAGACTTCTTGGAAGATCTGTGGAGTCTTCAGAAAAGACAAAGACTGGATGGGGACTTGGGGAAGGGCATCCCAGATGGAGTGAACAGCTGTGCAAGAAAAGGCTTGATGCGTGTCTGTGGAGCCAAGAGCAGCTTTGTATTGTGTAGAGTATAGTATAGGGCGGGTGTCAGTAGGGAATGGAAGATGATGAGGTTGAGTGACGGGAAGTAGAACAGTCTTGGGAAAGTGTTCTTGGTTTGACTGATAATGTATGTATTAGATCGAACCAGGATTCTTTGTGTTTTCCCTCATTTTCAGTACAGACTCTCCGTGAATTTGAAATGCTCTAATTTTATTAGCATTTTGGAAAGTGTCAGAAAAACTTGAAGCTACAAGATAGCAAAAGGGCAGGTAAATATTAATTTTTTCAGGAAATATGTTTTTTAATGTTTATTTTTGAGAGAGAACATATGTGGGGGAGGGGGAGAGAGAGAGGGAGACAGAGGATCCCAAGCAGGCTCTGTGCTGACAGCGCGGAGCCATATGTGGGGCTCAAACTCACAAACCCATGAGATCATGATGTGAGACGAAGTCAGACGCTTACTGAGCCACCCAGGCGTCCCAGGATATATTTTTGACCATTTACTGTGTGCCCAGCAATGTTTTAGGTGCTGGGGACTGAGTAGTGAGTAAGTCAGAAAAGGTCCGTGGTGTTGGATTATAACAGAGTGAGTGTAATAGAGACCTCATCTGGAGTTCAAGTACTGTAGGAAGAGAGGTGATGTCACTGAATTAAAATTTCATCAGTTTGTCATTTAGGGGGTGTCTCTGATAGTAAGAATTATTACCACTTTGATAGTAAAAATTATTATAAAATATCTCAGTAAGAATCTAGGAATTTAGTAAGTGTAAGGCAGGGGAACTTTTTGTAGGGTTGATTGAGTTTTGTTATGATATTGGTCTTATTTGGTCCTCTTGTTTGCCTTTGGAGTCACAGACCAGGGTTTGCATCCTGACTCCAGCATCACCAACTATGTGACCTTGGGCAAGTTACCTAATTCAGTTGAGGATTAGAGGTCTGTTTCTTAAGGTCTGTACAATGAAAATGATGGTTATATCCTAAGTCAGGTGATTTGTATAAAGCTCCTGGTATAGCAACTAACATGAGAACATATTATAATAAATGTTATTATTAGAGAAGTATACTAGTCAGATGTAGTTAAGAGCTGTAGTTCTTTGTACTGTTTCATCTAAGGCTCCATATTTTATAGGCTTCTCCATTATTTTATGTTCCACCGAAGAAAAAAACCTGTCAGATTGATATGCCATAATTATAAGATGCATCCCTATAAAAGTGAAAAAAATTTAGAACTAATGAAATACAGTATACGAACACCATCCTGTTAAATTGCTTATGTCACTGCCAAGGTGACTCTTTTGAACAATTGCACTAAATATGCAAGCCACCTGAGCGATAATTTGTGTTGCCCAGAAGTCCTTAACCTTCTCAAGAAAGGTGTATTTTCATTTCCGTCCTTAGTTTGTATTGATATTCCTGGCACTAGGCTGGGGACAGGGTAACTTCCTCAAGGAGTTTATGGTCTAGTTGTAGGAGAAGCACTTAGGAAATACTAAATTCTATATTAGAGGGTACTGATTATAACTACGAGTTAGAAGTTCAGGAAAAGCCCGGATCTTTGTTCAGAGGGAAATAGGGAAATTTCCAAGGAAATGAGAGGCCTTAGATAATAGGTAGAATTTGTAAGGAAAAGCGTAGGAATTCATAAGAACAATATGGTGGTAAGATTTTATATGGTTTTCTCAGGGGAAAGGGAAAAGAAAGGGCTGAGCTTGGGTGGCTCAGTCTGTTAAGCGTCTGACTCTTGATTTCAGCTCAGGTCATGACCTCATGGTTCCGTGGGATTGTTCGTGAGATCGAGCCCTGTGTTGGGCTCTGTGATGACCATGCGGAGCCTGCTTGGGATTCTCTCTCTCCCTCTCTCTCTCTGCCTCTCCCCTGTGCACACGGGCACATACTCTCTCTCTCAAAATAAATAAACATGAAAATAAGCAAAAAAAAAAAGGAAAGAAAAAAGAAAAAGGGCTGATTGGAGCAGAGTGCCCATTGATGTAGAGTGAGTAACAGGGCTAGGTAGGATGATCATTTCCGGGGAGACATTTTGTCTTCAAGATTGTGACTTCAGCATCTGAAGTCCATCAGAGTTTGGTTCCCAGCTCAGCCATTTACCGACTTGTGTGACCTTAGCCAGTTCCCTTATCCATTAAAAAAGCCTACTTCAGAGGGCTGTTGACAAGAATAAATAATACTCCAAAAGGCTCCACTTCCTGATACCATCACATTGAATTTCAACATAGTAATTCTGACAGGACACAAACATTCAGACCATAACAGAAGGTCTCATGAATGATGACGCTTTGTTCTTCGTGTTTTTCCAGTATTCGTGATGTGAAATTTGATGGTAACTGCTAGATCTTTGTGTTGCAAAGCTACAGTTTGCAAAAAGGGAAACTGACTTTAATAAAAGCAGGTAACAGTGAACTTGGAAGAATTGTCCACATTTTTACATTGTATTAGAACTTTGTCGAACTGAATAGTCTCTGAAGTGGTGTACAAAGTTAATATAGCTTTCGTATTTGCTGTAATGGCATTTAACCTGTAATTATATCCTGAATTGTGGCAGGATGTCTGTACCTACTGGTATTTGAACTTGAACTGTGAGAATTGTAGAGCTCTGGCTAACCAGGGAGTGCTTTGGTGGAAAGAACTCTACGCTTGAAATAAAGAGGTGCTAGGTGGCTAGTTTTCTTCTGCCACATACCCCCTTTGTCATTGGCTGAGCTATTTAACTTTTTTTTAGAGCTTCATCTATAAAGTAGTGATGGTGGGGTGAGGAGAAGACATACCTCTGTCATGTGGCTGGCACACAGCTACACATGTGTGTCGTGTAATCCGATTTAGTGGTTAAGAGCACGAGCTTCAGAAACAGACCAGGGTTCAAATCCTGTTCTACTAACCAGATGCAGTGGGTTACTTACTCGAAGTCTCTTCTCTCTCCTCGGTAATACAGACGCGATTCTTAAAGGTTGTGATGATGACACATAATGGACGTAAAGATAATTGCTGTTATGAGTAATGTTATGCGTAACCACCCCTCTTCTCCCTCACCAATCTCAAGATCTTGGGCACACTGAACTACTCCATTCGTCACCTTAACAAAAAAACAAAAAACAAAATAAGCAGTTGACCTAGTAACAGAATTATATTTAAAATTGGGAAACCTTTTGAGTTCTTCTATTAGCCTGTGCAGCCTATACAACAGTGATGAGATTGAACCAGCATTCCCTCTAGCTTTACAGTTGCATGATCTTACATAGCATAATATGAAAAAGGAAAGGAAATAAAAGGGGGTAGCAAAAGTGCTACTGAAGTCTATAAATGTGTCAGTATGAACAAAAACTAGTGGCTGTTTCGGTAAAGCTGTCAAAAGAAATAACCAGTGCCAGGAGTGCCTGGGTGGTTCAGTTGGTTGACTCTTGGTTTTGGCTCAGGTTGTGATCCCAGGGTCATGGGATCAAGCCCAGCATGGCTTTGTGCCGAGTGAAGCCTGTTTAAGATTCTCTCTCTCTCAAAAAATTAAAAAAAAAAAAAAAGAAAAAAAAAGAAAGAACCAGTTCCATTCAAGCTTTACTTGTTCTCAACTTAGCTTCAGACCTATTGAAGTGTTTCTGGTAAAACCCTAAGATACGCAGGTAGTATAGTTTGATCCTCTGTCAACTGAGGGTAGAGTCTTGTTTAGATAAAAAACAAAATTTGGGGCCCCTGGGTAGCTCAGTTGGTTAAGAGTCCCAACTCGTTTTCAGCGTAGGTCATGATCTCACAGTTCGTGACTTTGAGCCGCGCCTTGGGCTTTGTGCTGACAGCGTGCAGCCTGCTTGGGATTCTGTCTCCCTTTCTCTCTGCCCCTCCCCTGCTCGTGCCTGTGCGAGCACTCTCTTTCTCGCAAATAAATTAAAAAAAAATCAAGATAATAATTCTATTAATCATGTGCCTTTTACCTCAAAAAAAGCATGATGGGTATTGTTTGAAAAGTGGTACAGAATTATAGGATAAAGTAGAAATGAAACATTTTGTCAAATTTAAAATAAGTTGTGATGAGCCCTTTGTGTTTATATACATTTAAATTTTCGAATCTTTCTTTTCTCTCCATTTCTCCAGTCTGTTCATTACCAACAGAGGTAAGTCCTTTTAAAATTCTTTTCTTTAATTTTTGCATTTGAGGTCATTGATTTTAGAGCTAGCCTGAGAGCTTTTTTTAAATTTTTCGTTTTCTATCATTTGATCGTAGAGTTTCAACTTTTTATAGAGAACTTCGGATTAGAATGATTTTATGGTCTTACAAATTGTTTTCTTTAGACTTTGAGTCATATGTGTACATCATTTGCACTTGACTAGACAGTTTGGACTTTTGCATGGAACTCATGACTAGTTAGGTAATAAAGCAAGAGTAGCCTAAAAGCCAGAATCTAATGTCTAAGCAGAGGAGAGCATAAATTAAATTATGTATAAGATTTTCTGTTAGTAAGTTTCTGAGTCATGCTCTGTGGGCAAGTCACAGAAATAGTGAGACACCTGTGTGCCCAAAGCAAGAACTAGGCATGCTTGTTTTTATCTGTTTGCTTAAAGGAGCAAATGGCCCTTCTGTTTGATGGAGAGAAAATAAATTACTGCAGTGAGGAGGTGCCTAATTCTTTTTAAATTCTAATTTCTTACGGGGCAGTTCCTGGTGGAACACAGAATTCCTGTGAATAAGATGTCAGGTGGGAGTAGTTAATTTCATCCTTCTTAATATAGCAAATATAGGAAATGACTTTTAATTAAAATGTACTGGTTGACTGAAAATGTTCTGTTGTGACTCAGTTTGTTCTCCTCCCCTCCCCGCCTCCCTCAGTACTGTGAATATATGCCTGATGTCGCTAAATGTCGACAGTGGTTAGAGAAGAATTTTCCAAATGAGTTTGCAAAACTTACTGTAGGTATGATCATTTTTTTCTTTCATCAAAGCTTGTATACCTGAAACAAATGCACATAAGGCGTTATTAGAAAGATACGAACAAGCTCCTTTAGTAGGGTGTTACAGAATTGCATTCATAGCTGTTGACTTTAAAACCACTTTACATTCTTGGGTTAAAATTTCTTACATAGAATCACACACTGCTTCATGTGTCTTATCTGAGACAGTTTAGAACAACTTTCTTAAAAGAAGAGTAATAGTTTACGGGCATAGGAATTTTTACTCATTCATTTAATAAATTATTTCTTGTGAGCATACTGTATGCTACACATTGTCTAGATGCTGAGGATAAAGCAGTAAACAAAAGACTTACTACTCTTTGGAAATTATATTCTAGAAAGGGAGATGAAGTAAAACAACACAAAAGAAGTATGTTAAATAGTGATAAGCAGTGAATGTGGGGAGATAAGAATTGTTGGGGAGGGAATTTGAAATTTTAGGTGGGAGCAGGAAATATTTTGCTGAAAAGACCGCATTTGAACAAAGACCTAAAGGAAGGGAGGGAGTGAGTCATTTGGAGATCCGGGAGAACATTCCAGGTGCAGTGCAAGTGCAAAGGCCCTAAGGCAAAAGCTTACCTGTCATATTCAGGAAACATCAAGGAGGCTGCCGTATCTGGAGCTTATGGAAGGAAGGGGAGAAGGGTCAGAGATGAAGTCAGAGAAGTAATGGAGGACCACACCTTCAAGGCCAGTCTTGGCTTTTACTCAGAATGAGATGAGGAGCTATTGGAGAGATCTGAGCAGAAGAGCGATAAGGTCTAACTTTTGTTTCAGCGGCATCTTTTTGGCTGCTGTGCTAAAGAATAGACTGAAGAGGGGGCACAGGCAGACAAGGGAGGCCAGATAAGAGGCCGTGGCAGTGATCAGGTCAGGAGACCATGACGACCTGACCAGAATGGTAGCAGTGGAGGTGGGGAAAAGTGGTCAGATTCTTGGTATGTTTTTTGGAGGTGGAGCAGACAGGGTTTTTTGATGTGTTACATGTGGGATGTGAGAAAAGGAGGCATCTAGGGTTTTGGCAACTAGAGAAATGGAGTTGCTGTTGCCAGAGGAAAGGAAGACTGCAGAGGAACAGATTTCTTCATTTTGCTCAAATGTTGGCTTCTCTTACAAGATTGCTGGAAATGAAGGCAGTAGCAGGAAGGAAGGGGAAGCCTGGGCTGGGAACAGGCCTATCTGATGTACCGACATTATGCTGTTGTTTGCTGTTTTGATTTTCCGATCGTTTCCAAGAGGTGCAACCTCTGCAACTTCATAAGGCCTTTTTGGATAGTAGCTACACAGTCATTGTACGTGGTTGGATAAGAACCTTCAAGTTGGGTGTTACAGTCAGTCTGCATGGTCATGGTCAGCCCTGGACATGACCTGCATAGGTCATGATATGACCTGAGGACGCGGAGTCGTCTTATTCAGGACCAGACTTCTTGTTACCTAGATAGTATGTTTAGATGTTAAACACTCCTGCAGAGTCTGAGTGTGTTATGCTCCTTTCATGTGGCTAAAAAGATCCTAATTCTCACATATCAAGACTTTATTTTGTCTTCTGTCACCATACACTCAACCGTCATGACCATAATTAGACTTGATAGGAAGTTAGCAATATAATCATTTGCTTTATAAATGGCATGCTGAGTTGTTGGCAAGACGCTTTAATTGTGTAAGAAGTTGCTCAGAGGTGATTTTTTAAGATTATTTTGAAGTGATTGTTAATGCTTTTGAATTTTATTGTTAAACCTAGAAAATTCTCCCAAACAAGAAGCTGGAATTAGTGAGGGTCAAGGCACAGCAGGGGAAGAGGAAGAGAAGAAAAAGCAAAAGAGAGGTAAGGCCTAAATCCGTGGCTTGATTTACGTAAACACACCTCTCTACCAGAGGAAATACGAAATGAAGACAGTGCCAAAGCCAGCAATACCTACCTGCTATTTTAGTTCCATATGCGTACCCTACAGAGTGAGACAGAATCATATTCTCAGGACGACTGGATGTCATATGATTTGGGCTTTATCAGTAAGTTGGACGTAAGAAAACATGCTTTATTTGCTGTGTACATGGGTAAAAAGCAACCAGCCATTTTGTTTATGACTTGAAAACTTTGTTACCTTATTAAAATACCTGTGTATTCTATTTAGTTGGAGTGAGGACATTTATTAAAGATTTCATTCTCTCATGTCGTGAGCTCAGTTGAATTAGAAATTTTTTTTTAATGTTTGTTTATTTTGAGAGAGAGAGAGAGAGAGAGAGAGACACACACACACACACACACACACACACACACACAGTGTGAGTGGGGGAGGGGCAGAGAGAGAGAGGGAGACACAGAATCGGAAGCAGGCTCCAGGCTCTGAGCTGTCAGCACAGAGCCCGATGTGGGGCTCAATCCCATGAACTGTGAGATCATGACCTGAGCCGAAGTTGGACGCTTAACTGACTGAGCCACCCAGGCGGCCCTGAATTTTTCTTTAAGTAACTGTTGCATATACTTATTTCTCTTCCTTCTAAAATGAATCCCTGTCCTCTAGATCCTATCCCTGCCAGTTTCTTCTTCCTTAATTATTCTCTTCTATGACTGAAATTAGCTTATTAATGAGGACTTGGCATCAAGAAAAATTCCCTCAAAAGCCCATGTCTTTGGCTTATCCCTTGCCCTGCCCTTCTTAGCCAGACTTCTTTAGTAAGACTAGACTCACGTCCTTGCTTTTCTGTCCCTCATTGTTCATGCCTCATTCCATCCTAAGCTGACTGTCACGGCGCTGAAATTCCTCTAATGGGGTCATCAGTGGCTCAGTAATTGCTAACCAAGAAGAGTGTATGAGCATGTCCTTCTTGAAGTGCTGTACTGCCTTGGTTTTTGCGACAGACCTCTTTCTTCATTCTCCCTGTCACTCCTCTTTGGTCTTCTGTACAGACTTTTCTTGTCTGTCCCTAAAGAGTTGTGTTTCCCAGGGTCCTGTCCTCGGCCCTCTACCTTCTCATTCTGCAGCTTTCTCCCCCCAGTGATTCTTTCACATCCCTAACTGCTGCCGCCGCTCTACACTTGAAATTTCTGTACTCTAGTCCTGGCCTCTGTCTCTAGACTGGCAATGTGCATGGTCCCACAGGCACCTCAAATGCAGTATTTCCAAAAAACCCTTACTAAGTCCCAAAGCTATGTCCTTTGGTTAATGACAGCATACCTTATCCAGTGATCTGAGCCAGAAACCTTGAGACTCATCTTGGGTCCTCTTTCTTTACTCCTTTTAGTCAGTTGTAAATTCTGTTAATGTTTCTTCTTCTTACTCTCTTTATCCTGTGCCTAGTCGCCATTACTGTTACCACTGCTTTGTCAGATTTTGACTCGTTTCCACCTGAACTAATGTAGGAGCCTCCAGTGGCCTCCCTGTCAGCTTTAGTGTTGAGACGCTCACGTTCCGTGCTGTAGAGTGATGCCATAAAACCTAAATCTGGTTATTTCACTCCTGTATAGTTGTTGAGTGGCTTTTTTTCTGCCTCAATATAAAGTCTCGTAACAGAGCTTAATGCAGTAGTCTGTAATGACTGGTAGGTAATCTTTTGCTTTTCTGGCATTATCTGCTACATATACATAAGCATCCCTCATCAGGACAATTGTAGTTCCCAAATATAATGCCTTCTCTTATCTTTGTATTTGCTCCTTTCTCCTGGGGTTCCTTTTTTACCGTATCTCTCCAGCCCATATGCTTTCATCTGGACAGTTCCCTATTCTGCAAGAACTTAAATGCCATTTCTTCTTCTATGAAACCATTACTGGAAGCACAGTAAGCCATTCCTCTGCAAAGCTACTGTAGTGCAGTATTCATGGATCCTATTATAGTGTGTATCAGGTTGCAGTACTTATTGAGCTTTTTTTGTCTCCCTTCACTAGACTGAGAGTCCCTGGAGGGCAGAGACTGTGTTTTCTTCTGTTCATCTTCGTGTTCTCAGCCCTTAATACGGTGCTTGGCACATATCACTTAATATTTATTGAGTGAATACTCATGCGTGTGTTTATTAGTTTTGTATTAGCAGAAGAAACTTTCGAAATTAATATTTGATATCTTTTGAAAATGAACAAACCTAGAGACAGTATTCTGTGTGTTAAACACAAAACAATTAATGCTGAGCTCTTTTTTAATAAATAAAGGTGGACGGGGTCAAATAAAGCAAAAGAAGAAGACTGTACCACAAAAGGTTACGATAGCCAAAATTCCCAGAGCAAAGAAGAAATATGTAACACGAGTATGTGGCCTTGCAACTTTCGGTGAGTTGGATGTTTAAGATGTGTGAACTATACTCTCTCTCGCTCTCTGCTTCCCTCCCTCCCTCCCTCTCCCTGTCTGTATCTTGCTCTCTTTATCTGCTATAATCCGACATCATGAAAATTTCACAGATCTATTTTTCGCTAAGAAGATACAAAATGAGATTTTGCATTTCTAACTATAGCTCAAAAATCAAATTTTGAAGAAATTTAAAAATCTTTTGCAGAGGGGACTAGTTTAACTTTCTCCTTTCCAGAATTCCTGCTTGGGCACATTTTATGTGGAATGAGGGAGCTAGGTAGGATGTCTTTTGAAGCCTGTCAGTACTGCCCCTCTGTCCCTGCAGGCGTGGACGGCAAGGGGTTGCAAAATGGCTCGGGGCCTCTGGAAATGACAGTAGCGGGTGAGGGCAGGTGGGTATTGGCCCAGTGTCCTGCTTCAGAGCTGCTTCTGGAGGCCTTGAATGAACAGCGAGATTGTAAACCAGGGTCCCTTCTGTGACAACACAGGTTAAAAAACAATCCTGAGATAGTAGGTTTGTTCCCTGCTGTAAATTTTTCTCCTGTAAAAAGGGATAAACAAACGCACCTCATTGTATTTGGAAAGGTATATATAATGCTTGTAATCAATGTGTTCCTGGGTTTATTTTGGTCTTACTGTATAAGTTAGGAATAATGCTACTTTTATGTACTGAAGCTCTATTTCACCTTGAAAATAGTAAGTTGAGTTCTTAAGACCACTGCCTGTGGTAGTTTGTAATTATTTTGAAAGGAATACGAAACCCATTGAGGCGATCTGTTTTATGAAGTTAAGACAAAGATTAAATTTCAAAATGGAAAAGTATCTTTGATACAGGATTCCAATTATAGTCTTGCCATTTCTTTTTTTATAAATAACAGAAATTGATCTAAAAGAAGCACAAAGATTTTTTGCTCAAAAATTCTCCTGTGGTGCCTCAGTAACAGGAGAGGATGAAATCATCATTCAGGGAGACTTTACAGATGACATAATTGATGTCATTCAGGAAAAATGGCCAGAGGTGAGTAGGTAGAATGTGTGGATCTGTGGAAACAAGTTTTTAAAGCAGGTTGCTTCTGTGTTATTTGATACCACAATTCATGAGATGTAATTATTTGTGTTTTATAGGTGGATGATGATAGCATCGAAGATCTTGGAGAAGTAAAGAAGTGATTTTGAAAATCTGTCTCTATTTAATGATTTGAACTGAGAGTTGATATGGCCAAAGGGAGAGAGGCCTTTTAAAAATATATATATTTATCCTACAGTAAAACTGTAGACTACCCTCACCCTTGGCATTTTCACTGTTCTGTATAAGGCTGCTTGTTTTTTTTATTGCCAAAGTCTAATAAACAGGGGAGACTGTCATGCTTATGCATGAAATAGAATTTAGTCAAATAAAAGTTTTTGGTCATTTGGTACTGACTTTTCTCTTTCTCTTTTTAACTTTTTAGTTTTGGAAAAACACTAGATTTTTTGTGCAAAGCTTTTTCTGTGTATTATCTTAAAATAATCCTGATTTAATGAGTCAATTTTCTTAAAATAATCATGATTTAATTAAATCATGATTTGAAGCTGAGTAATGTTTTAAAGAATTTGAATTTTGCCTTCACCACCATTAATGATTGTCTCCTTGCTTCTTTGGTGTGATAGTTTCGAGATGCTTGGGCACCTAATAGATCTGTGGTTGAATTTGCTTCATTGTTACCAACCAAGTCCACTTCGTGGTCACATTAACTTAATGTTGGTAGGAGTTGTTCACGTTCTGGAGATTATTTGGTAAAGTATACTAAAGCCTTAAAACCATCTGCAGTCTGACCCAGTAAGCCACTTAGTTGACATTATCCTAAAGATAGAATCATTCTTGCTTAAAACTGTGGGTGAGGGTGTTCATCACAATGTTACTCATAAAAAAAATTGCAACTGTTATAAATGAACAATTGGAAACTGGTTAGAGAGTGATGGTGCACCATATGGTAGAATATTCATATATTTTTAAATATTTTCCAAGAATACTTTGGAAACGTGTTTGGTGATGTTAAGTAGGGCGGTAGACCCCACATCCAGTTTATACATTATTATCACCATTGTTTTGAGTGAAAGGCCATTCAGAGATGCTGTGAGTTCTTGTTCTAGCTATAAATTCTGAGAATAAAATCCTACCCAATTGAAAAGAATATACACCCATACTCTGTATATACATAGGTAGTCTGGGAAATAACAATTGAAATGAGTCTTTCTCACAAGAGAAACAGTGACAATGAGTTTTAATGAATGCACTAAATGAATTTAAACTTTGTTTTGTAAAGGTCTTAAGTCAGGTGCTACAAATTGAAAAGAAGACTCCTGGTATTTTAAATTGCTATAGACACCTTTCAGAAATTTAGAACCCATTGTTTATTTCCCTACAAATGACAACCTTGAATGAATGGTTTTTTTAAATAAAGTCTTAGAAAAAATGTGTAATAAAGATGCAAATTAAGAAAATGAAATTTTGCATTAACTGTGAATTTTTACTAAATGTGAGTATCTGATGAAGCAAATTTATCCATCAAGACCATTTGGTATGTGTTGTATATGTATTCTGTTGGTGCTGGAAGATGTCTATGTGCCTGTATCAACCGTGTGACTTCATGTAAAGGTTCTCAATGTTCACAGTTCTTGGCAAATGCAGTTTTAATCCATATAAAGCCCGCAGTGGATGTTACTGCAGGATAATGGAGGATTAAAATGGTCCTTGTGTATATAACATGTGTGAATTTTTTCCTTCGACCAGAAATTTAAAATGCAGCATCAGTTTGCTCTCTGGCTAAAATATACTAAGCTCAAGGATTGACTTTAATTCATACATTCTCTTTATGTATGTATTATGTAAATGTTTTCACAGTCTAGTTTTTTTAGTGAAAAGAATACTGACCTTTAAATAGCCTTATGTCATAATTGTAAAAGATTTGCCACAGTTAAGCTGGCAATTTAAATGCAACCCCATCTTTGATACATAGTATTTTATTTATTAAAAAATAGATGTTGACAGTAAGTGATTTTACAGTGTTTTAGTTATTACGTAGAAGTCTCAGTAAATCAGCTATTGCTTAACATAAAATACATGGTAGCTTTCTCACTGTTAGTTAAAAAGTTGATAAATTACTGTTTTAAAGATGAATTCTACTTTTTAGATCCTGTTTTGTTACTTAAGAAATATGGTAGGGAGACTGGAATGAGTCTGTTTAGTTCATCAGTTAGAATTAGATTGAGTATAAAATCAGATGCAGTGTAATTCTTGGAGCTTTCATAAAACATGCAATTTTTAAAAGTTCTGTCTTCAAAGGCCTTTTCTGTTTTAAAGAAAACCTGTGAGTGAACTTAAAATATTGAGGTTTTTGATGTGCAACTAGTCATCATACTCCTCTCACCACATGGAGTTTATTTACCAATCTCATAAAATGAGCCTCATTTTTTCTCCTTTATGTACATAACCTTTTTTTTTTTTAAGATTTTATTTTTTCAGAGCACGTGAGTGGGGAAGAGGGAGAGAATCTTGAGCAGGCTCCATGCTCAGAGTGGAGCCTGATGCAGGGCTTGATCCCACAACCCTGGGATCATGACCTGAGCCAAAATCAAGAGTCAGACACTCAACCAATTGAGCCGGCCAGATACCCCTGCAGATTTTAAGTTATCTCTGTGCCCAATGTGGGGCTCAGACTCACAACCCCAAGATCAAGAGTTGCATGCTCGGTCAACTGAGCCAGCCTGGCACCCCTGTGCACGTACTTTTACACTGAGTGTTAGGCATGTGTTAAAAAATATATTTCAATAGTAAAATTTGGCAGACATGAAATGCTCCTTAACTGGAGAGTTGACATTCACCCACATTCCTTTTTATCTTTCTCATTCCACCAAGGTTTAACTGTACAGTCATCTATTGATGGTATGTTTTTAACTAGTCAGAATTTGTTTTCCTAACTTTAAATCTTAGACATTGTCTTGTTGGTTCTCTCTTTTTTAATAAATGTTTTTATTTATTTCTGAGAGACAGAGAGTGAGCAGGGGAGGGGCAGAGAGAGAGAGGGAGGCACAGAATCCGAAGCAGGCTCCAGGCTCTGAGCTGTCAGCCCAGAGCCCTAATTCACAAGCCTTGAGGTCATGACCTGAGCCAAAGTCAGACACTTAACCAACTAAGCCACCCAGGCACCCCCTTTTTTTTCTTGTTGGTTCTCCTAAAGGATCCTGTGTATCCTAAGGAGGCAAGTACCACCCAAATCAGTAAAGCTTCAAAGAAAGAAATTTTAATTTTTTCCATTTTCACCTCATGTTGTCTTTTATGAACACAAGGACATCCTTTGCTCGTTTGTGGTCAAAAAGTAAAGTTGAAATAGTATAATACTGTATTTGGTTAATTTGTCTTGCGGCTAATACCATGTTATGGGTTAAACAGTAGGGGATGGGTGACCAGGGGTTAAATATAAGTGTTATTTTTTTCATAGTTCAGTTCCTGTGTAAAAAGAGTAAGAGGGAGAAGGATTGGGGCGCCTGGATGGCTCAGGTGGTTAAGCGGCCAACCTCGGCTCAGGTCATGATGTCACGGTTCGTGAGTTCAAGCCCCACATCGGGCTGTGGGCTGACGGCTCAGAGCCAGGATGGAGCCTGTTTCAGATTCTGTGTTTCCCTGTCTCTGCCCCTTCCCCGCTCGTGCTCGGTCCCTCTCTCAAAAAAAGATAAACATTAAAAATTTTTTTTTAAAAAAAGGGAGAAGGATGGCTGAGATAACACGTGAAAAAACTTAGATTCACCCCAGAATGGTAGATTTTGTCATGACCAACTGCGGAGGTTCTCATTGTTACTTAAGAGCCTCATCAAGAGTCAAAAAAAAAACGTGTTTTGCTTTATCGTGCTTTCCTCTCGTAGTGCGGGGCTCTTCGTTTCCAGCAGTCCGCCAGGACCGCCAGCAGCCGCCAGCCACCACGGCCGGCGTCCGCCCCCGCCCAGGCGTCCGCGCAAATGGCCAGGTGCCCTTGGCGGTGCCCCGTGTACACAGCGGCTAACAAGACTGGGAAAGAAGTGAGCAATCAGCTTTCATAAACTGGGGTGACGGGGGCACAAACGGCCTTTAATTTGCTTCCCCGTTCGCTGGGTAACGGTGAAGAACCGGTTGTCTGCGGACCGTGGGTAGTGGCCCTCACATTCGTGGATAAACCTTCCCAGAGCCTGTAGTCCCCGGGAAGCTGGAGAGCCGGGAGCACAGGCGCCGAGGTCTCGCGAGAGCCGAGGTGGCCCTTCGGCGACGCCGTAGGCGGGGCCGGCGGGCGCTTTCCCTTGGGCGGGCGGTTTGGGCGCTCGCTTGGGCCGGCCGTGGGCGCGGGACTCTGGGGTTCGGGGCTCGCCCCCGCTCCGGGCAGGTGCACCTATGGCCTTTCTCAGGTGACACTGCGCTCCCCGACTTTCTCCGGGGGCGGAGGAAACACCCATGAACCCTTCCGCGACCTTATTCGCCGGGCGCCAGGTGAGCGGCCGCCGCGGGCTCACCGTTTCCGCCGGCGCGTCCTCCTGCGAGCGGACAGCGAACCTTGGGCCGAACTTGGGTGGTTTATAAAGGGACGGTTTCTGCTTAAAATGTGAAACGATACACAGCACTAAGAGGAGAAACGGAGCGTCGCAGGTTTCCTTTCCTTAGTGAAAACGACATTCAGCTCAGGCGCGGAGACGAGTGGCGAGCAGCAGGCGCTCACTTTTTAACGACAGCCGGGCGTTTGGAGAGCTGCTTTTCTCTGGGCCGCCTGCTTCCTGTCCTTAATTTCCTTAAAGTGTTGAAAGCGAGCTTTGCATTTATGAGTGTGAGTGTGCGATGAAAAGTGAGCTTTGCATTCATCGGTACGAGGAAATGAGCTTTTTTTTTTGCATGCTTTGGCGTATTGCCTATTTTCCTATCCCAGAATTTGTGCGCCTTGCCGGCGCGCGCAGCCACGTGGCGCTCAGTAAATATTTGTTGAATGAATTAATGAATGGTTTGCCAAAGAGCCGCATTCACGTCTTGTGATTTGGAATCGCTTGATCCAAATTCCGTTTTCTGTGTTCCACTAAGTAACTGGAACTCCTTCGTCATTATTTGTTTATAAATCTTATTTTTCAGAAAGCAGTAATGGTACACGTGGGCCTCTGGTGATCTTTTAAAGTAACACTTTTAGTTCTTTATTTCATAGGTAGGGGGCAGTACCATATTTTTAAAATGTGGTTTACAATCTTAATAATAGCTAATGTTTGGAAAAGCTGCGTCTCCCTTTCACGTGTTTAAGTCGGTATCTAAAATTTTTCCTTGGAAAAAAAATAAAAAGGCTAATGTTTGCTGAATGCCTACCCTGTGCCAAGTAATGTGGAGTGCTTTGCACAGTTTATCTTGCTTAATACACACAACTCTAAGAAGTTTACCTGTTATTACCATTTTACAGGTGAGGAAACCAAGGCTTAGGGAGGTTAAGTAACTTGTGCAAGATTATAGAGCCACTAAAATGGTTAATTCTAGATTCACACTTATGTCAGATCAACTTCATGCGCCAAACTTAAAAATGACATATTGCTTAAAGGGTATTGTAGATATTTTTGTTAGGTATGAAATGGGATCATGGTTATGTAAAAAAAAAAGTTCATTTTTAGAGATGCATACCAAAATATGTAAGAGTGAAGTAAGTATATATATATATTTTATCAACAACAAAAAGAAAAAGGAAAATTGAAACTTGATGGTAGGACCTAGGCTCTGAGCATAAGAGAGTTTATTGTACAGTTCCCTTGTTTTGTGCGTTTGAAATTTTTCCTTTATAAAATGTGTTTATAAACAGGCGTGTTGATTTTGGACCAATCACAACATTAAATTGTTCTTGGTAGATGGAATATATGTGCACGATGCTATGAGAATTATTTTCATTTAAACACTAATACTTCATGTTTTCCTTTACTTGATTGATCCAGAATTGTTGGGCCAAAGTGCGGGATAATATTGTTAATTGATACGAGGAGTAACGAGTTGACAGCAAAGAGACAAAAATGCCGAAATGAGTTTATTTGTGATTAGCCAATGAAGGTGGGACAAATGGTGTGTGTGGTGGTTAGACAGAAAATTACAGAGGCAGACTGCATAGTAGGCCTGAACTTACTTAAATACGTGTAATGTTGAGGCCGTATAATAACCAGTGAATAAAAAAGAACTGCCTTGAATTGGCAGCAAAAAGAAGATACAATTATTTGGAAAATATGCTTCGGCCGATTTATTTATTTATTTATTTATTTATTTTTGATATAAAACTACTTTCTGTGTTTAGAACATCGGGTCAGAAGTTGAGATTTCCACTATCGAGAAACAGCGGAAAGAGCTGCAGCTGCTCATTGGAGAATTAAAAGATCGAGATAAAGAGCTCAATGACATGGTTGCAGTACATCAGAGACAACTTCTTTCATGGGAAGAAGATCGGCAGAAAGTGTTGACTTTGGAAGAACGTTGCAGCAAATTAGAGGGTCAGAAATACATTAGCAGTATCTCTTATACACTTCTATATGCCAGCATTTTAAAAGGACTCACGGGTTAGACAGAAACGTATATAAATATTAATACATTTGAAAAAAGGAGTGGGGGGGGTGGGCTCATGGGAAAGATAAGAGAAGGAATATCTCAACACAATACCTGTTGTCCTGGAGTTCAGTTTAATTGAAGATAGGAGGCCTTTATGAACACTCACAATCGAACAAATACAATGTAAATTAAAAGTAGGACAGACACCTTAAATGTAGAAAGGATGCTGGATAGAGTTCCATCATTTTTTTTTTTAAGGTTTATTTATTTTGAGAGAGAGAGCATGAACAAGGGAGGGACAGAGGGAGGGAGGTGGAGGAGAGAGGACTGTCAGTGCAGAGCCTGATGCAGGCAGGGCTTGAACTCATGAATGGTGAGGAGTTGACTCCTGAGCCAAAATCAGGAGTCAGATAGTTAACCGGCTGAGCCACTCAGGCGCCCCTGGATAGAGCTCCAATTTTATTTTTTATTATTTTTTTATGTTTATTTTTGAGAGAGAGAGAGAGGGAGACACAGAATCCGACGCAGGTTAGAGTTCCAGTTTTTAAGCTGCAGTGTCAAGAGTGAATCTGAAGGAAATTAGTTTTGAGCTAGAATATGAATAAAGATGCCATCGGACTAGCCATTTCTGTTGAACTGACTCAAAGATTTTAAACTTTTCGTATTGAACTTAATCTGAAGTACCTAAAACAGTCATCTTTTTTTAAAAATATAACAGTCTCAAAAATGGGTTGGAAAAGATTTTCTTTTGTACCATTTTTTGATTCTTTCATCCTTTTGTGCTGCCCTAAAGTCTGAATGTTCTAGTTACACTACATTGTTAGACAGTATTAGAAGGGAAAGCACTAGATCTTCTTTACAGAAAGATAACCATATACCACCTCCTTTTTTACTTCTGTTACACAAAGGATTCTGTAGACATGACAATCTAAATATGCGTAATTTTCTATTTCTTTGATGATCATTTGATTTTACTCTGACTGTACCCCTACATACATGTATACACATAAACAGTGTTTCATTAGATGTAATATAATATCTTAAATATGTTAAAGAATGAAGATAACATGTAGCCATCAGTATCTGGTTTTAAAACAAAGAATGTTAATCAGCGTTTCATGGAAAACTGGCCAGTAAATATGTAAAAAAGATGATCATTCTCATTACTAATTAGGGAAATGCAAATGAAAACCGTGCTGAGATACCATTTATCTTTATCGGACTGGCAGTAATCATCAGTTATTGGTAAGGGTGTGGAGCCAGGGGAAGACCCATTCACTGCAGATGGGAGTGTCAGTTGGTACAACTACTTTGGAAAATCGTTTAACGGTGTCTAGCAAAGTTGAAGATAAACGTGGCTCGTGGCCGCAGCATTTCCACTTCTAGGAATATTCCTGCAGTTCAGAGGACACATGAATTACCTAAGGATCTTGTTAATATGTAGATTCTGATACAATAAGTCTGGGGCCTAAGAGTCTGCGTTCCTAACAAATTCTCAGGTGATATCAGTGCTGGCAGCTCAAGGACCCCATTTGAGTAGTAGCAAGGCTCTAGAGAAAGTCATGCAAAAATGCACCAAGATACATGCATAAGAATATTCAGAGCGACCTTGTTCCTAATTGCTGCCGAGTGTAAGCCACCCAAGTGACAACCATAAAATGGGTAAATAAATCTTGGCATAATCATATAATGGGGTATCATGTAGCAACAACAGTGTGCAAACACCAGTTAACCACAACAATGTGGGTAAATCTCAGGAGCATAATCTTAAGTGAAAACAAACCAAAGAACTCAGAGTATAATTCTAATTATATATGGTTCAAATCAAACCATGTATTTAGCGATGTGGTCATAGGTGGTAAAACTATAATTGAAAAGCAAGAAAATTATTAAGGATAATGTTTGGGAAAGTGGAAATTGGAGAGATTGTGCTTAGGAAGTGATATCCAGGGGGCTTCTGGGTTGCCAACAGTGTTCTATTTCTTGACTAAAGTATGGTATCATGTACTTCATAATAAACTTTTATTTATTTATTTATTTTTATTTATTTAAAAAAATCTTTATTTATTTTTGAGAGTGAGACAGAGAGAGACAGAATGTGAGCAGGGGAGAGGCAGGCACAGAATCTGAAACAGACTCCAGGCTCTGAGCTGTCAGCACAGAGCCTGACGCGGGGCTCGAACCCAGGAACTGTGAGATCATGACCTGAGCCGAAGTCAGACACGTAACCAACTGAGCCACCCAGGCACCCCTAAACTTTTTTAAAAGAGTTGTCCTTTAAAAAAAATTCTTGAGCATGCTTACCTTTTATTTTATTTTTTTAAGTTTATTTATTTTGAGAGAGAGAGTGCACAAGCAAGGGGAGGGGCAGAGAGAGGCAGAGAGAGAATCCCAAGTAGGCCCCGCACTGTCAGCACAGAGCCCAGTGTGGGCCTCCATCTCACCCACCAAAAGATTATGACCTGAGCCGAGATCAGGAGTCTGAGGCTTAACCGACTGAGCCACCTAAGCACCCCATAGCACACTTACCTTTTTAATTATGTGTTTGAATATAATGGATTTTAAGCTTCAGATCTGACCGCAAGTTAGTTATTGATGAAATTTCCCTCAGGTGAACTACATAAAAGAACTGAAATAATCAGGTCACTCACGAAGAAGGTAAAAACCCTTGAATCTAATCAAACTGAATACCAAGTGGCTCTTCAGAAGACTCAACTGCAGCTTCAGGAAATGGCTCAAAAGGCAACCCATTCCTCTCTCCTTTCTGAAGACCTTGAGGTTGGTTTATTTTGTGATGAGTTTCCCTAGCCCAAATTCTGTTTGTGTTTCAGTTATTGAGAAATTGGATTTAAATACTTCCATTAAAATGCATGCCTGTGTATGAAATCTGTCCTTCCATCTACCACCATGAACTTGCATCCATTGTATGGCTTTGGTTGGCTGCACAGAGCTGTGCCCTCTTGGAGATTAACTCCATTAACACTTTTTCTAACTGGCAGGCCTTTGGGTCTAGGAGCATCTGTCATTTTATCAACAACGGGTTATTTTAGAAAGGCTTTCTCAAAGTCTGAGATGAGTAACATCAAGTTTTGGTAGCCTCCAACTAGGCTTTCTAAATGTGCCTTATCCGACATGATAAATAATATCTATGTCGTGTTAGTGGCACATTGGGGATAAAATCTGTAAGGCTGATTTTCCAGTTTTCAGCTCTGACTGAAAATCAGATATTTTTTGAACTCCTGTTTGATGAGAGGCGCGGAGAGAGTACCATATTTTTGTTGTTGTTCTAGCCTTCATACTGTGCTTGTTTCATAACGATCATGCCTTTATTAAATTTTTCAGATTATTTTATAGTTTCTGGGTATAAGTAAAAACTGTTCTAGAATCCAGTGATATGTTGCATGAAAAAATGGAAATGTAGGGGTGCCTGGCTGGCTCAGTTAGTGAAGCACGCAGATCTTGACCTCAGGGTCATGAGTTCAAGCCCCACATTGGGCATAGAACTTAAAAAAAAAAAGGAAATGTATGAGAGAGACAATGAGCAAGATCTCTGGTATCTTTTCGTATAAGGATACCGATCCCATTACGAGGGCCCCACTCTCATGACCTCTTTTATACCTAATTACTCTCAAAGGAGCATCTCCAGAAAACACCATATTGGAGGTTAGGGCTTCAACATACGTGTTTCGGGGGGATGCAATTCAGTTTGTAGCAGCAAGACTTTTTTTTATAAATAAGCTTTATTTTTTAGAACAGCGTTATGTTCACATCAAAATCAAGTGGAATGTACAGAAATTTCTCCTTACACCCCCTGTCTCCACCACCAAACACAATCTCCCCAGCTATGGACATTCTGCACCACAGTAGTATGTTGGTTATAATCAGTGAATCTACACTGACACATCATTATCACCCAAAGTCCATAGTTTACGTTAGGGTTTACTCTTGGTGGTGTCTATTCTGTGGGCTTTGACAAATGTACAATGACATGTACCCAGCACTGTATTATTGTACAGAATAGTTTCACTGCCCTGAAAAGCCTGTGCTCCACTCCTGTCTCCACTAACCCCTGGCAACCACTGACCTCTGTACTATCTCCATAGTTGTGTCTTTTCCAGAATGTCTTATAGCTGGAATATAATAAGTAGCTTTTTCAGATTGGCTTCTTTCACTTAGTAACATGCATTTAAGTTTCCTTCATGAAGATACTGTTTAGAAAACCTCATTATTCTTTTTTTCCCAGCCAGATGCATCATGTAGTTTGTATTTCCAAATATATCATGTAGTTCTGTGGTTAAGGGGGGAAAAAAACCTGATAAGTGAGAATGCCCCAATATGAAGTGAAGTTCTTTCAAATAGAGTAAGAAATAAAAATGCACAGAAGTTCACTAACGCTACGTTACTTCAGCAAAGGGAATCTCTTACCAATCCAGTTTTCATTTATTTTCTTTTCTACCAACCTAGAATTATACATGGAAGAGATTGGGAAATAGACTTTTATAAGCATAACCAATATGCTTCAGTAGGGCAAACAAAAGTATTGAGAGGATGCTAGAGGTAATGGACAGAGATACTTATATTCCTTTTTGATGAGTGCTTACTTGGCCTACTTTGTAACTAAGTAAAAGTTACAGAAAAAACAGAAGACTGAACACAGATTGTGGCTAATGACGGTAATGAAAGCTTTTAAATGACTCAGTATTTTATGTGTTGTTCTCCTGTAGGCTAGAAATGAAAATCTCAGCAACACATTGGTGGAGCTTTCTGCCCAGGTAGGACAACTACAAGCCCGAGAACAGGCTCTCACTACGATGATAAAGCTAAAGGTAATTCAAATAGTAACACCTCCATCTGCCAGGGCACTTTGTACTTGATACAGTGTAGTCACGTACAGCATCTTACTTAAGCCCCTTTACAAATCGGATGGTAGAGAGCTACCAATGTTGCTCTCTCTTTTAAAATTCTCATTTTAGGGGCACCTGGGTGGCTCAGTCAGTTAAGCACCTGACTTTGGCTCAGGTCATGATCTCAAGGCATGAGTTCAAGCCCCGTGTCGGGCTCTGTGCTGACAGCTCGGAGCCTGGAGCCTGCTTAGAATTCTGTGTCTCCCTCTCCCACTTGCGCTGTCTCTCTCTCTCCCTCAAAAATAAATAAACTTAAAAACATTAGAAATAAAATAACATAAAATTCTCATTTTAGGGGCATCTGGCTGGCTCAGTCAGTGGAGCGTACAACTCTTGATCTCCAGGTTGTAGGTTCGAGGCTCAGGTTGGGTGTAGAGACTTATACATAAAAAAATATTTAAAAAAATAAAATTCTCATTTTAGAAAAGAGGGAAACAAGTTTAAAATCATGTCTCTAAGGAGGCAGCTGGGTGGCTCAGTCATTTGAGAGTCCGAGTTTGGCTCAGGTCATGATCTGATAGTTTATGAGTTCGAGCCCCACATTGGCTCGTTGCAATCAGCCTGTCAGCACAGAGCCCACTTATGATCCTCTCTTCCCCTCTCTGCCCCTTCCCTGCTTGCATTCTCTCAAAAATAAATAAAAACAACAACAGCAACAAAAACAAAAATGATGTCCCTAAGGTATTGAGAGAGGAGGCAGGACGCCATTTTTAGTCTCTGTCTCCAAGGCTCATCCTGTGGCTTAGCGTGTCTGGATTAACTTGTTTTTTTCCAGGGTATCCAATGTTATGTGTCATAAAGTCGTTGGCAGTCAGATTGCTTGCTAACTTTTTTAACAGAGAGAAAAACTATTAGCAATCAAGTAATTGATAGAGCCACCAATATGCCATGATCAGTGATTGGCTGACAGTCTCTTCTGCCTATCATGTATGTTTGGCAGTTGGAGAATAAAGAATGATTTAGGTGTAATGGGACACTCCTGCCAATTCATATGTGATCTCCCCCTGCATTTTACGGCTGTTGTTGTTTGTTAATTAATGTTTGTTTATTTTTGAGAGAGAAAGACAGACAGAGTGTGAGGGGGAAGGGGCAGAGAGAGTGGGAGACGCAAAATCCAAAGTAGGCTCCAGGCTCTGAGCTGTCTGCACAGAGCCCAACGCAGGACTCGAACCCATGAGCTGTGAGATCATGACCTGAGCCGAAGTTGGCCCTTAAACCCCTGAGCCACCCAGGCACCCCTACATTTTACTGTTTTAAAGGGGCTATGGGTAAGCTTTTTTAACAGGGGCTCCTGGGTGGCTCAGTTGGTTGAGTGTCCTACTTCGGCTCAGGTCATGATCTCGCAGTTCACGAGTTTGAGTCCCACGTTGGGCTCTGCGCTGACAGTGCAGCGTCTGTTTGGGATTCTCTGTCTCCCTTTCTCTGCCCCTCCTCTGCTTGCTCATGCTCACTCTCTCTCTCAAAAATAAATAAACATTAACATTTTTTTAATTGAAGAGAAAATATTAAAATTTATGGAATTGTTTTGGTCAAATAGTGACAATTTAGTAGCGTTAACAACCCTTATGGTTTCCATTCTAGCAAACTCCCTGGTGAGACTGTGAGCACTAATGAAGATGCTGAAAAAGATTGACTGACTGATGTGTCTGTCCTGGCATTTGCTGAACTGTGTTTGCATACTTAATGGGACAGTTGTTTTTTGCTACCTGTCTGATCACGGAGTTCCATTGGTCTGCCCAGCCCCATTTTCCCCATAAATCCTCCTAATGTGAGACGTGCAGACTGTGTGCATCTTGAGGAATGTGTATGTGACACTATGGCAGAAACACTTGTCCTTGAGCAGGGATAAAACCTAATGATAACCATTATTATATTATGATTATATATGATAATAGTTATTCTGTGTGAGTGGGGGAGGGCGGGAACCTTTACTTAATATTTTTATACTTTTAGGTATTGTTTGGATTTTCAACAAGCACATACCCTTTTTTTTTTTTATAGTTTATTTATTTTTGAGACAGAGAAAGACAGAGCATGAGTGGGGAGGGGCAGAGAGAAAGGGAGACACAGAATCTGAAGTAGGCTCCAGGCTCTGAGCTGTCAGCACAGAGCCCGCCGCGGGCTTGAACCCACGAACCGTGAGATCATGACCTGAGCTGAAGTCGGACACTTAACCGACTGAGCCGCCCAGGCGCCCCACACATACCCTTTTTGTAACAACCACCTCACCAATAAGAAGTTCTGATTTGGGTAGTTTGGGAATGAGGTCTCGGAGTCTGCCATTTTAACAAGCTGAAAAGAAGGGAAGAGAGAGGCTCATGGGATTTGTCTGTAGTGCAGAGAGCACGCCCCCGTCCAGCGGCCACCAGCTCTCCTACTGTGTGATCACGCCGTGGGTATAAACCTTCCGAGGCCATACGCCGTAAGCCTGGTGCTTCATGCGTGGCTGCCGGGGCCAGCTAACGAGGTGCAGATCAGAGCTCCATCTCGTAACTCGTTGCGTAATCTTGGGCTTTTTACTACTGACTCGTCTGTCACGTGCTGATAAAGGTAGTACGTAGCTCAGGGCGTCCCTGTGGAGGTTACGTGAGGTGGCAGTGAAGTGCCTAGAATGGAGCCTGGCTCACAGCGAGGTCTTACCCTGATTAGTTGGAACCTAAAAATCTTACGGAACAGCCTTCAAATTTGGTTTTTAGGACAAAGATATTATCGAGGCCGTCAATCACATTTCAGACTGCTCAGGAAAATTTAAATTGTTAGAGCATGCCTTGCGTGACGCCAAGATGGTGGAGACTTGTATCGTGAAGGAAAAACAAGACTACAAGCAGAAATTGAAGGCACTTAAAATTGAAGTCAGTAAACTAAAAGGTAAGCAAGAGACATCAACTCCAGCGTCTTACTTCGGACGCATATTTCATCATCTGGGTTCACTTCGTCTTGTGACTGAGGGTAGGGCTGGCCTTGGGGCCTGTCATGAAACGGTCATTTCCCTTGTGTAGAATTGTGCTGTGGTTTTTCTGTTACAAAACAAATAACAGACGTGGGGCAAACTACATAATGCATTATATTTTTAAAATACTCTTGCCTTTGCTCTACCAGTTAGCTCTTGTTAATTTATGCTTTTTACCAACCAGCGACTGTGCCTCAGTGGCGTGCCACCGTAAGCCTGTGGTGAGCTCACGTATCAGCCCAATGGGAGTTGGCTTATGTCACTGGGGCCCAGCTGAGCTGCCCCTCTGGGGGCTTTCTGAGTCTTACTTATCCTTGCTGGTCGGCTGGCCTGGGCATTTTTCCCCACCGTGAAGGAGAAGCGGGGGTGCCTGGCTGGCTCAGTCAGGAGAGCGTGCGACTCTTGATCTTTGGGTCATGAGTTCAAGCCCCACGTTGGGCATCGAGCTTACTGAATAAATAAATAAATAAATAAATAAATAAAATAAATAAGAGAAGAAGCAGAGGCACGCAAGGACCCAACATACCGTCACTCTGTTGGCCAAAGCATCATGTGGCCAAACCCAAAGTCCAGCAGTAGAGAAATACCCGTCCCTCCGTGAGAGGAACGCAGCGGGGAGCTGAGGAATCGCCATGACAGCACACCCGCCAGAGCAACTTTTGGGCGCATGTTTTATTTTTGAAAATTCCTGTTGCGCTCTCATTTTCTATTTTTGTTCTCAGAGGAACTCCATGATTCATTTCCTTCTAAGTAATGTTACTTGAAACTTTATAACGAGATAGAGGCTAGGTATACCAGATAGGTTAGTCTTATTTACGTGAGTGTGAATGTAGGTGGTGGGGTAAAAGCTTACCTTTTTCTACAGAGAGCATGGAGGTAAGTCCACTTTTCTTTCTTTCTTTTTTTAATGTTTTATTTATTTTTGAGAGAGCGCATGTAGGGGAGGGGTAGAGAGAGGGGAACAGAGGATCTGAAGCAGTCTCTGCGCTGACAGCAGCGAGCCCGATGTGGGGCTTGAACTCACGAACCGCGAGATCATGACCTGAGCCGAAGTCGGACGCTCAACCAAATGAGCCACCCAGGCGCCCCAGTAGGTGCACATTTCTCTGGCCATTCCCCGCCCCGGGGCAGATTAAATGGTCTTCGAGCTCCACATAATGATTGGCTCTTGCTGTGCAACAAGCAACCTTAGAATAACAAAGGCATATTTTGGTGGAAGGTACTCTGATCTCTGTACTTAGTGGAGAGCCTTGTTAGAAGGTGGAGGAGACACAGTTAAAGTACCTTCCAGACTGAGAGAGAAGGCACTCAGACTGAAAAATGGAGCAAGCCACTCCATACAGGGTAACTTACTGACAGGGGGATCGGGCGGCCCAGGATCCTGGTGCTACATAATCTTCTCTCCACAGAGTCCAGACCTTAATCCACAGCTTCTATGGAGTGAGGGGCATTGTGGTGAGGTCAAGGGTAGTTATCTAAAGTGGTGCCATCTGTGCACCAGAGGGAAGCTCAGAATAAGCCTTTCTGAATTGCGTTTAGGGCACACAGTAACCTCCAAGGGGTCTGGGCACATAGGCCCAAGGGAGGGCATTGCACAGACGTGAACCAGATGGAGTCAGTATTTTCAGCACTTCTGCACCCCGAGCCAGTGAGTTGCTGTTGAAATTGTGAAAGTTTGTTGTGGTCGATTTAATTTAAAAGGCTCAGCCTTATAAAATCTTGTTCTTATGATGCTTTGACTTGTGCCAAATTGTAGGCTTTGTCTCCATTTGTAGCTTCAGCTTAAACCATAATCACACTGTAAGCCCCTTGACAGCAGGGGCAGACTCTGTCAATCTCTTTAAAGGATGACAGGGTAATGGACAGTGGACCAGAGAGTGAGGGGAATGAACTCAGTTCGGGTGCACTGGGAAGGTGACTTTGAGAAGATTTGAGCAGAAGCTTGGATGGTGAGAAGAACTAGCCATGTGAGGATCTGGGCCCAGAGCCTTCCAGGCAGAAGGAACAGCAAATGCAAAAGCCCTAGGGTGGGTTTTAAGGTTGGGACATGTTCAAGGAACAGAACAAAGAACAGGGAGAGTGACAGGGACGGCCATGCAAGGTTTACGGTAGTGAATTTCGATTTCATCCTAAGTGTGTTAGGAGGGCTTTTAGCAGAGAAGTGACATGAGCAGATTTTTACTTTTGAAAGATTACCCTGGGGGTCCTGGCTGGCTCTGTCAGGAGAGCAAGTGATTCTTGATCTTAGGGTCGTGAGTTCGAGCCCCACATTGGGGGTAGAGTGTACTTAATTAAAAAAAGAAGAAGAAGATTGCCCTGATTGTTCTTTGGACAATGGGCTGTAAAGGAGAGGCCAGTCAGGGATAGGGAAGCCTGACAGGGGTCACTGCCAGGGGTGCAGTGAGATTCAGATATGGGGCATATTTTGGTTGTAGTTCGAGTAGGACTTCACATTGATTGGAAGGGTGCCGAGGGCGTGAGAGGTATTCACAGTGTATAGTCTTCTAGGAACTAGTATTTATTTGAGGACTTTTGTTTTCTTCTATTTGTGAAGAGGATCTAAATGAAAAGACAACAGAAAATAATGAACAACGAGAAGAGATCATTCGCCTCAAGCAAGAGAAAAGTTGCCTGCATGATGAATTGGTTTTTACTGGTAAAACTAGATAATTAATTTAAGTGATTGAATAGTTATATATTTGTAACCTAAACTTTCTATGGTATAACCGCAACAGACTGGAAGAATTACATCTCTCTCAAAATAGTCGTTTTTTTGTTCTTTTGTTTGTTTGTTTGTTTTAACAGCTTCTGAGGGACAGGGAGGGACCAGGCAGGGAATATTAAAGTTGTTAAAAAAAAAAAAAAAAAAAAGGGAGGAGGCGCCTGGGTGGCTCTGTCGCTTAGGCGTCCAACTTTGGCTCAGGTTCATGATCTCACAGCTTGTGGGTTCGAGCCCCGCATCAGGCTCTGTGCTGACAGCTCAGAGCCTGGAGCCTGCTTCGGATTCTGTGTCTCCTTCTCTCTCTGCCCCTCCCCTGCTCACACTCTGTCTCTCTCAAAAAAATAAGCATTAAAAAAAATTTTTTAAGTTGTTATCATACCTCACAGTTACCTGTTTCTTCTTCTTTAAAATGAGGAGTTACCTTTGCTCCCTTCTAACTTGAGTGTGTGACTATACTTTTCACTAAAAACATAATACATGTGCTTAAAAATCCATTAAGAAAGCATCTTATGAATTGGAAAAGGAAGGGTGTTTATACTTTTGCAAATATGAGATAAAAATTAGGAATTCAGCATTTTTCCTGTTTTGCAAATAGATCACCTGTGATTATGACAGTTGGAAAAATACACGTGGGTTTTGTTTTACCAGCATGACCCTGAAGTAGTAATGTTAGGGTCAGTTTTTCATGATTTGAAAATAGCAAATTTATCAGGGTACCTGGTTGGCTTAGTCAGTTAAACGTCAGAGTTGGTTTTGGCTCAAGTCAGGATCTCGTGGTTCATGTGTTCGAGCCTCGAATCGGGCTCTGTGCTGTCAGTGTGGCGCCTGCTTTGGATTCTCTCTCTCCTGCTCCCTCTGCCCCTCCCCTGCTCGCTCTCTCAGTCCCCAAAATAAATAAATTTTAGTTTAGTTTTTGAAATGTTTATTTTTGAGCGGAGGGAAGGGCAGAGAAAGAGAGAATCTCAAACAGGCTCCTCACTGCCAGCACAGCCCAATGCAGGGCTCAAACTCACGAACCATGAGATCATGACCTGAGCTGAAATCGAGAGTTATACACCCAGCCAACTGAACTACCCAGGCGCCCCTAAATAAATAAACTTTAAAAAATAGCAAATTTATCACTAGTTTAATTGGGCCCCCTCAAGATAAACATAAATATTGCATTCCACCCACCCCCACATTCTGTCCACTATATACCCCACTAGTTCAGACTTCTCCTTCTCCACTCCTGGTTGAGAACCACTGATGTGTAGATTTCTCTCTGTCCCTGCTAGCCAAATTTTATTAGGCTTTCATTTTGGTAGTTTGTATGAGAAAAATCATAGAACTGGAGGTGAAGTTTCAAATAGAATTAATTACATTGACATTTTGGGGGTTGATTTATACATACCTCCAATGCCCTTCCTTCTAGGAGGAGAATAAATTTCTATAAGTTAAAGGGCAAAATGCATTATTAACATTTTTTCACATAAAATGAAATTCTTAATTTTAAGGTCATATAATTAAAGATTGGGGAAAATGCAGTTTTCTACCAGTAGAGGTCACTGTTTCCATTATTTCTAGGATTGCTGTCTCAAAGTAATCTTTTAATAAAAATGTATGTGTAAACAAAATATATATCCTAAAGATATATAAATTTGTAGCTTTACAGTTGAATTCAAACAATCTTTGGGTCAGCTTTTGTGTGCCAGGCACTCTGCTAGTTCCTATGAGGCTCGTGGGCCCCCAGAAAATCTCAGACTAAACAGATGTGAATACAGTGCTGTGAGAGGAAGGAAGATATTTACAGGATATATTACAGTCTCCCTTTGTTTTGATTTGGCAGTTTTTAACTCCTACATCCTAGTATTACTAGAATGGGTTATGGATTATGGAATTTGTTAGATAATACCATAATATTCATTAATTAATATTAATCACAATGTTTGTGAATACTTTTATTATTTTTTAATGTTGATTTATTTTTTAATGTTGATTTATTGATTTTGTGTGTGTGAGAGAGAGAGGGAACATGAGCAGGGGAGAGGCAGAGAGAGAAGGAGAGAGAGAGTCCCAAGCAGGCTCCATGCTGTCATTGTAGAGTCCGACGAGGGGATTTGATCTCACGAACCGTGAGATCATGATATGAGCCCAAGTCAAGAGTCAGATGTTTCACCAACTGAGCCACCCAGGTGCCCCTCCTGAGCTGATTTCTTAAATACCTTTTCTTTCTTCTTTTTTTTAATGTTTATTTATTTATTTTTGAGAGAGAAAGAGAGAGATTGAGCGAGAATACAAGCAGGGGAGGGGCAGAGAGGGGGAGACAGTGAATCCCAAGCAGGCTCCACGCCACTGGCACAGAGCCTGATTCGGGGCTTAAATCACAAACTGTGAGATTGTGACCTGAGCCCAAATCAAGAGTCGGATGCTCAACCAACTGAGCCACCCAGGTTCCCCTCTTAAACACCTTTTCTACTCATAGCACTGTCTCAAAACAATTTTTGTATGTTTAAATTATAAAAGTGAATTAAGCCTAAAAATAATTTTAAAAGGCTTAACATAATGATATGCAGTCAGGTGCTATGGCTGAAAATGAACACATTTTATTTGAAGCTGGAAGATACCTTAAAAATATACTTTTCTGTCAAGTTCAAAGCTTTTTTTTCCTCTTGTTGAAGATGAAGTGCTTCATGTAGATGATGTGTTTCTTGGGTTTGTACATAACTGCTTATAAGAAGTTTGCAAATAAAGTGATGATACTAGTTCATATTTCTGGGGTCCTGACAGTCTTGTAAGTGAAGCCACATGGCATTGAGTGATTGCCTAAGGTCTCCCTGTCAGTAAAAGGCAGAGCCTTGACCGGAATGTGGTGGGTGCGGACTTCCAGGGCCCTTTTCCTCTGTGGTGTCTTTCTTAGGCTGCTTGCTCGGGCAGCTGTCAACAGAGTCCAATACCTCTGTTTTCTGTGACCACAGAAAAAGTGGTCCCACCTCTTTGATCTCTCAGCTAAACCCAGCCATGTAGAAAAAGCATCTGACTGAGTGAAACATGTATATTTACAGTGGAGTTGCCTCTTAGGCAATAGTAGATTATTCTAGAGTCTGAGATTAAGGCAAAACACACATATATTTAAAATTACCCCTGAACTCCAAATAAAGTAGTTGACTTTTATTTAGGGACCATAGTGTATCCAAAACAAGTATCTCTAAACACTGGGAATTACACCCAACGTGTCACAGTGCCGCTGACACGAGAGGCAAGCAGAGCTGAGCCCAGCGGAGAGAGTCACAGATGCACTGTGGGCATTACTCCCAGTTAAAGTCGTCGCAGTTCCTTTTTTAATTTTTCCTTTGTGCTTATAATTGAATTCACGTAAACTAAATGCAACTCTGCATCAGTAATGCAGACCCACTGCATTTATATGCTCTCATGATGGTGTTGACCCCTATAATGCAAAGAAATAAATTCAGAACGGAGCAGAAAAGACGTGATAGTTTCAAGCTGGCAACGTGGCTTTCACTGAACTTCTCTTCATGTTTTCGATCTTGTGCACACGGATTACCTTTCAAAGGTGAGACGACGCCACAGAAGGGCTGAGCATGAACCATGCTGGGGAGACGGGGCGGCTGTGCACAGACCCCACTTGCTCTTTCCTCCGCTTGGTGCCCCGAGCCCCCCGAGCAGCTGTCAAGTGAAGTTACGGTCCTCACCAAAGCACAGGCCTGTGTCCTTAGGTGGTTTTTGTGATGTCTGGATGTAAAGTGATGATAAAAACTTTTGTCCTTTTTCATGTAAAATGAAAATGTAGAAAAATGACATGTAGAAGGTGTTTTATGAAAGAACCAGAGACAGAAGTTAAATTTTTATTTAGATTGTATCTGATTTACTTCAAATCGATTCATGTAGTTACAAGGTCGTTGTATACATTTAGTTTGAACTTCTTATAAAGTTATTGATTTCTTCTTAAGTGAAGCATTTATTGTTGATTTCTGACTTCCACGCGAGTCACTTCATTTCTCCTTTAGCGTAATATTACTGTTTTTTGCTGGTACTAGTCTTTGTACAGCACTTCAGATTCTTTCCTTCATGTGGGTTCTCAATGCACCAAGTTCTGAAACTGTTTTTATTTTTATTTATTTCTTTATTTTTCTGTTAATAAAGGTGATATGTTGTTTGGGTTTTGCAATGAAGATGCATTCATAAGGTACTCATGTAATGTGAAAAAAAAATTTGAAATTAAAGGAATACATATTTTATCATGCCCCCCTCCCCCCAAAAAGAGAGGAAAATAATTGTCATTAACCCTCCCATCCAAAAAAGCATCTCTTAATACTTAGGTGTACTTGTTTTTAGACTTTTTATCTTCGTGTCCGTGTATACAAACACAGTGTGATTTGATTTTAGAGGTGATACAATTCTGGATCCTTTTTTGACTCAGCATTAATTACATTGTGAAAATTTTCAAATTTGGTGGAAGACCTAGTCAGAATCACAGATTAAAGCTCTCCAGCCATGCATGCAAATTTTAAGTTCAGGAGCAGGGTGAAAAATGTTACAGGAACATTAAATTTTTGGAAATGAAGAGGTTTGTGTTGATATGGCTGATGAAAAACATTTGAATAATATTTGTTCTTAAATAGCAGAGAGAGAAAAAAGGAAAGATGAGTTACTCGATATTGCCAAGTCAAAGCAGGAACGTACAGACGCAGAACTGCATAATCTGAGACAGGTATGGCCCCCTTCCCCTGCCCTGACTGTTAGGTGGGACACGTTTATAAACAAGCATCAAATTAGGAAAAGTGTGTGTCTGTTGAGTTTTGCTTACAGTATGTTTGGAGTTTTAACTGCATTAAAGATATATCATCTTTAATAATCTGTAGGGTTTTGCTTATGGTAATGAAAGTTAGGAAACTAGTTATACTGATAAATCTCTATGCTAACATAGGAAAAATAAAAGCAAATATTTAGCATATGTCTCTAGTCACCATCTGATCTGTTTTAGCATTTGAATGTTGACTCAATATAATTTTATTGTCATATCTTATTTATCAATATCTATGGCAGATTTATGTAAAGCAACAGAGTGATCTGCAGTTTCTTAATTTTAATGTGGAAAATTCTCAGGAATTAATACAGATATATGACTCAAAGATGGAGGAATCAAAGGTTCTGGAATCCAGGTAATCTTAGTAAGATGCTGTTAGTATGATCTTGTATTTTATTTTATCTTTCAGTCTACTTATTAAGTACTTACTGTAGACCAATATCGACCATTATTCCCTATATGGTAGGGAATAGATATATGAGCTAGTAATTATCATTATAATCCTGTGTTGTAATGAGACCTGATCTTAGAATTTTAGGAACAATCTTGATTTAGCCACTTGATAAAAAGAAATTCATTAGCATTATTTTTGTGTCTGTTGTGTACAAGGCTTTGAGTTCAAGTAGAAACTACAGAGGTGAATCATGTCCTCTTTCATGCGCACTCAGCGTGCAGTATTTAGCACTCACTGGGCTGGGGACGGGCAAAATAAAGGTACATAGGTCATGGTACTTGCCTAAAAGAAATAACACCAGCCAATGGTGTAAGTAACCGGAGTAGTAATTCAGCAAGCTGAGGCTGATCTCTGCTTTTACCTTGATTTTCCTGTTTCCCTTGTTAATAGGAGGAGACAACTTTTCTTACCTCTAACAAGCAGTGTGTGGATTAAATTGGTCTCTGTAAAGTTAAAATACAAATATATGAGGTGTGGTTTAATTTAACAGGCATATAACTGCCCCACAGTTATATTTAGTCTACTTTTCCAAGCACAAGTGTTACAAGGAGTCATGACCGGGAACGGGAATGAGGGAAGGTCTCCACCGCTGGGTGTGACCGCGCAAGTGCAGAGGCGGGGGCCGCCCTGGCTCCCAGCAGCCCCTTAGCCGGTAGTTAGCAGTTGCAGCAGAGGATGTGGGGAGCAACTGTGGCTCTGGACAGTGTGACTGCTGTGCTTTTCTTTTGTGGCCTCTGCTGGGGGCGGGAGGGGCGGCAGTTACGGGGTTACACTCGGCTGTGTGTTCCAGCTGCTGCTGCTGCTACTTACCACACCAGCCCAGGGTTCTCTTGCAGGCCAGAGCCCTTACCACTCTGGCTTTTTGCTTGTTTGGACCTCATTGCCCCTGGAGGCACTTGGGCTAGAAGCGTGAAGTTATTCTCTAAGAGTGTGAAATGGCCTGTGCCATTCTAGAACATGGGGGTTGAGTTATCTGCGGGGTCCAAACTCTACAGATCAGAATACCTGAATACCTGTGACATGAAGACAGTTTATTTAAAGGTATATCATGGTTGTATAGTATTCTTAATCTTCATTTTATACACACATGCGATTCTTACTTTAGACCAGCTTTCAGTATATCGCTCTGTAAATATCCAGCAGATAAATGAGTTGGTTGTGAATGCAGTATGGTAAACACATTTGGCACTTTCCACTATACCTCTGTCCCTTGATTCTCTGTGCCTTTTCGGTCCTGGCTTTACTTCTGTTTACTGTGACACTAATAGGAAGGGAAATAGACCAATGAACAGGTATTTACAGAGCACCTAATGTGGGTTAAAGACTGTTCTAAAGTGCCAGGAGGAGTAAAAAGGCGTACACATTAAGAAATTTATGAGTTGGGGCGCCTGGGTGGCTCAGTCAGTTAAGTGTCCGACTCGGGCTCAGGTCGTGATCTCACGGTTCCTGGATTCGAGCCCAGCGTTGGGCCCTGTGCTGACAGCTCAGAGCCTGGAACCTGCTTCAGAATCTGTGTCTCCCTCTCTCTCTGCCCCTCCCCCACCCTGCTCTGCTCGTGCTCTGTCTCTCTCCATTTCTCAAGAATAAATAAACATTAAAAAAAAAAAAAAGAAACTTATGAGTCTACCGAAAAGACAAGATATATACATGAAAGTTGGTGAACAGTTTGTTATAATAGGAAGTTTGCTGCATGATTAATTAGATAATACATACAGTAAAGTAGTAACTGCAGTATAGGCAGTAAGCATGGGGCAGTTGAAGACAGGAAGGGAAAGTGAGCGTGGGGGCTTGCTGGTCAGAAAGACTTCCTCGAAGTTGGGTTGAAATCGGGCTCTGAAGAAAGAATACATATATTCTACCTTTTCTTTTCTTTTCATGCAAATGGGCCTTAATAGAATTTAGCTCAACTAATGGTGTTTGAGTGAAATATTTAGAATGACGGTGTTGAGTGTATCTTATAACTTCCTTTTTTTGTAATGCCACCATAGCAGAGACATGTGTTTGTCAGACCTTGAGAATAACCACCTGAAAATCGATATTAAGAGGGAGAAAAATCAGAAGTCACTGGTTAAAGACCCAAAATTTGAGACCACGTTTGTTCAGCAAAATAGGTCAGACAAGAGTCCTTGCGATGTGTGCCAAGAGAAGAGACTACAGGTTAATACTTCATTTGGGGGAAAAAGTGTAATTGCTGTCTCATCTCTATTTACAAAAGACTTACTGGAGAAGCAAAAGTCTTGGTCTCCGGGAGGAAAAATGCAGATGGAAGCCGAAAACAAAAGTACATTTTGCAAGATTCATGCAAAGTCAGCAAAAGGGACCAGGATCGGGATTCAGAATGAAGAGAAACAACTCTCTGAAACATCAACGTCCTTATCTGATGAGAAACAGTGGCATGATGTCAATGTGTACCTGGGCCTGGCCAGCTGTTCTGGGGCAAAACAACCAGAAAAGCTGGACGTTGAATGTCAAGATGCCGTGGAAAGGTCTGGAGTCTCCTGTTGCCATAAAAGTGAAGCCTGTTTGGGGGAAAGTGACATATGTGAATCCAAGTGCTGCCACCCGAGTAACTTCATAATCGAGGCCCCAGGCCACATGTCTGACGTGGAATGGATGAGCATTTTCAAGCCTTCCAAAGTACAAAGAATCGTTCGCCACAAATCTGTGTGTACTTGTGCAGAAAGTGCCAGTGGACGGAAATACAACTCCTCCACGAGGTTGGTAACGTTGGCATTGGGAACCCCCGGGGACCCCACGTGCTGTGCTTGGAAACGGAAAGGGCATTAGCCACTTCATGCTCACTGTGAAGCAGGGAGCAGTGTTTGCGAACAGAAATCACATCTGGGGCAAAACGGGGACTCCCTTCATCATCACATAGGCGGTCAAGTTTCTGGTTTTGCAAAGAGCCCGTATTAGATTCCATGAAAAGTTTGTACCTAGGACCGCTTCCGAGGTAAAGGTTTTGTTTGAAAACAAAGCTGCTTGTCATGAGTTGGGCAAATATGTTTTTCTTTTTAAACTAACAGTAGGTCACTTTACGGAGCAGAATGCTGCTCTGGAGCATTCCTCACCCCTGGATCCCGTGGGAATCGATAAGCTGTTTTTCTGCAGAGATTACATTCCCTAGACCCCAGATAAGAATTTCGCCTCCACTGCCCTCCTCCCACCTCATTGCCATATTTCCGTATACAACTGCTTCTGCCCTCGTGTTCATTTTACATTTCCCAAACCTTCTCACTTTTTGAAGTCATGCCAGAAAAATACTATTTGTATGTAACAAGCTGGTAAAAGTTAATGGTTTTTTTTAAGAGAAGAAAATGGATTAGTCATTAGCATATGCTGCATTATTCAGGCTCATCTTATTGTTAGACCTGCTGAATCTTGGGGCCCCTGGGTGGCTCAGTTGGTTAAGCATTTGACTTTGGCTCAGGTCATGATCTTGCGGTTCCTGGGTTCAACCCCTGTGTCAGGCTCTGCGCTGGCCGCTAGGAGCCTGCTTCAGATCTCTCTGTCTCTGTCTCTCTCTCTCTCTCTCTCTCTCTCTCTCTGCCCCTCCCCCCCTCAGGCTCTCTCCCTCAAAAATAAAGATACATAAAAAAAAAAATTGCTGGGGCACCTGGGTGGCTCAATCGGTTAACCGTCCGACTTTGGCTCAGGTCATGATCTCACGGTTCGGTTCGTGAGTTTGAGCCCCACGTCGGGCTCTGTGCTGACAGCTCAGAGCCTGAAGCCTGTCTTGAGATTCTGTGTCTCCTCTCTCTGCCCCTCCTCTGCTCATGCTCTGTCTCTCTCTGTCTCTCAAAAATAAATAAAACAAAAAAATTTTTTTAATTGCTGAATCTTGTGGTTGAGGAGTGTTACAATAATAATGTCACCAATTAAAAACCTTTTTTGGGGGGAGGAGCAGAAGGAGAGAAGGAAGGAAGGAGAAAGAGAGCATGTCCATGCACACAAAAGGGGAGGGGCAGAGAGAGGGAGAGCCAGAATCCCAAGCAGGCTCCGCACTGTCTGCATAGAGCCCAATGCGAGGCTCGAAACCAGGAACTGTGGGATCATGACCTGAGCCAAGATCAAGAGTCAGACACTTAACCAACTGAGCCACCCAAGTGCCCCTTCTTTATTTAATTGTTTATTATTTTTAGAAAGCGCGCGCATGAGTGGGAGAGAGAATCCCAAGCAGGCTCCACGCTCAGCCCCTGTGTTAGGTTTAAGAGCATAGCAGACAGATATTAAATTTAACATAGGCAAGAAATTCAAATTTAAATTCAGAGTTTTCTTTGAAGACCCTTTGGACCTCCCTGGTTTGAAAGACTTGACAGGACTGGTGCCGCCAGCAGAGGGCAGTGCCCGCGCGCCACCTGACCGATGCGCGGTTGCACCCGCAAGACAATTAGGTTCTCCGTTTCTCCCTTGGAGTATAAGCCCTCGCTGTGAGTGAGTTCTTTGTATCAGAAGAACTGTATCTAGTCGTTAGTGGACTCGATGCTCACGTTCGTACCGCGTCCCACGCCAGCCATGCCACCGGGGGCTTCCTGTGCAGGGCGAGGCCCCGGGCAGCCCCCGCCCCTTCAGTGACAGGGCGCGTGGGAGGAGGCGGCTGCGCGCCTGCGATGCGTCCTGCTTTGAGCCCGGGCTCTCGGGTGGTGCCCAGCAGCTTGGCCACGCGTGTCCCTTCTCCGGCAGGAGGGCCTGCAGGAGAGTGGACAGCCACGCGTGGCCGTTCCACTCTCACAAAAGGACGTGTAAAAGCCATTAACAAAAAGCTTCACAAACCAAAATCCCAAAATATTCGCAAGTTTAACCGATGTTCGTTTTTTCTCCTCCTTTTTGGATGACCCTGTCCCTTGAATCATCTTTCCTTCGTTTTCTTTTTCTTTCTTTCTTTCTTTTTCTTTTTCTTTCTTTCTTTCTTTCTTTCTTTCTTTCTTTCTTTCTTTCTTTCTTTGGAAGGGACATGGAAATTCTCTATTCTGTTGTTACCCTTTAACTAAGACCCTATTTTAATTCTGACTGCAAAGGTTATGCATTAATTTAATAATATTCTACTCAAGTATTCTCTTCAAATCTACGATGTTCTGCTCAAACTTGAACTTCTTCATTAAAAAGAAAAAGAACTTTTCTGGTGTCCTGTTGAGATACTTTTTAGTGTAAGAGTGTCGGTGACACATGTTTGATGCCACTTTAAGATGTCTCTCTCCATTTGGCTTTCTGATTTGTAGTGAGCTAATCGCCATTCAGCATTCCCACTGTTTGGGCTCTTCGAAATCTGCGGCAAGAGAGGATGAGAAATCGATAGAGACAGAGCCCTCTTCTGATACAAAGAACTCACCTAAGATTTTGTTATTCAACAAAGAGGCACCGTTGTCCAGTGAGAAGGTTGGTATTTTGCTTAGAGATACCCAGCTCATTCAAGCAAGGCTTCTCCCCGACATACTTTAAATTCTCCTGCAGTACTGTTGTTCGTGTGCTTACTTTTGGTCATTCGTCAGGAGTTTTTTTCTAAACTCTGGGACTTTAATTATGTCATTTAACTGAAGTCAGAGTCACTCACCTTCTGTTTCCTCTATAGAGGCGCCTGGGTGGCTCAGACGGTTAAGTGTCCGACTCTTGGTTTCAGCTCAGGTCATGATCTCACCGTTCGTGAGTTCAAGCCCACATCAGGCTCCTTGCTGACAGTGTGGAGCCTGCTTGGGATTCTTTCTCTCTCTCTCTCTCTCTCTCTCTCTCTTCCCCCCTCACTCCCCCCTCTGCTCCTCCCCACACTCACCATGTGCTCTCTCTCTTTCTCTCTCAAAACAAATAAAAACTTAAAAAAAAATAAAAAGTAAATATTATTCTATAGAGTTAACTCTAGGCCAGGTGTGCCTCAGGGCCTCCAGATGACTGATAGATACATTACATATATATGTACATACACCTATTTTCAATATAACAAAAAATGAAGACTGTAATAAGCAATTGTGCACCTACATTCAGATTAAATATGTTTACATTTGCCACATTTGCTTTATTTTTCTTGTTCGAGAAATAAAGTACTGCAGATCAAGTGTGGGTACCGCGTGCCATTCTCCCCTTGCCCACTTCCCCCACCAGTTAATCACTATCTTGAAGTTGCATTCATGCTTGTTCTTAGGCTCTTAATACATAAAAACATATATTTAAACATTACATAATGTTTCATGTGTATTTAAAATGTGCATAAGTGGTAAAATACTGTCTCTATCCTTTGGCAATGTGATTTTTTTCAGCCGTGTGAATATTTTGTGACATTTATCCAGGCTGATACTTGAAGACTTAGTCTCTTTGTTTTGGTTGTTGATCCATGTGTAGTCCGTTGATTGAGTAAACCGGTTTGCTCACACCCCTCCTGATGGTCAGTGAGGTTGCCACTGCGTTGTCACCGTTACACATGAGCCAGTCAGTGTCTTCACCATAAATGGGATCCGCAGTACAGCTCTTCCACAGTGAAAATAAGTTCAAGTGACCTTAATTACTTTTGGCTTTATTTGGGGAAGATTATAGGCTATGAAGTTGATCTGGGTTCAAATCCTTGTTCTGCTTTGTCTTCGCTCAGTGACCTCAGTAAAATTATTACTTTCTGTGAGCCTCGGTTTCTTCACTTGAAAATATGCAAAGAAACATTACACTTGCTTGGTCTAAATGAGATATTGTGGGGCCTGGCCCCTCATGGGTATTTGATGAGTGTTAGTTCTCTTTATAAAAATTGACCGTACCAAGTGTTGACTAGAATCTGGAGCAACTGGGACTTTCATTCACTGATGGTGGGAAAAGAAAATTCACTTTGAAAAGCACTTGGGGTAGTTTCTTAAAAAGTTAAATATGCATATACCGTATGACCCAGCTATTCCACGAGAGAAATGGAAACACGTCCATACAAAGACTTGCACGTGAGTATTCAAGCAGCTTTAATTGTATGACCTGGAAACAACCCAAATATACATCAGTGGGTGAAGAGACAAACTGATGCCTGCACGCAGTGGGGTACCTCTCAGGAGTACGAAGGCATAAACCACTTAGAGTACACAGCACAGGTGAATCTCAAGATAATTAGGCCGAATGAAAGATGCTACATAGACGAAAATATGAATGTGTTTATATGAAATTCCAGAACGCAAACTAGTCTCTGGTGACAGAAGACACATCAGCGTTGGCTGGGATGGGTGGACGGACTCAGAGGCAGGAATTACCAAGGGACATAGATTTGAGTCTCTCTCCATTGTGGATGTGATTTCAGGGCTGTGTACATATGTAAAACTCAGCATATAAAATTTAAATGTTTATTTTTGAGAGAGAGAGAGAGAGAGAGAGAGAATGAGTGGGGGAGAGGCAGGGAGAAAGGGAGACACATAAACCAAAGCAGGCTCCAGGCTCTGAGCTGTCAGTACAGAGCCCAACACGGGGCTCGAACTCACAAGCTGCGAGATCATGACCTGAGCCGAAGTCGGACACCCAAGTGACTGAACCACCCAGACGCCCCAACTTAATTGTATAGTTAATTGTATGTTGATTATACCTCAAAGCTGATAATTTTTAAAAAAATTTTAAATGTTTATTTTTGAGAGAGAGGAACAGAGCATGAGCAGGGGAGGGGCAGAGAGAGAGGGAGACACAGAATCGAAGCAGGCACTAGGCCCCAAGCTGTCAGCATAGAGCTGGACGCAGGGCTCCAACTCACAGACCATGAGATTATGACCTGAGCCAAAGTCAGACACTTAACCCACCCAGGCGCCCCTCGAAGCTGTTAAATTTTTTAAAGCTGTTAGTGTGAGAGGAAGTGTTAGCTACTACCTTTTCAGCTCTTGGGAGACCTTTTTTCAGGGTTGGTACCATTTTTTCTCAGCAGTCTATGATACTGCGTGCTTATGTTATCCATATATATATATATTTGTATGTGGGTGTGCTTGCACACACAGGTATATTCACTCAGCATGTATTTATTAAATGTCTTTTAGATCCATATCAGTAGTGATCATCTTTGTTCCCGGAACATTAGAATTCACTCTTAACAAAAAAATTAGTCTAGGTACTTTTAAGAGTGGTTGTCATGCTAAAACTTAAGACCCCAAAGTTGAAAATTAAACAAGAACAAACTAAGGCACATATCCACATATTTTTATATTATTCATTAAAAAATTTTTTAATGTTTATTATTTATTTTTGAGAGAGAGAAGAGAGACTGAGCACCAGCAGGGGAGGGGCAGAGATGGAGACACAGAATCTGAAGCAGGCTCCAGCCTCTCAGCTGTCAGCACAGAGCCCGACGTGGGGCTCGAACCCACAAACAGTGAGATCATGACCTGAGCCAAAGTCAAGAGTCATATGTTTAACCAACTGAGCCACCCAGGTGCCCCTTAAGAGCTTACAAGCCTTTAATATTAAAGTTACATTTTGCAAGTTTTTAGACATATTAATTAGCATGGTAATTATGGCTTTGGAAGTTAATTTAGGAGAGCTAAACAAACAATGCGTAGGATTTTTTGTTTAAGATTTTATCTGTAAGTAATCCTTATACCTAGTGTGGGGCTTGAACTTACAACCCCAAGATCAAGAGCTGCGCGCTCTACCTACTGAGCCAGCCAGGCGCCCCAGCCTAGGATTCTTTTTATTACATGGATGTTACTTAATTAGTTGTAAGGTCTGTTGAGGTCAAATTATTTAGCCAAGTAGGTTCTAAGAAATAAATGGAATTTGGTTATTCTAGTATTTAATGTCCAGCTTTGATACATAATACCCAAAGCCAAAGAAACATTCATGGGTGGTTAACATTTGTGTTTATCATGTTGTACTCGTAAACATAAACATTTAAAAGTGCTTCTGGATTTCTCGAATGCTTACATTGTGCTGTCTTCCCAGGATGACTTTTCGCCCACGAGCAAGCTTCAGCGTTTGCTGGCGGAGTCTCGCCAGATGGTCACGGACCTGGAGTTGAGTACCCTGCTCCCCATCAGCTCTGAGAGCTTCAGCAGCAGCACCCAAAATGTATGTGGTGACTTTTCTTCTGACCCCCATCTGTGTATCCGAACACTCCACTGAGTACTCACTTTCAAGTATCACTGGTCGGGCATCAATTTCTGTTAGAAGGAAAGCCCCTTTATGTCTCTGGGACAGAGAGGTAGCACACTGGTTTGAAGAACGAGGGGAAAAGTCACACTCAAAAAAGGCGCTGTGCCCCAACGTCCTCTTTCTAACTACCTGGGCTTCGTATGAATATAAATTCTTGGGGTATAAAATTATATATTTTACTATAGAAAACTTCAAATACAGAAGTAGAAAGAATATTAAAACCACAGACCTTCAATGTTCTACCATTTTTGTTTTATCCTTCCCTATCCATACGTGTTTATTAGCATTTTAAAGCAAATCCTAGACATCATATCATTTCACTCATAAAAACTTCATTATGCGGGGCGCCTGGGTGGCTCAGTCGGTTAAGCGTCTGACTTCGGCTCAGGTCATGACCTCACAGTTCGTGAGTTTGAGCCCCGCATGGGCTCTCTGCTGTCAGTGCAGAGCCTGCTTTGAATCCTTTGTCTATCTCTCTGCCCCTACCCCACTCTTGCTCGCTCCCACTCTGTCTCTCTGTCTCTCTCTCTCAAAAGTAAATGAACATTTAAAAGAAAAAAGAAACAGAAACAACTCAGGGACACCTGGGTGGCCCTGTAGATTAGGTGTCCAACTTTGGCTCAAGTCATGATCTCATAGTTCATGAGTTCGAGCACTGCGTCAGGGTCTGTGCTGACAGCTCAGAGCCTGGAACCTTCTTCGGATTCTGTGTCTCCCTCTCTCTGCTCCTCTCTTGGTCACTCTCTCTCTCTCTCTCTTTCAAAAATAAATAAACATTAAAAAATTTTTTTTGAAACTTCATTATGTATCTTTCACAGATAAGGATTTAAAAAAAATAGTTGTAACACTGTCACACCCAACCAAATTAGCAATAATTTGTTAATATCAACCTAATGACTAGACCATGTTAAGTTTTCCCCATTAATCTAAAAAATGTCTTTTTACTCTTTATTTAAGTCAACCAAGGTCCATACTTTGCATTTGGATATAGTCTCTCTTAAGGGGCATTTGGCTGGTTCAGTCAGAAGAGCACACTACTCCTGATCTCAGGGTCATGAGTTTGAGCCCCATATTGGGTGTAGAGATTACTAAACAAACAAACAAACAAATAAGCTTAAAAAAATAAAGTCTCAATCACTGACAGGTCCTTCCCCATCTTCCTACTTCCTCATTTTTCTTCTCCCTCTTTCTTCTTCTCCTTCTCCCTTTGTTTTTCTCATGCCATTTATTTGTGGATGAGTCACTGGGTCATTTGTCCTGTAGAATTTCCCGCATTCTGGATCTTGCCAATTGTCCTCATTGTTATTTAACACATTCCTCTGTCCTCCATGATTCCTAAGAACTGGCATTTAGATCTAGTGACTTGGTTAGACTTGGCATCATTGTGGGTTTTTGGCTAGTTTTGGCATCACTGCCTCACTGGCAGTGCTGTGTTCTGCCTACTTACTCCATCACATCAGGAGGACCCCGATCTCATGCTGTGCCACCTGTGGATGTAAAGGTTGACCGGAAATTCAGGAGTTGGTCATCCTGAGCTTTTATATTTATAAAGTTCACTTAATGATTTTAGCAGTCTTTCATTACTGTTACTTTAGACCTATTATTTCATTAGCCTTTGCAAAATATTCATTCTAAATCTGTCATTTTTTCGGGGAGTGTTTTACATGTTAATTTTGAGGAGTGTTTTTACATGTTAATTTTAACTGCTTTTTCTGAGCCCAGTAACATTTCAGTAGCAATGATGTAAGTTGCTTTGTGGATTTTATAGCCTTAATGTATATAGTGAAAAGAACATTGAACTTTAAATCAGGATACTTAGGTTCCAGTTTCCTGATCTCTAAAATAAGAGCTTAGACTGAGGCTTTAAATTTAAAATTCCAGGTACATTACTTGGGTGTGCTGTGTGCATAACGATACTTGAAAGCCATGAGTTAAACTTTTTTTGCGTCTCTGACCAAAAAACGAAAATAAAAAAGGTCTATAAGAACACCAAAATACTTTTACAAACAACTTTGTTTGTATGAGGTAAAAGATCTATACACTGAAAACCATAGAAAGTTTATGAAAGAAACTGAAGAAGACACAGAGAAATGGAAAAACGTTCCATGTTTATGGATTGGAAAAACAAATATTGTTAAAATGTTGATACTACCCAAAGTATCTACACATTCAGCGCAATTCCCTATCAAAATGACACCAGCATTCTTCACAGAGTTAGAACAAACAATCCTAAAATTTGTGTGGTACCACAAATGACCCTGAATACCCAAAGTAATGTTGGAAAAGAAAACCAAAGCTGGAGGCATCACAATTCCGGACTTCAAGCTGTATTACAAAGCTGTAGTCATCAAGACAGTCTGGTACTGGCACAAAAACAGATACATAGATCAATGGAACAGAAATGAGAACCCAGAAATGGACCCACAAACGTATGGCCAACTAATCTTTGACAAAGCAGGAAAGAATATCCAGTGGAAAAAAGACAGCCTTTTCAGCAAATGGTATTGGGAAAACTGGACTGTGACAATGAAACTAAAAGGTAACCGACAAAGGGGCGCCTGGGTGATTTGGTTGGTTAAGTTTCTGACTTCAGCTCAGGTCATGATCTTGTGGTTTGTGAGTTCGATCCCTGCATCTGGCTGTCTGCTATCAGCACAGAGCCTGCTTTGAATCCCTACCCCTCTTCTCCTCTCTTTCAAAAATAAATAAACATTAAAAAATAAATAAATAAAAGGCAACTAATGTAATGGGAGAAGGTATTTGCAAATGACATAACAGATAAAGGGTTAGTATCCAAAATCTATAAACAACTCACCAAACTCAACACCCAAAACACAAATAATCCAGTGAAGAAATGGGCAGAAGACATGAATAGACATTTTTCCAAAGAAGACATCCAGATGGCTAACAGACACATGAAAAGATGCTCAACATCACTCATCATCAGGGAAATACAAATCAAAACTACAATGAGATACCACCTCATGCCTGTCAGAGTGGCTAAAATTGATAACTCAGGAAACAACAAATGTTGGTTAGGAATCTTTTGCACTGTTGGTGGGAATGCAAACTAGTATAGCCACTCTGGGCAACAGTATGGAGATTCCTCAGAAAATTAAAAATAGAACTACCTTACAACTCAGCAATTGCACTACTAGGAATTTATCCAAAGTATACAAAAGTATACAAAAATACTGATTCGAAGGGGCACGTACACCCCAATGTTGATAGCAGCGCTATCAACAATAGCCAAATTATTTATGGAAAGAGCCCAAATATCCATCAACTGAAGAATGGATAAAGAAGATGTTGGTGTGTACACACACACACACACACACACACGATGGAATATTACGCGGCAGTGAAAAAGAAATGAAATCCTGCCATTTGCAACAACATGGATGGAACTAGAGGGTATTATGTAAAGTGAAATAAGTCAGAGAAAGATATATGTAGAATTTGAGAAACTCAACAGGTGAACATAGCAGAAGGGAAGGAAAAACAAGATAAAGCAGAGAGGGAGGCAAACCATAAGAGACTCAAATACAAGAGAACAAACTGAGGGTTGCTGGAGGGTGTGTGGGGGGGATGGGTTAAATGGGTGAGGGGCATTAAGGAGGGCACTTTTCAGGAGGAGCACTGGGTGTTACATGTAAGAGATAAATCACTGGATTCTGCTCCTGAAGCCAAGACTACCCTGTATGTTTTAACTAACTTGAATTTAAATAAAAAATAAAACCACCTTTGTAGACTTTAATGCCTATGTACTTGTTCTTTAATGAAAACTAACACAGATCATTAGTTCAGTAAGTTTAGATAAATGTATATGCGCTCATGTAACCGATATCCCAGTCCAGATATAGAACATTTCCATCACCCCAGAAAGTTCCCTCATACTCTTTGGAGTGAACTCCCCCTTTCCCCTACTCCAGGGAGCTACTGCTCTGATTTTTATTATGGAAGAATAGTTTGCCTGTTCTAGAACCTCAGATAAATGCGATCATACAGTATATACTCTTTGTCTAGCTTCTTTCAATAGAATTATTTTGAGATTTGTCCATGTCGTTGTGTATACTGGTCCTTCGCTCCTTTTTAGTGCCCGTCAATATCCCATTGTATGACTAGACCACGGTTTGTTTGTCCACCTGTTGATGGGACATGTGGGTTGTTAATAGTTTGGGGCTGTTATGAATAAAGCTGCTATGAACATTTTTTATATAAACCTTTTGTAAAATGGAAATGTGTTTTTATTTCTCTAAGGAAAATACCTAGAAATAGAATCACTAGTTATAGGACAGGTGTATGCTTAACTTTTTAATAAACCGCCAAACCCTTTCTCAAGGTGGTTTGTACCATTTACATCCCTGCCAGCAGTGTATGAACATTCCAGGTGCTCCACACCCTCACCAGTGCTTGGTTTTGTCAGTTTGATTTTAGCCATCCTGGCATGTGAAGTGGCATCTGGTTGCCATTTATTATTTGTTGTTGTTGTTTCAGAGAGCACAAGCGGGGGAGGGACAGAGAGACACTGGGGACAGAGGATCTGAAGCAGGCTCCTTGCTGACAGCAGAGAGCCCAGTGTGGGGCTCGAACTCACAAACCATGAGATCATGACCTGAGCTGAAGTCAGATGCTCAACCGACTGAGCCCCCGAGACGCCCCCCCCATCTGGTTGCCATTTAATTTGCACTTTCCTGATAACCTAGTGATGTGCATCTTTTCATGTGCCAATTGGCTCTTCATGTATCTTTTTTTGTGAAGCGTCTGTTCAAGTGCTTTGCCCATTTTAAATTTGAGTTGCTTCCTTTATTATTCAGCTATAAGAGTTCTTAATATAGTCTGCACACAAGGCCTCTGTCTTTGGTCAGATATATTGTGAATATTTTCTCCCAGTTTGTGGTTTGCCTTTTTATTTTAAGTGTCTTGTGAAGAGCAGAAATGTAAAATGTTGATGAAGTCCAGTTCGTCAATTTTTTTAAACATGGCACTTTTTGTATCCTAAGAAATCTGCCCCAAGGTTGTGAATGTTTTCTCCTTCTGAAAGTTTTAAGGTTCTGTTTAGGTCTATGGTTTATCTCAATTTAATTTTTGCAGACAGTATGAAGTGAGGATCTGGTTCATTTCTCTTCACGTAGGTATCCAGTTCCAGCACCATTTGTTGAAAAGACTGCCCTTTCCGGTTGAATTACTTTTGGCAACTCTGTTGAAAATCAGTTGACCATATATGCACGGGTCTGTTTTTGGACTCTCCGATTGGCTCCGTTGATTTGGTTGTTCTCCTTATGCCACACTGTATTGATTATGTGACTCTGTAGAGGGTCTTGAAAAATCAGGTACTATATACATGCTCTACTTTGTTCTTTTTTTTTTTTTTTTTTTTTTTTTTTTTTTTTTTTTTTGCAAAATTGCTTTGTCTATTCTAGATGTCTTGCAGGTCCATAAGAGTTGTAGAGTCAGCTTGTCAATTTTTACAAAAATATACTCAGATATTGTGATTTCATTGAATTTATAGATCACTGGGGGAAGAATTGACATTTGTGAACAGAGTGTATCTCCATTTAGTTTATTTGGTTGTTTGCTTATTTATTGACCTAAATAAAAGGTCTTCCCTCATTTCTCTTAACATATTTTGTAGTTTTCATAGGGGTCTTGCACATCTTTTGTTAAATGTATTGCTAATGTTTATCGCTGCTATTATCCATGGCATTTTAAATCTCACTAATTGTCTGCTGATGGTGTAAAGAACTGCAGCTGACTTTTGTAAATTGCCCCTATCTAAATTCACCTGTGTTGGTAGGTTTCCTGTAGATGGTTAGGGATCTCTACATAGACAGTCATGTCATTTGTGAACAAAGAATTTCTTTTTCTCATCTGTATGCCTTACGTCTTTTTCTTACCTTATTGCTGTGGGTAAGAACTGTAGATCAGTGTTGGATAGAAAAGTGAGGGCAGATGTCCTTGCCTTGTTCCATGAGATACTCTCTGGGGGCCACTGCTTGCTTAGTTCCTCATCACATTGGTGTTTTGGTAGATTCAGAGTTCCATGGAGCGCTTTCCATGTGACACAGATGATCTGAAACTAGAACATTATCCATTTAATTTTATTGTTAGCTTTTTGAAGGCTTTATTTTTAAGTAATCTCGACACCCAGTATGGGGCTCGAACTCACAACCCCGAAACCAGGAGTCTAACACTCCACTGACTGAGACTACCAGGCCCCCCAAGACCATTAACCATTTTAGAATCAACATGCTCGTTGCCATGAGCTTCAATAGGTAGTTGCAAAGATTACCTTAAAGAATAACAAGCTCCAGGTGCCTGGGGGGCTCAGTCGGGGAAGCGTAGACTGCTTGAGATTCTCTCTCTCTCTCTCTCTCTGCCCCTCCCCTGCTCATGCTCAAACACTCTCTCTCTCTCTCAAAATAAATAAACTTAAAGAGGGGTGCCTGGGGGGCTCAGTTGGTTAAGCATCCAACTCTTGATTTTGGCTCAGGTTATGATCTCATGGTTTTTGAGTTCAAGCCCTATGTCGGGCTCTGTGCTGACAGCACAGAGCCTACTTGGGATTCTCTCTCCCTCTCTCTCTCTCTGTCCCTCCCCTGCTCATGCATGCTCTCTCTCTCTCTCTCTCTCTCTCTCTCAAAATAAATAAATAAACATTTTAAAATAAGAATGGGCTCCAAAAATAGTGATTTTTATTTTTTTAATTTATTTTTTAATATTTTATTTATTTATTTTTGAGAGAGAGACAGCATGAGCAGGGGAGGGTCAGAGAGAGAGGGAGACATAGAATCCGAAGACAGGCTCCAGGCTCTGAGCTAGCTGTCAGCACAGAGCCCATGACGTGGGTCTCAAACTCTCAAACCGTGAGATCATGACCTGAGCTGAAGTTGGATGCTTAACCGACTGAGCCACCCAGGTGCCCCCAAAATAGTGATTTTTAAAAGAATATCATATACGCCATATCAGCTTTTCAAAGTGGCAACCTTAATGGACTTTGTGGTGTTTTCTGGGAAGAAAGATTTAAAAAAAAATTTTTTTTTTAACATTTATTTATTTTTGAGAGAGAGAGAGACAGAGCGTGAACAGGGAGGGGCAGAGAGAGAAAGAGACACAGAATCTGAAGCAGACTCCAGGCTCTGAGCTAGCTCGAACCCACAGGCGGTGAGATCATGACCTGAGCCGAAGTCGGACGCTCAATCGACTGAGCCACCCAGGCGCCCCTGGGAAGAAAGATTTTTTTTCTTGACAGACTCTTTGAAGCATTAGTAAAGCAATTTATTTTACATTGGGGCAGAAAGTATTTTTTTTTAAGTATTCGTAAGGGTTTTTTTAAACAGCTTTACTGAGATATAATGGATACACCATCAAGTTCTATGTGAAGGGTACAATCCTGCAGTTTTAGTATACTTACAAAATGTGCGACTGTCACCATAATCTAACTTGCGAACAAGCCATTTTCATCATCCCCAAAGAAAGCCCGTACCTGTTAGCAGTCACTCCCCATTCCTTCTCCCCGAGCCCCTGGTGGCTATTAATCTCCTTTTATTTTCTCTATGGATTCATTAGGCAGAGATTTTTAATCAGAATTTGTCGAATAGAATTCAGGGGATCCATAAACTTTGATGGGAATAGAAAGCACACATAAGCTTATTTTAATTAACCTCTGATTGAAATTTAGCACTTCCTTTAATTCTGGGCATAGGAAACAAGCCACGGGAGCACATAATACGTAGGACTGTGTCCCTGGTAGAGATCACATGTGGCTTCAGCTCACGTTACAGTCGTTACAGGTTTCTTGAGATACTTAGCACTAGCTCAGAATTACAGAATATTAGACCTGCTGCTAGATCTTATCATTTAATTCTTTACTAAAGAAAAGGGGTGCCTGACCGGCTCAGTCAGTAGAGCTTGCGATTCCTTATCTTGGGGTTGTGAGTTCAAGCTCCATGCTGGGCCTAGAACTTACTTAAAAAAAAAAAAAAAAAAAAAGACTTGGGACACCCGCCTGGCTCATTTGGAAGAGCATGAGGTTCTTGATCTTGGGGTGGTGAGTTGGAGCCCCTCGTGGAGTAGAGAAATTATTTAAATAAAACTTGAAAAAATAAAGAGTGCATATTATATCACAACCTTGTTAATATCTTGATAACCATGTTACTTCTGCTGTAATACAACTTACAGGTTCCTAAAAATGGCCACACAATGCAAAATTGCACAATAAAAACCACACCACTTAAAGGAGAAATGGGGTTAGGGGCATAACACTCAAAAACTTTGTCAGTGATACATTTTAAGTTTTTGTTTAAAGTTTATTTATTTATTTAGAGAGAGAACGAGCTGGAGTGGGACAAAGAGAGAAGGGAACAGAGGATCCGAAGCAGGCTCTGTGCTGACAGCAGAGAGCCCGATACAGGGCTTGAACTCATGAGCCAAGCCTTGAGTTCATGACCTGAGCTGAAGTCAGATGCTTAATGGACTGAGCCACCCAGGCACCCCAGTGATACTTTTTTTTCAAAAAGAATAGGAATGTAATAAAAATGATAGGACAGTTATTTTTAAATATTTGTTTGTGGGGCACCTGGGTGGCTCAGTTTGTTAAGCGTCCAACTTAGCTCAGGTCATGATCTCACAGTTTGTGGGTTTGAGCCCTGCATCAGGCTCTGTGCTGACAACTCAGAGCCTGGAGCCTGCTTCAGATTCTATGTCTCCCCTTCGCTCTGTCCCTCCTCTGCTCATGCACTGTCTCTCTCTGTTTCTCAATAATAAATAAATGTTAAAAATTTTTTTAAAAGATTTATTTGTTTACTTATTTATTTTGAGAGGGACAGAGACATTGTGAAAAGGGGAGGAGTAGAGAGAGGGAGAGAAAGAAAATCCCAAGCACGCTCCAAGCTGTCAGCACAGAGCCCCATGCTGGGCTCAAACTCACAAAACTGTGAGATCATGACCTGAGCCGAAACTGAGAGATGGATGCTTAACTAACTGAGCCACCCAGGTGCCCCCGGTAGGACACATTTATACATGTTAACTTGTTAAGAAATAGATAAATGCTGTAATAAATATGGCACTTTATCTTGAGAAAGATCTGAAGTTTGCATGTAGAATTGGATGTTGGGGAGATGATGGCTGGTGATTCACCGGGAAGGGGTAGGAAGGTAATCGGATGGGAAGCTGTAGCAGCAGATGTGGACAGGGTGACTTGTAACACACGGGGAAACTGCGGGAGCCTGGTGGATGTTTGAGGGGTGCATGTGTGTGTCTGTATTCCTGCATGCCACGGCTCAGGCCAACTGGGTACAATTTACCTGGCGTTTCTCGTGGACAAAGTTGCAGGTAAATAAATGCAAACTTCACATTAGGCCCAAATTGCTCCCTAATATATCAGCTGTGTTGGAACAAATTCATATTTTTCCAAAACAAGTGTTGTAGCAGAACTACAGAGAGAAGGGGAGAGAGAGACAGACAGACAGACAGACAGACACCCAAACAGGCTCCACACTGCCAGCATGGATCCAGATGTGGGGCTTGAACCCATGAATCGTTTGATCATGACCTGAGCCAAAACCAAGAGTCAGATGCTTAGCCGACTGAGCCACCCAGGTGCCCCTCTTTTGTAGGAATTTATGTCAAATTCCTATCTAAGATATAATTGATAGCTCCCTTGCTTTTATCCTCATAGCAAGGCTATGTATGTGTCTATACATGTATCTCCATGAGAATGCAGGTCACAGTGCATGACAGATTGTATACATGTCTTCCTCTCCTCTGTGAGCACCTTCAGGAACCCCTCATATTCACCTTGGCATTCCTAGTCATAGCACACACAGTGCTAGAGGATGCTCAGTAAGTACCTGGAATGGACCTGATCAGATAAAAGACAAAACCAGGGCACCTGGGTAGCTCAGTCGGTCAAGTGTCCAACTTCGGCTCAGGTCATGATCTGACAGTTCGTGGATTTGAGCCCTGCATCAAGCTCTGTGCTGACAGCTCAGAGCTGGGAGCCTGCTTCGGATTCTGCGTCGCTCTCTCTCTCTCTCTGATTTTCCTGCACTTGTGCTCTGTCTCTCTCTCTCAAAAATAATAAACATTAAAAAAATCTTAAAAAAAAGAAAAAAGACAAAACCGTAACCTCAGCTATAGAATGAAAAAATGTTAAAGCTGTTTGAGGTTGGTGAAAACTTGGTTTAAGAGAATTTTTGATCCAGAAAGACCTAGAAGAAGGTTAATCTCAACCTTTCATCTTACAGGTGAGAAAAAGTGATTAATTCTTTCACTTAACATTTCATAGCTAGAAAAATAATCGTTTGGATTTAGTTGGAAAAAATATTGGCTTCAGATGTAATAAATTTTCCAGAAGATTATTAACTAATTCTGGAAATGTTGAAAAAACAATATAATTCACAGAAATATACTTGGCAACATGCTTTACAAATTCCTTCCCTCTGGTCCTTGGAACTGGGTGTAGATAGTTACAGAAAAAGCAAATCATTTGTAAAAATTCTTTTTTTTTTTTTTTAATTTTAGAGAACGTACAAGCAGGGGAGTGGGGCAGAGGGACAGAGAAAAGAAAATCTTTAAAGTTTATTGATTTTGAGAGAGAGAGAGAGAGAGAGAGGCAGAGAGAGAATCCAAAGCAGGCTCTGAGCTGGCAGCTTGGAGCCCGACTTGAAACTCGATCCCGTGACCTGAGTGGAAATCAAGAAACAGACGCTCAACCGACTGAGCCACCCAGGCTCCCCAATTTGTAAAAATTCTTAATTTTTACAATAAGGAAGCAGGGTAAAATTCTAAGCAGCCTGTCTGCGTCACCGTTTTTTGGCATCTGTTGCAGAGAACAAGGGTCTTATTTCAAAGCCTTTTTCTCAAACACACTCTTAGACATCACTGGGGGAGCACACAGTGACTCAAACCTTCTGGCAGGGAACTTGGCACTGTTTCCTAAAAATTGCAGAGCTGAGCCTTTGACACAGTAGTGTTGCTGTGGGAATCTCTCCTACGAGGAGTCCACATGTGTATAAAGTGGCCTATGTACGTACAAGTGTCACATTACAGCATTGCTTTTTTTTTTTTTTAAGTTCATTTATCTTGAGAGACAGTGTGTACACAAGCAGGAGAGGGGCAGAGAAAGAGGGAGAGAGAGAATCCCAAGCAGGCTCTGCACTGTCAGCACAGAGCCTGGTATGGAGTCCAACTCGGGGCTCGAACCCACACAGCGTGAGATCATGACATGAACCGAAATCAAGAGTCGGACACTTAACCGACTGAGCCACCCAGGTGCCCCTGCACTTTGCTTTGTAGTAGCCAAAGTTCGGAAACTATCCCGAGTGTCCAGCAAAAGGGAGCTCGGGGAGTAGCGATGGTGTGCCCACACAGTGGAATATTACTTAGCCATAAAACAGAGTGAAGAAGACCTCAGACATGGAAATACTTATGGGATATATTGTTAAGTGAAAAGAAGCAAGATACTGAAAAGCTCATATGCTATTCTTTTTTTTTTTTAAATGTTTATTTTTGAGAGACAGAGACAGCGTGAGCAGGAGAGGGGCAGAGAGACAAGGAGACACAGAATCTGAAGCATGCTCTGAGCCGTCAGCTCTGAGCTCCACGCGGGGCTCAAACTCACGAACCGTGAGATCGTGACCTGAGCCGAAGTCGGACGCTTGACCGACTGAGCCACCCAGGCGCCCCTCATATGCTATTCTTCACGTGTATCCAAGGGGATGGGAATAAGAATATATATTATTTTGGGGGCACCTGGGTGGCTCAGTCAGTTGGGCATCTGACTCTTGGTTTGGCATAGGTCATGATCTCACGGTTCATGAGTTTGAGCCCTGGGACAGGCTCTATGCTGGCTGTGTGGACCCTGCTTGGGCTACTCTTTCTCTGCCTCCCCTGCTCACACATGCATGCCCTCTCTCTCTCTCCCTCCCTCTCTCTCCCTCTCTCAAAAATAAACATTAAAAAAAAGAAGATATATTATTTTTATTAAAAGCCCCAATAATTTTAAAAGAGAAAGAAGAAAAGGAAAGAAAGAGTAAAACACAACACAGCTGACCACATCACCTTGCCCCCGAGCAGGCTTCCTACATAGTCGAGGGGGGGAAACAGGGAGGGACTCCGCGAGTCCAGGGGACTGGACATTCTCGTCGCTAGCTCAAGACTGTCAGTGCTGCCGGGGTTCTTGAACTGTTTGTGTGGCAGGCCGGGAAAGCCTACAGATCCCTTTTAGAATGTTTTTAAAGGAATGAAACAAAATAAATCGTTTGTAAAATACAGAGGGAAGCTGTTTGAGCAGAGAGGAAGTGGCACGAGTGAAAGGCGGGAAGGTCTGGGAGCATTGAGAGGAACCTTAGTCCTGCTCAAATGTAGCCCCCTGGGGAGGAGGAAGAGGCTGAGGAGGTCGGCTTTCCCTGCAAGCTGAAGTCCAACACCTGTGTCTACCTCTGTCTTTCCAGGCATCATCCTTCTCTTTCCTTCTTTTTCATCTTCTTTTTAAAAATATACCTCCCAGGTGCGCCTGGTTGGCTCAGTCAGTTGATTTCGGTTCTGGTTCCTGAGATGGACTCCCGCATCGGGTTCTGCTCTGACGTGGAGCCTGCTTGGGATTCTCTCTCTCCTCTGTCTCTGCCCCTCTCCCGCTCGCATGCCCATGGTGTCTCGCTCTCTCTCTCTTTCAAAATAAATACGGGGCGCCAGGGTGGCTCAGTCGGCTAAGCTTCTGACTTCGGCTCGGGTCATGATCTCACGGTTCGTGGGTTCGAGCCCCATGTCGTGCTCTGTGCTGACAGCTCAGAGCCTGGAGCCTGCTTCGGATTCTGTGTCTCCTCTTTCTGCCCCTCCCCCACTCTCGTGCTCTGTCTCTCTCTGTCTCTCATAAGTGAATAAACATTATAAATAAATAAATAAATAAACAATAAACATTAAAAAAAAATCTCCCAGAACACCTAACAATGCTAACGAACCAATCCTCAGTAGGTACTTAGAATTAACAAGGGCACTTAGAATTGTTGATTCTTATTGATGACCATTGTCATCATTAGGGGCTCACGACATAGTACATGTTAAGGCTGACAGAGAGCCAGTTATATCTGGGTATTAGCTGATTGCCAGAGTTTAAGGCATAACACATATGGTAAAGCAAACAGAGCCTTCCAACTAGGAGATTAGAGACAAAAGGGCTCCACACATGAATAGGAAATCAGTACCTCTTTGCTGGATGGATGCTTGTTGTATGAAATTACTTCATTGTATTTCATTAATTCCTTAAGGTCTTTTAAAGGCATTTCTGCTTTATTTGTGTATTGTCTTAAGTATTGTCCAATTATTCTCTCCTGGGTACTAATTTAGAAGTTGTTTTATAGAATTTAGAAGTCTCAGAAGAGTCAGCTCAAAAAAATACCCCCCTTACTAACTGAAGAAAACAAAAGTCAACTTCAGTATTCACTGTGGCCATAGGTAAGTCACCTTTGTTTATCTCCCTTTATATCTCAATTGATATTTAATAAGTAACTTGGGAATGTTGACAATGTAGAGTCAAGGCCATGCATTTGTTTGACCTCTAATCCTTTCTCTTGTTAGATCTATTTATACATACCTTCTAAATTTAATCAGTAAAATGTCAGTTATTTGTATGAGAAATGCAGATCAAAAAGTTCTTGTTCTCAATACCTAGAATTTTAAGTACAGGGAAGTGAATACAGATAGCTTTCAAAATCAGAATCTGAATTAATATTTCAGCATTTCATCTTGATATCTGTCTGGAAATAAGTCTTTTCATGGGGTTTCAAGTTTTATAAAAACTTGACGGGGGCACCTAGCTGGCTCAGGCCGTGGAGTGTACAAGTTTTGATCTTGGGGTTGTGAGTTCGAGCCCTATGTTGGGTGTAGAGGTGACTTAAAAATAAAATCTTGAGGGGCGCCTGGGTGGCTCAGTCAGTTAAGTGTCCAACTCTTGATTTCACTCAGGTCATGATCTCTCGGTTCCAGGAGATCGAGCCCCACATCGGGGTGCAGAGTCTGCTTGGGATTGTCTCTCTGCCTCTCTCTCTGTCTCTCTCTCAAAATAAATAAATAAACTTAAAAAAAAAAAGAAAAAATCTTGAAAAAAAGGTTCATCGATGTAGTTTGCATTTTCTTGATTTGTTTCCTTCTGTTGAACCTACATTTCATGTGCAAAGTTTCTTCAGAATCCAGTCTGAGAAGTTAAAAGACATAATCATTTCAGATGCTTTCAGTGTAAGCAAGAACTCTGTGAAAGCCGTAAGCTCAGGGAGCCATCTCCCTGTCTCCTGTTCTCTTTCTCTCTCTTTGCTGAGAAGTTTTAATATGTATGGTATTTTGCATGACCTTATGTAGATAAAAAATCAGGGCGTACAGTTAATTTTTTAGAGACTGGGAATTAGAACACACTGCCCAGCGCTCTCCTTGACTTGACTTTATTCACTCTGTGTTTCCTTCCTGCAGAGGCCGATTTTCCAACTTTGGAAGGCAGGAAGCAGACATCAATACCTAATGCTTAACCTTGAAACAAAAAGAGGATTGTAATCCTTTGTAAGCAACATTTAATACCAAAGGGAAGCAGAAACCGAAAGTTAGTTTTTCAACATCTGTATTTTATTGGTTTTCAAGTTGACCGTTTTCATGTTGAAGAAATATTTTTTTATGTGTAAGCAATTAGACCTTATTGTGTATTGTCTATATACACGCTTGGAACTATGCTCAGAGAGAAAAAGACTTCTCTGTAAAGATGCAGACTAGAGTTAAGTACTAGAGAAGCTCTTTAAAAGTGTGAGCATCAAATCGAGAACCCCTGCTATAAAGTGCTATTTTCACCCTCTGATTTAAAAAAAAAAAAAAACACCTGTGTATGCATTTAAATTACAACCAACGGCTTATCGGAGACAGCTGCAAATATATGAGAAATAGTAGCCCTCTTTTGTGGCTTTCGCTCTGGACTTCGCTGTATAAAATAGACATAAAATGATATGATAGAATATATTTTTAACTGGAAAGTATCTCCTCAGCTACTGACAATTGAGGCCCTTCTGTCCCAAAGCTGAGCAGTAGGAGGTCCCATCTACTTAGACAAACAAAAGCTCGCTGGAAGATCAAGTTGTATGTGCGGTATTTTTTTTTATCATTAAAGACTAAAACACTTCCCTTTTAACTTGTAATTTAATTTTTTAAAGAATATAGTATGTGCATTTCTGTCCCTTCTAAGAGAATCGATCAGCTTCAGCCAATAAAAAATATTTTTAATAACAAAGAAAAATAACTTCCTTGGGTTTCTTTTTATGATACAGGAGCGAAATAAGGAAGGTTAGCTGCTTGAAACCGAACCTGGCAAGTGAATTTCCTCGGGAGTGGGAATGTAGTTTTTTTAAGCATTGCAGTTATCAAGGTTCTATTGTGCTGTATGAACGCCCCTTTGTTAAAGGTTTCAGCGCTACTTTAGAGATGATTTTCATGAGAGTGGAGGAGCCACCCCATCTAGCCTTTTTAATTAGGGTGCTGAAAAGAGAAATTGGGTGAGGTTCTGCCCAAGTTCTTTATAAATGCTTGCTTTCTCCCTCGGGCATGGCCGGCCAGTCTGTGCAGAGCGAGTCTGAGAAAGGTACAGTTGATTCTAGAGCTGTTGGAAACCTAAAATGTCCCCGGAGAGGCTGATTTCCAGCCCGAGAAATAAAATATGAAAATTTCTCCTTCTCTTTACATTAGGTACACGTCAGCCTGCCCAGTGAAAAGAGAAAGAGAACACTGACGAGATGCTAGTAAGTTGGAAAATTTCAGGGAACTATAGAATTTGAAAAAAGTGAAAAATTATTTTGTGGCTGTGTTTGAGGATTATCATATCCACAGTTCCTACCTGACCTCACCACGTTCCTGTGAATTACAGCACATATAACCCCAAAATGGGAAATCTTAATATTATCATTAACTTCTCTGTCTCAACCTAAGTTATTTAAATATGGGAGCGGTTTCTGTAGGGAGCCTCAGCCTCAGTATGTTCAAAAGAGTTGTGAGATAAAACTAGATTTGAGCATTCCTATTTTGTCATCAACGTTCTTCCATCTTATGAGGAGGCAACTAAATGGTAAAACACTTTGCCTGCCAGAAGCTACCTCAGCCATCAGAAGAGACTGGTGTAGGGGCCCCTGCATGGCTCAGTCGGTTAAGCGTCCAACTCCTGAATTTAGCTCAGGTCACGATCTCAGGGCTTGTGAGTTCGAGCCACACACTGGGCTCTGTGCTGACAGGGCGAGCCTGCTTGGGATTCTCTTTCTCCCTCTTTCTCTCTGCCCCTCTGCCACTCGTGCTTGCTCTAGCTCTCTCTCAAAAATAACTGAAAATTTGAAAAAAAAAAAAAAAGAGACTGGTGTAAGGGTACTTTTAGAATTTGTGGACAGATCTTCTAAACAGAAATAGAAATACTCCAAAAGAAAGAAATTCCGATTCAAGATTATATGTAAACACTATTAACAGTTTCAGCTAAAAAGTCGTAGTAGAAAAGCATGGAATTGAGAGGCTCCGTGGGGTAAGGTTGGTGCAGACTAAGAAACCAGACACATTAATCACAGCAGACAAGGTAGGTTAAAACCCAGAGTGGTTTTTGCGAGGAGTTTATCAAATGAGGAGGGCACATTAATCAGTCCTGTAAACGATGATTTCTGGGTTCTCAGCCAACATACTTGGGACATCTAACAACAACAACAATAAAAAAAACAAAATAATTTGAGAGCACACAGTAAGTACTGCTTTGCTGGCCGCTGGGGAGACAACAGTGAGCAAAGCAGACTGAATCCTTGTTTACAATGGAGGAGACAGACCTTAATTAGTCACAAATAGGTCATGAAAAACTGGTAAATGCTATGAAATAAACCTTTGAGCTACTGTGACAGCATACATCAGGGGCACAGGTCAAGGGTGGAGGCTTCAGTTCTTTCGTGAACTAAGAACTGAAAGATAAGTAGATGCTAACCAGCAAACAGGAAGAGGAAGAGCATTCCTGACAATGGTAACAGCATGTGCAAAGGCCCTGAGGTGGAAAGGAGCATGATGCATTTTCAGACCTGATGAACTAGGATGGCGCAAGATGAAGCTGGACCGAGAGGTTGGGGCCAGATCATACACACGTGTCAGTGAGATAATGTGGGGATTGCAGCCCCATCATTTCAGTAAGCCCAATGATGTAATCTCTACTGTTTATCTTCTTGGGGCTTCCTTGAAATGAGGTCTCATTCTTACCCCAAATCCTTTGTCTTCATAATAGCCTCCAGAAAGCATTAAACAGCCCTGGAGATACAGCAAAATGGCACCCCCATGCTGATGACAGGGAGAATTTCAGCCAACCAGTGACAGGGCCAGTACTAGAACCAGGTCTACTGCCTCAAGTGTGTTACCAGAGATGAGCGTCGACAAATTCAGAGGGGGAAGCTTATATCCTTGTGTCCCAGGCTGCTCATTTTATAAAAGCTAAGCCATATGTTGAAGTGTACCAAATTATGGGGGGGTGGGGGGTATTTACTCCTGTTTTCAGCCCTCGATTTCACACACACTTATTGAACACTGCTAATGTGCCAGGCACTCTGCTGGGCACTGAGGTTAAAAAACGGAGTAAAATGGGTGGTCCTTGCTCTCCAGGATCCCAGTAATAAACCATCCTTAAAAAGAGAGGTCGTTGGTTGCTAATGTTAAGCAACTGTGGCAGATGTTTCTAGACCCGGGGGGGTTGGGTTGAAAGAAGATGCTGTGTTAAGTGTGAAGTTCACAGGATAACTTGCTTTTGTTCAATGTGGGAAACGGAGTCTGAGAAACAGCTGGTCTGGAGCCAGCAAGCCCCTTTACGGTCTTTATCTGACCACAGCTGTTGAGTAGGGTGCTGGGGTTTAAAAATGAAATAGTCCATGTAAAGTATTTAGCTCAGTGCCTGGCAAATAATAAGCATCCGATAAATATTAGCCGTTGTCATTTTGGTGAAGACACTTCAGGCATTGCAATTAGGTAAGAGCACGGTTAATTTCTCTCTGGTGGAGTCAGAGGAGAGCCTCGTCGAACACAGCGTTGAGTACCCGCGTCAGCTGTGGGGCAGGCAGACAAGTTCCGGGAAGGGGGGCCACCGTCAGGCATGGCTCTCCCGCTTCAAGGGGGGTCCTGTATGGGTGACTTCACACCTACATCCTGAGAGGGAAACTGAGGATAGAAACGAAATGACCATTTGATAGCATACACTTGGGAGAACTGTGATTTTTTTTTTTTTTACTTCAGTCTTGTGACCGATCATTTAAAAAGCAAACCAATAACAATGTTTTTTCCAAGTCCCACACGACCCCCGGCGGCACGCGCTCTGATGGCCCAGCGCTGTGTTCAGATCTGTCCGCGGGCGGTCCCAGCCCTGCCCGCCCTCTCCCCCCGGCAGTTCCTCGCTCTGGCTAGGTGTCCGGATGCGGAGCCTGCAGTCTCCGAAGATTCACCCCACAGCTCCGCGTGGGGATGCACGAAGAGGGGAGAGCTTACTTGCATGCATTCTGACACATAAATCCATATAAGACTAAAAAGGGAACATACATCTCTAGTTGTGCTTCCATTGGTCAGATTCATTGAGGCCGAGTTTTCTCCACCGAGCCAGATTCCTGCTCCGTGTAGACGGGACTTAGTAAGTGCTGTCTGCAGGCTGTGGGGAAGGGACTCGGCGCCGGGAGGTGGGCCGAGGTGTGGAGGGGCCGGGGGGCCTCGGCCTGGGCTCCGCCCGGCGGGGGGGCGGGGCCGGGGCGGGCCGGGGGCGGGGCGGCGGAGGCGGGCGCCCCCCGCGCGCGGGGCCGGGCCGGGGAGCCGGGGCGGGGCGGCCGGGCGCCCTGAGGCGGCCTCGCGGTGCCTAGGCTGGGGCGGGCGGCGGTGACGCGCTCAGTCGCGCGGAGCCGGAGCCGGGCCGGGAGCGCGGACGGCGACGGCGGCAGGATGAACAGCATCAAGAGCGTGCCGGCGCGGGTGCTGAGCCGCAGGCCGGGCCACAGCCTGGAGGCCGAGCGCGAGCAGTTCGACAAGACCCAGGCGAGCGGCGGGGCCGCGGACGCGGGGGGTGGGGTGGGGTGCCCTTTCCCCCGTGCCCTGGCGCGCGCCCCTCAGGGCCTGGCCGGGCTCGGGCCGCCCCCGGCCACCTTGCGCCCCGGCCTCCGCCCCCCGCGCGCAGGTGAACCGGAAGCGCGCGCCGGCGGCGGGGCCGAGGGGGCCGGGGCGCCTGAGGCCGCCTGGGGACCGAAGTGGCTGGGCCCGGGAGCTCCGGGGGGCCGGGGCAGCGAGGTGACGGGCGATCCCGGCGGAGGGGGCCGAGGTGGCCCGGGAGCGAGGTGGCGGGCGACCCAGCTGCCGGGCGGGGGAGGATGCGGCGATGAGCCAGGTGGGGTCAGGTGTGCCCGGGCCTTGGTGCGCCTCGCGGCGGGGCCTGCCTGCGTGTCTGTGCCCCGGCCGTGCCGCCCCTCCCCGGCGGGCTCCTGCCACCTTCTTCCAGGCCGCGCGAAAATGCCCCCAGCTCGCGGAGGCAGCGCATTTCCTTGAAGGAAACTCCCAGTTTCCTCCTCGCCCGAGCTGTTTTCCAGGGCCGCACAATATCTTATTATATGTTGGGCGAAAAGTTTCACGTATGTAGCCAGACTTGTTTGCCCGAGCGCTGGCCCACATATAAATAGGTTCACACCCCCTTATTAAATACCGGCGCCTGACAGACAGAAACTTCCTTAGGGCTCCCTTCCTGCACTTCCCACGCGCCTATCCTGGGAAGGTTATTTTCAAAATTCAGCAATGGCGCGGGTGTGTGTTTGTACATGTGTTCCCGCTGAGAACACAAAACCAGTCGCTGCTGTGCTTCTGGCTTTCTGTTCCTTTTTATTTTACAAATACTGAGGTGTTCTACTGCCTGGGGGGAGGGGAGAGCACACTCATTTGCCAAAATAAGTCAACCAAGACTGAAATAGCAGAAAAATGTTACTTTAGAAATAAAGGAAGCCGAAAGGACCCCTCGTGGCCCTGTCTGAAGCGGTGTGGTGACATTTGTGGCTGCTGTAGCAAGTTCCTTCCCACCTGTCCCTGCCCGGAGCAGTGACTTCCGCGGTTGCTTTCAAATCAAGTGTATCTACATGCAGTCTAGAACAGCTTTCATTTTGAAATAAGGAAAACTCAGGGCGACCGTCTAACCTTGGTGCTTATGATTTACAGTGAAAACGATAATAAAATTTGGGGACCTCAAGGCTTTATGAAAGCTGAGTGCTGGAACCCACCTGCCTGAAAATTATTAATTTATCCTCGTGATCATCATCATCTGGCCTCTTTTCATCGGGGGCAGCCCGTCATAAAAACAGATGCATTTAATTTAAAGTCATTAATACATAATTGTGTCGGGAGCATGTGCAAAGATTGGAGAGGAAAATTTAATTGGCAGCTAGAATCTGGGTTTTGTCGGAAGATTTATTTATGCACTGATTTTTAGATTTTTCTCCCCATGCTTTTGAGGAGCTTTAAGGAGATCTGATTGCCACAGAGAGGAGATGGAATTTAAAGGGCCAGTTTTAGTGATCTTACTCTTTAAGTAATTATAAGTCAAGGGCAACTTTAATGTCAAAGAGAAAGAATCCTACATTTTAGTGGTTGGTTTGGTAAACAAGAAAGTGTTTTGTTTTCGCTAGGTGGGTTTTTCTTAGGAGTTGAGACGGTTACTTAATAATGAATGACTTCGTAATGGACGAATCTCATAGGATTTACCCTTTTTTTTCTGGAAAGATGGAGTTTGGATTCAGCATCTAGGTTTGCTGGTCTTCAGAGTGGCTTATTGAGTGCTGTAGGATAAAGGTTTTTTGCATGGTTAATATTTAATTAGCTCGGTCCCAGAAATATCTAGTGAGCTGCCAGCCAGGCCCCATTGGTGGAAAGGACCCAGAAAGCTGACGTTGGGGCTTACGTGTCTCCTTGTGGACAGGAAATAGCACGTGCACTTCATGGGCCCACCTTCCCTTTGGAACACACTGCCTCTGTCTTCATGTTGACCGCTGTGCCCTGGGTTTTCGGGGGAGCACTTTCGCTTGCTTGGAATTTGTCATTACCATCTCCCAGCCTCACCTTTGTCCTTGGGCTCCTGGATCAGGAGTAGGAAAAATGCTTCCATATTAGCTTTCCTGACAGGCCACGCCCTGTTTTGCGAAGGTCCCTTCCCCACCCCAGTCAGGAGTGTTAAGGGAGCGCAGTCCTGCCTCCTTTGTGTGGCTGGTGCTTGTGGTTGTTGCCTGGTGTGTGTGAGTGTGTGGCTGCTGTAGCAAGTTCCTTCCCATTGTGAGTGGGTGTATAATCCCAGGGGAGCGTCCATACAGCTGGTCTATTCTTCCCTGGGACTTTAGCCCTTTTGGGGATAAAACCCCTTTTCAAAACAGATGACACCAGAGTAGTGGCTTTTCGTTGCTGTAACATTCTCGATAGGGAATACTACAGAATACTGCAGAATACTGCGTACCTGCACTCTGAACCTGAAAAGAGCCTGTGGCGTTAGAAAGAGGGCATGTCATGGAAAGCACTTAGGGACAGGTAGACGGCAGTGCTGCTAGCCTGTGTCCCTGGGCCAGCCGCTTAACTCGTGAATCAGTTTCCTCATCTGTATAGAGGTATTGCACCTGCCTCCTATGGCTGTTTCAAGGTATAGAGGAACACTGAGGTAGGCTGCCCCTCGAAGATGGCCACGTCCGAATTCCTGGGACCTGTGAATACGTTATAGTGAGAAAATGCTCATCAGCTGACCTTAAAATAGGCCCATTATCCCGGGTTTGCCAGGTGGGCCCAGGCCTTGAAATGAGGGAGAGGGAGGGTCTGGCAGGAGGAGTCCTTGTTGGCTTGGAGATGGCAGAAAGGGCCCCCCCCCCCCCCACTGCCGAGGACCTCGGGCGTCCCGGAGAAGCTGGAGAAGGCGAGGAACGGAGTGTCTGCAGAGCCTCCAGAAAGAAATGCCAGGCTGCCGGCGCCTTGATGTTAGCTCCAGAAGACCCGTGTGGGGCTTCTGACCTCCGAAACTGTGAGATGATAAACGTGTGTGTTGTTTGAAGGGGCTGTTTGTGGCGATTTGGTACAGCAGTTAACAGGCTGCTAGTACACTCGGAATGCAAAGCCCGTGGTGTGGTGCTCTGCAAACAGCCAGCTGTCTTCCTCCCCTCCTTCCCCGCCCCCCAATAAAAGCTCTAACATTTGAGAACGAGTTCAGAACTTCCACTAGAGAGGAAACCCATCTTTGAGGCGTATCGTGGACGAAGACTCCGCAGATAGGAAATGCTAAGCTTCAGATTTGCTTTTTCCTTATCTGTGAGTCGCTGTGCTTCTCTGGGGCTTAAGCCTCTGCAAGATAAAGAGCTGGACCCCAAAAGCTTCTTCTCAGGTCAGGACAGCGAGGGGCCACACTGCTCGGTGAGCCGAGCCTCGTGGGTGAGTGTTAAACCGAGACGTAAGACTGCCCAGGTGTTAGGGGTTTCTAGTCGGGAGGGCACCGTGTGGGTGGGTGGGCAGGAAGCAGGCAGGAAACAGTTCATAGGGCCAGTCTTCCAGGTCAGTGACCCACCCCCTCAGCAGCCCCCCGGGGAATCAAAATCTTGTGAAGAGTCATGCTTTTCAACATTCAGGACCTGTCAGCCCTGGATCATGTTAGAGCAGAGCAGTCCAATAGCGACAAAATACGGATCTCACGTGTCATTTTAGATTTCCTTGTAGCCACATTGGAAAGTAAACAAACAGGTGAAATTCATCTTAATCGTGTATTTTATTTAACCCAGTGTATCCAAAATGTAACCATTTCAAAGTATAATCATTGTAAGACTTCTGAATGGGATATTTTACATTCTTTTCCTCCTTTTTTCCCCTTTTCCTCCTTTTTAAAAAATGTTTTATTTATTTTTGAGAGTGAGAGAGACAGAGCACAAACAGGGGAAGGGCAGAGAGAGAGGGAGACCCAGAACCTGAAGCAGGCTGTCTGTGCTGACAGCTCAGAGCCTGACTTAAGGCTCAAAGTCACAAACTGTGAGATCATGACCTGAGCCGAAGTTGGACGCTTAACTGACTAAGCCACCCAAGGGCTCCTCCTTTTTTTTTTTTTTTTTTAATTTAAAGTTTATATTTGATAGAGAGTGTGTGTGCATTTACACGTGAGCCGGGGAGGAGCAGAGAGAGAGAGAATCCCAAGCAGGCTACGAGCTCCTAGCCCAGAGCACAATGTAGGGCTTAAACTCACGAACCGTGAGATCATGATCTGAGCCGAAATCATGAGTTAGATGCTTAACTGACTGAGCCATTGAAGATAAGTCTTCAATATCTGTTGTGTGTTTGACACAGCACATCAGTTTGGGCTCATAGCTTCGAGTGCTCAGTAGTCACACATGACCAGCAGCTACCTGTTAGGGCCCCCCAGTATTAGAATCACTTGGGGGGGTGTCTTTAAAATGTTAGTGTGAAAGTGCCGGAGATCTTGCCTTGATAAGTCCCAGGCATTGGTCTTCTTTTTTTTAAACCAGGAGTTATTTAGAATCTCCTTTATATTTTTTTAATGTTTATCCATTTTTGAGAGCAAGAGAAAGACTGAGCATGGGGGGGGGGGGAGAGAGAGAGAGAGAGAGAAAGACAGACACAGAAGAATACAAAGCAGGCTCCGAGCTGTCAGCACAAAGCCTGATGCAGGGCTGGAACCCACAAATCGCAAAATCATGACCTGAACCGAAGTCGAATGCTTAACCGACTGAGCCACCCAGGCTCCCAGAAACTCCTTTAGAATCTTTGCTTGAGTTGGAGTTTGAGAGCCGTTCTCAAATATGCAGTATTCTTTCTGACTCTGATATTGCACAAGTTGGTCTCTCTGCCCTGACTTCCGGTCCTGCTGGTGCCCATCACCCCCTCTGTGGAGTCTCCTCTGACTGGCAGACACTTAAGCACATCCACTTTTGTGTCTTTTCTATTGCTTATGAACGCTGTCGTATTAAAAAAAATTTTTTTAATGTTTGTTTATTTTTGAGATAAAGAGAGATAGCACAAGTGGGGGAGGGGCAGAGAGTGTGGGAGATAGAATCTGAACCAGGCTCCAGGCTCTGAGCTGTCAGCACAGAGCTGGACTCGGGGCTCGAACTCATAGCTCGAGCTATGAGTGGGACACTTAACCGACTAAGCCACCCAGGTGCCCGTCTTTTTTTTTTTTAAGTTTCTTTATTTTTAGAGAGAGAGGGAGAGAGGGAATCCCAAGCAGGCTCCACACTGTCAGCACAGAGCCCGATGCAGGGCTCGAACTCACGAACCAGATCATGACCGGAGGCAAAACCCCACTTAACCGACCGAGCCACCCTGGCCCCCCTCAACGCTGTGGTATTCTAACACTCTACGTCACTAACCCCTTTTTGGGCCTCATTTAAACATTTACCAAAAACATTTCCCATGGCCTCTGACTTTGGGAAGAACTCTAAACCATGTGGGGGACAACCAGAGCTCTCCCATTTCGGTCCCACTGTCGTGGGGGGGACACGAGGTCCCCGCGTTCAGGCACAGTGCCCGGCATCTGGTGCAGACTGGTTGAATGGCTGAAGAAGGAGGTGAGCCCAGGCGTTCTGAAAAGGAGGGAAAGAGGCCGGTGCACAGCCACCCGAGGGTGCTGCTCCTTGCCCAAGTCTGGGTCAGCTGGGGTGGGTCATGGGTGGTGAGCTGTGCCCTTCCTGCCGTGTGCACTGCTGTCCCACGCCAAGACGCCCTCCCCTTGGTGATGCTCAGGTAGGCAGCTGACTTCCTGAGTCCCTGGGCTGCCAGGATCCCCCAGAATCTCCCTCTGCTCTCTGGGCATCAGGTGGCCTGTTGGTCCAGGTTGAGGTGGGGATGGGGCTGCTCATCCTTCCCTCTCCCCTTCCTCTTGTTGATGGCCACCTGCCCCCATGACATGTTCGTGAGGACCGTTTACTGTGTGGCTTTTGCCTGGTGCCTTGGGGTGTGCCCCAGGGAGGTGAAGACCTCCCTTGCCCTCTCCTAGAGTTTCTGTCTCCGAGAAGAAGGCCAGGCGCGCTCTGGCAGAGCCGTTCAGAGCAGGACTTGCTGCAGAATGGATGCAGCCCTGCACACGTCCGGGGTTGCCTGGGAGGGTTTGTGGTACTTTATAGCGCAGGACGGCCTGGTGCCAAGGCAGCTGTGTGGCAGGTGCTTTGCTGTGTGAGGCCCGGTGTCCCCGTTGGGTTGTCCCTGGGCCCCTGGTGTAGCTCTCTGTAGAGGGGGCGCGAGGGCTGTTTGGAAGAGTTGGCCTGTCTGCAGCAGGGGTGGGTGGATGCGGGTCGGTGGGGAGCAGCCTCTTCCTGGGAGAATGAGCCTCCAAGTGCTCACGCTCCAGAAGCACTTCCCCTTCTCCGGGAGGCCCTGGGAGGTTGGGGGAAGCCCCAGAGAGGTTGGGGGGAAGCCAGCGCCTTGCCCCCAGGCCAGCATCCCAGGCTGCCCCGGCCAGGCCGCTTGTGAACGAAAGCCACCTGGGTGCTGGTTTGTTCAATCCCACAGCTGCGTTGGAAACTCTGGAGTCGAGGCCGGTTTGGCCGAGGGTCAGGGAAACCCGGCCTGTTAACCTGAGACACTTGGCGCAGAGGGTGGCGATGCCTTCGTCAGCTGGGCCAAGCTGCCGGTGATGGCCTTCCCCCTCCCTTGTTCTCAAGGTGGACTCAAATATCCCCTCATTTGTGAAGCCGTCAGCCACTCACCGCCCCCCTGCACAGCCTTGCCGAGCTTCCCCGGTTCTCCTGACCTAAACACCCTGTCCCGTCTCTGTCCGTGGCAGCCGTGCGGGTGGACATGTGTGCAGGGCCCCGCGATTGCATCGCTTCCCCCTCTGAGCCCCTGAGTACTACCCGCCGAACCCCGAGAGCCTCAGGCAGGACCTTGTTGGCTCCTCTTACGTCCTGGCGCCGAGGAGCACAAGGCTCAGGAGACACCCTTGCTGTGTGTGTGCTGAACTGGAGGCCATGGGGCAGGCGGGTCTCCTTTCTTTGACGCTTGTCACTTGGTGAGACCTGAGAGACCCAAGGCACCCACCACAGGGAGACTGAGCCCACAGAGAAAAGTTCAGTCCAGGCAGGATTATGTCTTCTCTTTTTGAAATAAACACACTCCTCAAACTGCAGCCGGTTCGCCTGCCAGGGGGTGACTCAGCCCCCTGGCTTGTGGGACAGACAGGTCTGTGGAGTGATCTCACCGGGCCGAGGAAGGAAGCCGCCCAGGCCGGCTCCCTGCCCATTCAGAGGCAGCCTGCGGAGGCGGGACTCGAGGCTGCGTCATCCTCCTTTTTGCATGTCACCTGCAAGGCCCTGGGGAGGAGTGACAATGGGGCCGACAGCCACTTGTTAGCTGCATCCCTTCCCGGTGAGAGGGAAAACCCTCCCTGGCCCACCGCCCTCTGGAGGGGAGGTGTCGACAAGGCCCTGCCCTTCCATAAACTGGGCGATAGCAGGGCCAGGACCGAGTGGGGACTACATGTGGACGACCAGAGATGCCAGTTGAGCTGTTGAAGGAATCGGGGTAGGACCAGTGTTGTGTCACTAACTTCCCAGCTGCCAAATTTAGCAAGCTGCCCGGCACCTCCCCGCCCCACATGTGACCACATCAGCTCAGCTGCAGAAATCCTGTGTTTGCCTTCGGCAGAGGCGTTTGAGATGGCAAACGCTTTTGAATGAGGTCTCTCTGTCCTTCAAACAACTCTTTGGAGATGCTAAAGCAGAATAACCCACCTCTCTGCCAGTCCCCGTGCCTTGGCTCTTTGAAGGACATTTCTGTGCCCCATGGAGTGCCTCTGTGAAGTGTCATGATAACAGCACAAGGAAGCTTAAGTCTGATTCATTTCAGGATTGATTTTAAGAATAGAAATTGTTTTATAGTTGCTTTTACTATTTAACTAGTGGTTAAATTATTAGCTGGAGACAGACACTCACTGCCTTGAATTTAACCAGAACATATATGTGAAAGAGCTTTTGTTCATTCAAGTGTTCACTCTGACTCATCCAATAAAGATTTATTGACCGCCAGGCACGGGTTTGGGGACTGGAGATACAGCAGGGAGCAGGACTCACAGAGTCCCTTGTGCTGTGGCCATCTGTTTGGGGGTCAGAGGTAAAAGCTGAGACTAAGTGGTAAACAAGACGGTTTTGGATAATAAATGTCTTCGAGGAAGTAAATAGGCTGCTCTCTGAGGAGGGTGGTTGGGGAAGATCGTCCAGGAAGAAGCATTTAGTTGAGAGCTGGGTGATGGGAGATGTGCCCAGAGGGTGGGACCTGGCTTGCCCTGTGCGAAAGAAGAGGGGGAAGTGTGTGGCTGAAACACAGCAAGGTGGGTTTTTTTAAAATTTTTTTTATTGTTTATTTACTTTTGAGAGAGAGACAGAGATGGAGTGCGAGTGGAGGAGGGGCAGAGAGAGAAGGAGATGCAGAATCTGAAGCAGGCCCCAGGCTCTGAGCTGTCAGCACAGAGCCCGACGCGGGGATCGAACCCACAGACTGTGAGATCATGACCGGAGCTGAAGTTGGACGCTTAGCCAACTGAGCCACCCAGGCGCCCCACACAGCAAGGTGTTTTGGACAAGCTTTATGCATGTTTGCATTCTAGAAGACCCAGGGGTTTTCATTCTTGCTTCCCAGACGTGGAAGCCTCTGTCTGGAAAGGGGAAGTTTCTGAAGTGAAGGCTTTCCATCCCGTAAGATGGCATGATGTGACTGTGTGTGCAGGCTGGAGGGCAATAGCATCACTGGTCAGGCCGGTGAGAAGACCTGTCTTTGTCCCCAGGCACCGGGTCTCCTGGCAAAGGTGCCTGTAGGATGTCTGATCTCACAGAGGACAGCCAGGGCTGTGTCCTCTGCAGCCCCTTAGCCCCTTGCCGAGCGAGGACTGTGGGTTTGCAGAACAGTGTAACTGGGGGCGGCTAAGTGGCTCAGTTGGTTGAGCGTCTGACTTCAGTTCAGGTCATGATCTCACAGTTTGTATTGAGCCCCACGTCGGGCTCTGTGCTGACCGCTCAGAGCCTGGAGCCTATTCGGATTCTGTGTCTCCCTCTCTCTCTGTCCCTCCGCCACTCATGCTCTGTCTCTCTCTCTCTCTCTCTTCTCAAAAAATAAGTAAAAAAAAAAATAATAATAACAACAACAGTGTAACTGATGTTGGTGAACATTGGGCTGAGGAGCTGTGGCTCTGTGAGATGCCCACACTCTTGTTCTGTCCTCCATGGCTGTCTCCTCCCCACTGCCCTCCTTGACTGTGTGGCTCTTCCCAAACTTCCCGGGCCCCCCTTTGCTCTTTGTGAAGCCCCACAGCCACTGGGGCAGGGACTGGGTTGCTGTCCCTGGCAACTGCCGACTGGAGTTTCCAGGCTTGGTCATCTGGCTTTGCTGTCTGGAGTCCCCACCAGGCACCCAGCCTCTCAGGTGCCACCTGCTGTGGCTCTAGTCCTGGCCTGACTGCCTCACGGGTTTCCTCTTTCCCGAACCAGCACCTGCTGGGATGTTTCCTGGTGCGTGTCCCTGCCACTTGCTCATCCAGGGACGGGTGTCATTGGCCGCTCTTTCCGGCCTGGTCCTTGGATTGTCTCCCCAGGCTTCGCTTGTCCTGGCTGCCGGACAGAAGCTGCCCTGGGAGGGAGCCCGAGTGAGCGGAGATGAAGGTCAGCCCAGAGTCCGAGGCCCTCGCTCACAGGAGTGGGGAGCCATGGGGGTACATGAGCTTCTTTGTGCTGCCGCCCCGATGCTGTTATTACCCGAGGCTTGAACAAATCCCTGATCCAGAATGTGTGTCCTGACTTGGAGTTGGGCCAGGTCCTCCCTGAGCGGCAGCGGCCCTGGGGGTGCTGGGTTCCTGTGGTAGGACAAAGAAGGATGTCTGTTGACGCACTGCGGCCCAACCTCCCTCCTCCGGGACCCGGTGGTGGCATGATGGCCGAGAGGACAGCCTCCAGAGCCCGGCAGCCTGGGCCCAGTCCTGCAGATGCCCTCTTGTGCGAACAGGGGGGAGGGAGGGTTGTGTGAGGGTCAAGTCAATATGCAAAGCACTTAGAACAGTGCCTGGTAGGGCAAAAGCACTTGGTCAACATTTTATTATTATGACCTTGGCAAGGGATGACCTTTAAGGCTCAGTTTTCCTCATCTGCCTCCTAAAGTTACTTAGGAGATTAAATGAGGTAATACAGGCAAAGTGCTCAGCACCCAGCCTGGCACATGGCTGAACTTGATAAAAATCATTTTATTATCAAGTTATTGAGCCTCGTTTGCTGTCGTTGTGAATGAAATGCACCTTTTATCAGCTTCCCGGTGCTGGCGATACTGCTTCTGTCTCCCGAGCATGCTGGAGCCTTCCCCATCCCTTAACCTGTTCCCATCTTGTACCCGCCTCTGCCCTTCGGAAGGTCGGGCCGCTCGCCATCCAGACACGGGGTGCAACAAGTGGAGGGTTGCAGGCGAGGTGGCTGCCCAGGGCCTGGGGTGTGGACTTGTTGGCTTTTTCCAGCACAGAAAGGGCAGCAGTGGCCTGAATGCCCCTGGAACCATTCACTGTCTCATGCTCCCTGGTCTAAGAAACCTGTCTCTGCAGACCCTCCAGCTCCCACCAAAGGCCCCCTGGGCCTTCCTGGGGTCTCACGGCTGCCCTGGAACTCCGCACTATTCTTGACCTGCTTTCCTACAGTGGGGAGAACCACTTCCTGCCCCCCCATCCCAACCACTGGAAGGTAGAGGGAACTGTTCCCCCTTTTCCCCAGGAGTCAGATAAGCAGACAGATCTCCAGATGGTCACCACCTGCCCTCCCTCCCACCCCAGGACCCTTCTCTCTAGCTCTGGGTTTTCCACCCGGACCCTGAGGCCCTGATCTATCCATCCCACTCTCGGCTGTTTCTCTCCATGACAATTGATCCCGCCAGCCATGAGGGATTAAATTTGCTGTTGTCAGAGCTGCTCGGGTAGTTCTGGCCTAGGTAGCTGTACCAGCGCAGGAAGAAGCCTATTTTTCAGGCTGGCAGGCTGGGGAGAACCCACATGGCGGTGCTGGGTTCCCCTCTGAATTTTCCCCCAGGAAAATTGAGGGCTGTTGAGAGGATACCCTGCTGTGTGGACAGAAGTGTTGCCGTCAGAGCTGCCTTGAGACTGTAAACCCTAGAAGCTGAGCTGTGTCACAGTCGCCCAGCGTAGATCCCAGGGCTAAGAACCCCGAAGCTCTTCCCACCCCTGCAACCCGCTCAGGCCAGGCCAGGGAGGCAGACGGACATCCCCGGAGACTGACATCCCCTCCTGGGACGAGGCTTGGCTGCTGTGCCTGGTAGGAAAAGCGAGGCCCTGTGAAGTGTGCACAGACTCTCTCTGTGTGAACACTGTGCCTCCTTGTGAGGCTTCCCGACTCACACATCTGCTGCCCTGCACACAACGGGGCCGTGTTCCCACCCCAGGAGGGACCCTGTTCCTGCAGCCAGCACTGGGAGGGCGGGTGGGGAGAGAGGAGGAGCCTGATGCCCAGACCATGCCGTGTACCCAAGGCACCACATCTTCCTGGGGCTCCCACTTTGGGAAACCTTTCGTGTGCGAGGCACCATCTAGGGGCTGGGGGTACAGCAGCGACCAGAGAGGCAGAACCACTTCCCTCGTGGCTTTTAAAAAAAAAAAAAATTTTTTTTTATAGTTTGCTTATTTTTGAGACAAAGAGAGACAGAACACAAGTGGGAGAGGGGCGGAGAGAGAGGGAGACACAGAATCTGAAACAGGCTCCAGGCTCTGAGCTGTCAGCACAGAGCCCGACGTGGGGCTCAAACCCACGAACTGTGAGATCATGACCTGAGCCAAAGTCGGACACTTAACCGACTGAGCCACCCAGGTGCCCCCTTCTCTCATGGCTCCGACATTCGGATAATAGACAAATAAGGAAGCCCTCCTTGTTGGGGTGCTGAGTAGCTGCATACATGGAAGAGCGCTAATCAGGGGAGACTGAGACAGGGTGGCAGCAGGAAGGGGACTGGGGAGCAGAGACCCAAAAGGGGTGGGGGTGGGGGGGCTCTTTCGAGGCGTCCAGTGCCCAGCAATGAGCAGGTGCTCAGTATACGTTTGGACCGTAGGTGAAGTAAAGGCTGTGTTGAGTGACTGGGGGGAGGGCTGGGAGGTGGGACGGCCTCACCCTGGCGCCACCCTCCACTCAGCCACGGACCCCTGGCTCCTGCCCTCCTGCCGCTGAGGCTGCATGCAGCCAGCCTCCTCCCTGCCCCCTCCTTGCTCAGCGGAAAGGGCCGCCTGCCCCACCACTGCCCTCCCTCCCTAGCCAGCCTGTGCCTTTAGGGCGCGCCTCTGCTTCTGCTCTCCAGCTGCTGGCGCTGGGAGGGGGAGCAGTTACTATGGGAGCCCCTGCAGCTTGCTCTGACTTGAGGTTGCATCTCTGCATCCACAGCCTCCTCCTGGGCCTGTTCTGCATGTGTCGCTTCAGCTCTGCTTTTGCCCGGAATCTTCCAGATCAGGCTAGACCAGGTAGCAGTCATCAGAAGAGCCAGCTCAGGTGTCAGGGCAGCTGGGGGATGGAGTTACACCCCCCAAGAGACCGGGTGCTCCTGGCTTAGGAGCTGGCAGCTGCTTGCTGCTGGGGGAGGTGTGGCCCTCACACCCTTGGCCTGTGCACGGCCACCCCTGCCTGCCCCTTCCCAGCTCTGTGCCCGTATGGGAGGGACGCTGTGCAGCAGAGTCGCTAAGGACACAACAGTCAGCCAGACCTGGATTTGCCGTTAGTAGCCGTACAGACAGGATGCCTAATCTCTCTGTACCTCCGTTTTCTCATCAGGAAAGTGGGCTCATGCCCACTTCCCATGGCTGTTGCTGGAGATGTGTCGCCTATGCCTAAAATAGTGTAATCACCCAGGAGATGGCAGTTGGCAATCTTCATTGTCGCCACCACTGTGGTGGACAAGGTCTGCCTGGGTGGGGTGTGGTGGTTACCTGGGGCAGGGAGAAGTAGGGCCTGCGCTCGGCGCCTCTCCCAGCAGCTGCTCAGTGATGCTTGCTGAACAAAGCCAGGTGCTGAGGCCTCAGGGAGGCTGTGCTGGCAGAGGGTCGGCAAACAGATGACCAAGGGAGCCTTCCAGGTCTGGCTCACTGTGGCTTTGGGAATAAGACATACCAGAGCCTGTCTGGGTTTCTCTCGGGACCCGGGGATGGGACACAAGGAGAGTGGCCCCCGAGGGACCCGGTGTGGGGTCAGCACTCCTGTGTCCTCATGAGTGGGGCCACGGTGGGCTCTGTGGTGGGAGGGCTGGGCCGGGTTCAGCAGCTGCATGCCTGATGGGAGAGGCCTGCCTTCGCCCCTGTGGGGTTGCTTTTCTTATGGACTGAGGGAACCTCACAGCCTTGCCAAGTAGGCCCGAAGCCGGTTCACGGTGGACGTGTGCCGAGGTGAAACCGCCTCCTCACCAGGCTGGGCATTTATACCGAGCGGATGCTGGAGGCGGATTGAGCGGCAGCCTCTAGGCTAAGAAGAAAGCAAGTGTCGGGGCTGCCACATGGGGCTCCCTCTGCCCTGTCCCCTCCCCACTCCTGTCTGAGTCAGGCCACCATACAAGTACGTCCTATTGACAAGGCCTTGACCTGCTGCCGCGGGTCCCGGGCTGCAGGGTGAGAGCACATGGCAGCCCCAACCCTTGCTCAGCCATTGCAGGTCCTAGCAAAGCCTTGGGGGCAGGCTGCTGTGGGCTCTGGTGAAGGACCAGTGGGAGACAGAAGGATCGTGTCCGTAGGTTTGCTGGGGACCTGCTTGTCGCTCCCGTTAGTGGACCCGGGCGGCTCTTTTCCAGCCACAAACCTTGATGTCCCCAGCTCAGTGCGGGGCAGCTGGACAGGGGCTTGAGGAACCTGCCCACAGGGGGAGGAATAAAACACACCCCTGAGTAAAGCTGGGGCTGGCAGTAAGTGCCGGGGCCCTTTGGTGAGGGAGCAGTCCCATCCAGGAAGCCTCGGGCTGCAGGGGCCCTGAGCTAAGGGGGAGGGGACAGGACCCCAGCAGGTGGACATGGGTGAGGACCTCTGCCCACAAATGACATGGCTGCTTGCTCAGTGCCCAAGTGAGAGCAGGTGTGCTGAGCAGATCCCCCCACTTCCCATCACCCCCAGTCGGGCCACAGTCGCCATCTGCTTCATTGAGAGTGGGCACTGAGTCAGGACTTGTCCGCATCCAGGAGGGAGATGGCCTGTGTGGCAGACGGGCCCAGGACCTGGGTTTGTCCTGTGTTTCCATGTAGTGGCTGTGTGGCCTTGCCCACAGTAACGGGGAGCGGAGGGGGGTGATACATGTCTTCACGGAGCATCATGAGGGACAGGGTGGAGGATGCCACGTTGTTGCTACTGGCTGCTCCCCCTGGGGCCCAGAGGGGCTCCCTTTCTGGGGTGAGCTAAGCACTCACAGGTGTCTGCCCAGAGGTGGCCTCCTACAGCCACCAGCCAGCCTCTTATTTCCTAGCCCCCAGAAGGCTCGCAGGGGCGTTTTGGCGTCAGGTGTTAACTCATTTTCAGCTGTACATGTGAAGCGAAAGGAAAGTTTTCAGAGCTCTGGTTCGCGTAGGTTGAGAGAATGTCCTTTTCCTCTTCATCTCCACACCTGCCTCTGACAGGAAGAATCCATCCTGTGTCTTCTGCGGAAGTCTGCCTGGTGGGTTTCTGAACTCTGCCTCCTCTGTTCCCTCTAGGCCATCAGCATCAGCAAAGCCATCAACACCCAGGAGGCTCCCGTGAAGGAGAAGCATGCCCGGCGTATCCTACCCTGCTTCGCGCAGGCTGGCCGCCGTCCCTCTTGGTCTCTGAGGGGAGGTGGGGAGAGTGAGAGGAGGGTGTGGGCCTGCCCTGCATTGTTTCTGACCATGGACTTGGTGAGAAGTGAATTGGGGACAGGGGACAGTGCAGGTGACCGGCCACCAGAGCTTTGTCAGGTGTGCCCTTGACAAGACAGAGACCCGAGAAGGCACATGCTCATGTGGCCCTGGGCCAGTGGGGCCTCCTGCCTTGCTCTGCTGCTTTCACATTCTCAGTCCCATCTGGGGGACACCGTCTGTCGTCTTCGGCTGTTGGGCCCGGTTAAATTTGTGAGGATTGACCTTGGCAGGAAACCGTATCTTTCTGTGGACACATGCAGACATGGAGGGGGAGGGGTGTTGGGAGAAGTTGCTGGGTGGCCGTGGGTGAGGGGCCAGCCTGCCCCCTGCATCACTCAGCTGCACCTGCTGAGCACTCCAGCCTTCCCTACACTTGAGTCTCTGCCTCTTGAACTTGGCCTTGACCCTGGTAGGCATCATTCTGGGCACTCACCATGAGAAGGGGGCCTTCACCTTCTGGTCCTACGCCATTGGTTTGCCCCTTCCCAGCAGCTCCATCCTCAGCTGGAAGTTCTGCCACGTGCTCCACAAGGTCCTCCGAGACGGGCACCCGAATGTGAGTAGTGCTGCCCGCTGGTGCTGGGGGGGTGGGGCTCCTGGGCCCTCTGCCTGCTGCCGCCTGAGCAGACCAGCACCCCAGGGAGGCAGGGCAGTGGCCCTGTGAAATGAGAGCCTGTCCTCATGTCTGCCCATGCCCATCCCTCCCTGCCCTTGGCATGCCAGCCTGCACGGGTGGTGCATATGCTGGGGACCCCCCCCACCGTGGGTGTGGTTCTTCATCCTTCTCCCTGTCTCCCCACCGCGCTGCAGGTGCTGCATGACTGCCAGCGCCATCGGAGCAACATCCGGGAGATCGGAGATCTGTGGGTACGTGCCGGGAGTGAGCGCGGCGGCCCTGGCACCTTGCAGAGGTCATCATCCAGAAAGTCCAGCCGCAGTCCTGCTCAGCGTGCTGACCCCACGCGTGGGGCTGAGTGAATGGGGGCTCCCTGCAGATGGCCGTCTTTTGCCTCCTTTCCCTCAGGGCAGAAGTTACGATGTTATCTGGGGAGACAGCGAGGGCGGACGGGCTTCAATAAATGAAACAGCAGCCTTGCTTTAAGGTCTTGTCCGGGAAGCACCGAACACATAACTAATGCCCCCCCTCTCCCGCTCCAGAAACTCAGCAGCCCTTTGGTCCCTGTGAGCCGGGAAATGTGGCGACACTTGAGTCTGGGTGTCTGATTGGTGGTTACAGCCGATGTGAGGGGTACAGACTCTTGCCCCCCACCCCAACCCAGACTGGCTGCTTTAGAATCTCAGGATTGGAAACTGGGTTCAAAAAACTTCCCAGAAGATTCTTATCCATAATAAAGTTTGGGAGCCCCAAGAGCTTGTATTCTAGATCTACTCTAAGACCCTCAGGGAATTTGGGGGTGGTGGACAAGACCTGTGACCTAATATTTGTCCCCTGGGAGTACTGCTGGGACCTCGTAGGCTAGGCCGGGGGCAGGGCAGCCTCTGGGAGCTGAGCTGCAGAGGGAGGCCCAGCCGGGGTGGACACGAACTGCCATGTCTTGCAGATGTCCCTTGAAGTAAAGAAAACACTGCCCGTGGTGGCGATTGCGGACGCAGGCCCAGCTGGCGTGCCCGCAGGGGCCACGGCGTTTGGAGGTGACTGGGGAGGCAGCTGGGAGGCTGTGTACACACACCCGGCAGAATGTGCCTCCCGGCTGCCCCCAGCATTTTAATCAAGTGTCCCAACTCCGAGCTGGCCTGTTGCCCTGGACAAAGAGCCGCCTTCTCACAAGAGTTTCCCTGGCAAGAAGGACTAGGAGTAAAAAAAATAAAAAAAAAATTAAAGAGCCGTAGACAAAGCGTAGGGCTGAGGAGGGACGCGTTGGAGAGCCGAGTGGTATTTGTGCGTGAACGTCCATCCATGTGGCCGGTGGAGGAGGGACGCTCAGCTGGCGTCCTGCACCTTCCCGCCTCTGCTTTCTCGTTGGCCCTGAAGCGCGAACAGGTCCCGTAGGATTTGTGGGCACGTTCCTGGGACAGGAGACCCTCACCCTAGTGCTCCTGTCTCAACAGGGACATTTGCATGACCGCTATGGACAGCTGGTGAATGTTTACACCAAACTCTTGCTGACCAAAATCTCCTTCCACCTCAAGGTAATTTCTGTGACGTCATGGGGCCAGGAGTGCGGGACTCTGGGCTTTTCTCTCTGTGATGTGCTGGGAAGCCGCATGGTGGCATCTATGGTGTCCCAACCTTGACCTGATGGGAAACCAGGGGTGCCCAGGGCACTTTGAGAATCAGGGCACGTTGAGACTTTCCACTTTGCCCTCGACTCCAGGTGGCCTCTTGCCCTGGCTGGACATCTCCCTCCCCCTCCCTCCCTCCCTCCGCCCCATCACCTGCACCCCCCTCAGCTGGTGCCCAGGGCAGATGGGAGCATCCCCAGCCTCTCCTCCTTCCCTCAGAAGCCAGACCAGTTCTGGGCCGGGGCCAGCGTGGCCCTCAGCTGAGTGGGGGTGTCCTCTCCATAGCACCCTCAGTTTCCTGCGGGCCTGGAAGTGACGGACGAAGTGTTGGAGAAGACTGCTGGGACTGACGTCAACAACATGTGAGTCCCTCAGGACAGTGTGGCCGCCTGGCACTGCTTCCTTTCTCCCTCAGTTTCCCTGGTGGCTGCCTCAGCAGTCCGTGCTCCAGGTCCATGAGGCCAGGCTCTCATCAACGGCTGGCTAGGGCAGAGGGTCCTGCTCCCGGAAGATGAGGCTGAAGTTCAAGGGCTGGGGTTTATTTGGAATCTGGCCTCTTTGGCTGAAAGATGGCTGTCCCGTGCAAAGGCGTGTGGATGAACTGTATTCCCTCTTCCCACCTGTGTGTGGGGGGGTCTCATGGGGTGAGCTGCCCGCCCCTCCGCTCAGCCCCCCACCTTCCCCTCGTAGCTTCCAGCTCACCGTGGAGATGTTTGATTACATGGACTGCGAGCTGAGGCTTTCTGAATCAGGTAAGCCAACCGAGGAGGAGGCCCGGCCCCTGGGTTCCTCAGGGCTCAGAGCCGGATGAGAAGCTAGCCGGCCCAGCTTACCCTGCCCCTGGTGTCCATGCCCCTGCCAGGAGGGGGTAACGGGGTCTCCAGGTGCCCCCAGCACATGGGGGGAGGTGATCACTGCTCCAGCAGGGTGCCAAGGGCGTCAGGCCCCAGAGGTGTCCGGGGCACGGTGCCACCTGACCCAGGCTCCCCCCCGCCCCGGCGCCGGGCATCTGCAGAGCCCACCCGGGTCTGGGTCATCTTGCCTGTTTCCGGCTGTAAAAGGCCTGTGAGTCATGGACTTCGGAGCCCAGGGAACCCACAGCTGCTGCACAGGAAGTCTCAGGGGGCTCACCCTCTTAGGGCCGCAGAGCTGATCGTTCTGGGCGCCAGCTTCAGGACGGCTTGTTGGGTGACTCAGTGCTCTTTGTCGGAGAAGAAGTAGCCAATGCCTTTTTAAGGGAAAATCCAGATCTGAGAGAGGTGGGTCTGGGCAGCCTCCTGGCGCTCCTGGATCCGGACTCTGAGCTGCACCCGGAAAAGCCCCGGTCCCAGCAGGGAGCGTGGCCCGACCTGACTGGCAGGGACGAGACGTGTTTCTCACGACGGTCCCCACCAGGGAAGACAGAGAAGACCCACAGCTGGGCGCCCCACCCCTTGCAACGCTGACCTCTTGATGAAGCATGAAGAAGGGCAGCCTAGTGGTCCACAGGCCGGCGTCTCCCTGGAGAACTTTCCTGGCTGCCCCTCAGTGGGGAGATGGCTTTGCCTTGTATCAAACCCCAAATAGTATTTATGTGTGTTTCAATTTTTATAGGAAAATGTACTTGATGTGACATGTGATTGAAAGTTAAGATTTAGAGGGTGAAGGTCCACACTTAGCTGCTTCTTGCTCCTCATTCCCCCCCTCCTGGTCTTGGAGGTTTGCAAACGGTCCCAGATAGGTGAGGATAGGGCCCCAGAGCTTGTCCTGGCATCTGTGTCGTGTGTGGGCCACCCTGGCGTGCGGTCTGCCCATTGTCCTTTCTCTTCTGCCCTAGAGAAGAGGCTGGTCATGGTGGGGGCAGCCTCATGTTTGTCCCTGGCCCTCCTACTCGGCTGATCTGATGAAAGGCTTGATTGTCAGGGACAGGGGAGATTGACCCCAGGAGCAAGTGAGGTTTGGGGTCACTTGGGGTTTGCAGAACCAAGTCCTGGTCTGGCTGCCGTGTGGCTCTCGCCACAGGTGTAGCATGAGCTATGCAGCCTTGAGCCTCCTTCCCCTGAAGATTCCGGGTGAGCTGGAGGCCCACGGGTACAGGGCCATCGAAGTCACCCCCTCCCTCCAGCCCCTCCTCCTGGGTGCACTGCGTGGTGGGTCTCAGGAAACCCTTGCTGAGCCGAGCTGTGTTCTCTTTGCCCCGACCCCACTGTTGCCCTAGTTTGTGAGGGCTCCCCAGTGTCTGGGGCAGTCACGGCACAGGGGGCTCCTGTCCTAGCAGTTCGGAGCGTGTTGGCGTCCGAGCACCTGGGACAGAGTTGTCCTGGCCGGCTGGGACGGGAAAGGCAGGTCCCCAGGCCGCCGCCTCCCAGGGTGGCTCTGACGATGCCCGGAGATGATGACGCTCTGCACTCTTCTCACTGTGCCTGTCACCGAGGCTGCATCCCAGCTTCCCATGCACACCCTCCTCCCTCCACCTGTGTTTGCAGTTTTCCGGCAGCTCAACACAGCCATTGCTGTGTCCCAGATGTCCTCGGGCCAGTGCCGCCTGGCTCCCCTCATCCAGGTCATCCAGGACTGCAGCCACCTCTACCACTACACCGTCAAGCTCATGTTCAAGCTGCATGCCTGTAAGTCCCCCAGGCTCCCTCCCGCCCTGCCTCAGGCCCCCTGGGGTTTTGCCAGAGCCACAAAGGGCTGTGTTTAGGTGGCTTATCCATGGATAGACGTTGACTGTATCAGCAATGAAAATCAAGACATTTAAAAAAGTTATTTTTACAAAATGTTTATTTTTGAGAGATGGGGGGAGGGGTAGAGAGGGAGAGAATCCCACGCAGGCTCTGTCCAAGCTGTCAGACACTACCCTTTAACGTCAACAACGTAGTTGGGGTGGAAAAGTGCTGTTCTCCAATGCGAGGACTTAGGGAGAAGAGGGCCGTGGTTTTACACGTTTGCGGGTCTCTGAAACGCCTGGTCTTGGAGGAGGCATTTGCCGGGGCGCCTGCATCTGAGGTCAGCCCCCCGTGGCGCCTCGCGTGACACATCCAACGAGGCCCACGTCACCTCCATCGTGTTCACGGAGGCTTTGGCCCTGGAGGACCCTCTGAAGAGGTCTCTGTCCCCACACCCCATCCTGAGAACCAGGGGCCTGGGATGAATGAGCTTTTGGAACGCTGTCACCCCAGGCTGGAGTCCAGAAGTGATTTCACAGCGCCCCCTACAGGCAGACGCCGGTCAGGCTTGCTGTGGTCAAGATGCCGACTGTGGCGCCCCGTCCACTCCCCCGACCTCAAAGTCAAGAGCTGCACCCCCACAGGAGTCTCCCCTCACTTCACTCTCCCAGTTGGTGGGGGGCCTGGCCAGGCAGCATGTGCTCTCTCCTCTAGGATGGTTTCTAGAATGTGGCGGAGCAGAGGAGCAACGGGAGGGAGGGAAGGTTGTCTGTGCCGGTCACAGAGCAGGGGCAGAGGGGAAGTCCTGTCCAATGTCCCTGCCCTCAGGTCTCCCAGCTGACACCCTGCAAGGACACAGGGACCGGTTCCATGAGCAGTTTCACAGGTACGGCCCGGCAGGGAGGAGCCTCTGCAGCCTGCTGAGCTGGGGCCGCTTGGCCAGGGCAGGCCCCTCCGTGACCTCCCTCCTTTGCCTCCCACCCGCAGCCTCAGAAACTTCTTCCGCAGAGCCTCCGACATGCTCTACTTCAAGCGGCTCATCCAGATCCCCCGGCTGCCTGAGGTACCTGTCCTCCCCCCAGGCCGCCCCTGGGCTGCAGCCTTGCTCCCACTCTGGGCGCTTTTGGGGGACCCCACTTGGGCTCTGGGGACGACTGAGGGGGGCTTCCTCCGGGCCGTGAACACCTCCCACTCCCTGCCCCTCCCCCAGGGGCCGCCCAACTTCTTGCGGGCCTCGGCGCTGGCCGAGCACATCAAGCCTGTGGTGGTGATCCCCGAGGAGGCCCCTGAGGACGAGGAGCCCGAGAACCTCATTGAGATCAGCACGGGGCCCCCAGCCGGGGAGCCTGCGGTGAGGTTTCCCCCCCATCCCCGCCTCAGGTCGGGTGTCCCCCCGCCCTGCCCTTCCCTGGCCTGCGGGGCCCGGGGGCGTGGCCGTGGCTCACTGTGCTTGTGTGGCAGGTGGTGGCTGACCTCTTTGAGCAGACGTTCGGACCCCCCAATGGCTCCTTGAAGGATGACAGGTGAGGTGAGGGCCCGGGCGCCGCCTGCGGCGGGGGCCGAGCGGTGGTCGGGGCTGACCTTGAAGGCTGTCCGTCCCCAGGGACGCGCAGATTGAGACCCTGAAGAGAGAGGTGGAGGCGCTCCGTGTGGAGCTGGAGAAGATCAAGCTGGAGGTGAGGGCAGGGGACGCGGGCGGCCGGGGCTGTGTGGCGCGCCCCCGCCACCGCGCCCACGGGCAGGGGCCTCACACCGCCGTCCTGGCGCCGCGCAGGCCCAGCGCTACGTGTCGCAGCTGAAGGGCCAGGTGAACGCGCTGGAGTCCGAGCTGGAGGAGCAGCGCAAGCAGAAGCAGAAGGCGCTGGTGGACAACGAGCAGCTGCGCCACGAGCTGGCCCAGCTGCGGGCCGCCCAGCGCGAGGCCGAGCGCACCCAGGGCCTGCGCCAGGAGGCCGAGAGTGCGTGAGCCCGCGGGGGCCGGGGGGCGGCCAGGGGGCGGGCGGCGGCCGGGGACCAGCGCCTCTCCTGCCCCCCGCAGAGAGGGCCAGCGCCACCGAGGCTCGCTACCAGAAGCTCAAGGAGAAGCACAGCGAGCTCATCGGCACCCACGCCGAGCTGCTCAGGAAGGTAGGCGGGGGCGTGGCGGGCGGACGCCGAGTGGGGCCCCGGCGGGGGCGGGGTGCAAGCCTGTCCCTCACCTGTGCAGAACGCGGACACGGCCAAGCAGCTGACGGTGACGCAGCAGAGCCAGGAGGAGGTGGCGCGGGTGAAGGAGCAGCTGGCCTTCCAGATGGAGCAAGTGAGACGGGAGTCCGAGCTGAAGGTGCGTCCCAGGCGTGCATGGGCCCCCGTGGCCCGGCTCTGGCGTTGCCACGCCCCGCCCTGCCCCGCCGCCCTTGACACGCTGCCCCGCCGCCCCTGACACGCTGCCCCGCCGCCCCTGACACGCTGCCCCGCCGCCCCTGACACGCTGCCCCGCCGCCCCTGACACGCTGCCCCGCCGCCCCTGATACGCTGCCCCGCCGCCCCTGATACGCTGCCCTGTCCCAGCTGGAGGAGCAGACTGACCTGCTAGAGAAACTCAAGAGGGAGCTGGAGGCCAAGGCGGGGGAGCTGGTGCGCACCCAGGAGGCCCTGAGCCGCACGGAGCAGGTATGGCCGCTGCAGGGCGGGGGGGGGCTCCGGGAGCCAGGAGTTAGGGTCCTCTTTCCCGTGAACGGGGCCATGCCCACCTGCCGCTCGCTTGGCTCAGTCCTGGGGTGCGGCTCCGACCCAGGGGACGCAGGAGCAGGCCCCGGCCTTTGGGAAGTTCTCTAAGCAGACAGTAACGAGAACCTGGCTCTCGGGAGTGGTCTGTAGACCTGGGTGGGGACGGGGTGCAGGCGGGGCCCCCGGAAGCCCCGCTGACGTGCCGGCTGTTCGCAGAGCGGCTCGGAGCTGAGCTCGAGGCTGGACGCGCTGAGCGCCGAGAAGGCCGAGCTGCGCAGTGCGGTGCAGCGGCGCGAGGCGGACCTGCGGGCGGCGCAGGGCCTGGTGCGCGAGAAGGAGGAGGCGCTGAGCCGGGAGCAGCAGCGCGGCTCTCAGGAGACGGCTGAGCTGCAGAGGCAGCTGGCGGACAAGGTGACGCTGCCACCCGCCTCCCCCACCCCCGTCACAGCTGGGCAGGGACCGGTGCGCAGGGCCGTGTGTCCGCCCTGTGCTTCCAGAACATTTCTACCGCTCCAACAAGAAACTCTTCACCCCCGAAGCCGTTAATCCCCACTCCTCTGACAGCCCCTGCCCCTGGCAACCTGTCCCCTGGCAACCTGTCCCCTGCTCTGCGCCTCTGGATCGACCTGGTGCACACATTGCACGTGAATGGAACTACGCCATAGGACTGCTTTCTCTCCCTGAGCGGCGTTTGTGGGGTTCAGTGTGTCGTGTCCCACCGCCAGAGCGCATTCTGTGTACTTGTCCATCAGTTGGTGGGTGTTGGACTTGCCCTCACGTTGGCCGTTGTGGGTAATACCATGAGCCACAGTGGCTGCGCCATTTCTGTTCCTGCCGGGACATATGTGGTTTTCAATTTACCTGCAACTTTTTTTTTTTAATTAAGTGTATTTATTTTGAGAGAAAGAGAACCAGCTGGGGAAGGGCAGAGAGAGGACAGAGGATCTGAAGCGGGCTCTGTGCTGACAGCAGAGTCCAGCGCGGGGCCCAAACCCCCCAAACCTTGAGATCATGACCTGAGCCTAAATCAGATGCTCAACCGACTGAGCCACCCAGGCGCCCCATGGGTTGTCTCTGTATCGCTGAGCTGTCCCCTGGCAACTGACGCAGCAGTCCCAGCACAGCGGTGGGGCGGGGCCTCTCCTCAGACCTCCCTCCCCAGTGAGGGTCCCAGCCAGCCGCCTGCCTGGCTGCGGCAGCGCTGACCCCACTGACCCTCGGGTGGGCGGGGTGTCCAAGCCGCCTCTCCCTCCCCCCAGGCGTCTCAGGAGCAGGAGCTGCAGCGGAGGCTCGTGGACGAGCAGTTTGCGGTGCTCCGGGCCACTGCCGCCGAGGCCGAGCGCATCCTGCAGGACGCTGTGGCCAAGCTGGATGACCCCCTGCATCTGCGCTGCACCAGCTCCCCAGGTAGGGCCTTTCGGTTGAGGCCTTGCCTTTCGTGCCTGGTGTGTGCCCAGCGCACCCTGAGGGAAGGGGCGGGAGAGTGATGAGGCCTCAGGCTCCTCCCCTGACTGCTCCTCCCCTGACTGCTTCTCCCCTACCTGCTTCTCCCCTACCCACAGACTACTTGGTGAGCAGGGCCCAGGCAGCCCTGGACGCCGTGAGCGCCCTGGAGATGGGCCATGCCCAGTACCTGGTGTCCGAGTCAGGTAATGCAGTGGCGGGGGGACCGGAGCGGGCAGGGCAGGGGGCTGCCCATTCTGCTGGCCATGGCTGCCTCCTGCCGCTGGGGAGCTTCCCAGAGCCGTGTCCTCTGCGCACGCCCACCGGGAGCCCAGCCCAGCCTGCCTGTGAGCCTGGCATCACCCAGACCTAGCTTTGTTCCCAGCTTGGCTGCTGTCTAGCCGCTTGACCTTGGTGTAGGCTCTTGTCCCCTCCGAGCCTGCGTCTTCTCCATAAACTAGAGTCTGGTGCCCATTGGGCAGAAGACTTGGTGCCCTTGGGGGCAGAGGACTCCAGCAGCCTGCCCAGCCCAGCCCGGCTCCATGGCAGCGGCTTGAGGGTTGTCTCTCCTTCCCCCACAGACGCCTCTGCGCTGGTGGCAGCCCTGACCCAGTTCTCTTACCTGGCCGCAGATACCATCGTCCATGGCGGTGCCACCTCCCACCTGGCACCCACCGACCCTGCCGACCGTAAGTGGGCCCTGGGCTTGACCCCCACATGGGGCCTGCGGTGGACCCAGGGAAGGTGAGGTACAGACTGGGCCTGGCATCAGACCCGGTGGGGGGGCGTCTTCAAGGCTCCTGGGTGCCGGCCCCCTAACCCACCTCTCTCCCCCCAGGCCTGATCGACACGTGCAGGGAGTGCGGGGCCCGGGCTCTGGAGCTCGTGGGGCAGCTGCGGCAGCAGCAGACCCTGCGGCAGGCCCAGCCCAGCCTGGTGCGGACCCCCCTGCGGGGCATCCTGCAGCTGGGCCAGGTGAGGGGTGTGGGCTGGGGTCTACTGGGGTGAGGCTCGGGGCCTCAATTTCCCCACACCTGCCTTGACTGCGGGCTGAACCGGTGCTTCTTGTATGTGGGGCTGGCAGCTGGAGGACACAGGGCAGGGACAGAGTGCCCCCCTACCCCGCCAATGCTGCTGCTCCTGTATCTCCCAGACTCCCTGGGGTTGCTGGGGCTCAAGTCCACCCCGTCTGACTCCTGACGTCTCTTCCCCAGGAGCTGAAGCCCAAGAACCTGGATGTGCGTCAGGAGGAACTTGGGGCCATGGTGGACAAGGAGATGGCAGCCACGTCCGCGGCCATCGAAGATGCGGTGCGGAGGATCGAGGTGAGGGCTGGCTGGGGTGCAGGGGCTCCCCCGGGCTGAGTGCAGGCTCTGCCCGCCTCCACGCTCCTGCACACGGGGTGGACGGCTCGGTGGGTAATTGGGGGAGGGGCGCTGGTCCGCACTGCACCCCCCTTGCTCCCACACGGCCCTCCTCTCGCTCCCACACGGCCCTCCTCTCCGCCTGCTCACACCTGTCACTGGCTGTAGGACATGATGAACCAGGCCCGCCATGCCAGCTCCGGGGTGAAGCTAGAGGTGAACGAAAGGTGAGCGCCCCTCCTGCACCACCCCTGAGCCCCCAGGTCCCAGGGAGCTCTGTCCTCCGTGCCTGGCTCTCCAGAAGGGACTGGGAACGAGCGGGGCCCACCCCGCTGAACACATGTGTCAGGCCCTGTGTCATCCACGTGGAGGGCAGGCTCTCCCAAGGTCACACTGGATTTCTCTCTGTCTCTCCCTGTCTCCCTCCCCACCCCCCATCTCTTCCTGTCTCCCTCCCCACCCCCCATCTCTTCCTGTTCGCCTCAGGATCCTCAATTCCTGCACAGAGCTGATGAAGGTGAGTGGCTGGCTGGGACCCCAGGGTGGACTGTGTGCCTGGAAGACCACTCCAAGAGTGACATATGTTTTGGTCTTGGCAGGCCATCCGGCTCTTGGTGACAACGTCCACCAGCTTGCAGAAGGAAATCGTGGAGGGTGGCAGGGTGAGCAGGCCCAATTCCTGAAGGGGGTGTGAGCTCAGACCCCCCCCTGCGTCCCAGACACCGGGCTTCAGCTGAGCCCCGGGCTCCTTCACGCACAAGCTACCTGCAGTGTGCAAAGTGATCAGACATCCCCGCCCCCCGCTCAGTGATGCAAAGTGTGCCCGGGGTTCATGCCTGCATCCCCCACCGCCACTGCCACCACAGCCCAGGGACAGACCCTCGTGGCTGAGGTGAAGGCAGAGGGGCCCCCCGTGGGGATCCGTTTCCACCTGTGGCATCGCTGACCAGTCCGCCCCACCCTGTTTTGCCTTCCCGTTGTCACTAGGGGGCAGCCACACAGCAGGAATTTTACGCCAAGAACTCCAGGTGGACTGAAGGCCTCATCTCCGCCTCCAAGGCCGTGGGCTGGGGCGCCACGCAGCTGGTGTATGTCGCCCCAGGTGGGGGGCAGCGGGGTGATCGGTGCTCAGGGTCTGGGGAGGGAGCGTGGAGGTGGCCCGGTGCCCAGAGGGTTGAAGACCCAGGCCCTGCCCGGCTCTGCCCACAGGGAGTCAGCCGACAGGGTGGTACTCCACACGGGCAAGTACGAGGAGCTCATCGTCTGTTCTCACGAGATCGCAGCCAGCACAGCCCAGCTGGTGGCAGCCTCCAAGGTGAGGCTTCAGGCGTGACCGCCCCTTGGGTCTGGGCCGTGGCAGACATACCCCACGTGATGGGTGTGAGCCTGACCTGCCGCCACCCCCCCACCCCCCCACCCAGGTAAAGGCAGACAAACACAGCCTGCACCTGAGTCGCCTGCAGGAGTGCTCCCGCACCGTCAACGAGATGGCCGCCAACGTGGTGGCCTCCACGAAGTCAGGCCAGGAGCAGATCGAAGAGAGAGGTGAGCCGGGGCCCCGGGAGTGGCCGGGGGGCGGGGGGGCGCGGGGGCGGGCGCACGCACAGACCCTAACCCCCGTCCCATCTGGCCACAGACACCATGGACTTCTCTGGCCTGTCCCTCATCAAGCTGAAGAAGCAGGAGATGGAGACCCAGGTGCGCACCTGCGGCTCCGCCCCGAGGGCAAGCTCTGGGAGTGGGGGCAGGACGGGCCACTCGGCCATGCTAAGCGGGCGTGCGGGGCTGCAGGTTCGCGTCCTGGAGCTGGAGAAGACGCTGGAGGCGGAGCGTGTGCGGCTGGGGGAGCTGCGGAAGCAGCACTACGTGCTGGCTGGTGGCGTGGGGACACTGAGCGACGAGGAGCCCAGCCGACCCAGTGCTGTCCCCCGCAGCGGGACCTCCAAGAAGCCCCCCCTGGCCCAGAAGCCCAGTGTGGCCCCCAGGCAGGACCAGCAGGTGCTGTGCATCGGCACGGGAGCAGGGAGGGGCCCGGGGGGTGTCATCCCTGTCTCTGCTCCCCAGTTTGCAAGACACAGGGCAGAAATGCTGCCCCAGCAACATGGGGAGGATGGTGGGCATGGGGGGCGGGGGGGGCGGGGGGCCGAGGGTAGGTGGGGCGTGTGGGGGCCTAGCCACATTCACTGAGCCCCTCAACTTTGACTCCTGCAGCTGGACAGAAAGGATGGCGTCTACCCGGCTCAGCTCGTGAACTACTAGGCTCCCGAGGGGGCCAGCGGGCAGGCCTGGGCCTCGGGTGGCTGCCCGGCTCAGCTAAGGAGCCGCCACGGGGTGCGATCCCGCACCCCCCGGCCTGGACCAGTGTCCCCAGCGTCCCCAGCCCTTGCTGACCCCAAAGGATCAGGGGCCGGTTCTCCATCCGAAACAGGCACTCGTGAGCGCAGCCAGGACCCAGCGGGCCCGAGCACAGCGTCTGCAGGAAATACACGGAACATTTGTAACTTTGGGAGTTCGAGCTTTCCTTCGTGGGTTTGTACTCAGCACCCAGAGAAGCGGGGCCGCAGGGGAGGGAGTTTGGGCAGGACCTCCTTGCCTTTTGAACTCCAGGTCTGAGGCAGCGATGAATAGCCGGTCCATGCTGGCTGCTGGGGCAAGACACAGGCGAGACGTCACCTATTGGTAGCTTTCCCGGGGTACTGATTCCTTGGAAGTGGTGGCCTCAAGCAAAGCGAATGCTCTAGAGTGGCCCAGTATTGCCCGTTCTCCTTGGGCCTCACTCCACGGCCTCTGGGATGGGAGCGTGGAGGATGGGACCTTTGGGGGAGACGCGGGCCAGGCACTGCTTGCCAAGCCTGGTGGGCACAGGTGCTATGCCGTCACTCCAGGAGTCTGTTCTGCCGAAACCTGTGGTGACCCTCCTGTGTCCTGTTTTTCATGCCCCTGATGTGGCTGCTCCTGCCCTGGAGGCCCGTTCTGCCTGTTTCCCATTGCCCACACACACACCTGCCCCCTGTTCCCCACCCTCCACCTCCCCACTAGGTGATGGCCAGCCTGAAGGCCCCTCCACCAGCTCAGCCACAAAAAGCCCAAGAACTAGGACGCCTGCCTGCCGTCCTCCAGATCAAGGGCACCTTCTGCCCTACAGGAAGGGGCCTCCCCACAGCCTGGGGACAGCTCCGCTCTACCCTTGGCCTGCCCTGCCCCCATCGGGAGGACACCCCCCCCTCAACCACCCTTCGGGTGGTGGGGCACCAGCCACGGTCTGGGGAGGAGCACGGGAGCAAGCTCTTCTGCTTTGCCTTTAGTCTTTGTGTTGAAGAGTCAGACTGGCAATAAAATGCACTTGAACTGTCATCCTTGCCTTATGGTGAGGGGCTGCGCCTGGGCTGTCATTTCTCCAGGGCCGGGACGTGGACCCACTTAGTTCCTGCAGGTACCAGGGCACTCGGAACTAGGCAAAAGCTTGCTAGAGATGCTTCTGGTTCCGCCTGGCTCATTTGCTGGCAAGTCTGGGACTTGAGGCCCTAGGACAGATACCTGCAGGGTGAGTCGTGGTTTAGGGCTTTCCTCCCTGGCCTCCTCTCTCCACCTAAGCCCCCTGGGTTCTTGTCCCCCCCCCCCCCGGTTCCCTGGCCCCATCAGAAGCCACCTTCATTGGGAAGGGGAGGAGTGACCGCGGAGTCCCTGCAGTTAAGAATGGCCCACGTCGGGGCTGGGTTGGTGGACATGCAGACTCCCAGCTGGTCTGGACCGAACCTGCGTGGACACACACAGCCTTGTATTAAGAGAACCCAGTAGGCCTCCGGGTTCCCAGCATCACGGCTGGCCGTGCGCGCCCCCGTGGAGGGCTCCTTGCCTTGGCGCACTGCCCTCCGCGCCCAGTCCCCCTGCAGGCCACCGGCGGTTGTGCAACAAAGACCATGCAGGTCAGGACAGAAAAAGATCAACTTGGGTGGCTTCCATGCATGTGGCCTCAGCTGAGAGTCTCCCTCCTGCGCTCAGGGTTTCCCAGAGCACTGAATGGGGCCTCTCCCTCTCCGGGCCGGAATGAGGTGTGGGTGGGGTGGTTAAGTGCTTTGAAAAGTCCATAAACGGGGAGATGGAGCCAGTGCCTGGCGCTCGTTTCTAAGGGAAAACAGCTTCAGGAGAGACTTAAGCAGACGACTGGCTCCACCACATGCAAACCAGTGAAAACTGGCACGAGTCCATGTAGTCGAGCCAGAGAAAAGTAGGCTTGTTTTGAGATCAAGTCTCCAGTGAGCGAACCTTTAACGGGAGGCCCCAATCAAGAAGCCTCGGGTCTGATCTTGGCACACCCCCTACCACCGCGCCTCTCTGACCCTCTCCCCCTGCACGGGGGCTAGAGCAGGGAGCCAGTGCCCTCACCAGACGCTACAGGGGTGGCTGTAAGCTCCCTAGCAGCCACTGCGCAAAGAGAAACGATCACATTCTCCAACAAGCACACTGATTTCTCGGGGGAAACCACAGCGGTGTCTCTGACACAGCCTCCCCGTGCGGTGATGTGCAGGGAACCGCACGCCGTTCAGAGGCGAGCTTCGCAGGGCTGTTCTCACTGCTCGTCTCTCGACCAGTCCAAGGAGGAAGGTCCCTCTCAGGATGCCCAGGCACAGTCCAACCCTGGGGGTGGGGGATACAGAGGGAGTGGCAGCGTCCCTCCTCCCAGCCTCAAGAGGGAAGCAGCAAGTTATTCCACCTGGGAGGGTGGGAGGGGCCCTGGTCTGGAGAACAAAATGTTACCCACTCAATTCTATCACTTATTTGCAACAAGCAAAGAATGTCCGTAATTTCCATGCAGGGGTGCATCAGGGGTCCCCGTGGGGACCCGGCCAGGGAGAGCCAGAGCCCGGAGGGCACCTACCGTTCCCCACCCAGACACCGGAGCAGGGCGACTGCGCCCCTGTGGCCACATCATGACATGAGAGCGGTGTACGTACTTCTCGTGAACAGGAGTAAAGGGCACAAGGTGGGAAACGATAGGCTAAAAGGCCCTACCAGTGCCAGGGCCCCTGGTCACGGCGGACACCTCAGCGACGGTGCTTTTTAACTTCAAGTCAGCTTCTCCGCTGGAACTCTGATCAGTGATACCCTAGAACCACACACATCATGACCGTCCCCCGATCAATAACGGACAGAACTGTTGTTAATTCTCTATTTATTAAAAAAGGTCCTACAGCTTTACAACCCCAGCTCCGGCCTGGCCCTGGAGTGAGAGCAGCCTGGCGGCCCTTCACCACATCGACACCGAGCACACACGTTTGGCTACACGCCGTGTGGGCTTGTGGGTGTCCCCCCACCGACCTCGGGGTGGGCGGTGGGGGTACTGGGGAGGGGCGGGCCCTGATCTCCAGATTCACAGAACATGGCAGGCGCGCCGTCCCATCCGGCTATGATGCAGTGGCATTCCAGTCCAGGAGACCCATACGCTAAAGACAAAGGGTGGTGGCCTCACCCGGGCTGGGACAGACGCTGTTTAAGCACTGCCTCAATTCTGTCACCGGGCCAGGTGAGAGTCCAGAGGGCCAGGAGGGGCCGGGAGTCCCATAGCATCTGAGTTTGGTGGCACCGTCTGCTGATCCTGGTGCTTTCTCCAATGCACGCGGCCATGCTGTCGGCCTCCCTCGGTCCCACTCCCGCCCTGAGCCCCGATCCGAGGCAGAGAATATTGGCTATGAGTAGCCTGGTTCGAGATGGGACAGAATTCTTCCACCTGTAACACAATGAACTTGGACAAGCCCCTCTGGAAACACAGAGCCACTAGGGAGAGCTACCCCTGGGCCTGCCCAGCCTGTGGGCCTGCAGGGGAGCCATGGACAGCCCCTCATTGGCACCAGGGGAAACTAAGGCACAGCACAGGCACCCACAGGTGTGACCATACACTGCTTGTAAGAAAGGAAATTGCATTCGCTTCTGCACTTCCATCTGTTCAAAACAATAATGTGCATTTTTATAAAGTTTCCCTGAATGGTCTTGTGTCAAAAAAAGTTTTCTTTCCCAATATAAAACAGGAAAATTACAGACATAGTAAAAATATTGGGGGAGTATTTCTTCATAGAAACCCACAGGGGCTGGTCCGAGGCGGGGGAGAGAGGAGGAGCCGAGGACATCGTCCGCTGTGCAAAGTCCGGCTCGGACCAGGCTCCCGGCCCAGCTGCAACGTGCCCAGCCTCCGGACCTGGCAGTGGGCCAAGTGCAAACTCTGCATGTTGGCTTTGAAGCATCCAGGATGGGGGGAAGGGGCGAGTGGCAACCCCCACCCGCCCATTCAGTAAGCACCTTCCAGGTGGGCCCACCTGACAGACCCTGACCAGGGACGGCAGCAGGCCGGGGCCACACAGCGCTGTCTTTTGCGCACGGAGCAGGGACGACAAAGCATGCTTATTAAATAAAGCTGCAACAACAGGACCACGATTCTAAGGGGGAAGGGAGGGAGGCTTTGCCCCCAAACTCAGGAGTCCACCAACACTACGTGCCCTAGAAATCATACCGAGAACACAAACCAGTGCGGCCGTGAGGACGCCAGGCTGGGGCCCTGCACGCACAACCACCTGGGTGCAAAACCGGGGTCTACGTCTACTTACCACTGACCTACAGTCCACCGGGGGCGCCGGCCCAGGGCCGCAGCCCCGCTGTCCGCGGAGCCTGTGTGCAGAGCCCTGGCCAGCAGGTGCGGGGGCGCGTGCGCGTGCAGGCTTCCAGGAGGGACGGGCCGCTCACTGGAGGATGAAGCCCGGCTGGTGTGGAGGCAGCCGGGGCGGGGGTCGCTGCGGGAGAGCGGGTGGGTACGGAGACACAAACTGTGCGGAGAATCCTTGCTGGGGGGGGAGGCCCACGCGGGGGGGCAGGGGAGGGCACTGTGATCCTGGGTAAGGAAGGGCCTGTCCTGAGCCCATGGCAGCGGTAAACGGTGTGGCCAAGCATCCTGCAGGCACTGGGGGAGGCGGCGGGGGGATGCGCCGAGGTAGCACGGAGGGGGGCCCGCCGGCCTCCGAGGTAGGGTAGGGCAGGGGGGCAGCGGGCGCTGGCTCGGGCACCCTGGGGGGCAGCGGGGCTGGCACCGACGCCTGCGGAAGTCTCTGTCGCTTTAGCACCAGCTCCTGGAGCTTCTCGATTTTCACTCTTCGTGTGTGGGCCAGTTTCCGCTTGCTCTGATAGACATCGATGAAGGAGTCTAGAGGAAGCTCTCCATCGAGAAACTTCTCTGCCATGTTCTGGAAAAAAAGACACTCTTTATATAGGCAGTTCAGCCCTTAAGGGAAGGAACTCCCTTCACCACCACCCCACCCAGCTTCCTTCCATCACCTGTACCCCACTCAACCCCATGTGCTCCACGATGCAGACCCTGGCTGACCTCGGAGGAGCCCCCCAACCCCCGGCAGAGGAAAGGGGACAGAGGTGGCTGGTCCTGACCACCCACCCCGCCCCACAAGCTGGACAAGGCAGGGCTTTAGGGAGAGCCAACCTTAGATGGAGCGGGGCCTCCCGGCAGCGCTGAGCGGTGGGGTCTCCCGGCCCAGAGGCAGTCACCGTACCCACTTCCCACCCCCTCACTAAGGCAGCCCGAGTCCCTTCCTTCCACTGATTGCGCCCTGACAGACCCGCCCACGCAGGGTGAGCAGGACTGAGACTTGGTGCTCACGCCCACCCGGCCCCCGCCCAAGCCCAGGGGTTACTTTGACCACGTGGCCTAACTTGGGAACAGCTTGCTACACCGCACAACTTTTGTCCCTGACTCATCGCCTTATCACTTAGGGAGGCCCAGGCCTCCAGTGCTCAACTGGCCGCATCGCCGAGGCTCTGCCCTGCCCCCCTGGCAATTCAGAGCCACTGACAGCCGAGGCACAGACTCCCAGCACCCTGTGTCCCCCATGCCCAAGGACCAGACCCTCCTGGCCACGGAGGTGTGGCATTTGCTGTCCCTGGAGGAATGGGCCCAAAGGGGCCCAGACCCCGGTAATCACGCCCTGGGGCACTGCCCCCACCTCCACCCCGCAATCGAGGCTCTACCTCAGTGTCCTCCTCAATCTTGGCTCCTTCTGCCTGAAGCAGCGCCAGCAGGGTCTCCAAGGAAGCGCTGCTTGACTGTTTATCTGGAGGGAGCAAGACATGTGATGAGATGGGGCCCCCGGGCACGCAGGACCCACGCACCCCCCCAGACTCCCTGCCACGCGCCTTCCAAAGAAAGAGCACCTTAACTGGGAAGGCAATGGGAGAGTCACACCACCGACACCTGGCTTTCCAGGAAGCTCAAGGTCAAGGCCTTAAAATCCACGAGAGGAAGGAGCACACAGGACAAAAGCAGGGGAAACTTGGGGCCGCACCGTGCATCCCCCTCCACGCCCCCTGTGCCCACAGAGGGCTCTGGCCCAGCACACGGTGCACCACTAGTCACCGCACGCAGATTCCCTGGGTGAGAACTTACACAGTACACGTGACTGAAGCGGATACCCCGCACTTTTACAGATCTATCAACCCCACCAACACCCAGACATCAGGATGGAGAACATCAGCAAAAGCTCCCAGGGCCCAGTCCCAGAGGCGGCCCCGGTTCAGAATACCACGTAAGCAGGCGGCACACGTGTGCTCCGTGCTGGTCCCTTTCACCCGGCCCCGTGTCTCGGATCCCCCCCTCCTTTCACCGAGCACTGGGTGCGTATCACAGCTTACTCTCCCCTCATTCTGTACACGGGCATTCAGACGGTTCCCAACTTCAGCTATTACAAATAAAGCTACACACGGAACACCCTTGTCCCCACCCCCATGGACAGACACGGACCCAGGGGCAGACCGGCTGGGTGGCAGAGTGAGACGCATTTCGTTCAGGCAGCTTTTGCCCCCAAGGTGGTTTTTCCTGATTCACCTTCCTCCCGGCAAGGGCAGGGCTCCTCGCCCACACCGGCCACCGCCTGGACTGGCTCTGGCGGGTGCGCGCCAAGCTTTCGCTGCACTTGCGCAGTGAGAGGGAGTCTCAGGATCAGACGTCATGTCCACCTCAGGGAAGGGCTGAGTTTTTAACACTTTCTTCATCTCAGCCCCCTCGAAAGCCACCCCAAGCACTAGGACTTGACACCGAGTTCCTACAGCTCTTGTAACGACTGTTGATCTAAGTGTGACATTAAAATGAAATGTTCCCGGGGCACCTGGGTGGTTCAGTCAGTTAAGTGTCTGACTTTGGCTCCGGTCATGGTCTTGCAGTTCATGTGTTCGAGCCCCGCATAGGGCTCTGTGCTCACAGCTCAGAGCCTGGAGCCTGCTTCAGATTCTGTGTCTCCCTCTCTCTGGCCCTCCCCAGTTTGCTCGCTTGCGCTGTCTCAAAAATAAACAAACATAAAAAAAATGAGGGGCACCTGGTTGGCTCAGTCGATTAAGTATCTGACTTTAGCTCAGGTCATCATCTGATGGTTTTGTGGGTTCGAGTTCTGCTCTCTGCCCCTCCCCTGCTCATCCTGTCTCTCAGCTCTCTCTCAAAAAGAAACATTAAAAAATAAAATTACAAAATAAATAAAAAGTTCTCATGATAGATATTTCTCAACACAATCTTTGAGGACCTAACTCCACAGGATAAATGTCTGTTAAATAGGATTAAGAAAGTTACCTTCTTCTGCCCTGTTTGGAGAAGGTAAAATTTTGTTTAAAAAGTGGTTAAGTCTCAGGGCACCTGGGTGGCTCACTTAAGTGTCCGACTTTGGCTCAGGTCACGATCTCAGTTTGTGAGTTTGAGCCCCACGTCCGGCTCTGTGCTGACAGCTCAGAGTCTGGAGACTGCTTCAGATTCTGTACCTCCCTCTCTCTCGACCTGCCCCCTAATCACCTAATCACATACACACATTCTCTTAAAAATAAACATTAAAAAATTAAAAAACTTTTTAAGTTTGTTAATTTTAAATGTTTAGTATTGAGACAGAGAGAAACAGAGCAGGAGTGGGGGCAGGACAGAGAGAGAGGAGACATAGAATCCGAAGCAGGCTCCAGGCTCTGAGCTGTCAGCACGGAGCCTGACGAGGGGCTCGAACCCACAAACCGTAAGATCATGACCTGAGCCGAAGTCAGTCGCTTAACTGACTGAGCCACCCAGGGGCCCCTGAAAAATATTTTAAGTGGTTAAGTCTCTTTTCTAAATAGGTGAAATGATTTTATATATGAACTTTTTTCTTTGTGACATTAATCACGGTCTTAAGCTGAAAATTTTCCATAATTTTCCCGGTAACCTAACAGCTTGAAAATGTGTCCTTCCCTCAACTCCTTATTCTTGGCAGGATCACCCTGAAAAAGTTACCTAATTTGGTCTTCTTTATCTGATACGCTTCAAAGAGAACCTGGAGTTCCTGGTATTTTTGGGTCAAACGTGCTTTCAGGGCGTCCAGCCGGGGCTGGTACAGAAGGTTTCCTTCTGCCAGGCTCCGGTTGCTGGCGAGCGTCATTTCTTTGTTAAGCTGAACATTCTGCGCCTGCAAGGAACACAGGATGGTGAGAAGTGTTAGTTCCCGGACCAGTCCCCCGAGGCTCCTGGGCCCCACCCTCAGGAGCCCCCACATCTGCTTCCGTCTGGCTGGTCACCAGGCTGGGACCACATGTGGGGCCGCTCCCAGCCCAGGCTCCAGCCCCTCTGGCTTTCTAGTTTGGACACAGCTCCCTGTTCTTAAAGAGCAAAGCCACTTCCTTTCCAACCATTTGCAGCCGGGCTTTGTCTTGTGACTTGTCAAGGCTTTTTGCTTCAATAGCCGGGCTGTGACTGCAATTCCTTACTGCCGCCATTGTGCTTCCAAGAACAAACAGCTGTAAAGACTTAGGGCTAGATTTGTTCAAAACCAGTTTCTGCTGCTCCAGAGGAAGTTAAAGAATCACTTTTAACAGAGGAGGATCAGTTGGCAGGGTGTCAATTCAGGCTCAGTCACCAGGCTTAAGGATCAAACACAAAAGCCTGACACCCCCTGGGAAAGAATTCCATTTGCATTGACCCTGTTCTCTCCCCCATGCCCACCTCCCACTCCTCCTCGACTAAGGGGAAGGCCAGAGCCCTCCCAGCTCCAGACCCGAAGCTGGGGCCAGGGGGCTATTTGGGAGGTAGAGAAGCCCACGTGCCCAGACCCCAGGGGTGCCGAGGAAATGGAAGGCCTGAGGATGAAAGAATTCCTAATAAAACTTAGTAAAGCTATGTTTAAAGAAAACCCCCAAACCCACACCCACGGGGCACCATCCATACTGGCGAGTGACAGGCCTCCACCACCACCACCTGCCCACAGCAGCCTCACTGCCTGGATCCGAAGTCCCCACAGTGCGGGGGGGGGGGGGGACTTCCCCATCGTGCCACATTTGCGCTTCCTCCTAACTCCACTTATCTCGTTTTCCCCTTGATAGTTGCTGCCACCCCACCCAGGCTATTTTCGCTGCAACTTCCTTCCTCTCAAGAGTCTGGGTGCAGAGTTCCCACTGCGCTGCCTCCGTCCTGGCCACGCCCACCCAGGGCGCCAGCCCAGCTCCGTGCACGTGCACCCCCTCCGTGAAGGTGAAGGTTGAAGATGAAGGTGAAGGGAGAGAACACAGCGGCAGCCCTGGCCCCAGGCCCCAGGCCGGGGGCTCCCTACAGCAGACACAGAATCTGAATCTCTGCACCCAGGAGCTGGGCCCGGGGAGGGCCCCAAAGATTCCACTCGGCTTAAAATGGAATTTAAGTTAAGGATTTAAATTAAGATAAAAAATTGAGCCTCTACGCCTGGGTGGCTCAGTCGGTTGAGCGTCCGACTTCGGCTCAGGTGATCTCAGTTTGTGGGTTCGAGCCCCGCGTGGGGCTCTGTGCTGGCAGCTCAGAGCCTGGAGCCTGCTTCCGATTCTGTGTGTCCCTCTCTCTCTGCCCCTCCCCTGCTCATGATCTGTCTCTCTTGGTCTCTCAGAAATAAATAAATGTTAAAAAAAAAAAAATTGAGCCTCTAGCTCAACACTACGAAGTCAGTGCAGCAGCCACACTCTGATCTCTTGCTGCTGGAGAACTTGGGGCCCCAGTGTAAACGGGGTTCCGGAAGGGCCGCCGCCTCCCAGCACGAAGCGGCTCCCCGCCCTGTGCAGATGTGTCCCGAGCTCCTGCAAGAGTCTTTCCTTGGATTGTTAGGCCACTGGAAAGAACACACGCACACACAAGCCATCGTACAGCTACGCTGGGAAAGAGCTCAGCAATTTCTTTTACAACTAAACATGCCACTACCACACACCCCAGAAACCGCACTCCTGGGCATTCGCCCCGGGGAGAAAACTTCTGTTCACACAACACCCGCACGTGAACGTTCAACACGGCTTTATCTGTAACAGGCCGAGAATCATACGCAAGGCAGCTGGCGCTGCGGGCGGGCGGCTGAACAGAGGGCGAGGCATCCCCCGCAGAGGACACTCCGCCTTAACGAGGTCGGAGCCTGACACGGCGACTCAGATGAAGCTCCAGGGAGTCCTGCTGAGCCCAGAGGGCCACTCGCTCTAGGATTCGGGGTGTACAACACTTTTGACACGCCAGAGTCACAGAAACGGAGACAAGCGAGTGGGCTGGGGGCGGGCGGTGGGAGGGGGCTCCTGGGTGGGCCAGGGTTCCGCAAGGGGTTCCCACCAGGGGGAGCGGGTGAGGGGCGGGCAGGCTCCCGGTTCCTCCTGACAACCGCTTGTAAATCAACTGCTGGTGAGTTTTACACCCCACCCCACCCCACCTCCTCAGGCTCCCCCCCACCCCCCGCCCGCCATCATTGTGATTCCGTCTTAATACTTTGTTCAATAAACATTTACTGAGCAACCCTTACTTGCCAGGCCCGGAGAACGGAGAAGAGGAGCACTCCAGTCCTCACATAAACCCAGGTGACATAAATGAACGGACCTGAGCACGCCCTGATCAGGCAACAAATGGCCCAAAATCGTTTATGGAGACAGGCTCCCTTGATGTCTCCTCTGAGACGGCGTCTGTGGGGGTGTCACCCTGGATCTAAGGCTTATGCCGAAGCAGGACTCCCGTCCACAGCCAAGGGACCGCTGTGAGGGCAGGTCTCCAAAGGGACCCCTGGGAAGGCACTGGCGTCCAATGAAGCATCTAATTCTGGCGTGCTGGTAAAGGGTCACTCTACAGCAGTGGTCCTGGACTTTGGCCCAACCTGACGACCACCTGAGGGAGGGGTGCTGGTGTGTCCCAGTGCCCAGACCAACCCGGGACCAGCCAGACTCTCCAGGAGGGGCCCAGGAGTGTTTCCCAAGCTCCCCAGCAGGTTCCAACGTACAGCTAAGTGCCACCGCTTCGGTCTCAGCGTACAACAGATCTACAAAGAAATCTTATTCTCCTAGGGTCCAAATCAGGTCGAAATCACTTCTCCTGCATGTTACAAAGTCCTGGAAGAGAGCAGCACAAAGCACCACAGGCTATAATCCAAAGGTGGACTGTTTGCACAGGATGCATTAGGGCAAAGTTTAAGCCACCAGTCACCAAAAGAGCCAAATAAAGCTGCACTGAGAGCCATTAGAAGAGGCCTGTAATTTTTTTTTATATCCTTTGGGGATTCCAATGTTTTTAATTTTTTTTAATATTTATTTTTGAGAGACAGAAGAAAACAGAGTATGAACAGGGAATGGGCAGAGAGAGAGGGAGACACAGAATCTGAAGCAAGCTCCAGGCTCTGAGCTGTCAGCACAGAGCCTGAGGTGGGGCTCGAACTCCTGAACGGTGAGACCATGACCTGAGCCGAAGTCAGACGCTTAACCAGCTGAGCCACCCAGGCACCCCTCAGAACTTACCAGTACTTACATAAAAACATCTAAGTGGCCATCCAGGGCACACCTACAGCACTCTCCAGTGGACAGCGGTGGTGGGGACACGGCCTGGATTCCAACACTTCTGTGCTTCCCAGAACACACCTCTGATGCTACACTAGACGCCGGAAAAGACATTTTCCTCCTCAATATTCCTGTCCATTGCAACAACTGAACACAGGAGGGGAACTGCCAGTCTTGTTCCATCATTTGCAAGGCAAAGAAGAGCTGGGAGAGCGGAGAGACCTGGCCAGAACGGGCCCGGGGGCCCTCCCCATGGGGACGGTGCACACCCTGCTTAGCCACTCGGGGCAACACATGGCCCCGCTCTGCCACGTCCTGTAAGACCGACTCCAGCCTCAGCATCTGTGGCCGAATCCGAACCAGAATTCGGAGAATGCTCGCAGGGGCCCACAGACTCTTGAAACTGAAAACAGTACTGGCAACCTCTTGATGGTTCTCATGATCCTTGTTTCTTAACCAGGGAGAGATCTTCTCAGGAAGCAGTCTGTCTGTGGTAAGGGAACACCTTTAACTGCATACTCAGTGTTACTTCAGGTTCCTTTTCTGCTCACAATCAAAGAAAAACATGATGCAGGATTGTAGCATTTAGAGCAGGACCCTATTTATACACTTCTTTCTGCCCGTCTATCCAAGAGCCGCCTGAAAGGATGTTCACCCTAAAATGAGAACAGCAACCTCTGAATGTTTTTAACTTCCCTCTTTCTACTTGGACATAGTGCTTGATTTACTATAAGCATGTATACGTTTATGAAAAAGTATTATTTAATTTACTACAGCCTATTAGACATTAGAACTGGAAGAGCAGAGGCTCTAGAAAAAATAAGCTGTTTCAAGAATAGGGGAAGGGGAGTAGGAAATACAAACTTCCACGTATAAAATCAGTCAGTCATGGAGATGAAGAGCACGGCATAGGGAATAGAGTCAATAATATTGTAACACCGTGGTGTGGGGACAGACGGGGACTACCCTAATCGTGGTGGCCAGTGAATAATCCACAGAACTGTCAAGCCACTATGTGGCACACCAGAAACTAACAGGACATGACGTGTCATTTATACTTCGATAATAAAAAAAATAATAAAGAACCATCAACCACACACACACGAAAAAAGAAAACAAGGTATTTTAACCATGCTTTGTTCAGGAAGAAATGTAAAGACCGCTTTATCTCTTGCGATGCTCACATAATACATGAAGTTCTTTTAGCCTGCACATGCTACCTCAAATGATTATTATTATTTTGAGAGAGAGAGAGAATGAATGAGAATCCCAAGCAGGCTCTGTGCTGAGTGCAGAGGCTCGATCCCTCGAACCGTGAGATCATGACCTGAGCTGAAATCAAGAGTCAGATACTTAACCGAATGAGCCACCAGGGGCCCCTGACCATTATTTAATTTGGGTTGGGGAAGTGTAGTAGAAAATAAAGTTGGTAAGGAAGAAAACGGACAAAAACTCCCCTCTGGGTGACACACGCAATGGTCACCAACGAGAGGGACTGGGCCGGGGCGCCCTGCCAGCCAGTGTGAGGTCAAAGCTTTGAGTGTGCAGCGGAGGTTTTCCAAAGACACTTGTACAGGGTACAGTGGAAAACTGCAGCTTGCTCTGAAGCAACACCACCCCTCACTGCGGGGAGACACGCAACACAGAACACACATGGAGACACATTCGAGATGGACTGGCTTCACACAACTCCTTCCTCTTTAGCTGAAATTCAGCCTCTTCTGCCTGGAGGGCAGGTCGGAATGAGAGAGCAGTACTCTGAGGTGCCAGCCCTGAAGCCATCAGAATTTACACATCTATTTTTAAAAGACACTCAAACTTCAGTACCTCGAGCATAGCTCGTAACAGCCACAGCAAAATGCTCCAACACAATGGTTGGCTGGTTGTTTAATTCATTCATTCACAAAATACTTATGAAGCACCTCTACTGTGGGGTTCCCGGGGGACCGTGACCACAACAGTCTGTCCCCATGGCCCTGAGTGTAGGTAGGCCTTGTGAGCATCACACTGCCCAACTCCAGGGGGCTCCAGGCCCCTTGTACTGCAGCTCTGAACACAGACTACATTTGCTCTTCAAATAAAAAGGCTTAAGAGAGAAAAAGGACTTGGGCGCCTGGGTGGCTCGGTCAGGTAAGCATCCGACTTCAGCTCAGGTCATGATCTCACGGATTGTTGAGTTCGAGCCGCGGGTCAGGCTCTGTGCTGACAGCTCAGAGGCTGGAGCCTGCTTCAGGTTTTGTGTGTCCCTCTCTCTCTGCCCCTTCCCCACTCATTCTCGGTCTCTCTCTCTCCTTCAAAAATAAACACCAAAAAAAAAAAAATTATTTTTAAAGAGAAAAAGGACAAAAAAAAAAACAAATGGAGGTGAACTTAAAGATTTAAGTAAGAAGTTACCGGTGATGAAAACTTCACTCTGTCAGCACCCTGCATGTTTCAACAGGACTTATGGACATTTATGGAGCACTTACTGCATGCTTGGCATTGTGCCACCTTCTCTCCATGCATTATCTCCATTCAATCCTCCAGCAGCCGGGGCGGGGCCGGGGGCAAATTGCCCCCATTTCACTCGAGAAAGAAATACAGTCTCAGGGAGTTTAAGAGACCACCAGGGTCCGGAGTGTCAGTAACTGCAGAGCCAGGAAGTTAAGTGTTAAGATACTGGGTCTCCCAAGTGTGTCTTCTACGGGATTAGGCCCTGAATTACGCCGTAGCATCTACTGTCCACTGCACAGAACTGGTCTATCATTTCTCCATTTTCAAGTTCCACGAGTCATCTAGATTTCAGTTTCTATCTTATTTATTTACCTTTTTACTGAAGGTATTTTCAAACACAAAGGAAAAGGACAGAGAGAGAATAAAGAATTTGTGCACGTTCTCCGGGGCTCAACAATTAGTGACATTTGCCAATCCTGCTTCGAGATACTCTTCACTTTTTTTCTGAAGTTTTTTTTGCCCCCTGAAGTATTTTAAAGTAAGTTTCAGGCATCCTATCATTTCACCCTTAAGAGCTTTAACATGTATCTTTAATGGGGAAGAACTTTACAACTTAACTACAATGCCATAATCGCCCTAAAATTAACAATATTCTAATTTAAACACTTACCAAAATTAACAATATTCTAATTTCAACTTCTGCATGTTTTGGCTTGAATTCCTCTTATAATGAGCTACTGCCTCGTTAGTTGAGTATCTGAAATCATTTATACAGGAAAAGCAGGAGAACTCTTTCCACCACCCCTCCACCCCTGCTTTAAGCCAACTTTGAGAAGACTAAGTTAATGATCAAGCAACCTCTGAAAATGACTAATAAGCTTTTTTGGGGAGCCTCATATTTATTTATATGTATATATATATATTTTTTTTTCTTAAGTTTATTTTCGAGAGACAGAGAGAGAGGGGAGCAGCAGAGATTGAAGAGAGAATCCCAAGGAGGCGCCGCACTGTCCGCGCAGAGCCCGACATATGGGGCTCAAACTCATGAACTGTGAGATCATGACCCGAGTTGAAATCAAGAGTCAGATGCCTAACCAAGATGCTCAACATCACTCATCATCAGGAAACACAGATCAAAACCACAAGGAGAGACCACCTCACACCTGTCAGAATGGCTAAAATTAACAACTCAGGAAACAACAGATGTTGGCGAGAATGTGGAGAAAGGAGAACCTTCTGGCACTGTTGGTGGGAGTGCAAACTGGGGCAGCCACTCTGGAAAACAGTATGGAGGTTCCTCAGAAAATTAAAAATAAAACGATCCAACAACCCAGCCATTACACTACTAGAAATTTATCCAAAAGATACAAAAATGCTGATTTGAAGGGGCACGTGCACCCCAATGTTTATAGCAGCACTATCAACAATAGCCACAGTATGGAAAAAGCCCAAATACCCATCGACTAATGAATGGATTAAGAAGACATGGTATATACACACAATGGAATACTACTCAGCAATGAAAAAATTGAAATCTTGCCATTTGCAACAATGTGGATGGAACTGGAGGGTATTATGCTAAGCAAAATAAGTCAAAGACAGATATCATAGGATTTCACTTGTATGTAGAATTTGAGAAACGCAACAGGTGAACATAGGGGAAGGGAAGGAAAAATAAGAAAAACAGAGAGGGAGACAAACCCTAAGGGACTCTTTTTGTTTGTTTTTATTTATTTTTGAGAGAGAGGACAGACAGAGCCCAAGCAGGAGAGGGGCAAAGAGAGAGGGAGACACAGAATCCCAAGCAGGCTCCAGGCTCTGAGCTGTCAGCACACAGCCCGATGCAGGGCTCGAACCCACAAATTTTGAGATCATGACCTAAGCCAAAGTTGGACACTCAACCGACCGAGCCCCCGAGATGCCCCAACGAGAGACTCTCAAGCACAGAGAACAAACTAAGGGTTGGCTGGAGTGGAGGTGGGGGGTAGGGTTAAATGGGTGATGGGCATTAATGGGGGGGTACTTTTTGGGATGAGCACTGGTGGTTACAGGTAAGAGATGAATCACTGAATTCTACTCCTGAAGCCAGGACTACACTGTAATGCTACCTCACTTGACGTTAAAGAAGAAAAAGAAAAAAAGTCACACACTCAACCAACTGAGCCATCCAGGCACCCCACAGATTTATATTTTTTGTGTTTCAATCAATTGCAGTTCGTAATCTTCCTGATGCTCAAAGTGTCCATGGCTGGGGGAGGGAGGTCCTTCGAGCTGGGTCTCAAGCTGACACACCCAAAGGTCTGCCAGCCCCCCAGCCCTCCTGTAGAACGAGGGGTCCCAGACCTATCTGTGTATTTGCTGCCCCTGATCCGGACCAGAACTTCTTGAAGAAATGCTGGCTCCTTTTGGTGGGAAATTTGTTTTTTATATTTTCCTCTCCAGACAAGATTAAATTGAAAGCCGTCCATAATACAAAGATGAGAAACAAAACATATTTCAGCCCCTGAACTTTCCTACCAGTAGAAACGTCAGGTTGCATTCCGACCCGAAGTACAACAAGCTTGTGGATCAGATGACCAAAAGGCTGGCATGCGTTCACCCAGGTTAATCTCTCCTTTTACTGGACTACCTGTGATCTAGCTCACCAATTTTAGGGTAAATATCGCCAAGGTCACATGCAATCTGAGCCTGGGCTTTAATATCAACGGTTGTTAGAAAGCTCAAGTTCACCTCCTATTCAGTGAAGACCTGGCCACTGACCAACTCCTCTCCCTGCAGTCTTCCCACTAAAGGCAGGCTTTCAGGTGAAGCCTGCAATCCAAGCCCACGATGTCCCAGAGGTGTGCTGCCGATGTGGCTTAATTCAACCCCAAAAAAATGAAAACAGGTGCAGAGGTGGACTGCTTAACATGTTCACAAAATTAAAGAGATCTGAAAACTCTAAAACACAGTGAAAGAACTGTAGAGCATTATGAAACTGTTCTAAAATACAACCTAGTGGGCTGTGTGAAGCCATCTCCAAGGCTACAGCCCACTCGGAAAAGAAGTTTACCAGACGCTTATCACATGTTCCCCCAAAACAACCCACTCAACAGAGAGCGCATATTAGAGATTAATAAAGATTGCGGTTTTTGATTGAAGATCTCAAAATCCTTGTGAAGATGAAACGTGCTGCCCTCAGAAAGTAGCAGGCAGTGGGATAGAGACTGGAACGATTCCTTCCATATGGAGCTGGCTTGCACCTTAAAAATTAGGAGGTCATTCACTTTAAGTGCAACTAACCACAGACATGCAAAGAGCTAGGTTTGAAAATAAATGGACTAGTCCCAGAGAAGAATTAAATGGTCTCAGAGAAACCCAATCTGCCAGTTTTCCAGTTTTCTAGTTCTCAACATACCAGGGTGCTTTTGTTGTTTTTTTTCCCCTGGAAGAGTACTTCCTAATATTTGGGGGGGGGGGGGGAATCTCCCACTTAGTGGACTTATGCGGATCATGCTGTCAATAATAAAGAAATACAATAATAATAGGTGCGATGGGCTGTGATAACTCACATGCTAGAAAATGTCACTTTCCTAGTATCGCTGACCTTATAGTTCCTGAGAACTCCAGGGAGAGGAGGGAGGAGCAGAAAGCAGGACAGGATCCCCAAACTGATCACAATGTTAACTGCCTTGTTCCCTAATTTCCTCAAGGGCTTGTCACACCTGGTTCTAGTCAATCAGTCTCAGCAGGTGAGCTAGGGAAGCTATCGAGAAGCCCGCCCTCCACATTATCAGAACCCATCAGGGCTGCTGGTCAGCTGAGCAGTTTGGTTAAAGCGGTAAGTCACTACACACACAAAATTTTAAAGATATACATCTGTCCATTTCTTCAGTTAAGGCAAAGGTCTCTTCTTAGACCAAGGGTCCACTAGCTCAAGTTCCAAAAGTTCTTCATCCAGACCACATCCTTTGATGTGGAGGGTTTCAGGACACTGGACAAGCAAGCTGAGAGCAGAAACCTGGAATTCTTCCGTTTTCCCCCCAGCCTGGACCACACCTAACTATCAAGTTTGTTTCTAGCATACCACCTTCTATTAACTCTTTCCAAAGCACTCAGCTCAGTTTTCCCTCCCAGTCCTTTCATTTATGGCTTTTGCCACAGTATTTAATGAAATAAGTTAATTACTGTAACAGAAGCCAGAATAGACAGGTCCTTGACTCTAAGTACTCAGCTGCAGTGGGGACAGAAACCTCCACAAACCTGATCACGATCATAGGGGTGGGAATCGCCAATTACTGGAGCACTCTGGTAAAGGGGAGGGAGGTCAATTAATCGCTTCTGCTGTGATTTTAAATCCTGATCACTCCTCCCTTCCTCAAAAAGAAAGAGCCCATGGAAGAGAGAAAATTTATCAACTCTGCTTTTCTTATTAGCAGTTCCTGGCCAGGACAAACTAAAGCAATCATTTGTTTAGTAAGAGCACAGGGTTTTTGTTTGTTTTTTCTCCTCCTTTCTATTTCCTTGTAACCACAATTTAAGAAGTGCACATATGAGAATTTTCTGGGACAGTCTTTACACAGATGCAAAATAAGAAAATGTCTAACAAGGTGGATCCTGAATTACACGTATTAAGACTACATCTTTTACATTTGAAATACATCAGGACATAAACTTTCCAACACCTGACTCAGGAATTCAGTTTAAGGGATAAAATTTACTCTCACATGACTGAAATTATTCATCTTCTATTATGAGAAAATGCTATTCTAATCATGGGATATTTTTAGTCTGCGAGTAGAGAAAGGTATTGGTCAAAGAGTAATCAGTTACCCCTAAATTATTCTATTTATATTTCATTACAAAAAATACCTGCAATTTTATCTGGTGTAGGGAATTTGATGTTCTAACAAAAAAAAAAAAAAAAAACCAACCTGCCTAGATACTTAAAACTTAATCATTTGAAAATTTTTTGATGTTTTAATAGATTTATGTTCAAAGATGTTTATCACAATATAATTTGTGATAACAAAAAATCCAATAAGGATGGTCACAAAAATTATGACATTTATCATAAATTATGGGAAAATACCACGCAGCCACTGAAAACACTGCCATAAGAGTATCTTTTTTTTTTTTTTAGTTTACTTACTTATTTTGAGAGAACACAGGCCAGAGCAGGGGCGGGGCAGAGAGGATTGCAAGCAACCTCCATGCTGCCAGCACAGAGCCCGATGTGGGTCTTGAACTCATAAATGGTGAGATCATGACCTGAGCTGAAACCGAGTTGGATGCTTAATCAGTTGAGCTACCCAGGGACCCCCATGTAAGAATATTCCGATAAAAAATAAGAAAATCAGGGCGCCTGGATGGCTCAATTGGTAGAGCGTGAGACCCTTGATGTCAAAGTCATGAGTTCAAGCCCCATACTGGGTATAGAGACTACTTAAAAAGAAAAAATGACATAAAAATAAGAAAATGCCCAGAGTATAACTTTGGGTTAAAACACACACACACACACACACACACACACACACACACACACACACAGAAAAAAAACTCTATATACAGAATGATCCCAGTGGGGGGAAAAACATGGAAAAAAAAGACCCATAAAATGTTAACAGTGTTCATGCCTGGCTGCTGGTATCACATGTGATGATATTTTTCTTCATTTTTGAATTTTTCTATAATAGACATGTAAAAATATTTTTAAAGATTTGATCAGCTGGAATCAGAAATCTGAAATACCATATACTCAAAACAAAATACCATATATTCCCCGCGTTCTTAAACGGAGTACGTGAACGCAGGCCAGCCTGGGATGACACAGAGCTGGCGGCGTGAATACCAAGTAACGACCTCCTGTCCGTGAAGTGGCAGTGCCCGCGGGCTATGGAAGCAGATGGCACATTTGTCCCCTGAATAAGCATTTGCCAAGCATGCCCCAGGGAAGCTAGTTCCCACGCGCTCTAGGATCAAGTAAGCCTGGGAGATGCTGCAACGTCCCCCCTCGGGAGCTACACCACACACCCTAACAGTAAGGACCAAACAAGGCAAAACAAAACAGAATCCCTTTAAACCCCTGGTTTCCCCAATTTCTTTACCATGGAGCTCCTTTTAACGTAATCACCACTAACAGAAGCAGGGCCCGGAGGACAACTAAGGGAAATGCTACCCTAAACCAAAGAGCCCCGACCACTTCATTAAAACTGCCCTAACTTCCATTACTGCCACGGCACCATATCCATCCACTTACAATCATCGTTTTGTTTAGCCCTCGGAACAACTTGTAAGGCCGTTCTTCTAATACGCCCATTTTAAAGATGAGGAAACTGACGTTTAGGGAGGGTAACTGTGCCCAGGGTTTCCCAGGAACACAAATCCCATCCCCCTCCTTTTTTTAAGGAAAGTGCAAGCGATTGGGCTCAGGTCCCAAGACCCTGGATCATGACTTGAGTGAGCAGAAACTGAGAATCGGATGCTCAACTGACTGAGCCACCAGGCACCGTCCAAATCCTGTCTTTAACCACTATGCCTAAGAGCTGACCTTACATTTTTTGTGAGGCTTTTTATAACTTTTGCTTCCTCTTTCTCTGTCATTTATTTCCAGATGGTGTTATTGGCTCTATTCGTTTTTCCCTACACCCTTTAAAAATCTGCCACTGACAGACAAAGCATGGGACCTAGTGTGTTTCTATCTGAACGGTGTACAAAACAAGACTCAACAGGCCCTGCCATGAGCCTAGTGTGAGCCTCCAAGTCCGTGATTTCTGCTGCCCAAGGATCTTTTTTTAATCAACCATCTTTTCCAGGCTTCTGACTGATCTCCCCGATTTCTGGTCTCATCTCCTCAAATCCATCCCTCACATCCATCCCCCAAGCCCCGGGGCTGCCTGAACCACCCATTTAAGTCACAACTGTGACCACATCACTCCCAGGTGGCTCCCTCTGCCCAGAGGATCAGGCCATCTG
>CM053566.1:5739941-5958760 GCA_028646485.1 Cryptoprocta ferox | reverse complement strand
CCCCCCCTCTCTCTCTCTCTCTCTCTCTCTCTCTCTCTCTCTCGGCTTTTCCTGTCTCTGTTCCTGCTGTCCACCCCCATGCCTGGAAGCCCTTTCCCTCATTACCTGGTTAACTCTACCTTTGAATCACAGCACATTAGTCATCTCCTCCAGGAAACATTCTTCACGGATCTCCCCCAGCCCCCCAAAAAGGCTTGCTGCGTCCCCTCCCACTAGGGCGCCCCCAGCACTACTGTTTCACATCTCTGACGTTTGTAACAGCTGACTTCTGTGTACCTGCACGACCCTGAAAGATGAAAACTAAGTGGTTTCCTATCCCCAAAGTGCTCCATAAGAGTTGAGTAATAGAATAACCCTGCTCGACCTCAGCTGTGTTCACACTAATCAGAGCTGCTGTCTGATAGCAAACACTAATTAGCACTTACTCTGTCCCTCTGCCAACCCAGGCACTAGGCAACAGATATGGACATAACCTCCAGGTGCCACTCCTGGTGGCTCTACCTCCGGTAATAATGACAGATCTGATTCGAAAGAAACATTAACTATGACACTGCCTGTGACAGAACCAGCTACTCCAGTATCTGCTCTTCACGTGCACTCTTTGGCACAGTCGTGAACAACATTCCTCACAATTCCATGAGAAAGGATTTCAAAAGCTTTCTCTTGACATAGTGCAACATAACCCGTGACAACAAAGCTACATCTTCCTCTCCACTTGCAATCTTCCCTAGGAAGAAATTCTACACAGAACTTTCCTTTGCCTTTCTACCACTGGGTTAAGATAGGTTTTCTTGAATAAGATAGTTTTCGTGGAATCCAGAAACCCCACAGAGCAGAGGAAGTAAGGCAGCCAGAACTCCTGTCTCAGCATGTTGAGAGCCAGCGATTACATACGTAAACAGTGGCGGACACACAGGTCGTTATAGAAAACCCTGCACCGCACACCCGGCTCATCCCCACAGCAACATTCTGCTACAAATACAGGGATAAAAGCCAAATACAGATTTTAATTTACAATGGGGTTACGTCCCAAAATACCATCATAAAAAATATCGCTAAGTCAGGGCGCCGGGGTGGCTCAGTTGGTTAAGTGTCCAACTTCGGCTCAGGTCATGATCTCACAGTTGGTGGGTTCCAGCCCCGCGTCAGGCTCTGTGCTGACACCTCGGAGCCTGGAACTGCTTCGGATTCTGTGTCTCCTCCTCTCTGCCCTTCTCCCGCTCACGCTCTCTCTCTCAAAAATAAAAACATTTAAAAAATTTAAGAGAAAGTACCTCTAAGTCAAAAATGCAATACACCTAACCTAGCGAACATCATAGCTTAGCCTGGCCCACCTTAAACACTCAGAACACTGATAGAAGCCTCCAGTTGGGCAAAATCCTGTACCACAAAGATTTTTTTTCATTGTAACTAGGCTCCATGCCCAACACGGGGCTCAAACTCATAACCCTGAGAATTAAGAGTCCCACGCTTTACAGCCTGAGCCAACCAGACACCCCCGCACCAAGCCTATTTTATAACAAGGTGTTGAGTATCTCATGTAATTGACTACTGTACTAAAAGTGACAAACGAAATGGCCATGTGGGTACAGGTAGCTGTCCATTTACCACTTTGTTGGCCCTCCCGACCACATGGCTGACCGCGGCCACTACCCAGCATCACGAGAAGATGGAACTGCAGATCGCTAACCCGGGACAAGGCAAATTCAAAATTCCAAGTGCACTTTCTACTGAATGTGTATCATTTTTGCACTCTGCACCATCATGAAGTTGAAAGGTCATAATTTGAACCGTCAGAACTCAGGACCTTCTATAAACAACAAAGTTGGCTTACCTCAAGAGCGTATCAGTTCTGGACAGGACACATGATGCTCAAACAGTTCAGTCTACACCCAGGTTCCTCTTTCGACTAGTCTGATACAGTACAAGCACTGTAACAGGATGTCAGCTCGTCTGGAAAATACCAGACAAGTTTCTCCCTGTGCTTCGATGGCACCTCTTTCTTCTTCCCAACCCACTAACTACTCCTAGTGGCCTTTCAAACTTTTATTTTCTTCTTGAGGGAAGTTGGCCACCAAATTTGTATCTCAGCTGACTGTTCCCCTGAGCGCCAGAACTGGGTTTCCACCTGCCTGCACTCCCCCCACCCCATGCCAATCCCTCACTCTGAGGCTCTCAGGGAGCTGTCTCCCCTCCTGCCACACTCCTACTCATCTCCACTTGAAGCCAGTAAAACTTACTCAGCAGTACCTACATGCCAAGGACACAAAGACAAACGTGACAAAATGGAGCCACAAGGAAGTTACAAAATGTGTGACAAGTGCCACAGAAGAGGTACACAGAGAGGCTAAGAGACTGTGCCTGTGACGGAGGGGGCAGGGCGAGCATGTGGAAGGCAAAGCTGAGGAGGCTGGAGTCCGCCCTCCCAGAAGCCCAGCTGAAACCCCAGCTTCTTTTCACCTGAGCTTCCCCCTCCCCCTGCCCTTTCCCGAACCTTCCCGCACCCATGCAGCCCCCACTCTGTTGCCAACTTAACGGGACTAAAGACTACTTCTGACCATATTGCTCTTCCACTCCAGAAAGTCATGGAAACTCACTGCTACCGAATTAACGACCTTCCACTCACACGCGGGCTCGCCAGCCTCACTTCCCATCACTTCCCTGCTCACATGCAGATCCGATCCAGCTCAAGTAGATGGTAACTCGCCAGTCAGAAAGCCTGTCCCGTGCTTTCCTGCTCTGGGGCTGTACCCTTGCTGTCACTTCTTCCTGACTGCCCATGCTTCTCTCTCAAAATCCTACTCAGAGAAATAAATATCTAATTCAAGGCAGTGGCTGGGGGTAGAGTGGCCGTCATGCTCAGGACGGAGCACAAAGCAGGCTCTTCACTGGGCTGACAGCTTGTGCTCCCGAAGCTGGGTGGCAGGTAGACAGATGTCCCTTACATTACTCTAAACCCTCTCAGAGGTATTATCGTATCTGATCGTTTATTTTCTTAAATCTTACCCACCTATCACAGTCCATCTCTTGTACTTGGAACCTATCTAATCTAGCCAGAGAGCCTCTCTTCATCTGACCTTCAATGTCATTTACAATTCACATGTGGCTTTTTTTCTTATGTTTTTATTTATTACTGAGACAGAGAGAGACAGAGCATGAGTAGGGGAGGGGCAGAGAGAGAGGAAGACACAGAACCCAAAGCAGGCTCCAGGCTCTGAGCTGTCAGCACAGAGCCCGACGCGGGGCTCGAACCCATGAACCGTGAGATCATGACCTGAGCCGAAGTTGACTGCTTAACCAACTGAGCCACCCAGGCGCCCCTGTTATTCTCTATTTAAAAAAATGTGATAAGATATACATAACATAAAAATACATCACTTTCAAGAGCCACAGTGAAGTACATCCATGCTGTGATGCAGCCAGCACCACTGTCCATCCTAACACTGCTCATCTTCCCAAACTCAAACTCCCTACCTTTTACTCTCTCGTGGACTGTAAAGGTCTGTGTGCTTGGTTTCTTCCCCAAATTATAATACAGGGATTATGCCCTATTCGTGTTTCCATCCTTAAAATGTCTTGTACACAGCACTCTATAGCTGTGAAACTGAAATGGAATCTTCCTGAAATGGCAGCAAGGATAGGATGCCTTTTAGTTTTAGCAATAAGAGCTAGTAACAATCTCCTGAGTGCTCACTGTGCCAGGTACCATAGTAAGCGTCCTATGTACTCACCTCATTTAATCCACCCAAAACCTCTGAGGTAGGTTACCGTTGTTAGCGCCTTTGTTTTCAAGGAGGAAACTGCAATTGGGAAGACAGCACTTGCCAAAGGTCCTACGCAGTATCAAAAGGTGGTTCTGTACCATATCACACCCACCACGCCTTTAATCAATGCAAAAGAAGTAGAGAGCAACTGACACAAGTGATCAGACTTCACCTAAGCCAGCCAGTCTAACAATTCTGGAATCTCTTGCGAAAGAGGGCTAGCCTCTACTGAAGCCCCTCGGTGCCAAGGCACTGCCTTCACCTGCTATTCCTCAAAGGCAGGTGTGGTGAGTACCCTCACTTCATAGTGGAGGAACCGAAGCACGGCAAGTTTAACTGAAATAAGGTCACACAACTCTTGGCTATGCTCCTTCCACGGAAAAAAAAAAAAAAAAAAAAAAAGTTATTTACTTATTTTTTTTAGTAAGCTCTATGCCCAATGTGGGACTTGAATTCACGACCCCAAGATCAAGAGTCCCATGCTCTACTGACTTGGGCCAGCCAGGCGCCCCTTTCCATGAAATCTTGATGCCTCCTTAAAAAATAAAACAAAAATCAGGGACGCCTGGGTGGCTCAGTCGGTTAAGCGTCTAGTTCTTGGTTTCAGCTCAGGTCACGATCAGCCCTGTGTGGGGCTCTGCGCTGACAGCGTGGAGCCTGCTTGGGATTCTCTCTCCCCCTCCCTCCCCTATCTCGCTCAAAATAAATAAACTTTGAAAAATAAAATCAGGTAAAACTGAATTTCAGAAAACATTCCCAGGCACAGTGATTTCTTACTCAAGAGTGAAAATAAGTTCACAGAAGAGAAAAGTGAAACACAGAAGTCTGAAGCCTTTGTATCCGCAACGACTGCGCTCCAAGAACTCCAACAGCAGACACTCATCGTGTCTAAACCTTAACTTCTAAAAACCAGTCCCACCAGCGCGCTCAGCCGGTGTTGAGGAAACAGTCCCCGATTTAAAGCAAGGTCAGTACATTTCAATGAGCCATTATGATTCATGCAGCAGCTTTGCAGCCCCACACAAATCACACCAGAACACGCCTTAGGGAAACAGCTTCTCCCAGACCAGACTCTTTCCACAAAACAATCTGTTTTTCAGACCCTCGGTGTTTCTGCATGTGGGCATTCTCACTTGCCAAAGGAACAGAGATCCTGACTTTGAATCCTTAGTTAGGTGCAATTACTCATTAGCACCAACGAACCTATGTTCCCTCAAAAAGTGCTTGGGGGGAGGGGCGGGGAGACAGGACCCAAGAGGTGCAGTTTAGCTGCCTCATCCCCTAAGCGGCAGTTCCTTTTAAGGGAGTGCCCTGGAAGCCCAATGGGGTTAATGTGGACGGATAGAGAAAGGCACATTCCATTGCCATGTAAAAATAACTTTAAATAAAAATAAAATGTGTGCATATGAAACGTTAGCCCACAGCGAAAGCAAAGAGCAAAGATCACGAGGGAGGGTACTACGTTTAGGGAACAGCATCACAGACGGGACCAACGGGGGAAAAGAAAAACACAGGGGCTCCGAGAAAGAGAACCTCTGTAACTCTGACAGGATTTTCATGTCTTGAGCTGCACTAAAGCTCGCACACCACAATCAGAACAATGTAAGTGAAGTAAAATACACAGCTGTATTTAAACCTAACAGTGAATGCCTTCAAAACCTAGCCACGCTTTCCAGTCGCCACAAAATATCCCCTCAGGCTTGAAGAAGTCCTACTCTACAATTTAAAACACTTCCTTCTGCCAATTAAAAAAAAAAAAAAAAAAAAAAGCTTTGGTTCAGATTAAGAGATTCTATGCTGGGAAAGGCCCGTTCCATTTACAGTCTCATCCTTAGTCCTGCTGAGATACATAATCATTTGGACCACAGAAAAATAAAATGCTTCTTAAGCTAATGACAAATAAAAATTTACTTAACATTCTTCAAATAAGACCCTATTAACTTGTCAGGATGACCTGGTATTGATGATTGGCAGTAATCTTTCTAAAGAACCAGATGACTATTAATAATTGCAATTACTCTTTATTGACCACCAACTACATGCTGTGTTAACATGCACTATCTGACATAATCCCCGTATCAACTCTATGAAATAAAGATCAGGTGAGCCCTCTCTAACAGATGCTCAGAGAGCTGGATTAACTTCCTTGAAATCACACAGCTGGGAAATGGCCACGTCCAGCCTGGAGTGCAGAAGTCTGAAGTCTTAAAGTTCCATTTGGTTGAGAGTGGACAGTTCACAGAATATTTTCTTCTGTGTCTCCCAACTATTCTGGAAACAATCCAATAAGCCAACGCATAACGTTAACGGCTGAGTCAAAAGACCAATATTTCAGTTGTTCATGTTATACCCGTTCCTACAGAAACATGCCACATGTGACCAGGGGAACAGGATTTGCTAAGTGTGACGATAGCTAGCTGAGCTGCCCGGCCAGGGTATTTTGGTCTTCTTCAGTTTCCTGGTTTTAAAAGCACTACACCCTGAAGAACTACTGCTGAGTAATTTAACCTGAATTATGCGGCTTAATCAAGTGCTGTCAGTCAGTGGCTAGCATTTGTACAGGGGACTCTGGTGTGATGGTCACCGTCACTTAAAAAAAAAAAAATTGCCTTTCCCTTTATGTAACAATCTCCAGTTTCTTAAGAGGAAACAAGCGTCCCAACAGCTTCAGAGTTGAGAGAATTACCTCTTTCCACAATCTTCCCTCCACTAAAAGGCAGTTTAGTTCTATTAGCGAAGAATATAATCAGTATAACTCCAGTATAGGATTCTGTTCTAACAGAATAGTCATACAGCAAAATAACTTGTGGGTGGTATCACACATCAGAAAAATATACCTGTCATTTTATTATTAAAGTACAAAGATGCCTGCAGACAGACAACAAAAGGTCTCCCAGCAACTGAGAAGCTGGGAAACCAAGCAAAGATTTTATTTCTTTAGAGACATGAGACTCTTTCAGTCAAGAAAGATGGATTTTGTCACTTATTATGCTCTAAAATGGAAAGTGCCACATGGAGACCATAAATGAGGGAAACTGCATCTCGGAGCAACGTTCTATGTGCCAAGTTACAAAGCCCGTGAATACAAGGGGTGTATTAATGGAAAGACTGATACCATCTTACTACAGTGGCCTCTCTGTAGCTCAGGACAATAATCTGTTGAGGGTTTTCCAGTGATTTTGAATGTGCAACCTCCATACAAGCCCCCTTTTAAGGAAGCTGGCTCAGTGCTAACAATCCCTCTTGGGAAAGAAAGCCAAAAGCCCCCACTCAGCCTTCTGGGGCAGAGGCTCAGCCCCGCAGGCGTGGGAAGGCTCAGACTTCGGAGACAAAGAAGTAGGAGTGCTGAACGGGCCGGGGCGAGCTGGGATCAGCCTGGGTCCACCTGCCGGGAGGAGACCCAGGCCCGGAGGACGGGACGTTCCGAGAAAAGAGCCCCGAAGGGATGGGAGAGGGAGAGATGTTCACAGAGCAAATGCGAGCGTGAAGGCAGAGAACAAACCGTGTGTCACAAGAGACGGAGTGACATAACCAGAAACAGGGTGGGCAGATGCCTTCCAGAGGCGGCCAGGCCCTCACCTATCAAAGGCGTGGGGATTGGCGGTCAGTCCCCCGATCCCTGGTTTATCTTCTCCCCAAAAACAGCTCCAGGAATTCTCACTTTGCCCCACCGTACGAGACTCCCATGTTCCCTTCTTCCACAAAAGGGGGCAACTTTAGGGAGAAAGGGATCCCTGCTCCCACCCCACGACCTGGGAAAGCCCCCTAGGATGGCCCTACTGAGGCCACTTCCGAGGGAAGGCGGCCCCCACAGGCCCCTCTAACACACAGACTCCTCAAACCTTAACGTGGCCAAGTCCGTGGCCGAGTGCCTCTCAACCCCGGGGACCCTGCCCGAGGATAAAGTCCATCTCAGAACCACCGTCCAGAATCAGCCACAGCTGCACCCCCGGAAATCGCAAATCCTAAGGCTCCCAGCCGGCTCGTCCACCCCGCCCCCGAAAACCCATTCGAAGGCTCCAATTGCTTCCTCAGTCCGCCTGTACCGCTCGACCCTCTCCTGGGGCCCCCCAAGCCCAGCCCTCGGCCCGGTCTCGGTCACCCCTAATCCTCCGCCGCAATCCCCCCTACCTTCGCCAACCTCATCCCATTCCCCTATGCCCTCGTCGTCCCACCCGACTGAACCGCAGCCCCCGAGGTCCCCAAATGCCCACTGCAGGCTCTCTGACTCGGGCTCCATGCCCAGCCTCGGCGCCTCACAGCCTCGCCCCGAACCCGCCGCTCAGCCCCAGTCTCGGCACCCCCCGCCCCCTCGTCTCAGTCTCCCCAGCCCAACTAGAGGCACCGCGACCGTCGGCGCCTCGGGCCACCTCCAGCCCGCCGAGGGCCCCCGGCCCCGCGCGCGCGCCCCTCTCGAGGCCCCTCGGCCCCCGCGCGCCCCCCTCGGCCCACCTCCTCCATCTTCTGCACCATTTCCGTCAGCTGCCCCTCGTCCTCCAGCAGCTCGTTGAGCTGCACCAGCGACAGCCCGGCGAACCTGGCTTCGCTCCCGGCGCCCGCCATCCCCGCGTTTCAGCCACCGCCGCCGCCGCTCTGCCCGCCAGGCTCAGCCGACCGGAAGCGCCGCCCTCAAGGCCCGCCCCCGGCGTGGGGGGGCACGTGACGCCAGCCCTGGTGCATGACGTCATCACCGCGCGGGCGGGCGGACGTGACGTAGCGCGCTGGGCCGGTGGTTGGGGGTGCAGACGCGTGGAGGGGGCGCCTCCGGGAGAGGTGGGCGCTTGTAGGGAAAAGGAAAGGTGGTGCGGATGGACGTGTGACGCGACAAGAGGCAGTAATGATGTCACTGCGGCACAGGAGACTGGGTTATGAGGTCATAAGAGCCTTTTTCCTCAAGGAAAAAGAAATGTGGAGATCCAAAGAAGACAGGCAGTGAAGTTACTGCAGCCTAAACCCAGCCTGGCCTGGGGAATTCCAAAGAAGGGTATTTGGGGGAAGGCGGGAAACTTTAGATGCCTTGGGGGGGCTCGGAATTGTGGAGCTGCCAGGGCTTTCATTTAACAAATAGGGAGACCTACTTTGTGGACCAAATATTGGGTGTACAGTTCTGAACAAAACCAAAAGGAGCCCCGAGCTAGGGGAGCCAACAGACTGACCGGGGAAGCAAACAAGAAACGAGTAAAAGGGCTACAAATTGGGAGAGCCCAGAAGGGGAGAGCTAAGGAGGAACCAACCACCATTCCTGTAGAAAGCCCAAGGCAGCCAAACAAGCATCTGCAAAGGCCGAGTCAGGACTCGCTTGGTACACTCCAGGAATGGGCAGAAAACCAGAACGACCAGAGCATCACAAGCAGAGACACATGCATGTTACCCCTTTGCACCACCTCTGAGGAAGGCACCCAGACCTCCAGCTGGGCTGTGTTCTTTCAGAAACACGATTTGAGGTGTAATTATTCAGTTTCCCCAGGTATCGAGAAGTCTCTCGAGATCCAGGAGCCTGTGAACTCATCCTGCTTTGGAATCTCCAACAGTTCCAGTTGGAAGAAATCTAAGGGCTGAGGTTAACCACTACAGCCTAGTTTTACACATAAAGAAACGGAGGACCTGGGAGGAGGAAATTTTTGGTTTTTTCCCCTCAAATCGAGTGATTGGCAGGGCTCCTGGCTCCCAGTCTGGCATTCACGAGGCTGGCATCATACCACATTGACCTCGTCACATAACTCAGTACCGAACACAGTTGAGGCATTCAGTGAATGCATATTGGCTGACTGATGAGCTTTGTGTATGAGGATGATGCTTCTGCTCCAACATGGCTAGAACAGAAGGTCTGAATTGTCCACCCATACATTAGGCTGGGCTCCACTGACCTTGTTCTCACTCTCCTTCCATCAGCCCCTGGTGACTAAGGGCACACACTTGTAGAAAAGTTAGAAGTATTTCATAATATCTGTAAGCAAAAGGTTTTATGAAGTTTGAAAGGAGCACTCAATAGTTTTCTTCCTTTGAACTTGTTATACTTGGTCCCAAAAGGTAACCTTGAAGAGGAAAGTCCAGGATCAAGAGGAAGGGGATGTCAAAAGTCAAGTTGATGGTCAAAGTACTAGCTCAGTGTTTTTTTCTCTCCAGAAAAAGAATAGACCTGCCAAATTGGGAACAGTCGCTCTATTTCCAGGAAATTCTGCTTACCCATGAGGCTTAAGATGTTCTCCAGAAATTTCTCACAGTCCCCTTCATAAGGTTAGGGGTCAGAGCACTCCAGAATATAGAGGGATGAAGTGACCCAGTCAAGAACATGCCTGATTCTGAAGGTCGCTCCGTTTACGCTCACCACTAAAATGCTCATCTGCCAACGTTCACATCTCAGCCCTGGCTCACTCTTTATAGACCTCTTCTCAACCCTGTTTTCTGCCACAGACCTATTTGAGTCAAAAACCATTTCCTTTGCCAAAAGGACAAACCGTACAAATGTCTTGTTTTCTGCAGCTCTAAAAAGTCTTTGCTGCTCTTAAAAGTGGTTAAAAGAAGACAAGGAACATCAGAAAAATCCTTACATCGGTGTCAAACCTGTCAACTTAATGTGTGGGTGTACTTGCTCATTTTCCTCCTTTTGGTTGACTGATATTTGGGTTTCTCGACACACCTACGTCTGCCTGTGGGTTAACTAAGATTTTTCTCTGGCAGACCAAGAGTAATGTATGCATGTGCCAGGGCTGCGCTCTCAATGGGAGCATTGTTACAGGCGGAGAAATGAATCTCCTGTTACACAACATCAGGAATCATTTGGAAAGCATACTTAAAAAACTAACCTTCGCATGGTTGAACCTTAACATGCTAGCCTTGAGTTTAGAACTCTCTTCAACACGTTAGTAGAATTATTCATACGTATTTTTGATTTGAAGAGCTGGGAGAAAATGTGTTGACCTAACGATGAGGTATCCGTAGCATATGCTATGCAGCTATGTGTGGGCAGGGGCGGAATCATCCCCCAAGGCCACAGGTGAAGCTGTCATGTTCCTCTCAGGCTGCACTGCCTGACATCACCTTAGTCTTCTAATAACTAAATGCCTAACGTGACCGAAGCACCAGTCATCCAGAAGGAAAAACTTAGACACAGCCCCTGCTTCGGTGAGAGAAGATCTAAAGATAGAGCAGTATTTTTGAGATTATATTTAGGTTGATGCTTTTGTGTGTTATAAAGGTGGAGGGAGAAGGAAAGTCGGTCATTTTGATGGTTTGACTCTTTTGATATTGTTTTAATTTTTTGTTCCCATGTTTTTTGTTTTTTTTTTTTTTTTTTTTTGAGAGAGAGCAAGCATGAATGGAGAAGGGGCAGGGAGAGAGAGAGGAAGAGAATCCCAAGCAGTCTCCACACTGTCAGGGCAGAGCCCAACGTGAGGCTCGATCCCATGAACCCTGAGATCATGACCTGAGCTAAAATCATGAGTCGGATGCTTAACTGAGCCACCCAGGCGGCCCCCATGGGGAGTTTAATAAACTATTTCAGGCACACACATACAGAGAGAAAAAGGGAGAGAAGGAGAATAAAATATTCATAATGACCAGGTAAGGAATGGACCTCACAGCTACACTCAAAATCCCTGTGTATCATTTCTCCTCAATCCCATTTCCTTCCCCCCATCCCCACCTCCTGCTCCAGAAGGTAGCTACTATCTTATTTTACTTTATAGATCCATGAACTTAATTTTAAAATATTATGTTTACATATATACATGCAGGTATCTTTCTACTAAAGTCAACATTAAATTTGAGATGGATCTTTGCTAGATTACCTAGTTTGAAACATTTTTTTCACAACTGTATAGTGTCCTATTATATATATTTATGACAATTTTTGAAATCCTTTTTCTGTTTTTGGAGGGGTGATAAGGTATTCACACCTTCAATTTTACTAGATATTGCCAGATTGTTCTCCAAAGTGATTTTTTAAGAAGGTTTCTATTGTGATAAAATGCACATCATGTAAGGTTTGTCATTCTAACCATTCTTAAGCACACAGTTCAGTGTCATTAAGTACATTCACATCGTGCAACCGTCACCACCATCCTTCTCCAGAACTGAAGACACTGGACTCCTTAAGCAAGAACCCCCAATCCCCTCCCCTTCCAGCCGCCAGTAACCACTGTTCTTTCTACCTCTATGGACTGGACTACTCTGGGTGCCTCACCTAATTTGAATCGAACAATAGTGGTCCTTTTGTGGCTGGTTTATTTCACTCCACTTAAGGTCTTCAAGGTTCATCCATGTCCTAGCAGGTCTCAGAATCATATTCCTTTTTAAGGCTGAGTAATATTCCATTGTATGTACATACTGAATTTTGTTTATCCGTTCATCTATTGATGGACTGGGCAGTTTCCACCTTTTGGTGGCTGTAAATAATGCTTCCTTGAACATGGGTGTACAGGAATCTGAGTCGCTGCTTTCAGTTCTTTTGGGTATATATTCAGAAGTGGGATTGCTGGATTGTATGGTATTTTTAACTTTGAGGAACTGCCCAACTGTTTTACACAGTTATTGTGCCCTTTTACAGTCCTCGCATCAGACATGCACAGGGTTCCAGTTTTTTCATGTCCACACCAAATTTGTTTTCTGTTTTTTCAATAGCCATCCTGGGGTTTTTTTTATGTTTATTTTTATTTTTGAGAGGACAAGGGGGAGAGGCATAGAGAGAGGGAGGCAGAATCCCAAGAAGGCTCTGGATGCTATCAGCACAGAGCCCAACTTGGGGCTCGAACCCACAAACCACGAGGCCATGACCTGAAGTTGGACACTTAACTGACTGAACCACCCAGGCGCCTCTTTTTTTTTTTTTTAAAGTTAGGGTTTCATATGGCAAGAGAATAAGCTTTAAAAGCTATAGCCATCACTTACATTTCTGACTCAGTACTGGTCAGATGCAGGAGGTCTGAAAAGTTCCAGAAACCAGTAATGATTTTCTATAAAGAGAGCTTAGCTTTCTTCATTCCTATAATCCAGGAAGAGAGAGTTGGGCTGCAGAGAGAAACGAATGTTTCTATACATGAAGGATGTGACTAATTATCCCTACAACAAAGGTCTTCTTAGATTAAGACCCTAGAACATGGGGGTGGGTCAGTTGGTTGAGCATCCAATGGCTTGCTTTTGGCTCAGGTCATGATCTCATGGTTATGAGATTGAGCCCCACATTGGGCTCTGCACTGAGTGTGGAGCCTGCTTAAGATTCTGTCTCTTCCTCTGCCCACCCTTCTGCTTGCTCTCTCCCTCTCTTTCCCCCTCTCTCCCCCTCCCAGAATGAAAAATTTTTAAGACCCAGAATATGAAAGCAAAGGAAGAAAGGAATGTGAAGCAGATGGCCAGAAGGTCAGAAAGGCACCTGTGGCAGCCAGGCTCCCGATATTCATATCCTTGAGCAGCCCACTCTTAGGTGGTCCTAGGGTCAGTCTGTGTGATCAACAGACCATGACAGAAGTGAGGACATGTCACCTTCAAGAATAGGTTTCTAGTTTTCCCTCTCCCTCTCACATGACCAGCTCTGGGGGAAGCTGGTGGACCCATCACGCAGACAGTTAAGCAGCCTAGGCAGAAGAGCACATAAACGGAGCGGTCTCTGGTCGAGCCTAAACAGCTTGCCTGCAACCTCCCGAGAGGCTTTGAGCCAAAACCACCCAGCTAAGCTGCTCCCGTATTCCTGAAATCCAAGACTAGGGGAGAGAACATGTGCTTATTAAGCTTCCAAGTTTGGGTTTAATTTGTTACGCAGCAACGGGTAACTAATGCATCACCTATAGAGCAGTCAGAGGAGGGAAGGATCAACAAGTGACCATTATTAGGATATTTTAAATGACTAACACCAAGGGAATGGTTAAGTAAATTGTGGTAAATCCAATCCCTGGTAGATTTTCCAGTCATTAAAATAAGAAAAAGACTATGAAGCAATATGGAAAATCCAGTACGAACTAATACTGAGGGACCAAAGCAGAACATAGATGTGTGCATATACTGTGAGGACAACCGCAAACAGGTCAGGTTGGTCTAGGAACATAAAGTGTTGAAGGAACAAAGTGTTGAAGTTGTTGATGGACAGCAGAGAACAAAATTCAAAACAAAGTTAGCAACAGAGAGGGGTCTTGACAGTTAAGATGTTCCATTTGCTTTTTGTAGCTCTCCTCAAAAATGGTTTTGTACCATTATTTTTAATAAAACAAGAGGTAATAAGGTTTTGTTTTTTGTTTTTGTACCTCTTGTGTTGTTCTCTCCTGTGAAATGGGTTTGATGGAGCATCTGTAAGACTACTTGACTTCTGCTTTGCTGAAGAGCCATTCACAGGTCATCCCTGGAGAGGGCCTCAAAAGGTTTTCGAATCATGGAATTTTGTTTTCCTCACCAAAATGGCCTTTAGAAAATGATCCTTCAGTATTTTGGCCTGTTTTGCTTTGATGTTGCGTTCCAGCCATGCTGGCCATGAACAGTCTGTTCTATGCATACGTTACAAGAAGCCTTTCTACCTCAAGAATAGAGGTTCATGCACCAAGAAATTAATTCAGCTAGGGGCACCTGGGTGGCTTAGTCGGTTAAGTGTCCAACTTCGGCTCAGGTCATGTGCTCTCACAGTTCGTGAGTTCAAGCCCTGCGCTGGGCTCTGTGCGGACGGCTCAGAGCCTGGAGCCTGCTTCGGATTCTGTGTCTCCCTCGCTCTCTGCTCCTCCCCTACTCACTCTCTCTCTCTCTCTCTCTCTCTCTCAAAAATAAACATTAAAAAATAAATTAATTCAGCTATAGAGGTCACTTGCAGTCCTGACCAGATTTGAGAAACTTAACTCCTAGGAAGTGGTTAGGACACTCGAGTAGCTTTACACTTAGGTAGGACTAGAGAGACAGGATTTCCAGGCATTGGGCCTGCAAACTCTCTAGGGAGAAACTGAAACTCTCTCAAGGTGGTATTTAAATAGGCACCTTTATAGGGCTTGGGGTTTTGTTTTTTAGTCATAAAAGTAATTTGCATCTTTCATTTCTTAGCTGGATATGATCCTCTATCCCTTTTGGCCAATCTAGAGTATTTCATAAGAATACATACAAATTAACATTCAAATACTTAAATATTTGTTAAAGAACCATCCAAATATTAAAGATGTAAACAAAAAAAGACAGAACTGATCCAATTGATTTCCTATCCGCAATAACCACAACAAACAGTTCTGAGTTTCTCTTCCTACAAGTTTTCTAAGCCTAGAAAAACATGCACATACAGATCTTTTCATTTAGCAGAAGTGGGGTCTTATTACTCTACAAATGGAAGTTCGTTTTAGCCAAACCACCGTCTCGAACTGCTGTAGGATATTCCCCGAGTCCCTGTCTTGGGCATTTAGGGGTCTCCTTATCCACACAGTACGATGCAATGAACACCCTTGTGGACACATCTCTGGGTACTCTGAGTATTTCCCTAGGAGGATTTCCTAAAAAGTGGATTGAACCCCTTAACTTTTTTTTTTAAAGTGTTTAAGTGTTTTATTTATTTTTGAGAGAGACAGACAAACAGAATGAGTAGAGGAGCACAGAGAGAGGAAGACATAGAATCCGAAGACAGCCTCCAGGCTCTGAGCTAGCTGTCAGCACAGAGCCCATTACGGGGCTCGAACCCACAAACCGTGAGATCATGACCTGAGCCGAAGTCAGACGCTTAACCGACTGAGCCACCCAGGCGCCCCGAACCCCTTTTTAGTTTTTTAGAATGGTTTTAGATTTACAGAAAAATCGAGTCGTTTGGAAAGGTGCATATGTCCCAACTAGTGAACCCATATTGAGACTTTAATTAGTAATGAAGTCCATTCCATAGTCCTCGGTTTCTTTGGTTTTTCCCCTCAATGTCCTTTTTCAGTCCTGGGACCCCATCCAGGACACCCCATTACATTCAGTTCTCACGGCTCCTTAGGCTCTTCCGGGGCTGCGACAATTGCTCAGGCTTTCCTGGGTTTTGAGGAGCTGCACAGGTAGACTGTGCTCTACTGCAATCTGAGGTTTCCCTCATGATTTGAAGGTGGGTTTTGGGGAGGAAGACAGAGGCAACATGCCACCTTCATCACATCATGAGCAGCCCCCATACACGATTGCTCACCATTGATGTTAACCTTGATCACCTGCGGAGGGACCATTTGTCAGGTTTCTCCGCTGTGAAGGGACTCTTGTCCCCCACCCCCAACACACACACTTTTCAATACTGTTCTCTTTGGAAAGAGGTCACGCAGCACAGCCCATGCCTAAGGAGCGGGGAGTTATGCTCCCCTCACGTTCTAACTTTTACAAGTCACAAAATGGTATAAAAGCAAATTCAAATAATAGAGAAGGGGGTAGAACAAACATCATTGTTAACAGCTGTGTTTTTCCTTCCCTCAATTTCTTCAATGTATCTTTAGGCCACTTTGTTCATCTCCATCCTGCCACCCATTCCCTTTTTTTCTTAAAAACTTTAATATTTATTTTTGAGTGAAAGCAAGTGAGCAGGGGAGGGGCAGAGAGAGATGGAGACAGAATCCCAAGCAGGCTCTGTGCTGACAGGGCTGACAGATGTGAGGCTCAAACCCACAAACCGTGAGATCATGACCTGAGCTGAAACCAAGAGGCAGATGCGTAAGGACTGAGCCACCCAGGTGCCCCACCTGCTTTTTTCCTTTTTAAGGGGAAGCATATTCAACTTCCATGGAATCAGTCATTAAAAAAAATTTTTTTTAATGTTTATTTCTGAGAGAGAGTCGGGGAAGGGCAGAGAGAGAATCTTAAGCTGACAGCACAGAGCCCAATGCAGAGCGTGATCCCACAAACCGTGGGATCGTGACCTGAGCCAAAATCAAGATACGGATACTTAACCGACTGAGCCACCCAGGGGCCCCTGAAATCTCTTATTTTGAGGTCATGTCACTAAAGAAGACGAACAAACGCGAGCCCTGAACATTATCGGACCCTCGGATAATTCCAGAAGCACGTGGAACTCCCTCAAGAGCAGCTGCCCAAGTTCCTATCACGTCTGTTGGTACCAACATAGGCGGAGTGGTTTTAGTCTTCTAATTCTGTGCGTTTTTTAAGTGAAGATTCCTCTTGGCAGAAGGTGTTAACTCAGGCACTAAATCTGGACCTTTCTGAACATTGTGAAATTTTGCAAGTCTGATCGTAGGCAGAAGAATGTGTGAAGATGCGAGTTTATTTCGAGAACACCTTTAGCTCCCCGGGCGGCTGTGACACGCTCATCGCCTGGCGATACCCCACCCCCCACTTCGGAAGCTCTCAACGCAGCGCCCCGGCGGTGCCGGAAGCCCAGCCGAGTTCACGGGTCACCCTTCCTCAGAGGGGCTCCTTTACCTACCTGTCCACCCCAAATCTGCCCCCTCCTCCCGGGTCTCTGACTTATATGCTTCCCATCGTGTTGAACTGCACAAGGAACGTATGAACCCCCTGGTACGGGCTTCTCCTGCCTCTGGCACAAACCACCACCAACTCAACACGAAGTTATCCTCTTACAGTTCTGAAGCTCGGGACCTGACGTCAAGGGGTCCCCAAGCGAAGGTGTCGGCAGAACGCGTTCCTTCCGGAGGCTGGGAGAGGAGAAGCTGCTTCCTGGCCTTTCTCCCCGCTTCTAGAGGTCGCCTAGCACCCCTTGGCCGGTGGCCCCCTCCGTCCTTCAAAGCCCCTCGCCGAGAGCTCTGCTTCTGCGCCCGCACCCCCTGCCCGGCGCTGACCCGCCTGCCTCCCCCTTATAAGCACCTGTGGGTCCTGGCCGACCCACCCCAGCAGCTCTAGCTGAGTCACACCTGCCAAGCCCCTTTGCCACAGACAGCAACACTGACAGGTGCTGAGGATAAGGATGCAGCTTTCCTGGGGGGCGGGGGGAGAGCAGTACTCAGCCTGCCACGCCATCCTCCTCCAAGAGCAAATAAATTAAAACATCAGAGCCCCTTTGGCATCTAGCTCTAGTCTCCGGCCTTTCCCACGGGAGTGATCACTGTTAACTCCATGGGGTGCGTTTCTCCATTTTTATGCTTTAGCATATGTACGTACGAATACATAGCATATTTATTTAGTATTGGTTTTGGTGGATTTTTTTAAGTTGATTTATTTTGGGAGAGAGAGAAAAAAAAAAAAAGTAGGGGAGGGGCAGAGAGAGAGACTCCCAGGCAGGCTCCATGCTGCCAGCACGGGGCTCAAACTCACCAACCATGAGATCATGACCTGAGCCGAGTCAAGAGTCAGATGCTTAACCGACTGAACCACCCAGGCGCCGGTGGTACCCCAAACCCAAATGGCATCATGTTATGTGACGTGCTTCTTTCTCTGTTCTAGGAACCATATCTAGTAACATGTACAGAACAAGATCAGCTCCCACCTTTTAAAAATATTTGTGTCTCGTGCAAAATGTACGGAAGGTAAAATGTACCGCCTTAACCACTTTTAAACCTGCCGTTCGGTGCCAGTAAGCACATTCACATTCCTGTACGACCATCCCCACTAGCCCTCTCCAGAGCGTTTTCGAACCGAGACCGTCCCCGTGAAACCCCAACTCCCCCATCCCCCCTCTCCCACCCTCTGGTAACTTCTATTCCACTTTCTGTCTCTGTGAATTTGCCTGTCGCCGGTATTTCGTGTAAGGGGGATCATTCAGTATTTGTGCTCCAGTACCTCACTTCTTTAACTTTGCATCGGGTTTCAGTTCCTCCACGCCGTGCTGTGTTATCAAGGCTTTATTTGGCGACCTGCACGCTTCCATTCGTGCTCTATTGATCCACACTTGTTTGCGTTCTCTTTTGTAAACGGACAGAAACCTTTTCCACCTGCATTTGATCTGCCCTTGCCAATGAACCGATCCAATTTCCTAGGATCGGGGAAAGCAGACGGCTGTTGCCTACAGAGTCTGGTGGCCTGCTTCGGAATGACAAGAACTTGATTCACAGTGTGGTAGGGTGACCACGTGCAGTTTCTGTGAGAAGAAACAGTCTGGTCCTGCCGACCAGAGAAACTGGGTTCTGGCGATTGAAAAGACGAGCAGGTTACGTTGCCTCCTTGGACCTCAGTTTTCTCTTCTGGAAAACGGGACTAATTCCTGCCTCAGCTCCTTCACCACAAAAACAAGGCATGATATTTCTAGAAAGGCAGGCATGGGGCCAATTATGCCACCTGGACAAATCAGCCCCCACCCCCGCAGCCCAGCCCAGGTGGGTGCAATTCCCCGGATGCCTGGTGGGGCTCAACAGAAAACTACCTGAACGTGTTCTCACCCTTTTCTCCCCTTCCTCGCCCAGCTGGGAGGCTCCTCTTTTCTGGGTCCCACATACTTCCCTTTGTTCCGGGAGAAAAAGACGGCTAAACAGGCTTAGATGTTCTCTTCCCCGAGGGAAAGGTCTTGGAGGGTCTCTGGGGCTGTCGGCTGGCCCTGCCTGTCTACCTTAAACGCGGATGACCAGGGAGGGGAGGCGAGACCCGGAGGCTGAGCGGTGGGTGACGGACATCGGGCATGAGGAGCTGGCGGAGGCTGACCCACCTTCAGTTACTCGAACGGGCTCCCGCTGTGTGCGAAGTTTTGGGGAAGAATGCGGGGGCTCTGCTCACATCGGAAGGGGAGGAGGGGGCAGGGCACGCTCAACAAGGAAGCTTCCATTCACTTATTCACCCATTCAACAAATATTTGGCCTTTTCAAATCCATAGGTTGACATGTTTTCATCCGTTCTGGATAATTCCCAGTCATTATCTCTTAAAAATATTCCTCACCCGTTCTCTCGCCTCTGTCTGAAACCCCGAGCAAGGGGCAAACAAAACCTGTCACAGAATCTGCACACGTCCTCTCGTTTGCCGTCTCTGGTATTTTCTGTCTTTTTTTGTCTCTTTGTTTTGCATCCTGGATCGTTTCTTCTGATATCTTGTTACTTCTTTTGCTATGTCCTATCTTCTGTCAAATACAATTGAGTTTATTTTTTTAATATTTCTGGTTCTGTTTAAAAAATTTTTTTTCATGTTTATGTATTTTTGAGAGAGACAGAGAGACAGAGTGCGAGTGGGGGAGGGGCAGAGAGAGAGGGAGACACAGAATGTGAAGCAGGTTCCAGGCTCTGAGCTGTCAGCACAGAGCCCGATGCGGGGCTCCAACTCATGAACCGGGAGATCATGACCTGAGCTGAAATCAGACACTTAACCGATTGAGCCACCCAGGCGCCCCACCTCACACATTTCCAGTTTGGTTCTGGTGTGTCGTGGCAGCTCCCTCTACAAGGTCACTGCACTGAAGTCTGAGCACGTGGGGTGGCCTGTGGCCTCGGGCAAGAAAGCCTTTTTTCTTAATGTTTATTTATTTGAGAAAGAGAGAGAGCGAGCACAGGAGCTAGTGTGAGCAGGGGAGGGGCAGAGAGAGAGGGAGACAGAAAATCCTAAGCAGGCTCTGCTGTCAGCACAGAGCCCGATGCAGGGCTAGAACCCACGAACCATGAGATCATGACCTGAGCTGAAATCAAGCGTCAGACACTGAGCCACCCAGGCGGGAGAGCCCTGGTGGGGCTCAGGGTTTCCCCCAGGATTTGCCTGGATCCCACAGGTGACATTTGAGCTGACAGAGACCTGAATGAGGAGGGAGCCAGCCAGGAGGCGACTAGGGGGAAGGGGTTGCAGACAGAGGGAAGGGCCTCACACAGGCCCCGAGGTGGGGACAAAGTTGGTATTTTGAGGAAAGAAAGGGGCCAGCGTGGCTGGAATGGAATGTGGAGTGCTGAGTGCAGAGGTGAGGCTGGGGTGGGGCAGGGCAGGGGTTGCGAGTGGGCTTTATACCAGGAACAAGAGATCTCTTCCCAGGGTTTGAGCCCGAGGAGTAAGGAGTAAGAGGCTAGATTTAGTTTTAATGATCTTGATGACTCTCACTCCTTAGGTGGGGGCTGTGCCTAGTGACTTCCTTCCAGAGAGCACAGTGTGGGGGCACCTGGCTGGCTCAGTCAGTAAAGCCTGCAAGTCTTTATCTCAGGGTTGAGGGTTCAAGCCCACACTGGGTGTAGAGACTACTTAAAAAATAAAATCTTCAAAAAAACAAAACAAAGAGGGCTGCCTGTGTGGCTCAGTTGGTTGAACGTCCGACTTCGGCTCAGGTCATGACCTCATAGTTCGTGGGTTTGAGCCGTGTCAGGCTCTGCACTGACACCTCAGGGCATGGAGCCTGCTTCGGATTCTGTCTCCCTTTCTCTCTGACACTCCCCTGCTCCCTCTCTCTCTCTCAAAAATAAACGTTAAAAAATAAAATAAAAAAACAAAGAGCACAGTGTGGAAAAGGGCAAAAGAGTCCCTTTCCAGCAGAGAAACCTAATAAATGCAACCTCCGCAGGTGATCAAGGTTAACATCAGTGGTGATCATGTTTGGTGGCTACTCATGATGTGAGGACAATGGCACGTTGCCTCTGCGTCTTCCTCTTCAAACCCATAATCGCAGTTCAGTCATGAGAAAAACCTCAGACAAATCTCAAAAGAGGACAATTTACAAAGTCTGTGACCAGGTCACTAAACAAAAGCAAAGACTGAGAAACTGTCACAGCCCAGAGGAGCCTAAGGAGATGTGAGAACTGTATAGAGCGTGGCGCCCTGACAGGATCCGGGATGGAAGAAAGACATCTAAAGAAAACTAAAGAAATTAGAGGGGCACCTGAGTGGCTCAGCCAGTTAAGCGTCCAATTTCAGCTCAGGTCATGATCTCGGATTTCACGAGTTCGAGTCCCGCATTGGGCTCTGTGCTGACAGCTCAGAGCCTGGAGCTGCTTCAGATTCTGTGTCTCCCTCTCTCTCTGCCCCTCCCCTGCTCGTACTCTGTCTCTGTCTCTCTCTCATAAATAATATTAAAATTAAAACATTAAAGAAAACTAAAGAAATCTAAATAAAGTATGGATTCAGTTAGTAATAATGTATCAATATGGGTTCATTAATTGGGGGCAATGGACCATACTAATGTAAGATATTAATAATGGGAAACTGGTGTGCAGATTATGGGAACTCTCCATACTACTGCAATTTTTCCGTAAAATCTACAACTGTTCTAAAAAAATAAAGTCTGCTCAGAAAAAGGTTAGATCTGGCTGGGGACCGTGGGGAAAGTGGGGTTGTAAGGGGCGAGGCAACATGGGAGCCGGGAAATGGTTCTTAATTGCAGCCCGCAGGTGAGATGTGGCTTGGGTCTCGGTGCGAGATGGAGAATTCAGCTCAGGGGGTCGAGCTGCCTGTCTGGCAGGCCTCCCCAAGAGCTGACTTGTAGGGGACAGAGAGAGGGAAGAGTTAGGTATATGACCCCCAGACATTTGAATTTGAACAAACGGCGAATGGTGTCATCAACTAAGATGGGTTGACTGTGAGAAAAACAGGTTTGGGAGGAAAACCTGAGGCCGCATTTCCACCATGATGAGTCCGAGGGGCCCTTGGGACATGAGACAGGCGATGTCGAGTGGATGGGGAGGTGACAGAGTCCGTCCGGCAGTTAGAGTTAGGGCACCTACTTGTGAGCAAGAAACACACCTGTGTGTGGGGATCCGGTATGAAAAGGCTTTAAGAAGCTTCCAGTATGTTCAAAGAGCAAGCAAAATGCCAGGGAAGGCTTGAGAGGTCAAATCAGTGAGCATGCAGGGGACCAGCTGGGGTGGTAGGGACTCAGGGAGATGGCCCGAGCGCCGCGGGGGAAAAATGTCAGCCATCTTCCTGCTCTGGAAAAACCTGTCCTTGACCAGAGCCAGCATACATCAGGCCTGGCTTCCGCCCGTCTCCCTTTCGGAAAAAGCCTTCCCTTTCTCTAGGCCCATATCCAGAAGAGCCAGATAACTGAGGGTCAGGGGTCAGGGAACTCACATCTGGCAGCAGATCAGGCCTGTCAACCGCAGGGCTTACAAAACTGCCAAGCGTCATGCGGGGAGGGGGTCACAGAGTCTCTAATTGCCTCTGGGCGTGTGCTGTATTGATCTGGGGCCAGGAAAGGTGAAGGCCTCTATTGTGTATCTACCGAAGGCAGCCGCAGGGCCCTGGCTGACCATCAATTTTTATTTTTTATTATTTTATTTTACTTTTATTTTTTAAGTTTTATTTATTTTTGAGAGAGAGAGAGAGAGAGACAGCGCGAGCGGGGGAGGGCAGAGAGAGAGGGAGACACAGAATCCAAAGACAGGCTCCAGGCTCTGAGCTAGCTGTCAGCACAGAGCCGGACCAGGGGCTTGAACCCACAAACTGTGAGATCATGACCGGAGCTGAAGTCAGACGCTCAACCGACTAAGCCCCCCAGGCGCCCCAATTTTTAATTTTGTTTTTAATTCTACTTAGCCCCGGCCCCTTCGGTTACAAGTAACAGCAGGACGTCCTGAGTAAGGGTCCATCTCCAAGGCTACAGAGTGGGCTGAGCCTAGGCCTGGCTGCCCGGGGTGGGGAGGTGGGGTGCCTGCTGCTTCTCTCGGCCCCCATCCAGTCCAGTACGTTCTCAATCACTCCCTGACCAAAACCCTCCAACACTCTCCAGTCTTTGCAGAGTAGGTCAACCACCTCCCAGAAGCCTCGGGATCCAGCCCTGAGCTCCTTCCTCCCTTTACCTTCTCCACGCTTCCCTCTCACTCCCCATTTCCTGCTCCCCAAATTCTTCCTGCCTTGTGGTCTTTACATTTGCCATTCCTGGGGCGCCTGGGTGGCTTAGTCCGTTGAGTGGCTGACCTCAGCTCAGGATATGATCTCGTGGTTCAGGAGTTCGAGCCCGTGTTGGGCTCTGTGCTCAGAGCCTGGAGCCTGCTTTGGATTCCGTGTCTCCCTCTCTCTTTGCCCCTCCCCCACTTGCGCTCCCTCCCTCCCTCTCTCTCTCTCTCTCTCTCTCTCTCTCTCTCTCTCAAAAATAAACATTTAAAAAAATTTAAACTTGCCATTCCTTATTCCTTTGCCCAGATCAATCTTTTCCTGCCTCCATCTTATTTTTTAGGAAGGCGAAATTCATATAACATGCAATTAATGCATGTACATTTTCAAGTGTACAAGTTCATTGGTAGTAGTGTATGCACAGTGCTATGCAACCGATAGGTCTCTGACGCTTTAAAACTTTCTCATCAACCAAGAAAGACACCTCATACCCAGTCACTCCCCGTTGCCCCCAGCTGCGTGCCCTGGTAACCTCTAACCTGCTTTCTGACCATAGATTTGCGAATTCTGAAAAGCCATACAGAAGGAATCCTACACTAGGTGGCTTTTGTGACTGGCTGCTTTCATCAGCACGATGCTTCCGAGGCTCATCCCCGTTGTAGCAGGTGTCAGAACGTTGTTTCCTTTTACGGTGGAATCATATTTCACTGCATCTATTTACCACCATTTGTTTACGCACAATCGGGCTGTTTCCACCTTTTGGCTTTTGTGAATAGAGCTTTTATGAACTTTTATGTGCAAGTTTCTGCGTGGACATGTCTCCATTTCTTGTGGGTCTCTACTTAGGAGTGGAATTGCTGGGCCATATGGTTACTCCATGTTCAACGTTCTGAGGACCCAACAGACTGTTGTCGGCACGTCTTTCCCCCAGACACGCGCGGCTGGCCCCTTGCCTCACTCAGCTAGATGACCCTGATTCAAACCGCACCCTCCCCCAAATCACCCTCTTGTCTTTTTACTATTTGGGGTTTGTGATCTGTCAGAACGTAGGCGACCTCATACCTCTTATGTTCCATGGGGACCCACAGCCTAGCACAATGGCTGGCACACAGTAGGCACTCCATACTTCATAATCATTGCCGAATGACCGGTCTCAGGTTGTCAAAGGTAAGGAACTGCAACAAGGTGAGGCCTGTCTTTGTCATCAGAGGTGGCGGCTGGGTCCGCCCAGGAGTGACTCAGCTGTTTAAATGGACGAGTTCCTCTTGCCCTGAGGAAGGGACAAAAACCAGTGGAAGGAAATACTGGTTATGCTGTTTCTTCCCCCTTCCCTGTAAGTGACTCAGCACAGACATCTCTCCAGCATTTCCCAGTCCTTGGGCTGGAACAAGTTACTCTTAGTGACTTATTGCAAAGGTTAAAAAAAAAAAAAAAGCCACAAAGATGGAAAAGAATTTGGGTGGGGAATTGGCTACATGAACAGGGCTGTGGTCAGCCCGGTGTGCTAGTTACCGGCTCTGGCTTGGGGTTCGGGTGTGCAGGCTGCCTGGGTCAGGTCCCAGCTTTGTCACTTAGCTCTATGACTTTTTGCAGGTTACTTAATCTCATTTTTCTTGTTTGGAAGAACGCGGTTAATAGTACCAGCTCCCTCACAGGCTTGTTGTGAGGAGTAGAAGTTAGCGTCATACAAAATGCCTAGTCGAGCGTTGGTGCATTAAAATGTTATCTACCGGGGGCGCCTGGGTGGCTCAGTCGGTTAAGCTTCTGACTTCGCCTCACGTAAGGATCTTGCAGTCCGTGAGTTCAAGCCCCACTTCGGCCTCTGTGCTGACCGCTTGGAGCCTGAAGCCTGCTTCGGATTCTGTGTCTCCCTCTCTCTCTCCCTGCCCCTCTCCCACTCATGCTCTGTCTCTCTCTGTCTCTTAAAAATGAATAAATGCTAAAAAAATTAGAAAAAAGATAGGTACATGGGTATTTAAAAAAAGCAATGTTATCTACCGGAATAGTTGCTGACATCACCGACATCATCTGCCCATCTCAGTGCTGATATCTACAGGCTGGCCATTCAGATGAAAGATAATAAATGTGTTTTTAAAAAGTTACAGGAAGGGAGCCTGGCTGGCTCAGTTGGAAAAGCATGCGACTCTTGATCTCGGGGGTTGTGGGTATGAGCCTCACGTTGGGTGTAGAGATTACTTAAAAATAAAACCTTAATCTACTCTTAAAATCAGTGTTGCATTATATGCCAACTAACTTGGATGTAAATTTAAATAAACAAAACCTTTAAAAATGTGCATGGAACAATATAACCCGTGTGACTGACACTCAGAACTGACCATCATTAATGCTTTCTTCTATTTGCTTTGAGTTTACTTTTCTTCTTTTTTTCATTTTTTATTATTTATTTATTTTTGGGAGAGAGAGAGACAGCATGGGCAGGGGAGGGTCAGAGAGAGAGAGGGAGACACAGAATCTGAAGCAGGCTCCAGGATCTGAGCCAGCTGTCAGCACAGAGCCCGACACGGGGCTCGAACCCATGAACCGCGAGGTCATGACCTGAGCTGAAGTCAGATGCTTAACCGACTGAGCCACCCAGGCGCCCTGAGTTTATTTTTATTCTTAACAAAAGAATAAAGCACTGCGTATATTGGTGTCCCTCTGTCTCTAATCACCAGAGACAAACTCTAGCACGAATGCGGCGTATAGCCTCTCAGCCTTTTATTTATTTAAAAAAAAATTTTTTTTAATATTTATTTATTTGAGTGAGCGGGGGAGGGGCAGAGAGAGAGGGAGACACAGAATCCGAAGCAGGCTCCAGGCTCTGAGCTGTCAGCACAGAGCCGGACACGGGGCTTGAACCCACTAGCCGTGAGATCATGACCTGAGCCGAAATCGGCTGCTCAACCAATGAGTCACCCAGGTGCCCCTATTTATTTATTTTTAAGCTTTTATTTAAGTAATCTCTGCATCCAGCGTGGAGCTCAAACTTACAACCCCAAGATCAAGAGTCGCATGCTCCACCCACTGAGCCAGTCAGGCTCCCTTCAGCCTCTTTTTTTAAACTTTACAGACATGAGCGGTGGGAGGAGGGGTGAAACACGTGATGGAGATTTAGGAGCCACTGTCGTGATGAGCACTGGGTGATGTATGGACTTGAATCACTATATTATACACCTGAAACTAATATAACTGTTAACTAACTGGAATTAAAATAAAAACTTAGTAAACTTTACACACATATTTATATGTGCAAGAAATATAGTTGGTACCGTTTTTTGTGTATTAATTAACATAAATAAATTACCTAACTAATATGTTATTCCTCGGTGTGCTTTTGGGCTTGTTTTTATGTTTTTGAGATCTATCCAAGTTAACACTCATAGATCCAATTTATGTCTTTTCCTCCCACACAATAGTCCACCATATGTCCCACAGCTCACTTTTTTAAACCAAATTAAAGACATGGAAGTTGCTTCTAGTATTTGCAAATGCAAACCAGGCTCCCACAGGCATCCCTGGGCAGATCGCTGCTCCAAAGCAGTGTTTTTTAAACTGCCGGAGGCTTTAGTGGGTCATGAAATCCATTTTTTCCTTAAGTGACATAGGACAGAATAGTTTGTAATAAGTATTTCAATATTCTTCGGCGAAGGGGCGCCTGGGTGGCTCAGTCAGTTAAGCATTCGACTTCAGCTCAGGTCATGATCTCACAGTTCCTGGGTTCAAGCCCCACTTCGGGCTCTGTGCTGACAGCTCGGAGCCTGCTTCAGATTCTGTGTCTCCCTCTCTCTCTCTGCCCCTCCCCCGCTTGCTCTCTGTCTCTCAAAATAAAATAAAGACATTAAAAAATTTTTAAACAACTCTTTGGTGAAGGTTTTGTTTTGTGTTTGTGTACGTGTGTGTACTTGGTAGGGAGGTAAAATGTTTTTCTTACTGGGGCTCGCAGTGAAAACAAGGTTTCAAAAACATTCCTCCCCCCAGAAATTCTACCCAAGAGAATTGAAAATGTATGTCCAGGGGCACCTGTGTGACTCAGTCAGTTGAGCATATGACTCTTCTGCTCCGGTCGTGAGCTTGTGGTTCATGGGATCAGGCCCCGTGTCGGGCTCTGTGCTGACAGCCAGGAGTGTGCTTGGGAATCTCTCTCACTCTGTCTCTGCCCCTTCCCCTGCTTGCGTGCTCTCTCACTCTCAAATAAATAAACTTAAAAAAAAGGCAGAAAATGTGTCCACCAGCGTTCAGAGCAGCACTATCCACAGCAGCTGAAACGTGGAAACAACGCACACGTTCACCCACAGATGAACGGATAAACAAAACGTGTGCTGCCCTACAATCGAATCTTATTCTGCCATAACAAAGAAGAAGGTACTGACACACATTCCAATGTCAAAGAACCTTGAAAACATGATGCAGAGTGAAAGAGGCCAGACACGAAAGGCCACGCACGTATTGTATGATCCTACTTACATGAAGGGCCCGGACAGGCAAATCCGTAGAGACGGAAAGCAGATTAGTGGTTTCCAGGGTCTGGTGGGGAGGGGACGTGGGGAAAGACTGCTTAATGGATACGGATTTCCTTTTGGAGTGATGAGAATGTTCTGGAACCAAATGGTGATGATAGTTTCACAACATTATGAATTTACGAAAAGCCACTGAATCCTATGCTTTAAAAAATGGCTTGAGGGGCGCCTGGGTGGCTCAGTCGGTTCAGCCTCCGGCTCCTGACTTTGGCTCAGGTCATGATCTCAGTTTCGTGGGTCTGAGCCCTGCGTCGGGCTCTGCGCTGGCAATGTGGAGTCTTCTTGGGAGTCTCTCCTCCCCGCTCCCCCACTCATGTGCTCTGTCTCTCTGTCTCTCTCTCTCAAAATAAATAAACTTAAAAAAATGGATTGAATGGTGAATTTTACATTCTGTGAATCTTACCTCAATTTAAAAAAATGTTTAGGGGCACCTGGGTGGCTCAGTGGGTTAAGTGTCGACTCCAGTTCAGGTTGTGACCTCATGGTTTGTGGGTTCTAGTCCCACATCAAGCTCACTGCTGTCAGCACAGAGCCCGCTTCGGATCCTCTGTCTCCTTCTCTCTCTCTCTCTCTGCCCCTCCTCAGCTCACGCGCTCGCTCTCTCTCAAAAATAAATATTTTTTTAAAAACGCTTAAAGCCACTCCACTAAGGCACACTAAGAGCAGAATGTGGGCTAGTACAGTTTGCTCATTTCACCTTTTTTACTCCATGTGGGAAATTGCTCTCCAAAGTTGTCCCGATCTGCAGTCTCTCGACAGTGAATGAGAACTTCTACCTGCCCACACCCACACCCACACCTCGTACCCATGAGAAAAATAGAGAATAACTCGGGCCTTAACCTGTGGGTATGAACCAGAGCTGACGATCTAGAGGCCCCATGACTTGCTTTGTTTGACCAGTTTGTATTTTTAAAGCTTGAAGTAGGTGCCCATAGCTAAAATCGGGGGATCACAGACTGTGGCTTGCCCACTTCCCTTGAACACTTGGAAGACTGGGCCCCACACCGCACATATTTCCTTGTGGTGACAGTTGGCAGAGCTGAGCAGCACGTGCCCCCTTCAAAGAAGGAGTGGGGTCTCCCACCCACTGCAGCCTCCCCGTTACCTGATGTCTTCCATCCGGTCCCCGTACTCGCTTATGTTTCCCTGTGGCCCAGGGACCCTCTGAGTGCACCCACCCACGCCTGGTATCAAGTTCGGAGGGCTACATGGGTGTGAATGGGGCTCACCCTCGCAGCTGAGCATCTTTGTGCAGGTCGCAACCTGCACAACTGTTCCAGGCATCCCTGGTGAAAAGGACAGATGGAATTCTGAGCCCATTAGTTATGGAAGTTTGCGGAGATAGGGGAGGTCTCAGTCAGGCTTGGGGAGAAAAGCAGATTTGGGAGCCCTGGCACGGTTCCTGGGCAACAGATAGAAGAACATGCCGCGGCCCATCCTCCCCACTATCCAGGTGAGGCCGCTCAGCCCCGAAGAGCTCACCTTCGGTGTCCTCTCCAGCTGCAGCCAATGAACACCACCTTGAGGTGCTGGGTTTTTGTCTCTGGAGCTGTCAGCTCGGACCGTGACCCCACATCGGATTAACGGCCTCCTCCCAACACACACAGTCTGGATCAGAGTCTGCCGAGACCGGCCATTTGGAAAAACCCATCTGCTGCCGGCTGCACTAATTCAGCTTCGGGGACCAGCTCGGAAGGGAGAGGGGCAGCAGGAGGGGACATGTGATCTGAGAGGTGAGAAACGCCCAGGTTCATTAAAAACAACAACAAAAACAAAAAAAGGGCCCCTCCTGCAGATGCCAAAGACGCAGCTGTGGAGAGAGGCTTCCCCAGACCCCTGCCGCCAGCCGGGACCGCGTCCCAAGACAAGCTGCGGACACTGCAGGGCCCGGCGCGGAAGGAGAACGCAGGGCCGCCTGTCCAACGGTTCCAGCAGAGGCTGCGGCCCGCGTGAGGCCGCCCTGCCTGGTCGGCCTCCCGCCCGTGGGGCCTCACACCAGGATTAAACCTGCTCTGGGGCCCCACAGCCCCTGGGCCCGGCTCCGTGGCACCTCATCCTTACTTGACCTCCTGGTCCGTCTCCCCGGCCGCCCCAGGGATTCCCTGAGGCCCTGAGCGCCCAGCACAGTGCCTGGGGCAGAAGAAGGCACACATATTAGCTCCATCACAAAAGAGAAAAAGTCCACGTGGAAAACCATGGCTCTCCACTTTAGACCCACCAGCGTGACTGTAATTTAGAATGTAAATAAACGGGGGCGCCCGCTGAGCGTCCGACTTCAGCTCAGGTCATGATCTCGAGGTCCGTGAGTTCGAGCCCCGCGTCGGGCTCTGCGCTGACAGCAGCTCGGAGCCTGGTGCCTGCTTCGGATTCCGTGTCTCCCTCTCTCTCTGCCCCTCCCCTGCTCACGCTGTCTCTGTCTCTCTCAAAACTAAGTAAAACAATAAAAAATTTAGAAGATAAAATATAAATGAATAAAAGCAGAAAATAGCAAGTGTTGGTGAGGATGTGGACGAACGAGCCCTAATACTTTGCTGGTAGGGAGCCACTGTGGAAACGGTTTGGTAGGTAGTTCCTCAACATGTTAAAGGGAGATTGACCATGGGACCCAGCAATTCCGGTCCGAGGCATATACCCAAGACATTTGGAAACATATGTCCACACAAAGACATGAATGTTCATAGCAGCCCTCGTCATAACGGCCCAAAGGCAGGGACAACCCAAGTGCCCGTCGATGACGAAGGAAGAAACAAACGGGGCCCGTGCACACACTGGAATAGGATTCAGCCATCGGAAGGAATGAGGCGTGACACTTGCGACCCTATGGATGACCCTTGGAGACATGACGCTGAGTGAAAGAAGCCAGACACAGAAGGCCACATAAAGTATGATTCCACTGATACGAAATGTCCAGAAGAGGCAAATAGAGGCACAAAACAGACAGGTGGGCGCCAGGGGCTGGGGAAGGGGGAGGGACTCTTAGGGGGAGGGTTTTTTTTTTTCGGAGGGCAAGGATGAAAATGTCCTGAAACTAGGAGATGCTGCCAGTTGTGCCACATTGTGGAGGTACTAGATGTCATTAATGGTAAATGTTATGTTAGGTGTATTTTACAATAAAAACAACTTTAAAAATCTCTTGAAATGCAATGTGGTGCCCTGACTTGGATCCTGCAACAGAAAAAAACAAAAACAAAACATGAGCGGAAAATTGGTGAAATAGGAAAAAAAAAAAAAAAAAGCTTAGGGTTTCACTGACAGTGACGTGTCAGCACAGTTTTCTTAGTTACGATAAGTGCATCCTGACTGCATGAGACGTGAGGGGAGACTGGCTGAGGGCCGTGCAAGAGATCCCTCTATTTCACTGCGACTTTCCTGTAACGCTAAAATTATCCCACAATAAAATATTTATTTAAAAAATCGTACCTGCCACGGCGCCTGGGTGGCTCAGTTGGTTGAGCGTCCGACTCTCGGTTTTGACTCACATCATCATCTCACAGTTCGTGAGATGAAGCCCCGTGCATCGGGCTCTGCCCTGACATCGCAGAGTCTGCTTGGGATTCTCTCTCTGTCCCTCTCTCTACCCCTCCCCTGCTTGTGCTCTCTCTCTCTCTCTCTCTCAACAAATAAACATTTTTAAACAATAAAATAAGAATTCATATCTGCCTTCTAAAAAGCAGCTAGCTTGGTTTCTGGAAGGTTCTTTTGTCTGCCTACGGCCTGCTTTTGGGTTGAGGTTTGCCAGCCAGGGATACAGAGCTGATGCTGGCCTGGGAAAGCAGGAAGAATCTGGGGTTCCCAGTCTGGGGATTTTGAGGGGCAGGTGAGGGAATGAGGCAAAGAGATGGGCAGCGGGGAGGGGACAAGAGAGGAGTCTGGGCTGGAATGGGGCTGGGCTGGGGGCCCCCCATGGCAGGGGAAATCTCCTTGATGGGGAAGCTCCAAGGACTTTTGAGAATAAGAATGTCCAGCATAGAGGTTGCAAACTGGGGACCCACAGGTGAAGACTGCCTCGAGGTGTGTCCATTGGCCCTGGGTTTTGTAAAAATAATTTGAGCCAATCTATAAAAAGCCGTCAATCCTACGTTAAGACTGGAATTTCCAGCTTCGCTAAGAAAACCTGCAGATCTTCTGACTCAAGGCCACCTTCCTGCATGGCCTCAAGAGGCTGCGGCCAAGTCCCAGCCATCGCTGTTAAAACAGGTATGAACAGGGGCGTCTGGGGGGCGCTCAGTCGGTTAAGCGTCCGACTTCGGCTCAGGTCATGATCTCACGGCTCGGGAGTTCGAGCCCCGCGTCAGGCTCTGTGCCGACAGCTCGGAGCCTGGAGCCTGCTTCTGATTCTGTGTCTCCTTCTCTCTCTGCTCCTTCCCCACTCCTGCTCTGTGTGTGTCTCTCTCTCTCTCAAAAAAAAAAAAAAACATAAAAAAAAAAAAAGGTATGAAGACTCGGTTGCCATTTGTTCTCAGGCTTGCACCGAATTCTATTTTTAATGGAACAGAAAGATTTCTCTGCGCCGTGTCAAAAGTAGAAAAGCAGAAAAGAAACCAGGACTGTTGACTGATTTTTCCTACACCTGGCTGCTTCCGCACCCTTACGGTACCTACCTGGTCCCCGGAGGCACTGACGTTTGAGAACCGACATTTGATCTGCAGCCTTCGCCGCAACGTCAATATGCTCCCCACCAGCGCCCGTAAATCCCGACTCTCACAGGCGTTCTGTAGTTGGAGTCAAACATACGCGCACGCTTCTTGGGTGTGAATCCCAGCTCGACCCGTTCCTAGCTGGTGGCCTTGAACAAGTTGCTTAACCTCTCTGTGTCTCAGTTTCCCTGAGCCCCTGACGTGAAGCAGGAGACTCGGCTGGTCACAGCGAAGGGGGTACACGGTTGACACGGCGCTGACACACGCAGTGCGACTGCCCCAGGAGTTACAATACTGAAACATTTCTCTACCAGTTTGGAAAATCGCCATTGCCCCGGCCAGACTCCCTTACAACCCAGTAAGAATACCCCCCAGAGGTCTTCGATCTCTTCTGACTGAGCTGTGAGATAATGCGTCTCAGCTGCATGGGGTGGCGTGGGCATGGGGTGCCCGGTCCCTGATGGGGAAGAACAGGTGGCATTTGCTGGGTCTCGGCTTTCCTGGGAGGCACAGAAGTCCCGAGGATTTAGAGGAGACGGGTCTCCATTACCCTGCACAAGCCACATGGAGATAGACAGACAGACAGACATGAATGTCTGTGCTGGAGACCCTGGGGACATGAAGAGGACAGAAGAGAGGCTCCTAGATCCTGGGGGGAGGCCCCGTACCCCCCCCCATCTCCCCACAAATACACCAGGCAGGCATGGCTGGGGGGAGAGCTGGGTGAGCTGGAAAAACCTAACCAGCTGATAGGGCAGAAGGCCCAGGAAGAGGTCAGAGGTCAGGGGTCAGAGGTAGTACACTTTATTGACCGGGTTTTTCCAACATCCTGCAATGCCCCTTTCACCACCCACCCCCCCTCACCTCCCGCAAAGCCGGAGCCTGAGCTTTGCCACTGTCCCCATCCCCATCCCCCAGACAGGGAAGAGAATGCGTCTGCCAAACATCCAACATCCCAAGAGCAGAGTGGCAGGGGTGGGTGCGGGGGAGGGGGCTGCAGGGTGGGAGGTGGGGAGCAGAGGATGAGGCAGGCAGGGCCGAGGGGCTCAAGCTGGGTGCAGGGCTGGGGACACCCTGAGGCTCTGCCAGGCCTGGCCAGCCCCTCACTCCCCCAGTTAAGGTTAGTAGTAGTGGTTCACAGTGAGACTGGCTTAGATTTGGCAGGGCGGCAGGGACGATGGGCAGACAGGCGCCTTCCACTCTCCCTGCGGACCTTGGCCTGACTCACGGAGCTGGGAAGAGTGCGAAAAAAAGTCCCCTCCTCTGTGTCCCCCTTCTGGGACAGGGAAGCCCCTTCTCTCGAGGGGCAAAGGGCAGAGGCCTGGCTCTCCCGTGACATCCCCCAGGCTATTAGGAAAGATCATTTACTCTTGGCTCAGAAGTTTCTAGAACATCTCAGTGACCTTGCCCATCGTTCCTCCCAATTAAAAAAAGTTTTTGAAATCTAGGAGTTGACTGGGGCCCATCAAACCAAGCAGTAAAAAACCTGGGAAGATCCTGGTTTAAAAAGGTAGCTCTACCTTCACTTAGAAGCCTTGGGAGACCAGATGGAGAGATCAGACCTGTCTCCACTGCCCCGACTGGAGGAAGTGGCTCATGGCAGCAAGGGGGGGATGGGGAGGACTGATGGTGGCCCAGGGGACAGGGTGGGAATCGGGGTCAAGATGCAGGAAGCGGTGACACGTGGGACACTGCAGGTTGCCCTCCAGTGCTGTGGGCCTGGGCTCGGAGGGCAGAGGGGCCCCCGCGGGTACATCTGCCAGGCAAGGCGCCAGGGCCTCTGCCCCCCACCCCCAGTCAGGCCTTGTGACCGCCGCTGCCCGGCGACTCCTTGTGGCCGGCTGCGTAGTCGGAGGCGGGCTCGAGCCCCAGCATCTGCCGCTGCACCAGCTTGGCGTAGAGGCCGCCCTGGGCCAGCAGCTGCTGGTGGGTGCCCTGCTGCACCACGCGGCCCTTGTCCAGCACCACAATGAGGTGCGCGCGCTCCACCGTGCTCAGCCGGTGCGCGATGATGAGCACCGTGTGCTTCTGCAGGTTGCCGTGGATGGCCTGCTGGATCTGGGGAGACAGGAAGGAGCCGGCTGGTGCGGGTCCGCCCGGGGCCGGGCCCGGCTCCCAGGTCCACCACGTCCCAGGCACGCCTGACTGCTCGGACGCTCGGTCCCTCATCTGTAAGGCCTGGGCCTGCACACCACCTGCTTCCTGGGCTTTCGTTCACAGAGGGCAGAGCTCCGTGCCCGGCATGAGGGGGCTGCTTGGGCAGGTGACAGGTGGACCTGGACCTGGTCGCCTCTGGTCTTCCCGCTCCTGCCCCTCCTCTAGCCTTCGCCTTGGCCGACGGTCTCACCATCAGCCCCAGAGCTCCAGCCAATGAAGACCATCATCCTCCATTCCTCATCCTTCACTCATTGTCCAAATCCAGCTCCGGAGTGAACCCCGCAGGTGGCATTTCCCCAGGTTACCCGCCTCTGCCCTTCCCTTCCTTCCACCAGTATCTTCTCGGTGGAGCGCCTGCAACCCCGCCCGGACTTAACGTTTCCGTCAGTGCCTGTTGAATTCCTGCTCCCAGCCCTTCGTCAAATCATAAAATCCAGACTCCACATTAACATTCTGCACTTGTCAAGGTCAAGAGTGCACAACACGAAGGGTGACCCCTAATGTAAAATACGCACGGTAGTCATAATGCATGAAAGTTGGTTCACCAATTGGAACGAATGTACTGCAGCAAGATGTTAATAATAAGAGAAACTTATTTCTAATAAGATGTTAATAATAAGAATGGGGTGAAAAGGAGATATATGGGAACTCTCTGTACTTTTTGCTCAACTTTCTTTAAACCTAAAACTTTTCTGTTAATTAAGAAAAAAAAAAAAACAAACCCAAACTCTAGAACTAGGGCCTGAAGAGCCTATGTCTCCCTCTGAGTCTGTCGTCGCCTTGTTGGACTCCCCCCCAGCCTGACACGATGACCTTCGGGCTTGCCTGTGAACTTGCTCCGGGCCTTTGCACACACTGCCTTCTCTTCCTCGGATGCTCCTTCCCCAGAACTGCCCTCAGCCGGCTGCTTTCCTCTTGGGTCTCAGCTCAAACGGCACCCGAACACCCTGCTCCTATCCCTGAGATGGCCACATTCCAGCAGGGCTGCGACAGCGTGAGGCCTCGTCCCCGGGGTGGCCCAGCCCCGCCAAATGCTCAGCACTGCCGGAGAATTGACTGTTTTGGCCAACGCCTGACAGTAGGCTCCTGACCTCCCTTTCTTCCAGCATTTAATAAAAAGAGCTTACAATTGGGGCACCTGGGTGGCACCGTCAGTTAAGCATCCAACTTCAGCTCACGTCATGATCTCGCAGTTTGTGGGTTCGAGCCCTGCATCAAACTCTGTGTTGACAGCTCGAAGCCTGGAGCCTGCTTCAGATTCTGTGTGTGTGTGTGTCTCTCTCTGGCCCTCCCCTGCTTGCACTTTCCCTTTCTCTCTCTCTCTCTCTCTCTCTCTCTCAAAAATAAACAAACATAAGGGGCACCTGGGTGGCTCAGTCGGTTAAGCATCCAACTCATGTCATGATCTCATAGTTCATGAGTTCGAGCCCCACATTGGGCTCTGTGCTGACAGCTTGGAGTCTGAAGCCTGCTCAGATCCTGTGTCTCCCTGTCTCTCTGTACCTCCCCTACTCGCCCTCTGTCCCTCTCAAAAACAAACATAAGAAATGTTAAATAAACATAAAATTTTTTTTAATTTAAAAAATTTAGAAATCCTTTCTCTGTCCCTTTGATATATATATATACATGAATGACCTGAGCTTTGATATATATATATATACGTATACCTATATATGAATTTCCTACAAGTCAAGAGTGTTTTTCTCAAGGACCTGAAGGCCATTCCTTTCCAATGGAATTGTTAGGAAGGACAGAGCCTCGGTCTCCCATTCTCCATGGGAGGCCAGAATTCGGGCTGACAGTTGCCCACCAGCAGACACGGCCAGCTGATCGCATCCACACTGACCAACCCTTCACAGGCTTCCCCCTGAGCTTCCCTCCTTATGCTGTCATTCTTTAAAATGCCTGCCACCACTGTCACCTGTGCACAAATCAGAATGGAACTTGGCTCTTTCCCCTACTGTCAGTAGCTACTGGATAAAATCTGGTTTTTTTTTTTTTTTTCTAGCTTTAACGTCTGGCTGTGTTTCTCTTTGGCACTGGGGACCTCTCTCAATCTCTCAAATGACAGTTTCATTTTCTCCGTGGCATAGGCCACAGGTTGAACTGATGCTTGCCTTCTTGTTCATTATCTGTTTTCCCCCTGGGATGGAAACGCAGCAGGGACAGGGCCTCTGTGTGTCCGGGCGGCTGCTGCAACTGCAGGGTCTGGGACGGTGCCTGGTGGCCAGGAGGCGCTCAGTGAGTGCCTGTGTACCTAACGATTCAACCCACGGAGAGGCCGAAGTAGCTCAGTGACAGTTACACCATTGGACCTTCTTTACCAGTGACAATGGGACTCAGAGAGCGGAAGACACTGGCTTAAGTGAAGAGTTGAAGGCGAGGCCTCAACTCCAAACCGTAACCCCTTGTTTCAGGGCCACCAAGAGCCAGTTGGCCGGTCCAGCCCTGCGGCTCCTCTCCCCTGGTCCCCCACCCCTCAGCCCTGAGCACCCCAGTCCAGGAAACTGGCGGCCTGGGGGGCGTCTCCGACACCTCCCAGCCCCGCCACCCCGCAACTCACCAGGTACTCGCTCTCTGCATCCAGGGCGCTGGTGGCTTCGTCCAGGATGAGGACGGGCGGGTTCCGCACCAGGGCCCGAGCCATGGCCACCCGCTGCTTCTGGCCACCCGACAGCTGGGCACCCTTCTCCCCAGTCTCTGTGTGACACAGGGACAGGGGCAAGTGAGCAGAGGGGAGGCCGGGGCAGCCGTGGGGAAGCGCGAGAAGCCCCCTCTGCTGCCTTTCCCTGCTGGCGTAGGGGCTGTGCTCTCCAGGAACGGGTGTGGCTCAAATGGTGGGGACAACCACCAGCTCCAGGACACAGGGATGCTCTCCCTCCCTGTTTATGCAAATCATGACTACAGCCAACTGGTAGTAGGATACCAATTTTTACTTATTCATTTGGCAAAAATCCAAGTGTTTGATGGTGCACTGTGCTGGTGCGGCTGTGGGGAAACAGGCGCTCCCCCACCTTCCTGGGGCGCACGCACCTCTGCGGCTGTCATTTTGTACCGTGCACGCCTACGATCACAGGGACAAATGCATGGCCCCTGCACCAGCAAACCCATGCCAGCGAACTCTCTCTACAGATGGACTTGCCCACACACAGCGGCAGACACACGTGCGGTGCACGACTCCCAGCACGATTACCGCAAACAGCAACAACAAACCCACTCAAATGCCCATCAGTAGGAAATTGAATGGCTTATTTAAGCAAATTCTCATAAAGCCCAGACACTGGCATACTATCCAACAGCTTAAAACAGGGGGAAGGCAGGGGCGCCTGGGGGGCTCAGTCGGTTAAGCGTCCGACTTCGGCTCAGGTCATGGTCTCACAGTTCATGGGTTCGAGCCCTGTGTTAGGCTCTGTGCTGACAGCTCAGAGCCTGGAGCCTGCTTTGGATTCCGTGTGTCCCTCTCTCTCTGCCCCTCCCCAGCTTGTTCTCTTTCTCTCTCAAAAAATAAATTTAAAAAAGGAAAAATAAAAAATACATATTCATATTTGCATAAAGAGACTCCAAAAGGACATGTAAGGAGCTCGTGAAAAAGGTTTGGTGGGAAAGGAAGAAAAAGGGGTAGAGAAAGGGATGGAATAAAACTTTTCTTTATATATTATTTTATATATATTTTATATATATTCTGTATATTTTATATATTATCTATATTATCTATATATATTTTTAGTGTTGAACCATGTGAATAACTCCTTCACAAGGGTTAAAATTTTATTTTTTTTAGAAATATATATATATATATATATATTTTAATGTTTATTTAATTTTTGAGAGAGAGAGAGACAGAGCCTGAGCAGGGGAGGGTCAGAGAGAGAGGAGACACAGAATCCGAAGCAGGCTCCAGGCTCCGAGCTGTCAGCACAGAGCCCGACGCGGGCCTTGAACTCAGACTGCGAGATCATGACCTGAGCCGAAGTCGGTCACTTAACCGACTGAGCCACCCAGGCGCCCCTACAAGGGTTAAAATTTTAAAGTATATTAAGCATAATAAAATATATAATATAAATCAATATATTACTAAATGTTATATTAAATTATTAATATAAAATTATCATTAATATAATACATGTATTATTCTAAAATGTTTTATGTTACATATATATATATATATATTTTTTTTTAAGATTGAGTATGCAAGTGCTCGAAGCAGAGCTGGAGCTCACCTGATGTGGGACTTGAACTCACGAACCATGAGATCATGACCTGAGCCAAAGTCAGACGCTTAACGACTGAGCCACCCAGGCACCTGTTTATTTTTAATTTGAGAGAGAGAGAGAGAGAGAGTGCTCGCATGCAGGGGACAAGGGCAGAGAGAGAGAGAGAGAGAGAGAGAGAGAGAGAGAGAGAGTCTTAAGCAAGCTCCATGCTGAGCATGGAGCCTGATGTGGGGCTCGATTCCTCAACCTGGGACCAAGACCTGAGCTGAAATCAAGAGTTGGAGGCTCAACCGACTGAGTCACACAGGCACCCCTAAAATAATAATCTTTTAAAACTAAACAGAGGTGGTGGTTGCCTAGTACCGTGAATGTACTTAAACATCACTGAAGTGCTCACTTTACAATAGTTAAGTGAATGTCACCTGAAATAATAAGGAGCGGCTGGCGGAGGGCAATGCTCAACTCCGAGGGTCGCATCCCTGAAGGTGGGCCTTCAGGCAGGATGGAGGTGACGCTCTGGGCTGTACCTGTGTTGTAGCCATCCTGGAGCTCCATGATGAAGCCGTGGGCGTTTGCCTTCTGGGCAGCCTCCACCACCATCTCGAAGGGCACGGTGGACAGGCCGTAGGAGATGTTGTCTGTGATGGAGCGGGCGAACAGCACTGGCTCCTGGCTCACCAGGGAGATCTGTGCAGGAGACAGGACGCGGGCATGAGAGGCCAAGAGCTCGTCCGTCCAGCTGTCACCGGGAACCTCGCCAGCCCGGGCCTGCTTGACGCCAGGGGTCTTGGGTCTGAAATGTGATCGGGGCCTGGGCCTGGCTGCTAACATCAGCTGCCTCTCGTCCTCTAAAACACTCGAGTCCACGCTCTGCACGAGCCCTCGGCTTCCCCCGACCGAAACTCTGGGGCCCGCTACGCCGGCCGCTCTGGGCGAAGCCAAGTTCCCTGGCCTCTGAGACAGCTCGCGGGGAGAGAGAATGCAGAATGTGAGTGAGTCTGTTCCTGCCAGAAGACGAGAGGCCACAGCAGGCCCCCCGGCCACAAAGACCTCCCTGGGACCCGGCCCCTTCAATGACAACAATTTACAGAAGCTGTTGTCTCCTGATCCCAGTTGTAGGAACGTAGCCTACGAAAATGAGAGTACGGAGATTATCGTTGCAACACTGTAAATAGCAAAAAAAAAAAAAAAAAAAAAAAAAAAAAATCAATTTCATAAATCGGGGATTGGCTAATAATCACAGTGTATCCATGAAATCAAATTTTTATATGTGTGTGTGTACAAACACACACACCAAGTACGATTGTTTTTGTTAAAAAAAACTTACATATGTGCCTTTATATATCGACATATTTACACAAAGATAGGAAACAGGTTGGAAAGGATATTTACTAAACTGCTAACACCAGTTACCACCATGGGGTGGAATTTAAAAGGTGAGGTGGAGGGAAACTCTTTTTTATCTTGGTTACAAAATTCTCTGAACATATGGGCACGTGGTTAGATTGTTGCATTTCACTGTTTTGAGTTTATGAAAATTAAAAAAAATTTAATTTAAACTAAAGAGAAGGTATTCACAAGAGAGGAAATCCAAGTAGTGAACCGTATGGAAAAGTACTTGATATGTTTAGTCATCAGGAAAATGCAAAAGACCACAGTGAACCACCTCCACACGTGTACTCGCCGGCCGGCAAAATATCGGACTGACAATATGAACAGTCTAAGAACATTACGTGTCCGAGTGTAGAAGCTATTGCAAAGCCTTGATAGCTCTGCCTCGGGGCCACTTCCAGAACCCTGGTGGGCACCAGCTCTGTTGTCATACACCTGAGACCACTGCTCGGCCATCCACCCTCTGGTTATAAGCAGACGGGTGGGTGGGGAAATAATCACGATCCACAATCTATGGCCTCTGCCGCCACCTAGAACTTGGCTTGGGAGTTCTGGAATCTCTGCGCCAACCCTCAGGCTCTCCTATGATTTACTGTATGTTGATGATGGAAACGGTGCCTTCTTCCTAGTTGGTGTTTCTCGTATTGTGTGCAACCTGAACAACCACCCAGGGCATCCCTGTTTTTATGCCAGCACAGGATCAGGTGTTGAGGATCCTCTTCTGAAATGATTACCAAAAACCGTATGGTCAGGAACAGCCTCCGTTAAGTACTTAGAGATGACGTGACTGTGGAGCAACTGGAACTCTCCCCCACTGCTTGCGGGAATGTCAGTGGTATGACCACCCCAGCGGCAGTAGCTACTGAAGCTGTGGCTCTGCGTCCACTCTGGGAGAACATACGGACCCGTGTGCACCAGAAAACATGGCCCGAACTGTCTGCGTCCGTGCCGTTGGTGACAGCAGAAACAGGAAACCCGAGTATCCATCAAGACCAGAATGCACAGGCCGTGACGTGTTTACACAGATTACCACCCGGCAACGCAAACGAAGGAAGCCCCACCAGAGCCCCGGCCTGGATGACTCACAGATAACAGCTGAGGGGAAGGGGCGCGACACAACGAATGCGGGCTGTGGGATCCCAGCCAGATGAAGTTCAAAGCCAGGCAACACACAGCTTTGCTGCTTGAGAGGCACAAACGGACGGTAAAACTAAAGAAAAGAAGGAGCCGATCACGTGGCCTCTGGCAGGGAGACGACACCCGAATGTTCCTTCTCTTGGCCTGGGGGGCGCTGCACGGGCGGGACCCTCTTCTCTGCCTCCCGGTTCCGGCTGCCGGGGGTGGAGCCGGACAAAGGGAGCGCGGACGGCTGCGAAGGCCCAGGCACGTACCACTCGGTGCAGGTACTTGTGGTCATACGCGCTGATGGGCTTTCCGTCCAGCAGCACGCGGCCCCCCTCCAGAGGGTAGAAGTTCTCCAGGATGTTGACACAGGAGCTCTTCCCACTGCCCGAGGGCCCCACGAGCGCCGTCACCTTTCCTGGGGACAGGCTGAAGGAGACATTCTGCAAGGACACGGAGCACGGCGACACGGTGTGGGGCCGCTGGCTCCGGTACCACAGCCCCGGACACGGGCGGGCACCCTTCCCAGCGCACCCACGCACCTTTAGGCTGGGCACTGCCGGGCCCCGGAACGCTCTCCTTTCTAAGGTTTGGCAGTAACTTGATGCTCATTCCCACTCCCCGGGTGCCTCCTCTCGTTGTTCAGGACCCAGCCCCAACGTCCTCTCCTCCGAGAAGCCCTCCTTGACTGTCAGCACCATCCCTGTAGACTGCCCCTACCACACCAGCCGGATTTATTGCCTTCCTAGCATTTATTATTTGGACTCCTCTGTTAATGATTGGCCTTCCCTGACCACGGCCCAAATCCCAGGACAGGGACTCTGCCTTACGCAATCCCGGCTATACTGCCGGGGCCTGGCTCATAGGAGGTGTGCGAGCCACGGGATGAGGGAAGGGATGGTGTGGGAGGGCCTCGAGCACCCTTCTCACCTGCAGGACTTGGGTGTGCGGCCGAGTGCGGTAGGTGAAGGTCACGTTCTCAAAGTCCACCCGGCCCTCCAGGTGGTCAGGGGCCAAGTTCCCATCATGCACCATGGTCGGCTGCCGGTCAATGAACTCGAACACCTTCTCGGCGGCCCCCACGCCCTGCATCAGGCCGCTATAGACAGAGCCCACGGACTGTGGGGGGAGGAGACACATGTTCCTGTCCCACTGACACCCCAATGCTGGGACACCCCCCGCCCCCGCCACGGTGCCGGAGAGATGAAAGAGGGTGTGGAAAGAGCAGGGACCACGGCAGCAGTTCTCGGGGGGCACAGGACGTTGCCGGGGCTCCCCACTAGTCCAGCAGAAAATGACAATAATGATACACGAGGGCAGTAATAAAAAATACCGATGCCTTTTGTCAGAACACGTTGGAGCCAGTGGCTCGGGGCCATTGTAGTAAAACCTCACCACCGTCCTCCACAGGGGGCGTCATCACCCCCCAGAGGAGGAAACGGACTGGCAGGGGGGTTAACCGAACCAGCCAGAGTGTGCAGGACAGGAATCGAACCTTCCTGTCTCGGCTGCCGCAGCATTTTTTTTTGTTAATTTCGGCTTTCAGACAGACCTGTTATTTTACGCTACACGTTCTCCTCGCGTAAAAATACACACCATAGAAATGAGTGACAACGATGACTCCCTTAATCAAACACTTTGTATATGTCACGAGGTCGGTTCTATCATTATTTCCTTTTTGCTGATGAGGCAACTGAGGCACAGAGAGCCCAAGTAACTTCCCCCACGTTGACACAGCTGGGGCGTGGCAGAGCCGGGACTTGAACCCAGGCACAGCTGGCTCCTGAGTTCAGGCCCTTCTGTGCTAGGACTGGGTGTCCTGGCTGGGGAAGCAGGAGTGACCTAAGTACCAGCGTCACTGTTCCGCGGAGACCGTGCTCGGCACTCGGGGAGCCCTCGAACAGCACAGCTTGGGGGGCGGGGGCGGCTCCTGGGTGGCTCAGTCGGTTAGGTGTCTGACTCTTGGTTTCGGCTCAGGTCATGACAATCTCATGGTTCATGGGTTCGAGCCCCGCATCGGGCTCTGTGCTGATCGTGCACAGCCTGCTTGGGATTCTCTCTCTCCCTCTCTCCCTCTCTCTCACAAATAAATAAATAAACTTAAAAAAGTTTGAAAAAATACTGCACAACTGGGACCGTTATCACTGATATCAAGATATTATCGTTCCTATTAAGATATAAGCGCTACATAGCCAGCCTTCACGCCTCCTCCCACAGCCCCGGGTATCCACGTACTGGATCTTTCCAGTCCTTCCTCCGTGTGTTTCCAAGCACACGCACATGTATGATAAATAATTCTGAGATTTAAAAACCACGCCTCCTGTTGCCCTGGGATCAGCCCCTGCACTTCACGGTGTGTCTCAGGGTCCTCCCCACACTAGCACACACAGATCCACCTCATCTCTGGCTGCTGCCTAGTTTTTACAGCACAGGCACACAGCTTCTGGAACACAGACGTGCCCTATTGGCCCAATCCCTGACCGGTGGGCATTGGAGGAGGCTTTAAGTTTTCACTATTAGAAGCAATGCTTCCTTCACTCAGTGCCCACACTCCTTTGCCCACCGGTGTGAGAATTTCTGCAGCCCGGGTTCCTAGAGGCAGAGTTGCTGCGTCAAATGACATATGGGTGTGACTGTGGCTGATGCAAAGTGCCATCTCCCGCGGAGGCTAACACCCTCTCCCCCACGCACCTCCCCAGCTTTATCAATGGAGGACACCAAGGGCCAAGCTCGGGGCCAGGGAATGACCGCCCCTACTCCAACCACCCTCCAGCAGTGACCGACGGCGGCTGGGACACGGGCACCCCAGCTCCCTGTCTCAGGGTCTGCTCCTGGGGGACCCAAATTAAGGGAATCTAAAACAACCCCCCTTTTTCCTGTGGTGCTACTCTTTTTTTCTAAGTTTATTTATTTTGAGGGGGTGGAGGGGCAGAGAGAAAGGGAGAGACAGAATCTCAAGCAGGCTCCACTGTCAGCGCAGAGCCGGACGTGGGCTCGAACTCACGAACTGTGAGATCATGACCTGAGCTGAAATCAAGAGGTGGATGCCTAACCGGCTGATGCTCAACCGACTGAGCCACCCAGGCGCCCCCGTGGTGCCTACTCTTTAAAGTGGGTTAAAATAGCATCGCCTGGGTGTCTCAGTCGGTTGAGCATCCAACTTTGGCTCAGGCCATGATCTCACGGTTCGTGGGTTCGAGCCCCGCATTGGGCTCTGAACGGACAGCTCAGAGCCTGGAGCCTGCTTCACATTCTGTATCTCTCTCCCCTCCCACACTTGTGCTCTTTCTCTCTCTCTCAAAAATAAATAAATAGGGGCGCCTGGGTGGCTCAGTCAGTTAAGCATCTGACTTCAGCTCAGGTCATGATCTCACAGATCATGAGTTCGAGCCCCACATCAGGCTTTGTGCTAGAGCTCAGAGCCTGGAGCCTGCTTCAGATTCTAGTCTCCCTCTCTCTCTGCCCCTCCCCCACTCATACTCTGTCTCTCTCTCCTTCAAAAATAAATAAACATAAATAAACAAATAAACATTATAAAGTGGGTTAAAATCAAGTCAGACCCATCTGGCTTTGAACCTGGTTCCTCCACAAACGTGGTGGGCAGTCACTTAACCTCCCTGAGCCTCAGCGTCTTTTTCTGAGAAATGGCAAGCAGAATAGTACTAAGCCCCCTCACGATGTCCTTAGGAGCATTTCCTGAAATGATCTTTGTCCCTGTTACTTTGCTTAATAAACAGCTGCTGTCACTTGGTAGTATTATTGTCATGGTTGGGGTTATGTTCTCTCCCCCACCTACTTAGAAATACCCCATTGGTCAGCCCCTGGAGCATTCCCTCCCCCATTTAGATCCCTCTTCCCCCTCCCTCCGGCTCCCCAGGACCCCCTCCCCAAACCGACCCCTCACCTCCATACAGTCTCCCAGGACAAACTCGTAGATGATGAAGGAGATGAGGTTGCCGCTGGTCATCTGCCCGGAGATGACGAGGTGGCCCCCGTAGTAGAGGATACTGACCTGGACTACCAGCAGTGTGAGCTGGGGGCAGAGGGAAAGGGGACCCGGGGCACGGGCGTCGTGGCTCAGACCCCACCATGCCCCCCATTCCCTGCCCCCCCACCCCCCGGCTGCAGCTGCGTCTCTCAGCCACAGACTGAAACTCCAGCCAGGCAGGGATGTCCTCCCACACGCTGGTGCCCGACTGTCACACATGCCCTCCCGCTCCCGGGCCCTGGACATCCTCCCTGCCAAGGCCCCCAGCCGGAGGGAGCCGTGGGCCTGGCGGAGAACAAGGCCTCCTTTGTGAGGCCCTGGCAGGCACGCGCGGCCCCCAGCGCCTCAGCCAGGCCAGGCGGGAGCTGTTGGTCCTCCTGCTCACTGGCAAGAGCCTGGCTCAGGGAGGGTCAGTGCACTGGCTAAGGGCACACAGCAAGCCGGGCAGAGCGGGACGATGGGGCTGTTTCCTCGCCCCACCGGGTTGCAGGAAGGAGGGCCGCAGCCCCGGGGTGCTCTTGCCTCCCTCCGCCTCCAGCAGGGAGCAGGAGCAGGAGGGGGGTGGGGCAGGAGCAAAACCGAATGCCCACGACAGGCTGCTCAGGGTTGTCGTCTGCCTCTCCCCACCCCTGTTAGCCCCTAGCTGGGTTAGAGCTCGGTCAGCACCTTTGTGCAGGGTGCTAAAGGCACACCGGCAGGCGGGCAGATGGCTAGCTGAGCAGGACTTCTGGGCCCCTTCTCCTCTCTGGCTGGGTACTTCTGAGGCGTGGCCTGCCCTGTGCCCTGGGATCACGCTCCTTCTCCCCCTAAACCCCAAACCCTCCTCACACCTCCCCCCGATGTGCCCACCACCCTCCCAGATGTGGCCAACGGACAGCAACAGCCTCCAAGTGCTCCCTGTTCTCCAGGGAGTGAGCTAGACACTCGGGGGCGTGGGGGTGTGTGTGACCTAGGGCCTGCCAGACAGCAGCCTAGGTTGGGTCCCGCTGGCCTCGGGGTGACTCCTTTCCTGGGTGAGGTTGTATCCCCCGCTGACAGGTTTCCCCTGCAAGCCCGTGCCCAGGGGAGAGGGAACGAGGAGATGCCCTGCGAGAACAGTCACTGGGAGGCTGAATTCTTTTCCGGAAAGATCTCCCCCATGGACCAGCAGAAAGAAAGGTGGGACACAGTAAAGTCCAGTGCAACCAGCCTGACACTGAGATGCAGGGCCCGGAGCTCACGCCCTGACGGAGGGACCTCCCCATCCCCCCCCCGCCCCCAGTCAGGCCTGCCGCACGTACCCCGCTGCCCCAGACGTAGTATGTGTAGGCTGCGGCCTCCTTCCGGTTCAGCTTGTACACCTGCTGCAACTTCCGAGAGTACACCTCAGCCTCCTCCTCCTCGTTGGCAAAGCTCCGCACCGTCTTCATGGAGCTAATGGTCTCCTCGGCCGTGCTGCTGGCCCTTGCCAGGGCGCTCTGGACCTCTTTGGAGAGCCTCTACCGGCAGGAGCGGGGACGAAAAGGAGGAGACCCCCCAAACAGACAGTCTGACCATCTAACAGTCCCTACGCCTCTCTGGGTTTCTCCTACCCTTAGTTGGCGCCAGGTCTATGCAGGGAGTTCTGGGGACAAAAGGGTAAGACCGAGCTCCCCACTCTCCCCCATCTCCTTCTAGCTTGATTTGTCAGACTCAGAGATGAGACTCAAGCTGGGTTCTTGGGGTGAGGGCCTGGGGTTCCAGCTCCTGAGGGACGGGGAGCTGATGATTAAGTCATCTCCGGTACTTAACCAAGGTGATTCACCACCACACAGTTTTTGGTAATCCTCTCAGAAAAGGAGCCTCAGCATCTGAGCCTGTGCTCCTATAAGACAGGGATGCCCTGGATGGTTGTTCAGGTCGTACACTACCCAAGAAACGCCAAATATTAAGGGGGTGTCGTTTACATTATCAACATTCATTAAATTACGGCAGAGCCTGCGGGTTGGCGCAGAGGTCCCAGAACTCCTAGCTGAGTTCTAGATGGTGGCAGAAGGCTGTGGCACCTGCCTGCACGGTGCGTACGACCGGGTGAAGATGGCTGACAGGTGGCCCCATGTGCAGGACTAGCAGACTGCCGCCCGCCAGAGTTCTGGAAGCAGCCCCTGGGCAGGGCCGTGCAGGCCTCGCAGTAGGTAACACGCTCATGTTGTCAAACCCTCGAGGAAGGCTGCGGAGGGGCCGGGCCAGGATCGCGCAGGGGCACGTCCCATGAGGCCGCAGGAGCACGCGGCGTTTTCCGGCATCTCGGGTGGGGCCCCGGCCGTCCCCTGAGCCATGTCTGGCTGCGGGCAGTGTATGTGTAGCTTGTGGCACTGACTCGGTGGCTACAGTCAACACTTTCAGGTACGAGGGGGACACCTACACGGCGCTTCCTTGAGGCCCCACCCAGCGGAAGTTGCCGGCGGGGCGGGGGCGCGCACGCGCAGATGGGGGACTCTCCGGGGGGCTTCCGGGCCTGTCCCAGGGGCTGGCGGGAAGGCGGGAAGGCGGGAAGGCAGGAAGGGTGGGGCGGGGAGCAGAGGAAGGGAGATGGCTCCCGTCCCAACTCGTGTGTTTACTTTTTCTACTCGGAGAGGAAAACAGAGGCCCATGACCCGGAACCACGGGGGAGAGGGCCCTCCCGGGCGGTAGACTCTGCCGGAAGGCCACGCGGTGGTTGTGGGGAGCGGATGTGTTTCGGGGCTGGCCTCAGGTCACGGGCACCAGAGGTTCTAGCTGAGGCCGGGACGCCGAGCCGATCGCGTGTCGAAGCCTGTCACTCCGGCCTGGGTCACGGGGGAAGGAGCCGCCTGCACCTGTCTAAACCCGGCCTCAGCCCCTGCCGGCTCTGGGGCACCCGCCAGTGTGGGGCGCCGGAGGAGGGCGAGGCGGGGCCCACTGCCGGTGGGGGGTGAGGGCCGCCCTCGCGGGCCGAGCCTCCCCCACACGAACGCGCCCTCCGCAGAAAGCCTCTCTCTCTGCACGCAGAGCGTAAACCAAAGTTCTCGCAGAGGCCCACGGCCTGCCCTTCGTCGCCTCCCTCGCTCACGCTCTGGGCTGTCAGCACAGAGCCCTACACGGGGGCTTGAACTCACGAACGTGGGATCATGACCTGAGCCGAAGCCACATGCTTAACCGACTGAGCCACGCAGGCGCCCCAGAAAGACCAATTTAAAACGACAGCCACCTGCAGCGTTCCCCATCTCTCTGTCTCATTTTTTTCCTTAGCACTCACCACCTTGCACCATATTACACATTGCCGCTATGATTTTTGTCGCTATGACTTTTGTCACTATTGTAGCCTCTTCCACTAGAACGTTAACCCATCGAGGGCAGAAGCTTTTCTGTTTCACTGATGCATCCCGCTGCCTGTACTCCTTGAATGACTGAAGGCAAGCGAACGAACGTACAGAGCGCACTCCTTCGCCAGCTCCCCCCCCACCCCCGGTGGCACCCCCGAGTCCCTCCTGAGGCGCCTCCCTCACTTGGCAGCGGCTCACAGACCCTGGCGGGAACCAGGCGGGGCCTACCTTGTAGTACTTGCCGTAGATGTCGGACACCATCATGATGATGGGGAAGCCCATGAAGGTGACCAAGGACAGCTGCCACGAGAGGCTGAACATGAAGACCACCACGCCTGTGACCTTGACCGTGTTCCGCAGGAAGATGTTGATATTCTGGGAGACCAGGTCGCTGACCATGGTGGTGTCCGAGGTGAGGCGGGAGATGAGGTCCCCTGGAACACAGGCAGGCTCAGTCCCCGCCGCGGCAACGGACCCGCTGTGGGTGGGGGCAGGAGACACTGGGGGGCTTCTGAGACAGGCGCCGGGGAGCTCAGGCGGCCCCCACCTTCTGGGGGGGAGAGGAGGGAAGAAGAGCAGACACCCCTCGAGGGGCACTCTGAGCCCAGACCTCCTCACGAGCATCTTGTGACGTCACATCCCATGGTACAGAGGAGGCAGCTGAGGCTCAGAAAGGGAAAGGTCACTTGGTGCTACGTGGCTTGTCCCTGACTGAGCCGGAACCCAGCCCGAATCTCCTCCCTGTCACTGGCAGAGGGGACAGAAATAATAATCTGGGCTGGCGGGGAGGAGAAACTTGGAGCGCTTGCTGGTCTCAGAGCTTCACAACAACCCCACGGTAGGTCCTACCATTGTCCCCGTTTTAGAGATGCAAAAACAGAGGCTCGGAGGTTAAGTTGGCAAGTGGTGGAACCAGGGCTTGGACCCAGACCGTTCTGTCCCAGAGCCTGGGATCTAGGCCGGATACTATACTGCCTTCCCTGTTCTGCCCTGCACCCAACCCTCTCGTCCCCTGGGAGCCGAGCCTCTCGGGCCACGGGCGTGGATGGTCCTGGCCCCGGTGGTTCCCAGAGAGCAGTGGGAAGCAAGGCCCTGGCTGCTGCAGGCGTGGCCTGGCCACGGTCCCCCTGCAGTGGCCACAGCTCATACGCAAACCTCAGCCAGCAGGCCAGCTTCCCGGCCTCTGGCAGGGCCTGAACAGGATACTGTTCAGCCATTTAATCCCTCAATGGGAGCCCAGCCCACCCTGGCCGGGCCTCGGGCCGCCGAGCTCACCCCAAGCCGCAGGAGGACCAACCTGTGCGATTCTCGTCAAAGAAGCTCATCTCCTGAGACACGAGCGAGCGGAACAGCCGGTTTCGAAGGCGAATGTTCAGTCTGGCAAATATGAGTGTAAAAATGCCTCCCCGAATACCTGCGGCAAATGAGCTAATTGCAGATAAGAGATGTTATATATAGCACGACATCCTTGTGACAACCAGCAACCATAACCCAGCTACCTCCCCCCGGCTGCTGGCAGGCCAGGGCCACTCTGCAGGGGGAGACGGGGAGGGACCCAGGGCTGCCACCACCGTGCAGTCTCCCTTGTTCCCCGACTGGGGTCCCCAAGGTGAGGGCAAAGGGGACTGTGTTCACTGGGGACAAGGATCCAGCTTTGTCAGTCAGACCCCTCGTCCTTCCAGAACGGCCCTTGGAGACCAGCCGGGAGCATGAGAGGGGCACCCTGGGGGACCGAAGCCGATTTTAGGGACAAGAGGAGGTGGTTCTAAGCCAGTTGACATGTTGGTTATCATGGTGACCGGCTGAGTGACAGGCCCACCAGGGACCTACCCTCTTAGGCGAGGGGGGGCCCTGACCTCCCTCCCCTGCTGCAGTCCTAGAGGGAGGGGTGTGGGGGTGAGAGCAGGCTACCTGCCGATAGCCAGCAGGCACATGACAATGACCGCCGTGCTGAACTGCTCCATGCTCTTCTGGATGACGATGCCGTCGATGGCCCGGCCGGTGTAGTAGGGAAGGAAGGTCTCTCCTGCCAGGAGACACAGAGGGCTCAGGGGGCATCTGCAGCCAGGGGAGCCCGTCCCCTTCCTCCCGAGCCTCCGGAAGCCCGCACACCACCTGTTGGGCTCACTCCGCCGATGGATGGGGTGCTCTCTCGGCAAACTCCTGCTTCTCACCATGGCGGGAGGCGGGGGAGGGGCCCGCACTGCTAATGCCCCCCTCTTTCCAGGGAACAGGAACACAGGAAACACGGGTTACTCCAGCTACACAGACCGGGTCAGTACTGTTAGTGACGGCTCCCGGGCCTGAGCGCACAGCGCAGGGGCCTCCTTCCCTCTGCACAGACCCTGCGGGTGGTCCTGCTACCACCCCCATTTGACAGGTGAGCAGGAGAGTGGAGCTGAGAGATGAGATTGACGCTCACCAGGCCACGCGGCCCAAGTCCGCTTCCTTCTCGCTGGTGGAGGGCCCGGGGTCCAAAGTCCAGAACCTCCCAACCTCAGAAGACGTGGGTATTTGGTTCCAACGAGGCTGGAAACGGCCACCCAGCCCCTCTTGGTGGCGCACTTCACAGTTTGCCATATCGTTGCGTCCCCATTCATCCCAGTGTATCTTCAGAACGAGGCTGGGCAGGGTGGGGAGAGGGGGCGAGCGGACATCACCCCCATCTCACAGAGGTGAACGGGAGACTCAGATGCTGAGTCATTTGCCTGAGGTCACACGGCATGGGGCAGTTAAGAGGTAGGGGCAGGACTCAGACCCAAACTGGCCTCCCATCTGGGGGCTCTTTCCTATCCCTTCCCTCCCGATAACCCGGAAGGCCCCCTCTCATCTTGTGGAAGTGATGGACGTGGAACTGAAGGTGCTCGGACCAGGCCGTGTTCTCGCTGTCGCTACAGCTCTTTCCAAGGGCACGGCCTGGCATGGGCCTGGGCATACAGCAGGTGCTCAGTAAAGGTCAGTGAATGAACCCTGGGCAGCTCTGCAGGACTGGCTCGGCCAGGACCGCGAGACCTTCTGTGGGCTCTGCTGCCCTCTGCTGGTCTTGGCACAAGGTGGCAGCCTAGAGGGCCTTCATCCTCATGGTCATCCCTAGACGGGGCCCCCAGGCACCACCGTGGAGTCCACCTAACCCGAACTTCCGGCCTCAGTTTACCCACAGGGAAGAAAAGGGCATCAGCGAGCTCCAACAGCAGCTTGACTCCAGCAAACGCCAATGACAATATTAAGCACAACGGACACTCACCGAGCCCTTACTGGGTCCGAGGCGCTGTGCTAAGCACGTGTGCAGACTCTTGTCAAATCTGCACGGGAGGCACACGAAACCCTCCAATCCACTCACAAATCCTATCTCTCCACCTTCAGAATACAGGTGACCCTGGGGGCGTCTGGGTGGCTCAGTCGGTTGAGTGTCCGACTCTTGATCTCGGCTCAGGTCCTGATCTCATGGTTTGTGAGATCAAGCCCCGTGTCGGGCTCTGCGCTGGCAGCACGAGCCTGCTTGGGATTCTCTCTCTCCCGCTCTCTCTGCCCCTCCCCCCTCGCATTCTCTCTCTCTCTCTCTCTCTCTCAAAATAAATATAAAATTAAAAAATACAGTTGACCTTTGAACAACATGGGTCTGAACTGTGCGGGCCCACTTACACACAGATTTTTTCCATAAATAACAGTACAAGACCGTAAGTGTATTCTTCTTACGATTTTCTTACTCAGGCTGTCTTTCCTGTAGCTCACTTTATCGTAAGAACACACTACTTTATTGCAATACGTTGAACGCACAAAATGCGTGCCAATCTACTGTTTATGTTATCAGTGAGGCTTCTGGTCGACAGTAGGCTCTTAGTAAGTTAAGCTCTCGGGGAGTCAAAAGATATTCACGCGTTTTCAACCAACCCTCACGTTGTTCAAGAGTCAACAGCATTTCTAGAATCCAGTGTCTTTCACTGCCCCCACCTGGGTCCAACCTCCCTTGGACTTTCTCAGCCAACTCCTGGTCCTCCCAGCTGCCACCCTCGTCTCTGCCAGCCTGTTCTCCACCCTGCGCACAGTGGGGTCCTATGAAATCCAAGTCAGACCTTATCACCCTTCAGGCTTCCATCTCATTCTGGGTAAAAGTCAAAGTCCTTACAGCGATCAATGGCGCGCCCTACATAATCAGGCACCTGCTACTGCCCTGGCTTCATCTTCTACCTTCCTCCTGCCCCCACCCCCAACCCCACACACGGCTCCAGTTACCCTGGCCTCTTTGCTTTTCCTTTCACAACCAGGCACCTTCCTGCCTCAGGACCTTTGCATGGGCTGGTCCCTCTGCCTGGAGCATTGTTACACTGGATATCTGCTCCTTCATCTCTTTCAAGTCTCAAATGCCCCCCCCCCCCCGTAATCCCATAGGTGTGGTATTCTTCCCATTTTACAGATGAGGAAACGAAGGCTCAGAGAGGCTAAGTCACTTGCCCAAGGTTTTCTAGTTGGCTTGCTGTGAAATCCATATTAAAGAATTTCAATTGAATAGGACATGCTCCACACTAAAATTAACCTTTTTTTCCCCCACAATGGGCAGTTTTTCTTTCAGATTATAAGGTCTCAGAGAAAGCTGGCCTCGACCGGGCACTTGATGATTGAGAATAATTACCGGTAGTCCCGGCCCCTAACCTGTGTGAAGCCCTTACTTTTGCAGGCGCCGTGCCCAGGCTCACGCAACTCTCACGAGCCCAGCGAAACCTCACTTTCAGGGCAGAAACAGCCTTGGCCAGGTTCAATGACCTTGCCTCAAGCTAGCAGGGCAGGTGGGGGCCTGATCTCAAGTCTAAGCCCTTAGCCTCGGCACAGCCCCGCAGGCTGGCGGAATGTGCTCGGCGGTATTTTAGGACATCTGTATTCCCCGAGCGCACGCAGCTGACAACAGGGCCCCGGCAGGAGGGGGAAATGAGGTCATGGGTGACAGCCGCCCACATGGGCACGATGGTCGGTCATGTGTTCATTCATCCCACGAGCCTGCTTCTGTGCCAGGATTTGGGGGGACCCGGGGTGAGGCAGTCCTGGCCCCCGCCCCCGGGGGGCTCCAAGCCTGGTAGGGGAGGCAGGACAGCGGATGCATGATTTTCATGTCACCAGTGCCACAACTGAGGTGGAGATAAAGGGTCACAGCCGGTAGAATTCGAGAAGGCTTCTCTGAGGAGGGGACATTTGGACCTTGAAACATGAGCATGAGAAACTATCTGGTTAAATGGAAAGGGGTCACCCCAATACTCACAGCCACTAAAATTTCTTGGGAGCCTTCTACGTGCAGTGTCTAACGTCCTGCATCTCATCAGCCCCTCTTGCGATGGGTGCTGTTATCATGCCCATTTTACGGATGAGGGGACTGAGACTCGGAGAGGTTAAGTGACTTGCATAAAATTGCACAGCAGTCAGGGGGCTGGGACTGAGAGGGCAGAGGGTGGACCGTGAGAGGAAAGGGGTCCGCTCTGGGGCCTGCCTGTCCTCTTTGAGAGCACTCCGGCTTTGTGGCCAATCCCACACGGTCTGTTAAACGTGTAACAACCCCTGAAGGCTAACAGTCCCGAGTGCCTGCTATATTGTACCGAGCTCCATACTTGTCCTTCTCCTGTTTGTTCAAGCTTTACAACGTCCTGAAACACGGAGAACGCCAACGATCCCCATTTCACAGAAGCGAGGTTCTGAAAGGTCCACTAACTTGCCCACAGGCCCACAGCCAGGGCAGGAGCAAGACTGGGACGTGCGCCCAGGCCTTGTCGCTCCCGGAGCCCATGGGATTTTGACCCTGAGATGTCACCTTCCTGCCCACGTCGTTTGAGCAGTGCTTTCAAACTGTTTGGACGAGGGGCGCCTGAGCGGCTCGGTCAGTTGAGCGTCCAACTCTTGATTTCAGCTCAGGTCCTGATCTCACGGTTCGTGAGTTCGAGTCCCTGATCAGGCTCCATGCTGACAGCACAGAGACTGCTTGGGATTCTCTCTCCCCAACTAAAGCTCACGCTCTCTCTCTCTCTCTCTCTCTCAAAATAAATACATAAACTTAAAAAAAATTTAAAAACAAACTGGATCAGAACCACAGTAGCAAATACATTTTACACAACAAACCATTACATATAGGCACCGCTGACTAAAATAAATGTTTCCCCAAATGATACTTATTCTCACCACAGATAACATATTCTGATGTTCTCTCGCACATTCTGCTTCGTTACAAAAAATTAAAAAAAAATCCTCTAACCCAGTGATGCCACTTCTGGGAAATGTATCTGACAAATACACCCCCATTTATATGAACTGTGTATGAACCAGGTTATTTACTGTAAGAGAAAAGACTCAAAACAACTCGAGGGTCCGACCACAGGAGACTAACAGCATCATCTCTGGTGCGGCCTCACGGCAGACTATTAGTACACAGCCAAAGAAAAGAATGAGGTACTGATTGGAAATTTCCAAAAATATATTGTTAAGTGAGAAAAGCAAGACACGAAATAGCAAAATAGCGTGTGAGAGGTGGTTAAGAGTAACCGGTTCTTTTTTTGCTTGTAGCTCCGTAAGGAAACACTGGAAGAATATACAAGAAACGAATAAAAGGGGTTTCCCACCCACCTGGAGGCTTCTAGAACAGTTTCCTGTAGGTAGCCCTAGGCAGGGAGATCAGGGTGGTCAGAGGCAGAATTAGGAATGAAACGCTCAGTATTTACCTTTCCGTATCAATGTTGATGCTCGAACCATGTGAGCAAAATGTTAAACATGGAAGAGGAAAGAAGAGGTGGTTGTAACGCCCTCAAGTGTCGTGGGCACCTGCCGGGCCCCCGGGGCCTTCACTTACCCAGAGCTGCCATGATGAGGAAGAAGGAGGCCACCACGAGGAAGGCCACGTCGGGCTTGGTGTAGGACAGCAGCTTTTGCAGCGTGGCCCCAGATGCCTGCTCACGCGGGGGTCGGTCCTCCCCGGGGAAGCCCTCGGCCTCGGCCTCGGCGCCCGGCTCCAGGGCCTTGGCGCCCGGCCGCACCGTGGACAGCAGCCACCAGAGCAGGAAGGAAGCAGCAAGCGAGACGTAAGTCCACACGAACAGGGCCCAGAACCACGGGTCCCGGACTGGCTTGCGCACCTCGGAGAAGAGCAGGAGTTTCACCATGGTGTAAATGCCCGCGAAGAGGCACACCAGGGCAATGACCGTCCAGGAGGCGCGGAGCCGCCGCGGCCCCAGGACGCTGTTCTTGGCCACGCCGATGGTGGCTCCCAGCAGCAGGCAGCTGCGGTACAGGCAGGCCGCCCAGAGGTCCAGCACCGAGTCGAAGATGTTGAAGTGGCGGATGTCCTCCAGCAGGCTGCGGTCCAGGTGGCTGAGGATGTAGATGGCCGTGGTCATGCCGACGTCCATGCTCATGAAGGCCAGGGTCATCACCACCGCCTTCCACAGCTGCATCCTGCTGGCTGGCGAGGGGCGGGTGCCGAGGAGCAGGCTCTAGCTCATGGGGGCAAGGTCATTGTCCGTGGGGCAAGGCCAGACCTGGAGGGGCAACAGGGCGAGGGGTTCAGGTTTGCCACTTATTGGCTGCGTGACTTTGGGCAAGTCACCTGACATCTCTGCGCCTCGGTTTCCTCATCTGGAAGAGGGCAGTGACAAGCGTTCTGATCTCCCAGGAGGGTCGTGGAGATTCCATTCATTTAAGGAATGTGTATGGAACGCCAAGGTTTATTGAGTGGGCCAGACTCTGTTCTTTGTGTTGGGATTTAACGACGAACAAAAACAAAGATCCCTCATTCTGTGGAGATGAGACACTCGTGAGAGACACGAGTCTCTGTAATAAGTAGATGATATAGTATGTTAAGAGATAGGGCTGGGAGGGGGGGAAGAATAGGGTGTAGGAGATGGGGGCAATGGGGACAATTTTAAATAGGGGGGGTCCAGGAAATGGTGAGGGCAATTTTATATTATTTTATTTTATTATTTATTTTTAAGTTTATTTATTTTGAGAGAGAGAGAGAGAGTGCAAGAGAATCCCAAGCAGAGACTGACGTGGGGCTTGAACTCACAAACCATGAGATCATGACCTGAGCAGAGATCAAGAGTCGGACGCCTAGCTGACTGAGCCACCCAGGCACCCCGGTTTCCTCATTTTTAAAACAGCATGAGGTTCAATGCATGAACATCCATTCTGGCCACAGTGCCTGGCACATAATAATTGCTGCTGATTGTTACCACTATATACAGTGGGTACTTAATAAATGTTTGTTTAGTTCTCTCCTCTCCAAATCAGGCCTTTCATCTCCCCAAATAAAACTTTACTCTCTTAGACCAAGAGGGGGTGGCCGCAGGTCCTAGAGCAACCCAGGGATTTTCACATCTGCCTGGAAGTTTCCAGAATCTTTTCCTCCAGCCCAGGTTGCCCTTCACCTCCTGACCTAGGCCCTTTGGGCTTTTTGGAGCTTAATGTCTGCTTTGGCCAAAGCACCCCTCATACTGGGCCCCTTGGGACTGAGCCAGGAGACCCAGGAGCTGCAGGACACTGCAGGATGTGGGTCCAGTGGTGAGTTTGGAAGTGGGGCTTGTCCAGGGCAGGACTGGGACTGGGCATCCCTTTTCACCCTGGGGACTTTATCATCCCATCTGCAAAATGGACCAAGTTCTAGAGCAAATCTCCAAGTAAAACGGAGAGGCATGGAGCCCCAGGAGGGATCACTGTGAGTCGTGACCGGGAGGGGGGCCGGCTCGAGAGACCTTCTCCCCAGCAGCTCTGGTGCCCTGTCTACTGGCTGGTGTTCTGGAGTAAGAGAAACCCCACACAATCCCACGAGGCAGCTGCTTCCACATTCCCATTTATAGTTGGAGAAACTGAGGCACAGAGAGGGAAAGCCTGTGCCCCACATCACTCTGAAACAGAGGCCCAAGCCAGGATTTGAGCCAGTGTGTCCTAACTCTGAGCCTCTGTACTGCATGCCTGGTGCCCAGCACGTGCCCAATACGTACAAACAAAAGTGGGGCGCCTGGGGGGCTCAGGCTGCTAAGCATCCGACTCTTGGTTTCAGCTCAGGTCACGATCTCACGGTTTGAGAGTCTGAGCCCCTTGTCAAGCTCTGTGCTGATAGCGCAGAGCCTGCTTAGGATTCTCTCCCTCTCTCTCTCTGCCCCTCCCCTGCTCATTCTCTGTCTCTAACTTAAAAAAAATTTTTTTTAAGTACAAGCAAAGTTATATAACACAGCCTTTCCTGTGGATCTGGCATTATATATATATAATTTTTTAATAGCATTTTATTTTATTTTACTTTTTAAGTAGGCTCCATGCCCAAAGTGGGGCTTCAACTCATGACCCCAAGATCAGGAGTCGCACGCTCTCCTGACTGAGCCAGCCAAGCGCCCCAGGCCCAGCCTTTCCTATAGGCCATGCGCTTCGTGTGTGTTTGCTTATTTAATCCTCACAACAACTTGTGAGATTTGCACTATCATCACCCCCTTTTATCAGATGGAGAAATTGAGGCCCAGAGAAGTTAAGAACTTGCACAAGATCACAAAGCTGGTGACTAGCAGAGCTGGGCTTTGAACCCAGAGCTATCTGGCTCTATAATCTGGGTTCTAACCCGTTAAGCTAAAACACTGGTCAATGTAACAAGTGCTAACAGGGAGTGTTTGTCTAAGGAACACAGAGTCCACGTGAGAGGGGGCTCAGCCAAGTGGCCGAGTGGATGGCATTCAGGATGAGGACAGTGACAACAGTACCAATAGCTGAGGCTGATTGATGTAAATGTGTGTCTGGCACTGTTCTAAGTGACTTAAATGCATTAATCTTCACAAGAATCCTGTGAGGTAGGTTCTATTATTATCCCTATTTTATAGTCAAGAAAACTGAGGCACAGAGAGGTTAAGTGAGCTGTCCCAGATCACACAGCTAGTAAGTGGCTGAGCTGGAAGGTGAACCCAGGCCGCGGAGTTCCAAAATCCGTACTCTCAACTCCAAAGCCCTAATGCTTCAAATCAGCCTCCGCAGGGGTAGGCGAGCCCCCTGATGATGCTCAGGAGGGGTGTGAGAAGCAGAAAGGACCCAGGGGCATGACAGTCCCTGAGCCGGGAGCCAAGCCTGGAGCCCAGCCCTTCCAAGCAGACTCAAGTCAGTCCCAGAGAAGGCTGCCTTGTCAGCAGCTGTACCCTCTAAGGAAGGCAGGGCTGGATGGGGCCAGGGGGAGGGGAGGGTGCAGGGGTAGGGATGGTGGGGACAGACACCCCCTGCCCAGTCCCTTGCTCCACCCCAAGTCCCAGCTGGGCTGCCAGCAAAGGCTCTTGTCTGCTGCAATGCAGAGGCCTCGGGGAGCCAGCGAGTGGGTGAGCGTGAGTCGGAGCCTGGGGAGGGACGCTCCTGGCCCGGTGCCGCGCCAGGCCTCCTGGCCAAGCCACTGCCGTCTACCCAGGCCCTGCCAGCCACCTTGGCTGTTGCTCACCTCTTGGTGGGCACAAGGAGTTCCTTGGCCCTGGAAAGGAGCTGGGGTTCAGACAGCTGGCTTAGTGGGACAGGAGGCATATCTGCCAGAGACCTGCCGAGGGATGTGGCCAGCTCTTCCTGCCCCCACTCCCAGTCACTGGGGGAGTTCCTTCCCAACCGCCCCCCCCCTGCTTGGGGTAATGGCAACCCCATTTGACAGCCATCCACATGGGGTCCCCAGCTGTTTATCTTCACCAGAAAAAGCAAAGTTTCACACTCCAGCATCATGGACTATCTGAAGCACATGATATAGGCAGGGAAACTGTGGCACAGAGAATAAGGGGTGAGGCCTGTCTGGGGTCACCCAGGGACCTGGGGACAGAGCAGCTATAGCACCTTGGTCCCATACTCCCAAGTGCTGAGTCCTTGTATCTAGGCTCTGATGGAGCAGAATCCAACTCGAGTCGGGTTACAGCCCTCGGTGGGAACAGGCTACTCTGTTATTTTTAAAGTTACTGAGCAGGAGGGTGAAGGGGAAAAGACCACCAGCCAAGACTGTGAGGAGGGAAGAAGGGGGGCCATGGGGCTGCTTGGAGGCACAGCCCTGCTCTCCAGCTGCCTGATCAGGAGGACACAGCTGAGCTCAGCCAGGTGGAGCTGGAGGGCAAACTCTGGGCACGTGGGTGACGAGTGTGGCTCGGGGGACAAGGACAAGGTGGTGGCCGGAGGCCAAAGCAGGCACTGCCCAGGTTGTGACATGGCCCAGGAAGACAGGGGCAACCCGCCTCGCCCCCAAATGCCAAGGAATGGCACAGGCTTAGCACGTGACGCGTGCCCACAGGGGGGTCCTGCCAAAGGATTTTCGCCTCAATAGAAATGGTGGTTGGGGCATTTCCAGCTGTTGGCTGCACAAAAGGAAAGTCTGCAACAGCCAGGAGATCATAAGCAACGGTTATTATTAAAATCACAACAGCTACCGTGTATGGAGTACTACTAACGGCCAAAAGATGGGCTAAGTGCCTGGCACCTCCCATTTCAGCTCATCCTCACGACTATCCTGGGAGGTCCCCATATAATCACGCCCACTGTACAGATGGGGAAATGGGAGGCCTGGGGAAGTTAAGTGGCACGCAGAGAATAGGCAAAGGCAGCACTGCAACTCAACCCTTGACTCTCCGGGTGGGATGTGCCCAGGCTACTCAGGGGCTCAGGGACCACGACAAAAGGGTCCTGAAGGACCTGGGTGGCCCAGGCAGCTTAGGTCCACTCCTAACTTGGTGAACTTTTCACCCCAAAGCTGTCATCACCCAGCTGTGGAAAGGCCCATTCACTGCTCAGCAAACACTGGCTAACGGAGGGCGGTGTCATTGTGGGGTTTCGGATGCAGGGCCAGGACCGGGCTGGGTCCACTTTGTTCCATCCTGACTCCGGTCCTGCTGACCCCACCACATCTCATGCTGGGACTGGCCCTCTCGCAGAGACTTGGGAAAGTTGTTTCTGGCAACTCCTGGCCTCGGGCGAGGCAAACTGGGGAGCTACTGTGGGCCTTCCTACAATCCTCCTCTTGTCACCTGTCACCTGCCTCTCTTCAGAGGGGAATGGAGGCCAGTCTATCTCCAGGAGGTGGGGCAGAGGGCGGTGAACCCTGTCAGACTAGCTTAAAGCTCTCTTAAATAACATCAGGTCTGGGGAGGAGGCACCCCGTTTTAACACAGACCCACAGACAAGGGAGGAGCCCGGGGAACCCATAGGCCGGCCTAGTTGCCAGGGTGGATGCGCTGGAGTGTCAGCCCACGGGCCAGCGGGGGATACTGAGGGGAAAGGTTTGCCAGGCTCAGCAGGCCCAGGTTGGGCACCCAGGCTTCTGCTAGCCAGGGGTGCCCAGGATCTGTGGACAGGCGCCACTGTAGAACGTGGGGAGTCCTGGAAGTCGCGCCAGTCCGATCCTGGGGGGAGAACAGCCATCCCAGGATCCTCCCCAAAAGGCACCCCCACCGTTTCCCAAGAGGCGGCAGCGCCATAGGAGTTAAAAAAAAAAAAAAAAAAAAAAAAGCAACATTCGCCCTGCGGGCGTGGAAAGGATGCTGCTGCAGGGTGGGGGGCTGGGACCAGCGGCTGCGGGCGCCTGGGGACAGGAGCGGGGGCCAGAAAGGCTCCCAGAAGGCTGCCACCTTCAACGGTGATGCCTACTCTACCTCTGGGGCAGGGGGACCCAGACGCCCCCAGCCTGTGTTGGGCTTACCACCCCGGCCTGGGAAGGACCTGTTCCGGGGTTCTGGGCGTCACGCTCTTACCTGTTACCTTACCTGACACCAGGTGAGCCGTGGGGAGGGGGCGCAGAGGGCTCGGGTCTTCAGGGGCGCAGGTTCCGCGCGGCTCATTGGAGACTGCGCCCGGCGCTGCGCTCGCTCCGCTCCTCCCGCTGATCCTCCCCACCTCCCACCCCGGCTGCGCCGCGGCAAGGTCGGAGCAGAGCGGGGCGGGCGCCCAGGCCAGCTGACGGGCGGGGCGGGGCCTCCCAGGCGGGGCGGGGCCCCTGGGGCGGGGCCAGAGCTAGCCGCCCGCCCACCTGCGACGAGCCCCGCCCCCTCTCCCTCCCCCCAAGCCAGGTCCTCCAGCTCTGCACTCCTGGGCTGGAGGCTCCAGGGCCAATCTGGGCACACAGAGGTGTCCTGAGCTGGTGGGGGCGCCACCTCTTTCATGGGTCTTTTCCTCTGCAGGGACAGCCTGCCAGCCCTGGAGGGTGGGGGTTATGATCCTCTTTTTTTTCCTTAGTTCCTTCCCTCCCTCCCTTCCTTCCTTCTATCCTCTTTGTCTTTCTCCCTGTCTCTCCCTTTCTTTCAACAACTATCTGTCCAGCACATGCAGCGTGCCTTGCACCATTCTAAGCTTTTGAGATGCAACAGTGAACAAAACAGGATCCTTGTCCTGCTGGAGCTGTCATGCTAGTGAGGGATCAGGCAATACTTATAATAAGTAACTAAAGTATTTCTGGTGGCAGGGAATACATTTTATGGAGAAAAATAGAGCAGGGTAGTAAGGCTTCGGAGAGGGGAAACAGCAATATACACTGAGTGACTGCTAGGTGCTGGGGGCTAGGACTATGGCTGAGTGTGAAAAAAGGAAAACAACCATCCTTTGCAGGGGTGGGGAGACAGGAAATCAGCAAGTCAATACATAAGAGAATTTCAGTTAGTGGTAAGTGCTATAAAGGAATAAGACTGGGTGGGGTAATGGAAAGTGACATGGGCCTACTCTAGCTGGGATGGCTCTTAGAGAAAGGTGGTGTATCTATGTACAAAAGTTCTGTAAAGGTAGGGAATGACCTCCTGCACGTACTGTGTGAAAACAAGGGATAGAGGGGCGCCTGGGTGGCTCAGCTGGTTAAGAGTCTGACTCTTGGTTTTGGCTCAGGTCATGATCTCACAGTTCATGGGTTTAAAAAGGGACAGAATAAAGTTGAAGTATGTTAATGTTTGTCCAAAAACAAAAGCAACTATATGATCATACAAACAAAGCATCCTGGATGGGCTATCCAAAAGTCAGAATGACTCAGAGCTGGGTCGAGATCCAGGCTCTGTCATTTTTGCTGTGTGAAAACAGCCAACGCAGTATTGAAGGAGAACACAGAGTCAGAGGACTGACACTACCCGAATTCAAGACTTACTATAAAGCTACCATAATAAGACAGTGTGGTTTGGATGAAAGAAGAGACACACAGATCAATGGAACAGTATAGAGAGTCCAGAAATAGACCCATATAAATACAGTCAACTGATCTGTGACAAAGGAGCAAAGGCAGGACAATGCAGCAAACATTGTCTTTTCAACAAATGGTATGGGGACAACTGGACACCCATATGCAAAAAAAAAAAAAATCTAGACTTAGACCTTACACTTTTCACAAAAATTAACTCCAAATGGACCACAGACCTAAATGTAAAAATGCAAAAGTATACAACTCTTAGAAGATAACATAGAACAGGGGCGCCTGGGTGGCTCAGTCACTCGGGTGTCCGACTTCGGCTCAGGTCATGATCTCATACTTTGTAGGTTTGAGCCCTGCGTCGGGATCTGTGCTGACAAGCTCGGAACCTGGAGCCTGCCTCGGATTCTGTGTCTCGCCCTCTCTCTGCCCCTCCCATGCTTGTGCTTTGTCTCTCAATAATAAATAAATATTATTAATAAATTAAAAAAAGAAATAACATAGGACAATATCTAGATTTTCTTGGGTATGAAGATGATTTTTGGATGCAGCATCAGAAGCATGATTCATGAAAGAATTGATAAGTGGAACTTCATTACAGTTAAAAACTGCTCTGCAAAAGATACTGTCAAGAGAGTGAGAAGACAAGCCACGGACTGGGAGAAAATACTTGCAAAAAATATATCTGATAAAGCCAAATATTTTGTTATCCAGATTAAAAAAAAATAGCCCAATTTTAAAAAAGAGGCAAAAGGAGCATCTGGGTGGCGCAGTCGGGTTATGCAGCGGACTCTTGATCTCAGCTCAGGTCATGATCTCAGTTTGTGAGTTCTAGCCCCACATCAGGCTGGCTCTGCATTGATGGCATGAAGCCTGCTTGGGATTCTGTCTCTCCTTCTCTCTGCCCCCCACTCGCTTGTGCTCGTTCTCTCTCTCTCTCCAAATACATAAATACACTTAAAACAAAACAAAAAGATGCAAAAGACTTGAACAAATACGTCACCAAAGAAGATATACAGATGGCAAATAAACATATGAAATGACGCTCAAAATCATGTCATTAGGAAATTGCAAATTAAAACAACAATGCAATATCATTACCTACCTAACAGAAGTGCTAAAATCCAAAATACTGCTAGCACCAAATGTTGGTGAAGATGCGGAGCAACGGGAACTCTCATTCATTACTGGTGGGAACACAAAACAGTAGTTACTTTTGAAGAGTTTGGTAGTTTCTTATAAAACTAAACATAGAACTTTATGATTCAGCAAACATGCCCCTAGGGATTTACCAAAATGAATTGAAAACTCATGTCCACACAAAAGCCCGCAGATGGGTGTTTATAGCAGCTTTATTCGTAATTGCCAACGCTTGGAAGCAAGCAAGATGTCCTTCAGTAGGTGGATGGATGACTGTGGCACACCCAGATAATACGGTTATCAAGTCATGGAAAGACATGGAGGAAACATAAATGCCTATTACGAAGTGAAAGAAGCCAATCTGAAAAGGCATGATACCAACTATAGAACGTCTGGAAAAGACAAAACTATGGAGACAGGAAAAGGATCAGTGGTTGCCAGGGGTTAGGGAGTGGGGAGGGACGAAAAGGCAGAGCACAGAGGATGTTGAGGGAGGGGAAACTATTCTCTAGGATGCCCTGCTGGTAGACACAGGTCGTTCTGCAGGGTCAATAGCCATGGACGAACAACCTCAAGAGGGGACCCTAACATAGTCCTAAACTATGGACTTTGGGTAACAATGCTGTGTCGGTGTGACTTAATCTATTGTGACAAATGTACCACTCTGGTGAGGGGTGTTGACATTTGGGGGATAGGCTCGGGGGGACGGGGCATATGGTAAATCTCTGTACTTTCCATTCAATTTTGCTGTGAACCTAAAAGTGCTCTAAAAAGTAAAGTCCATGAACAGATGGTTAAAATGGTAAATTTTATGTTATGTATATCTTACTGCAATAAAAAAAATTTACAGTGTTCATAGTGGCTTTACTCATGACATCTCCACACTGGAAAGAATACAAATATCCCTCAACAGCAGAATGGCTCAATGGATGGAGTCACCCTGTGGAATATTAAGCAGCCACAAAAAAGCATAAATTGCCTCCAGCTTCACACAAAACCCATCAATCTCAAGAACAGAATGCTGAGTGAGAAGGGCGCCTGGGGGACTCTGTCGGTTAAGTGTCTGACTCTTGATTTCAGCTCAGGTCATGACCTCATGGTTTGTGGGACTGAACCCCACACTGGGCTCTGCCTGCTTGGGATTCTCTCTCTTCCTCTCTCTCTGTCCCTCCCCTGTGCTTGTGCATGTACTCTCTCTCTCTCTCTCTCTCTCACAAAATAAATAAACTTTAAAAAATTAAAAAGAAAAGAATAAGTGAGAGGAGAACTATACAAAATAATACACACTATATGATTTTACGTGTATCAAATTCAGTAACAGGCAACAGTAGCCTTTCTTAGGAGTCAGGCTAATGATTAGTCTTGACCAAGCAGGGTTATGGTGGGGGCCTCTGCAGGCTCGAATGTTCTGTTGTTGGGTCTGGATGCTGGTTACATGTGTGGGTCTAGTTTGTAAAAATTCACCAAATTCTACACTTAAGCTGTGCCTTTTTTTTATAGCATGCTCTATGTGAATTCAAAAGAAGGTGCACAGATACCTACCTCGAAATATACACATGTACAACATGCATATATACATGTACACGTACATATGTATACAACCCCCACACACAAACACACTCTGGAATCAGACAGATGGAAGAACGGGTGCTGAAATTCCGGTTTGCCGCTTACTCGCCTTATGATCCTAGAGAGGCCCTTGTACTTCCCCGAGCCTCCTCTGTACAATACGTGTCCTAATACGTCACTCGGACATCGAAAACACGTCAGTGCTCGTTGAGAGCACACTGATCCAGTATTCACTGTTTAATATTCTTGCTGCTGTTCCCTTTGGTGACTGAGCCCGGCTGGGGCAGAGTGGGGGCAGGGACACAGCTTCCGAGGAGGAGGGGGGCCACCGGGAGGGCCAGTCTAGACAGATAGGCAAAACATGCTCATCTTGCAAAGTGCTGCAAAAGGAGAAATCTGAACAGGTGCGCTGGCGGGACGATGCACGGGCCGGGCCTGGGCCTCTAGGGGAGGAAGGCAGTTCAGGGGGTAATGAATGCAGAACTGGGGAAATGGATACTTTCCTGGAGAGCAGGGCCCTTCACTATCGCTGGGCAATCAAGACACCCATGAAAGTTTAAGTACTTTCTCAGGCCACACAGCTCCGGGCTGGGAGCTTCGTCCTTGAGGGGGAAGCAGACCCCCAGGGGGACTTGTCCCTTGGGGAAGCCTGGTACCTTCAGGAGGCTTGGGCTGGGTCCCGGGATCCTCGTGGCCCAGTGACCTAGATTTCATGCCTGAGGAGGGGAAAGGCACCCATGGAGACCTGACCATACCTTTAGGGACAACCTAGCAGGATCAGACTCGTGTTCCATTCCAGACTCCACTATTTATGAACGGTGTGGCCTTGAATGACCTTGGGTCATTCAACGTCTCTGACCTTCATTTTCCACTTCTGTAAAATGGGGATAATTTCTACCTCATAAGATTGGTTGTGAGGCTTAAGCAGCTTCCCTTTGCACATAGAGTAAAATCCAAAATGTTAACAGTGGTCTCTTATGCCCACCGATTTGGTCCGAATGCCACCCTGGCCTCATTCCATATGACGTGCCCTCTTCCCTGCCTTGCTGTTCTTCCAGCACGTTCCAGCACGCCAAGTTCACCCCAGTGCTGGGGCTTTGCATTTTTAGTTCCCCTGCCTTCACCCCTTTCCTGCCCAATCTTGCTGCAGCAGTTGGGGCTTGGCTGAAATGTCATCCTTCAGGAGGTTTTCTCCCGGCTTCCCTGTGTAAAGCGGCCACCTCCAGGCACTCACCATCCCGTCACCTAGCTTGTCTTCCTGGCACTTACGGCTGAGTGAAAATACTTGACCATGTATTTGTTTCTTTGCATACTCCTGTCTTGACCCCCACTTGACTGAGTTTCAGAAGCGCAGGGACCTTATCTGTCACTCAAAACACACTTCTTCACCCTCACAGGCCCACCTCCCACACTCAGGGTTGTCCTGGTGCCCCTGGCCAGCCAGTGTGAAGATCAATCAGGCTGTTGCCCTGAGAGCAGAAGCCTTCCCCCAGCCCCCCAAGGTGCTGGCGGGAGCCCCGGACCCCCAAGCATGCCGGTGGAGACAGCTGGGGAAGGGGGCCGGCACCAGGATGTGAAATTCTCCCATCATCCTCTGGGGAGCCACTAGCAGGCTTAGGGGGTCAATCTGCCACAGAGCTGAGAGGAACCAGGGACTGTGCTGTCTGCGAGTATGAGTGTGCCGGATGTGTGAGTGTGGGTGATACATGTGTGAGGGTGTGCACGGGTGTGAGTGTGAGGCTGTGACTGTATGTGAGGTGTGTGCGAGTGAGGGTGAGTGGATGTGGAGGGGAGTGCGTCATTGGTATGAGCATATTTGTGACCGTGTGTGAATGTGTTAGCATACGTGAGCACGTAAGGGTGTGCATGAATGTGTACATGTCTCACTGCCAATGTGGGTGTGTGGGTGTAATCCTGAGTATACACCTGGAGGAAAGGAAAGCACCAAGAAAATAAATGAAGGGGCACCTGGGTGGCTCAGGCGTGATCTCACGGTTTGGGAGGTGGAACCTGCTTCAGATCCTCTGTCCCTCTCTCTCTCTCTGCCCCTTCCCCGCTGTGCGTGTGCTCTCTCTCAAACATAAACATTTAAGATAAAAGAAAAAAAGAAAAACGCTAACAGGCACAAAGAGAAAATTGGAAACCCTTCATAAACCAACCACTCAGAGAACTTCTACTGTGAAGCCGGGGGCCGGGCACCACCCCTCTCTGGGCCTCTGTTTCCCCATCTGTAACATAATGGTAAGACAGTACCTCGCTCTAAGGTTTGCTGTATGGATGAAAGGAGATAAGGTGGAGGCTCGGCAGCCAGGAGCTGTCATTTGTGGTCACCTGTGTACCCGGGGTAAAGCCTGGAGTCTTGAGGCCTCGTCAGTCCTCCTCCCCACACCACGCTGAGCCAGGGAGGGAATCTAGGACAGGGGGCACCGTCTGCTGCAGGGGACACGACTTCCTCCCCGACTCCGAGTCCTAGTTCTCCCAGCTTAGCAACAGGGCTGCCATCCAAGTTTCTTCCCGGGGCTTCGCAGCTCTGGGCTTGGGGGGTGGGAGTGGGGTGCACGGCGGACCAAGATGGGGTCCCTCAGACAAGGTACGCAGGAGCTGCGATGAGTCTCCCCGACGTAGGAGCACACGCTCGAAAAGAAACCTACTCGCTCACACCGCAGCGGTGCCCGGCGCAAGCGGCAGCCGGTCGTGCCGGGCGTGGCAGCCAACAGACGTCACCCGGTTCCCCGCCCGCACCTGTACCCTTCGGCCCAGCCACCGGAAGTCACGCCGCACGGAGCGTTTTCGAGAAGACACTTCCGGGGGCCGTCAGCCTCGAATCTGGAGACTGGCGGAGGCTCGAGGAGTGCCGGGCAGGGACCCGGGCAGAATGTTACACCCAAGTTCAGACGCACAGAACTGGATCGTTGGTAGTTGGAGAGAACGAGACCGGACCCCAGAACTCCTCTAACTGTCCTCCTGGCCTTGGCTGCCTCTTCAAAAGCTCCGAGCAGAAAAGGAAGGCAGCGTTTAAGCAAAACGGCTTGGGGTTCCAAGTCCCAACTTGTCCCCGGCCATGTGAAGGTGCAGCTCAGTTTGCCTATCTGTAAAGTGGGGCCATTCATCCCCGCCTTGTGGGTGGGGGAGCTGTGAGGCGCAACGAGAAGACCGCACGCTCTGTCAGCCGAGGCTGCTCGCCCCACTCCGACCCCAGGGCGTCTTTCTCCATCGCCGATCCGTTTTCTGGGGCGGAGTCTTCGTTCTCTTCTGCACTAGGGAACCTAGAACGGACCCTCGCCTCCCGTTCCACACCCGCGCCCCGCACCCCCGGCCGGGGGCGTGCCGGAAGTGCCCCCACCGAACCCGGCGGGGCGGTGCTCGCCTCTTCACCATGGCGACGGCTGCGGCCCCCCGGCGCTTCTGCCGCTGCGCCTGCTTCTGCTCCGAGAACTTGTACGTGGCGCGCTACCGGCTCCACGTACGCTTCCGGGGCGAGGAGCAGCTGCGCCGGGACTACGGCCCGGTGAGTGGCCCCCAGTGGCTCTGCGGAGAAACGGGCTGGGAGGGGTAGTGGAGGAGGGACCTTTGTCCTCCAAGTCGTGTGCTTTGCTCGGGGGGCTCAGATCTGACAACAAGAATGACCTAATCTCTGGGTGCCTCGCTCTCTTCACCTTAAAGGGCGCTACTAGTGTCTCTTTAGTGAGGTTGTCTTAGGGAATGAATGAATGAATGAACGAACGAACGGAACATACACGTAAAGGGCGAGGGCGGGGCCAGGCTCGGGCGCTCTCGGTGTTGTCCGTTTTAAGTGCTTATTGAGTTTCAGCCTCACAATGAGCTTCTGAGGTCCGGGCTCTCATCTGCATCTTAACCAAGGGAAACTGAGGCTCAGAGACGTTAAGTGACTTACAGGGCCACACAGTTGAGCTCCCTGGACTTTCTGCTCTCAGATCCTGCGCAGCCGAGGATGTGTCAACCCCAAGGACTTCCAGCAGCTGGTAGGAGAGGTAATGCTGCCCACCCTCCCCAGCCCCCTACACAGCCAGCCTAGCTCTTCCTCTTTAGATCTGTCACAGCCGTTTGGGGTGGGGGTGGGGTTCCTGTGCCCACTCACTGCAGCACCTGGGTCCTGACACCAGAAAGGAGAAAGTGGTAAATGCCAGGTCGTCTACCCCACACCCTCCTGAGAGAGAACTTGTGCTTAAAGAGGGAATTACTGGCCCAAGGTGTCCCAGCAGGTGGAGCTGAGATCCCACCTGGGCTGCCCGGCTTCCTCTCTCCACCCACCCCGTTTGGCTGCTGCCAGGGCTGCTGCTACTCATCTTCCACCCCCTCCCTCATGGGGGGGGGTTGTAACGGGAAGCTTCCTAGGTGAGTCCCCTGCAGCCTCTGGAACACAAGACTTGGCTGGGACTCCATTCCCCTCCCTCAGCGGCCCAGCTGGCTGAGGTACGTGGAGGGGCTCTCATCCCCGCCAGGCTCTGAAAGCTGCAACCCAGATGGGATGGGCCCTCTTCCAGAAGGAGTTGCCTTCAGAGAATGGCTCAGCACCTGCAGTTTACCCTGATAGAGTCAGCCGTGTGGGGAGACCAGGCGCTCAGCCCAGGCCCTGCTCTGGCCTTCCTGAGCCTCCGTTTCCTCATCTGTACAATGACCTTGGGGGGTGATGGGAGGTCCCATCTGGATAACCGGGCCCTGGGCCACCCCCAGCTTGAGCAGGAGGTGCAGCGGCGGCGGCGGCTGGGGCAGGAGTCGGCTGCCAGGAAAGCCCTCATTTCAAGCTCCTACCACCCAGCGCGGCCTGACGTCTACAACACGCTGCAGGTACCTGGCAGGGGCAGGCTACTGGAGGGCGGTGGAGGCATCCGGCGCTGGAGGCCGTCTGCCCCACAGCTGGTGTGTTTTGCCCCCAGGATGAGGCTCTGGCCCCTGAGTTTCTGGCCGCAGCTGAGTACAGCGCATCGCCGGGTGCAGACCTTGAAGGCCTTCTCCAGCGGCTGGAGACAGTGTCTGGTGAGGTCTTGGCCCCATCACCCAGTAGGACTAGGACTAGGGGGTGGGGTGCCTCCATCCTCCACGTCTGCCTCCAAAATCCAAGCCCACAGGAGCTAGACGGGCTGGTGGAACTGACCTGCCAGGAGCAGGGCATCTGTATTCACTTACTCACTTGCCCAACTGTCCATGTCAGGCGTGAGCCAGCTGGCACACTAGAATGGGGGTGGCCGAAGAACTTAACGAAGGCACAGTTGACACAGGTGTGCGCTGAGGTCAGCGATCAGCAGGGACTAGTGAAGGACCATCCCCCCTGCTCCCCCGGAGGGGAGCTAACAGCAGGGCTGGGGGGTGGGGAGCAGACAGTTCCTTATCCCTAGACCCTGAGAGGTGGCCAAGAGTGAAGTGTCTTGAGCCTGCCACGACCTGGAGCTGCGGGAGAGGGGCAGGTAGCAGCTGCCAGGTAGCAGCCATAGTTTTGAGCAGAAGCACAAAGCCAAGCCAAACTGAGAAATGCCGCATCTCTCCAGCCTTTGACTCTCCTGCTGGGATCTCCCACTGGCTAACCCTAGCAGGAAGTCTGGCCCTTCCAAGTTCCTTAATCCCTCTGCCTCAGTTTCATCATCTGTGAAATGGGAGTGATAGTAATACCCATCTCATAAAGTATGATTAAGTGAGGTAATGTGCCCAAAGGGCTGGGCGCATAGCGTTTAGAACAGGTTTCCTCAGTCTTGTGGTTACGGTTTTGCCTAGGCCTGGGGCTGCCGTGCAGAGATAGGTGTGAGGCGTTGCTCCCCTTATGAAGCCCGTGCTCTGTTGTGAGGTACAGGGTGGCGTGTGAAAGAAACCCCCCCCCCCCAGCCTGGGGGCAACCCTCCTCATTCCCATCCACTCCCCAACAGTGGAGATCGTGTAACGGCTGTCTGGGTGAAGGCTGTCGGCTGTGAGTTGGCCGAAAGTGTGGGGGGCACACCAGCCATGCACCCCAGGGTGTTGGTGCATCTGCCAAGAAATGTTTGTGTTTCTGTTTGGAGCCTGGCCTCTCCCTACCAGGGCCCAGCAGGAAAGAGCAGCCCCCCTCAGCCTTCCTGTGTGGGGAACAGAGGCTCCAAGAGGCACATCAGTTGGGGCACAGATGTTGGTGGCTCATGGGGTGGGGTGCAGAGAAAGCCTGATGCCCCGTGATCCCTGCTTGGCTCCATCACTGGCCTGCTGGGTGTCGTTGGGCTAATCCCTTCCCACCTCTGGGTCTCACCAGAACCCACATCTGGGTCTGGAGGCTAGGCTGTGGGCACCTGCGGCAGCAGGATGAGAGGGTCTGGGGACAAATAAGGGGACCCAAGAATAGGCCCCCCTGCTGCCCACACATTATGTCATCCGTGGTCACAACAGCCCCGAGAAGTGAGTACCTGTGTTAGCCCCATCGTACAGATGAGGAAACCGAGGCTGAGGGACGTGAAAAGACATGCCCAGGCTCACAGCTCACAAGGAGGCTGAAACCCGCACGGAAGCTCCCAGCCAGCGCACTGTCCCCCCCAAACCCCCCGCAGGGGAGAAGCGCATCTACCGGCTGCCGGTCTTCACAGCGCCGTTCTGCCGGGCCCTGCTGGAGGAGCTCGAGCACTTCGAGCACTCGGACATGCCCAAGGGAAGACCCAACACCATGAACAACTATGGGGTAGGTGAGGCGCCATCCGGTGGGCCCGAGGCGGCAGGGACATCAGGGGCTGGAGAAGAGCTGCTGGACCCCAATGGTCTTGGTCTCCCAGTCTGTAAAATGAGGTCACGGTCGGATTATTAGGAAGTTAAGGCCATTGATACCTGCAAGGCACTTAATGCTGCCCTTAGTAAGACACTCCCCTGGGGACCCAGGGCGAGGCCCCCACCCGTTTCCCCGCCGACTCCTGGGATCCCCTCCCAGGTGCTGCTGCACGAGCTAGGCCTGGATGAGCCGCTGGTGACGCCGCTGCGGGAGCGCTTCCTGCAGCCGCTGATGGCCCTGCTGTACCCAGACTGCGGTGGGGGCTGGCTCGACAGCCACCGTGCCTTCGTGGTCAAATACGCGCCGGGCCAGGACCGGGAGCTAGGCTGCCACTACGATAACGCTGAACTCACCCTCAATGTGGCCCTTGGCAAGGCCTTCACGGGGGGCGCCCTGTACTTCGGGGACCTCTTCCAGGTTAGTGTGTGACCCGGGGGGGGGGGGGCAGGGCCTGGGGCAGCCGGGAGTGCCCAGGCCTGAGCCCCACTGTCTGCAGGCGCCTTCAGCCCTGGCCAGGCCCCTGGACGTGGAGCACATGGTGGGCCAGGGCATCCTGCACCGGGGCGGCCAGCTGCACGGGGCCCGGCCCCTAGGCACTGGCGAGCGCTGGAACCTTGTCGTCTGGCTCCGGGCCTCTGCCGTGCGCAACCGCCTGTGCCCCATGTGCTGCCGGAAACCCGAGCTGGTGGACGACGATGGCTTCGGCGACGGCTTCACTCGCGAGGAGTCGGCCACGGTGGATGTGTGCGCACTGACCTGAGCCTGGTTGGGCCCGGTGTGGGGGCGGCGGGGCAGGCCGGGGCAGGAATAAACTCCCTGCGGCCCTCAGGCACTTCGTGGTTCAAAAGGACACACGAGCCTCGGAGTCATTCTTTCAGCAGACCCGCTGGCTCAGGGCGGGTGTGTTAGAGCCCGAGCCTGAAACCAGGAGAAGGGCGTGAGGGAAGGACCCGACCGGAAGGAGCTGGGCCACTATGTGCTTTCACAATGCACCTAGCCGCAGCCCAATCCCGGGGAGCACTCTAGAGCATGAATGTAGCGGTTTGGCCCCTGCATCCGTTATTGGCACAGAGGTGTGTCAAGTCTGGGCTGGCAGGGAGGGTGGGGAGGTGGTGGTTCCCAGGGGCCCAGGGAACCTTCCAGAGAAGAGTACAGGTATGAGTTAGGTGCACTCAACCCCGGCTGTGCTGTCCGGTCTATGAAGGGGATCTGAGTGAGTCATCAATAGGAGCTTCTAGTTGGTGTCAAGCGCTTACGCAGGGGGGTTAAGAGCAGGCACTCTGGAGCCGGACTGCCTGGGCTCAGATTCTGATCCTGCCGCTTCCAGCTGCGTGGCTGCAAGTAAGCCACTTGACCGCTTTGTGCTTTAGTTTTCCTTATCTGGGAAGTGCCTATCTCCTAAAGCTGTTGAGAGAGTGAAACGATTTAATGTATATAAAGTGCTTTATAACAGTCCTCTATGTTTGCTGTCATGATTGAAAAACTTGCAATGTGGCCGCCCCCAAATTGGATGGGGAGCGCGGCTGTGCCGGGTTTGGGCAGTACACCTGGAAACCCAGGAGTTCCCATATTGAAATCTTGAGTTCCGGCTTCCCCGGGAAGGTGGGAAGATCTGGAACGCCAGGCCCCGTTCCACGCTGGAGCCGAGTCTCCACTGCCCGCGCTGGACAGGCCTGTGGCGCATTCCCTCACAGGGGTCCCCCCCTGGCTCACTGTCATGATCTCTCCGGCCCCTATGGACATTATTTGCGACCTCTATTACTAGGTGGGGTCGTTGGAATGACTAAGGTGTCCCCCCCCCCGCCTGCTAGGGTGGACAGGACGGCAGGCATCTCAGGGAGCAAAGAGGCGCACGGTCCGGTCGCCTTCTTCCCTGGGTCTTCGGGGAAGCTGGAGAAGAGCGGTGTGAGAAGAGGGCAGGGCTGCGGCCGAGGCCTGGATCCCCTGCTTCCCTCATCCGGAGGCGAGCGAGCCAGACTCCTGTTTCTCCGGCAGCCCTGGAAACGGAACCCGGGGCTTCGGGACTAAAGGAGGCAGCGCCTCGCTTCCCAGCCGGACAGCCTCTCGGAGCACTGCCCAAGCCGGAAGTCACCTCGCCGCCGCTTCCTCGCGCGAAGACGTGCCGAGGGTCGGGTGGTCCCGCCCGATGGGTGGTTGAGGAGGGAACGGAGCAGCTGCGGGGACTTCCCCAAGGCGGCCAGGCCGCGGAGGCCGCGGGGGGTGGAGGGTAGGAGCGCGCGGGGAGGGATTCGCAACGCACCTGACAGCCGGGGACCGCGGCCGCTCCTAGGGGCGCCAGAGCGCCGGTGCGCAGGCGTGGAGCGGCCGGGCGGGGGCGGGCCCTTAAAGGGGCAGAGGATCCGGGAGTCGGTGCAGAACCTGAGGTCCCCGGGGGTCGGGGTGGGCGAGGATCGTGCGGTGGCCGCGGGCCCCCCTCAAGCCCCCGCCCCGGGTGGTGATGGGTACTGGCCCCCCGCGAGCCAGGTCCCGAGAAGAGCCGCCCTTGGAGTCCAGTCTGGGGATCGGCTCCGTGAGCCTCAGTCTGAACGTGTCTCCCCGTCTCCAGCCCGCGGCGCTATGGCTCACGTCAGCTCTCGCAAGCGCTCGAGGAGTCGAAGCCGGTCGCGGGGGCGAGGGTCCGAAAAGAAAAGGAAGAAGAGCAGTAAGGACGTCCCGAGGAGCTGCTCGGCTTCTAGATCCCAAGACCACAAGGCCAGCACCATCTCCTCTGGGGCGGAGGGTGAGGACCGGAGGGAAAGGGGTGTGGGCACTTTAGGGGAGGAAGCCGCGGGCAGCCCTGGGCGGGCGTCCCGGGATGGTTGTGAGCGGTAGTCAGAGGAGCGCAGAATGTAGGACCTCCGTATCTGCATTGAAAGACCTTTAGATTCCAGGGGCTGGGCCAGCCCCTTGTGTAAGGATCAGAGGGAGCACATAATGAGGCTTTTTGTGCAGCAGGATTTGAGATAATGGGGGGCTGGCTGCCCTGCTCCTGGTCAGTGACTGGGTGAAGCCCAGAAAGTGCCTCTCCAGAGAGTGCTGATCCCTGCTCTGGCTGGAAAGCCCGGCCTGGAGGGTCTCACCCCTCAGTAGTCCCCCTAAGCCTGCCACAGGCCAGAGCCGGGGGACAAAGGTTTACCTCTTCCCCTCCTGGCCTTCCAGCCTCACCTTCTCCCTGCATCACAGAGAGAAGCAAGCACAAAGCCCAGAGGAGACCACGATCCAGCTCCTCCTCCTCTTCTTCCAGTTCTTCTAGCTCTTCTTCCTCTTCGTCCTCCTCCTCTTCCTCCAGTGGTGGCCGGAAGAAGCGGGGGAAGCACAAGGACAAGAAGAGAAAGAAGAAGAAGAAGAAGAGGAAGAAGAAGCTGAAGAAGAAAGGCAAGGAGAAGGCAAAGGTGCAGCAGGGTGAGGCTCTGCCGGGACCCTCGCTGGACCAGTGGCACCGGTCAGCTGAGGAGGAAGAGGACGGCCCAGGTACGGTGCTGCCCCGTGTGCAGGAGGGGACGGGTCCCCTCCCTGAGACCCAGCTGCCGACTCCCCGCCGACTCCCCTTGCAGTCCTGACGGATGAACAGAAGTCCCGCATCCAGGCCATGAAGCCCATGACCAAGGAGGAGTGGGACGCTCGGCAGAGCGTCATTCGCAAGGTGGTGGACCCGGAGACAGGACGCACCAGGTGGGGAGCGCTTGGCAGAGCTCAGCCCCGCACGTGCACGCTCTGCATGCACAGGAATAGGGGCAACGGCTGCTGCGCTAAAAAGCCAAAGACAGAAGAGTAGTTAACTCATTTCTGGGAGTTTTTAGGCCATTCCTCCCTGTTGCCCAGAGCTAACACTTGCAGGGGCTGGAAGGGCCTTGAGAGATGTCTTCAAAGAGCCAGTTGGCCGGTCTGATCGCAGACCCCATCCAACTGCCTTTTTCACTGTTCCAAGGGTGGGAGAAAGGGAGGGGTGGGAGCACCTAGGTTCCGCCTGTTCAGGGTGGCAGGGGCCTGGGCCCTGGCATCGCTTTGCCAGGTAGATCTGGTTCTGTTGCTCTGGCATCGAGAGGCTCAGCCTCCTCTCCCCTCCTCCCCCAGGCTCATTAAGGGAGATGGCGAGGTCTTAGAGGAAATCGTAACTAAGGAACGACACAGAGAGATCAACAAGGTTGGTGTCACCCCTTTGCCCGGCGTCCACGCCCTGCTCTGTTTCTGATGTGTCCCCTCCTATGCGCTTTCTTCTCCAGCAAGCTACCCGAGGGGATGGCCTGGCCTTCCAGATGCGAGCAGGGCTGCTGCCCTGAGGGCCCTGCTGGCTAGGTGCTGGTGGCGTGGTCTGGAAGCTGGCTTCGGGGTGGGCTGCAGGAAGCCCAGTGGGTGCTGTCTGCCTTCCCTCCTGTGGACTGGCCTGTGGCCCAGCCTCCTCTCAGACGCAGGGGATGAGGACAGGGTCACTGGCCTAATCAGCTCCTCCATCTCCTGCAAGAGCACCACTTCCCAAATATTAAATGTTCCTGGCTGGAAACTTTGTTACGTTGGCTTTTTGTGAAGGGAGGGAATGTTGCCACCCAACTTCCAGAGGACAGACGAGGCCTGCCGGTCTTTTGGGGGAAAGGTGGGGTGTACCCTGACATTTGCAAGCACAGGCCACACCAGCCCCCTTTGTCCTGTTCATCCTCAGGTCAGCCTGTCTAGACCAGACCCTGACCCTCACCCCCAGCTGAATCCCAAACCCAGAGACTTGGCTCTTATGCCCCATCCCCTCAGACTTGGAGGCAGGCTGCCTCCTGCACTGTTCCTTCTGCAGATGACAACGGCGCAGAGTCCTGGTGCTGGGGCCTCGTGGCTGGGTGGCAGTCCTGGCCCACGTTACTAGCTGTGACCTCTGTAAAGCAGAGAGGCTTTTGGCATCCACCTCGCTGGGTTGCTGTGAGGATGAACTGAGTTCATGCCCAGGAAGGGGCTGGAAGGGGGGCTGGAAGGAGGCCCGGTGCAGGGTAAGGCTTGCCTAAGTGTGCTAGTGTTCCAGCCAGTGTAGTGGGCATTGTTTCCTCTCCCCACTGCAACTTTAGCTCTGGGCCATGCCCCCACCCCAGACCCCGCCCCCCACCCTGTGCTCTGTGGTTGCTGGTGTAGTAAAGAGACCCAGAAGGAAGCCTTCCTGCTTCTTTAATTGGTGTAACAGACAATGACACTGTATACAGAGCACACTCAGGCCCAAAGGTGCAGGGATAGCAAGGGCGGACGGGGCGAGTCAGGACACGGCTTACACATGGCCCAGACAGAGAGACAGGAGGGGGCCGAGACAAGAAAACTAACGAGGTGGGCAGGCGGGCAGGCGGGCAACTCAGACAGAGCTGGGGAAGTTGGGGGTGGGGTCTCTGCTGAATCCGTCTTTAGAAATCAAAGAGAAGGCAGGCGGTTGGGTCTGGGGTGGTGGGCTGAGGCTCAGTGTGGGGTTGGGAGTGGGACTAAGGCTTCTACTCTAACAGGCCTGGGGTGGGGGTGGCAGTCAGCAAGGCCTGCCTCACCCTTTGGTTATGACTGGTCAGGCCTGAGCCCTGCAGCTCAGCACCCAACGCTGTAAACATTTTTGGTATTTTTAAAGGACTCTGCCCTCCCTCTCTTAGTTTCTGAAAAAATGGTGCTTCCTTAAGAGGAGAATGTGCCAAAAGGAATCTTAAGGGAGGCAGGAAGCAGACCTGGATATAGAGAGATGTCAGCGGGGAGGGTGGGCTGCCCATCTCACCATCTATGGCTAAGGGCCGCTGGGAGAGGCCCAGGGGACTATTGCTGTTGTCCTTGGCATGGCTGGCAGCTGGGCAGGCGGGCGGGGAGTGCGGAGCTTGGGGGAGCTGCCCCCTGGGAGAGGCCGAGCCCACTGCCCACATGGCCTCCCCGGGCCAGGAGGCCTCCCAGCCTGTATTGGAGGCGGGCCCGAGACTCTTTCAGGTGCTTCTCCAGATGGCTAGTCACCGAGGCAGTAGGCAGGATGGAGTGAGATGGGACCGACAGAGGAGGCACTGGCCACAGGGGCCCCTCGCCAGGGCTGTGATTGTCGGGCCGAGCGATTTCCCGCTGGGGAGCAGAGGGGGGGGTCAGATATTGCACTTTCATTGCAACACTTACATTAAAACTTGGTCCATAAAATAATCGTTGCTTTATACAGAACGCCTGAAACAAAAACAAAAAGCTACATCTTAAATATGAACAAACCCTGAAGGTCCTATTCCTCCAGAAAATTTTCTCTGCACAAAATAAATAGCTTTCACTCTGTATAGACCCACTTTTGCAGAACATTTACACAACCCTTTGGCTGTACATATCTACACACGGGAAAAGGTGAACATCGATCCGCGCGCGCCTCCCCATCAGAGCCTAAGAGACCCGAGGCCGTGTCCAGGTTGGCAGCAGCTTCTCCGAGTCGGAGCCTAGCCAGGCAGGCTCCCCCGCCTCGTAGAAGGAGGTGGAGGAGGAGCAGTCGAAGGGCGGCCCGGCGCCGACCGCCACAGCTGAGACCGTGGTCTGTTCTGGGGAGGGAGGGCGGATGCTCGGGCCCAGCGTGCAGGACACCGTGGTCCTTAACAGGTGGGGAATGAAGTCATGGCTGCTGCCCTTAAGCTAACGAAGCAAGTTGTGGCTTCTTAGATTCGGCATCAAAACGGAATTGGCATTAAAAAAACCTAAGTGTGTGCCCATTCACCCAAGAGTAGAAATTCAGTGGAATTAATGGGGGTCGGGTGAGGCAGGGACCCTACACCTCACTGCGTGGGCAGGGGGCAGGGCCCCGGGACCCAGAACCAGGCTGGACTCCGTCACAGTGCTGGGTGTTTTCACGTGGAGGGGCTGCGCTTGGTACTGAAAGAGTTAAGAAAAGGAAGCAGCCAAGGATTGCTCATTTAAAAAAACCTCATAGAAATCAGATTGGATAAGTAGAAAGGTGTAGAAACGCAGGAAAGCCGAGGCACGTGGCCTCGGCTGATGGCAGGCAAGGAGTGGAAGAGGAGGCCGGGCCTGGCCAGGCCCAGGAGCCCGAGGCGTGGCTTCTCGGGAGCCGGCTCTGGGCCTCGCCAGCCTCGCTGCCAGACTGGGTTCCAGGTGGGGCAGGTGGGCAGGGGTCCGGGGCTGCCACAGCGCTGGCGGGCCAGGCGGAGCTGCAGAAATTAAGATATGGCCTTTCTCTTCCTGCTTGCACAAGGATTTGCCGCCCTGGAGCCTTCTGTGTGGCAACAGGTCCCAGATCCGCAGACGGTGGATTTTCATGCATGTCAACGAGTCTGTAGCCACAGGAGATGGTAACGGATCTCCACTCTCAAAAATCAGTGCAAAACCAGTGAGGTTGAACAGTTGAGTAACTAGAGTTAACAAGAAGCAGGCTGTCCCTCACTGGAGCTGCTATCCAGTGGGAGGGGACCTGGGGGTCAGGGTGAGCTAGTGGATGGGAGGTGGCAGGCGGGGCCCGGGCCCAGGCCTGGCGTCAGGATGCTGGGAGGTCAATGCAGGGCAAGTGTCTAGGAGTCCCTTTCGGGCCAGTCCACGTAGGGAGTCCTGGTCCCTGGGTCATCCTGGGACAGGTTTTCCTGCAAGCTGGAACCCCTCAGACCCTAGGACATGAGGCAGGTCTGGGAGGGCTGTGCGGCACGGCCTATGTCCTCCGCCAGGCCCTGGGACAAGCTTGTCTCCAGCCGACATTGTGTGCCCAGGCCAGGCCTCCTGGCGGGGCTGGCCGCCCTGGCCTAGCACCACGGAGACCACGAGGCCTCACTAACGGTGTCCTACTTGGGGCCCGCGGCTGCCCCTGGCTCAAGCCGGCTGGCCATGGTGCGGCCCCAACAGCCAGCCGCTACGCTCATGCTGCGCTGTCCCCGCTGCTCGCCGTCAGCCTGGCTCTGTGTCCGCTCCTGCCGCAGGCCGGGCCCACTGGGCTGGGCCGAGATGGTGCGGAGCAGGTGGTTCCGGGAGCGCAGGAAGTCACCCTGGCCGGGCAGGCCAAAGCTGCCTTTTCGTAGTGCCATGCGGGTGGCCGCGTTGCGGGCTGGCCTCGCCCGGTGGTTGTACTTGAGCTGGGCCAGGTGCGCCGCGTAGCCGTCCGTGATGAACTGCAAGGGAGGGCGGTGAGGAAGACAGGCCGTCACGGGGGGTGGGGGGGTTGTCGGGGCCGCCCGCCCGTGCCGCCCACCACGACTTGCCCACTCACCTGGCACTGCTGCTGCAGCTTCTTGGTGGGCCGGCCGACGATGTAGATCTGCATGGGGGACAGGCTGATGGAGCTGTAGACCGCCACGTCCTTGGTGGAGCCGTAGGCCGCGTGCACGCGCAGGTGCAGCTGTGGGCGAGACGGGTGTGGGCGCGGCCGGGCCCTTCGGCCCCTTCCCCACCCCCAGCCCCTGCCCTTCCGCCCGGGACCCACCTCGGAGATGAGCAGCTTCAGGAAGTTGGCCTTGTGCCTCAGCGGGTCGTGCACCAGGCCGTCACAGAAGGACACCACACCGTGGGGGAAGTTGTGCTGGGCCAGCCACGCCACCACCCGCTGCTTCTGCATGTCAGGCCGGCCCGTCACGTAGATGATGAGGTAGCCCAGGTCCTGCCAGTGCCTGGCGATGAGGGGCAGGACAGGGTGTCCCACTCCGCCCCGTCTTCTCTCCCTGGCCACCCTGCCTCCTTGCCCAGCCGTGGAAAAGTCCATCTCTGGGCTCAGTAGAAATAGTAACAGCCACGAGAATGGTCACACAGGTCACATGGTCCCCGGGGATGCCCTCTGTGACATGCACAACTGGTCTTGTTGGGAACCCCACTTCTCAGCTGAGGAACCAAGGCATCAACATGAAGAAAGAGGTCACCCAGCTAGCTGGTGGTGGTGCTGACTCCGTGAGCGCCTGCTCTGGTGCCCAGAGCCCTCCCCCACTTGGCCTCCAGGAGCTTCCTGCCCCTTAGCCCACCCACCGTGCCCTTCGGGATCACTCACCGCACCACGTCCACTGCCCCGGCCCGCACTTTCGGGTCGCTGCCCATGATGGACACGCTGGCAGCAAAGGAGCCATCGATACTGAAGACCACGAACTCCGTGCCCTTGGGCAGCACGGTGATGTAGCTGTCGGCGAATGTGTGGTCTCCCCTGGGAGGGGGAGCTCATCAGAACCCACCAGACCCTCTTCTTCCAGCCCCACAGGTGGCCGGCCTGGCCTGCTCACCCCCCAGAGGCACGTACCTGACCACCATCTTGATGGGGTAAACGCCCACACCCAGGCGGTGGGTCTCAGGGATGGTGTAGGAGACCCGCCCGCTGCTGTTGGTCACCAGCGTGTCCAGGTACAGCCACTCACCGGAAGGCGGCTGCATCATGATGTGCACATCCACCTGGGGGCCGGGTAGGCTGGTCACGAAGGGGCTGGGCCCTTGGCCTCCCCAGCCTCCACTCTCCAACCAGAGGGAGGCAAGGGTAAGGGGCTCCTTCAACCTCCCCGTGTCCTTACCTTCTCCCCAGTCAGGGTGACCATGTCCAGGGGCCCATACATGAACCGGCCCGTCAGAACCTGCGGGCCGTCCTCGTTGGCGACTGCGTCATTGATCCGGTGGTTGGCGGTCACGTTCTGGGGACAGGAGGAGCGAGGCTGGGTCAGGGGTAGGGGATGGAGGGATGGCTGGGATCTAGGCCTGGTGGGTGAGCACGGGCTTATAGCCAGATGGGCCAGGTTCAAGTCCAGCTCAGCCACCTGCCCTACACGGCCTTGGCACATCCCTGTCTATAAATGGGGTAATAGCTCCAACCTCACAGACTGAGCATTAAGTAAGACATCCTGCTTCTCTGCGATTTGGTTTCCTCATCTGTGATATGCTGTCTTCGTGCGAGGATTTACTAGGACAACAGCTGCGGGGCCAGGACCCCAGAGGCCTCCTCACCCGCAGCTTCACGTGGGTCCTCTTGCGCTGCCACTTCTCTCTCGGCTTGGAGGGGGTGAACACGGAAACCTCCTTGCCGTCCAGCTCCAAGATGCTGGAACTGTCATGCCTCATGACCTGGGAGGGAAGAAGCAGGCCATGGGGCAGACTCAGAGCCTGAAACAGGAGCCTGTGAAGGGTGGTGGGCTGGGGGACACTATTCAACCCACCACGCGCGCCCCCTGGTCCTTCCCGGATTCACACGTCTCATGACTGTGCAGAATCGTCCACCCCATCCCCCTGTCTGTAAGGGTTCTTCCATCCCGCTTGCTCTGTGGTCTGACGGGAGCCCCCACCGCCCTCCTCATCTATGAAACAGGGCCATGTCAGCGGCGGTGTCACCTGGTCCTCCTTGCAAGGCCCCAGTGCTCCTAGCGGTGGGCCCCCCAGTACCTGTCTCAGCAGGAAGGAGACTACATCCGTTGACTCCCAGTAGCTGGCGTGGAAGAGGTGGGGCAGGGCCACGGTGGGGAAGGCTGTCAGCGCGTCAGGGCAGTACAGGGCGTAGTCGATCCGCTTCTGGCCCCACCACTTTGCTGCAACTGCCAGGAGGGAGGCCTTGACCGGCCTGGACCTCAGGAGGTTCCCAGGCCCTGCAGGCTTGGCTCAGCCCAAAGACTAGACCGTCCTCTGACCGGGGAAAGGGGGTGCAGCCAAGGCGAGCCTCCTCCCCCCGGCTGGGTGACAGAGGGGAGCAGGGAAGGTGCAGGACTCCAGGATGGTGCGCAAGCAGCCAGAAGGCCCTGGGGGTGGGGGTGGGGGAGGAGCATGTGGAGTTAGGGGGTTGGGGACAATCCCTGTCTGGAGAGAGGACTATCCCTGGTCCTGTCACTGATCCTGTTGACCCCCTGTTCTGGGGCTTGTCGCTGTCCTCTCCAGGCTCTCCTGCCCCCCATCTGCCCTGCAGGCCTCAGGCGGGGGACAGGCTTTGCAGAGGTGAACCCCAAGGCGAGGCCTGGCTGTGCCCTCGGCACCTGGGAGCTTGCTCAGGAGCAGCAGGCTGCGTGTCAAGGCCTGGGTGTGAATCCTGGTGCCCACTCGGGGCTGGGAAGCCACCATAGCTCCAGAAAAGGGTTAGGAAGTGCCTTCCTGCTGGCTGTACGCAAACACTAGGTGAGTGGTTTCCGCTGGGGGTCAGGGCTCTCCTGAGTACTGCTGCACGGGACAGGCAGGCAGTCCCTTGGTCATCACCCCCCAGTCAACCCCTCCACGTCCTCCCCAGATCTGAGTGGTCCCAGCCCAAGCCTCTAGCTCCCTGGTTAGGCCACAGCGGGCAGAGCCTGGCGGTGAGATGTGCCTGGAAATGGCGCGTGACCCCAGTTAGAGCAGGAGAGCGTGTGTGGTTGGAGGCCATGTGATGCCCAGTACCTTCTCTGATGTCCAAGTTGGGGAGGTGGGGGGCCCGCTCCAGGCTGGGGCTCCCCTGCTGGGCCTGTGGGTGGGGGCCCCGGGTAGAGGGGGGTGGGGGAGGCAGGGCGAGCAGAGACAGGCGCCTGACACTGGGGGTGTGGCTGAGCGACGCAGGGGCCTCTGAGAAGCAAGAATAATGAGGAAGGGGTCAGCATGCTGGGGGCCACCAGTAAGGATGCTGGGAAGAGGGCCAGGCTCCTTCCTCACAGAAGGACGCCCACGCCAGCCTCAGCTCAGGTGGCCCTGAGCAGCCACACAGGCAGGCCATCACACAGTCAGGGAGGAGGGAGCGGGCAGCTGGCCCCGGCCAACTGAGAAGGAGTGACCTGGGCTCCGCTTCCAGCTGCGGAGAAGCTCCTGAGAGGGGCAGGAGCAGCAAAGGAGGCCGCGGAGGGGCGGCCGCAGTGAGATCTCGCCTCTCCGGCTCCCCTCAGCTGCCCCTCTGGCTTGTCTGGTTTTGGCTGCTAGTTCAGAAACAGCCCACAACTTCCTCCTCTGGGAGCACTGGCCCCTCTGGGGTTGGGACCCCTGTTCCAGGGCCCATCACCTCCCAGCTGCCTGGATGGCACTGCCCATCTCGTGCCACCTGGACTTGGCCCTGCTGGGCTGCCCCTGCCATCACCCCTCCCTCCAGAGTCCGCTGTGGACATCTGAGGCTGTTGGAGGTGTTAGCAGCACCCCGGTCACTACCCACAGGATGCCAGACACTGCCAATGTCCCGGGGTGGGAAGGGTGCAGACCCCTGCTGTGACAGAGGGGGGCCCAGGGAGCACAGGCCCTGGGTGCTGTTGCACTCACTCTGGGCAATGCTGGATGCCGTGTAGCTCTCGGCCATGCCCGACACCTGGCTGGCAATGCTGATCTCACTGGCTCGGCGGAAGCCTCGGGTGGTGGGCGCCGTGCCGGGCGAGGAGGGGGCCGCGTGCTCTTGAAAGACCGTGTTGTGGGTCTGGAGTGTGTCCGCTGTGGGTAGACAGGGACCAGAGAGGCCAGTGGGTAAGACAGGCCCCCCTCCTCCAGCTGAGCCCCCCCCCCCACCCGGTGCCCTGAGCGGTGGGAGGGAGGCAGGGCCCAGTGTGCCCTGGGCCGGGCAGGCAAGGCTGACCCCTCCCGCTGCAGGCGAACGGTGGCATCGGAGCACGGCTGGCGGTGAGGACGGGCCCATGCATGCCAGGGCCTGCCTGCTCGGGGCCGACAGGGCAGGGTACAGAGCGGGACAGGGGAGAAGGGGGGGCCGTGGCAGGGATGGACAGACGGACTGACACAGACACAACAGGCAGGGAGGCAAGGCGGCCAGGCTCACGCCCCCCCTGGCCACCCTTCTTCCCCAGCACACGGCTCCTGATCTCGCCCAGCCCTCCCGGCCTCCCGGGCTCCGCCTGGCCAGGCCCGACCCGCAGCCCACTGCAGCTGGGTTTGAGGGTCACTAACAACAGGGGCCCAAATGGTCTCCTGGGGGTGCCCAATGCTGGGCACTGAGGACGAGGCAGCACCCCCACACATCCCCTGAACGGGCCACACTGAGCCAGCCCCGAGTGTGTGTCTGGGAACAAAGGCGGGTGCCGAGGGCTCACCTGGGCCTGGGCTGAAGGCAGGGGAGGGGAGAGCAGGGAGAGTGGGGCTCAGCTAGAGGACCCACATGCAGATGGGGACTCCCTCGGGGAAGGGAAGGAGTGGGACCCTGAGAATCAACCCCTCCCCAGGACCAGAGGTTTCTCCTGGGGACCAGGTGGGATGAGGCTCAAGGCTCCACCCCATCTCCTAGCTGCCCCCACCGGACTCACAAGTGGGAGAGAGCCCTTGGACTGACGCCCGTGCTAGGTGACCCTGGGACAGCCGGTCCCCTCTCTGGGCTCTTAGCACCCGATGTGCAGAGAGGAGGTACGGGGGCCTGATCCTTAGGACTGGTCCTGTCTGGTCTCTGTCCCACAGGTTCCAAGTGGCCAAGGAGGGCACGGGGAGCCCCTGGGGACCAGCAGTCAGCCAGCAAAGCAGACGCCACCATGAATGGGGGTGTTACACACACTCAGCACGGCCCGGGCTCGGGCGGGGCCAGTCCTGCCAGGTGAGCGCGGGAACAGGGACACTGGTTTCCAGGAAGCCGTCCCCTGGGGGGAGAGGGGCCAGGGGCCCACCCTCCAGGACCAGCTCAGGGTTTCTCTGCACTGTCTCAACTGGAGGCAGACGGGAGAGAACAGACGGGACGAGAACAGACACTCTCGTGGGCAGTCCAGACGTGCTCCTCCGACACACGCGTGGGCTTCCTTCAAGACCAGGACGTGACAGGACGCACTCGAGGGCGCGGGGGGGGGGGGAGGGGCCTTCCCAGGGAGGGTCGAGAGCGGGCAAAGGGCAGCCCTCACACACGTTCCCTGCTCAGACCCGCTCTGCAGCCCCCCATCCTGTGCCCCCTTGCCGGCCACTGCCACGATGGGTCAGGGTCCCTCCAGGGCCTCAGCTCTGTCTCGGGCAAGGGGGGGGGGTCCCGGTCCCAGTCTGTCTCCTGGCACCTAGGCTGAGGCCCTGACCTGTGAGGCCACATCACTCCTCCCTTGCTGGGTGTATGGGGCTAACGCACCCCCACCGCCACCGGGTACCCAGCTTCCGAGAGGAGCTCAGTGCAGGCCGTGACTTCCCGCTGCCCAGGGCCCAGACCCCCCGCGGCCCTCACCCAGCAGCGTGGAGCAGCCGTCCCCCAGCGGGTAGCGCTGGTAGCGGGGGATGCTGAAAGGCGGCAGGGCATGAAACCTCCGCTCCAGCAGTGGCTCCAGGCGGGAGGCCGACGGGTCCGCGGGGTGGAAGAGGTTGTAGACTTGCTGGCAGGCTGGCCGCAGCTGGAAAACTGGGGGCGGCAGGGGTAGGACCGCAGAGCCCTGAGGAGGCGGGGTCTACAGCAGGAGGGGCGGGGGTGGGGGTTCCGGAAGCATCCGAAAGCATTGTCTCTGTGACTTGGGGTCTGTCCGCTTATTAACAAGATGTTCTTAAACTGAGCTGAGTGGATGGAGCCCCGGGCTGTGAGACGGGGCTGCTACTCTGTGCGTGGATGTCTCACTTTTAAACACACACACACAGGACAGGTGCTATCTTTTTTGAACTCCCCCCCCCCCACTCCCCATCTAACACAAAAATGTTGGCGTCCTTCATTCCAGCACTGCAAGTTCTACCCGACCCTTTAACTGCTGCGACCCCCCGCCCACCATGGACGAACCGCTGCAATGATTCTGACTTTCCCTGATTACAGAAAACGCTGCCATAATGTCACTGTCCCTAAGTCTCTGTCCACTTATATGTAAGCCAGCGCTTACTCGCTCCTGGGCAGTGTCCACACCCTTCTGAGCCTCGGTTGACTCCTCTGTAACCTGGGGACATAACAGGAGCCCTGCACGTCTCCTGTAAGGATGTCAGGGCTCCCTGGCCAGACTGGCTGATCCCTGGGGCGTGCTGCAGGGACTGTCGCTCTGACAGGCTGCTCAGCTGGCACGTGACATTTCCCTGTCCCTGCAGCCATGAGGAGGGTCTCTGGAGCAGGGTGGCTGCGGCCCTTCTGGGGCTGGGAAGCCAGGCACCTAAGAGGATCTCTTCCTTATGGGAAGATCTTGGACCCGAGAGACTGGGTCCGTCTCCATCTGATCCCGAGGCAGCCCCTTCATTTCTGGACCTCGGCTCCCAGAGGTGCCTTGAAGATTCAACAGCAGGGGTCAGGAGATGAAGGCCAAAGGCTGAGCTGCTGGAGCAGGAGCAAAGAGCAGCGAGCCTGTGCTCGGGAGGGCAGAAATGAGGCAGGCTGATGCAGGAAGGGGCCTGGGATGTGGCCATGGCCTTGTGACAGGGGTCCACTGAGACCTTTGACCCAGCTCATCTACCCCCTGCCCTGCCCCTGCAGAGCTCTCACCATCCAGGGCAGGGATGACAGTCTTCCTCAAGGCCAGGACCAGTCCCAGTGGGCACCCGAACAGGAAGAGGTCTGCGATCTCAAAGTCAAACTTGCCCGCAGCCCCTGTGGCATCCAGCATGGTGGAGCTGCTTGAGCGGCGGGAGCTGGGCTCGTTCCTCAGCACGCTGGCATGGAGGCTGCAGATGGGGCGGCCTCATGAGGTGGCACCACGGTCCTTCTCAGCGTTGGCTTGCCCTCAGCCTCCCAAAGGAAGGCCCCCAGGGGTCATCAGGCCCAAACGAGGCTCGACCCCTGTGCTGTCCTGCAGACGTGGCCACCTCTGGTGACAGCTGGTCCCAACCTCCCTAGGGGAGGCAACCTCCCTGTCTGGTCAGTTTTGCCCCCCGACTGGGCTGCACAACCCCTGCACAACCTGTCCCCTTGGGCTCAAGATGGCCCTCACTCATACAAGACCCCAGCGGCACCCAACCCTCACAACGGCCAGCAGCCTGACCTGGTTCACGGCCTCAAGCCGGAGGTGTCCCTCCCTCTTGGAGTCACCCCTCCCCACCTGGCCTCATGGTCTGACCCTTGGGGCCGGTGGCCTCACCCACCTGGACAGGAAGGCCTGGTGCTGCTGGATGGTGTCCAGCTCGTAGGTGGATGAGTCGCTCCTCTTTCGGGGCAGCTGTCTTTTGGGGTCTTCGACACCATTGCTTCGGGGGATATCAATGTTGCTGCGGCTCAGGTGCCGACTGCTCTCCAGGCCACCGCTGCCACTGCCATGTGCCGCATCGACCAGGGTGCCCGGGGACAGCAGGTCAGTGTCCTGGAACGGCCCCATGCAGGCTCACTGCCCGGTGGCTGCTGGCCTGGGCCCTGCTTCCGTGTCCTCCCTCCTGACTCCAGGCCTATGGCCGCTGCCCAGCCAGCCTCTCACCCATGCCAGAGGGGAGAAAGTCCTGTCCGCTAGTTGTGCAACTGTCCCCCCGGCCCACCGGCCAAGTCCCAACAGCCTTCATTCCTGCCTGAACCGGCCACCCGGATCTTCATGATCTCCCACTTATCATGCCTGGCCCACCCAGGCCATTTGCTGTTCTCACCGGGACCTCTGACCTTCTCTTCTGCTGGGAAGCTCAGCCACCCACCCCGTCCCCGGATCCCAGCCCCGTGCGCACAGCGCAGACCTTGCCTTTACCAGTTCATGAGCTCTAGGCCTGGTCCCACTACAGCTGTTCACCTGCCCCATGCCCCCACCCCGCCACCTCTGGGCACCTGTGCTGGGACCTCCGCCCTTCCCTTGCCTTTACCGCAGCCCTGGGGGATGTCTGGGGCTAAAGGGTGACACAGTTTCTATCCTGGAGATGCCCTGCTCTGGGGGCCATGGGGAGCGGATACCTGCACGCTGGCCACACTGCCCCGGCGGCTGCTGCTCTGACTCTCTGACACTGGCTGATTGCTGCAGCATAAGGCATCGAAGGCCAGGATGCCCCCGACGCAGTCCCCAATCAGGCAGATCTACAGGGGGAGAGGCCCCAGAGGCCTGAGTGCCCGCGCTGTTGGCTGGGGTGCTGGCCGGGGAGAGCCACTGCCCCTTGCCCTGCAGGTTTTCTGTCTTCCCTTCCTTCGCCCCTCCCTCCCCGACTCACCTGCCCGTTGAAGGTCATGCCCTCCTGGGACTTGATGAAGTCCCCGTAGGCCAGGTTGGCCCGCTGAATCACCGTGGCAATCGCCTCCTGGTACTGGGGTGAGGAGGTGGCCAGCAGGGGCAGGGCGGCCAGGGGGATGTGGTCCTGGCTGCTGGACAGACAGCCTTCATCGTGACTGTAGGGGCTGAGGCTGGGGGAGGGGGCCCAGTCAGGGGAGGGCAGGCCACCTCAGCTCAGCCCTGGGGGCCCTTCTTCCCAGTCAGGGCAGCAGGGCTGGGGCTGCCTGCCACCTGAGAGCCTCAGCTGTGACTCAGCAACCCTCATGGGGTCACTTCTGGGCCAGGCCTTAGAAGCCTGAGGGACAGGGCGGGGGAGGAAGGCCCCCCGTGTCAGAGGTGGCCGACATCCTCCATATCACAGGGCGACCGAGGCTCAGCCTCCTCCGTAAGCTCAGTCATCTGCACGGGTTTTGCCACCTCTGGACACAAGGGGCTGGATGGCAAGTCTGGACATCTGGACAGGGGTCCCGACACTGGGGGAGAAGCCTGACCCTCAGGGCCAGGTGGTCTGGGGCCTAGGCACTCACTTGGAGACGAGGGCAAAGGCATCAGAGCAGATGGGCGGGCAGGGCACCAGGCGGATGGCGAGGCGGCCCAGGGCGCTGGGGTAGTGCACGCGCATGACTGTGTCAAACACGGTGGCAATGGTGTTGGCGTCGCCCTGCTTGGAGCTGGCGTCCCCAGCGCCCGTGTCCAGGATGGTGCCTCCGTGCAGCAGCAGCAGCAGCACATGGATCTTGGAGGCTGGCGCGGCCAGGGGTGGGCTGACCTCGTCCTGCGCAGGAAGCGGGGGGTTGGCGTCAACTCCCTGGGGACTCAGCCCCTCTTCGGGCCCTTATCACCCCAGGAGGCGGCCCCTCTGGCCCATGGTTCCCTCTGAGCACCCCGATTGCAGGTCCTTAGCTACAAGGCCTGACGTTGGCCACCACAACCCCTTCCCTGGGGGAGGCGGTGCTAGTCCCTTTCGTCCTCCCCATGAGCAGCCCTGCTCCCACCAGCCAGTCTGACCAAAGCACAGACTCCACTTCCTGTCAGGGGGCCCAGGCAGCAGCTTCCGGCCTTGGTGAGGAGCCACAGGCGCATCCTGCGTGAGGGCCTCTAGAGCCCACCTGCCCTCCGTGTGTCTGTCCCTGGGCAGGCGGTGATCCTGGGCACTCAGCCTGCAGCTCCGGGCCCTCCCCCATCTACACAGGGCCTCTCCTCTGCCCCCTGTGCTGCCATTCCCGGACTCTCTCCAAGACCAAGGTCTCCAAGCATCTTAGAGCAGGGAGGGGATGCAGGTGCGTCTGTCTGAACCCACCTAATCTGGGAGGGGTAATGATCCCACCTCTGGCTGGTCAGGCCTGCACGTGAGGTCAACATGAGACCTGAGACTTGTACGCATCTGCATGGGGTATGGAACGATTCCATTTAGAGAGGAGATGGTGGTGGCCCAGAGAGGTCAAGAGATTTGTCTACTGTCACACAGCGCATCAGTGCCAAGCTGGACTGGAATCCAGAGCTTCTGCCCCCAGTTCAGTGTTCCTGCCAACCCAGGCTGTGGCCCCATCCCCAGGGACCTTTCCCCACCTTAACTTCTGATGTGTGACTGGGAGAGCCAGGGCCAGGGCCTAGGAGAGGCCACTGGTGAGTACTTGTCAGGCCCTTATTATGTCTAGGTGTGTGGGGGACCAGAAGCGGGGGCTGAAGAGAGAGGCCTATCCCTAAGGAACCAGGGAGAAAGACAAAGGGCCTGATGCCACCTGAAAGGTCCACATGGGGACAGCTGGCCCTGAACTGGGTGTGGTGTGTGGAGGGCAGAGCAGGGCCCAAGGGTCAACACAGAGCCCAGGTGAGGAGTGGGCAGTACAGGCAGTAGACCCAGGGGCTGGTGAGGCTGCCAGGCAATGGCAGGGTATGGGCCGGCCCGGGAGCCGCTGAGCAGCAGATGACTTCGAGTGAGCAAGGAAGGCAAGCTGGTGGGCGGTACTGGGTCTGGAGCCAAGGCAACACCGGGCTGCCTCGTCTCCCAAGGAGGCTGGTCACTGGCCGGTTGTGGGCCCCGGGGCCTGGGCAGGAACAGCTGCCCAGCAGAGCTTGGGAATGATTCCTGTCCCCACATGAAGACTGCCCACCAGTGGCCCAACCTAGCAGGAATGATTCACAGCCAGGGCAGGGCGGGGCCACCAGCTGCCCGGGACTGCTGATCAACACTGCCTGGGGAGGGGCTCAAGGAAGGACTATCTCAGGGGCAGCCTCACCATCACCTGGTCAGGGAGGGAGAGTCCAATGGCCCGAGAAACCCAGGATGGGCAGGGGGTAGGCAACAAGAGGCCCAGAGAATCCTGCCTGTGCCTATCTTCTGCGACCCGGCACCGGAGGCTGGGACTGTTCGGGGCCAATTGGAGACATAGCTCTCCTCCCACTCATGCCTGATACTGGGGCACCCCCTCCCAAGACTCGAGCCCAGCAGGAACAGAGCCCACGCGAGGCAGAGTGTGATGGCAGGCCTGGGAGCCACGGGGTCCCCGTCAGTGTCTCCACAAAGCTGTACCCCTTCCACAAGGCTGGGAGAGGAGGCTCCAGTTTGGGGGCTATTGCAAGCAAAGGGATCTGACTTTGGATGGCCGTGTCCCAGAATCGGCGCTGGGTTCCAACGAGCACATCGCATCCTGAGGCAGATCTAGAGCCCGAGGCCCCTTCTGCCCCTCCCGAGGGGCCGTCAGAGCTGTGTGCACCCTAGGTGGGGACGGGGCTCCATTTGCTTTATCTCCCCATTAACCAGCAACTGGGAGTCAACTCCCCTTGTCCCCAATTTGCCTTCTAGAAAAGCACACTTTGACCTCAGACCTCAAAGCGGAAAACCCAAGTTGGGGAGGTGTGGACATTGCTCCTCCTTCCCCCGTCCCCGGTCCAAACTCCCCAAGGGTCCCGAGTTCCCAGAGGCTCTGTCTCCACCTTGGGCATCTTGGGCCCCACTCAGCCCTGGCTCCCACCCCCAGTGCAAACAGCTCTGACCACCCACCACTGGAAGAGGATAAGGGGCGTGAGCTTCGTGCAAAGAACCCCCAAAGCGGACACAGGCACTCTGCCAAGACAGTTTTATTGGACACTGGGAGCCCCACATGCCCCCAGCAGGGCGGTGGCCACCAGCCACATCACTTCTGCCTAGACGGCTTTTGTTTCTTTCCCTTCCATCTCATTTTCTTCAGCAAATGCAGAGAGGCTGGGTTCAAGGTGAGGATCTTACTTTTGGTCTGGAATTTACAAGTTTCTCATTTCACTTCCCATAGGTGGAGATGGGTCAAGGCCTTCCCTGGGGGCTGTCTGCAGGCCCTGTTGGTTCTCAGGGATGGCAGGGGAGGGAGGGAAGGAGGCCCCAGGCCTCTCTCTGATGTCACCTACACCAGTATGGATGTGAAGCTACGGGTGCCGGGTTCTTCCAGGACCAGTCCTGTGAGTTCACCCCCTCCCCCTGCAGCCCTGTGGGCCATGGGCAGCACAGCCCCGGCCCTCTGCCACCTGGGCACCCACCTCAATGATGTTCAGCTGCTCCACACTGGAGGCCACCCTGAACTCGGGGGCATTCTGGCGGTATAGACCGTCTGTAACACAGAAGCAATGGGTGTTGTGAGTACGGGCACAGCCAGGCAGCCCCAGGCCCACAGGACGCGGCCGTGACCCTGGCAAGTGGGGCCCTGGGTGTCCCAACATCCCCCCTCCCCATGCCTAGCACTGCACAGGAGCTGGGACAGAGAGGAGGGGTTTGGCCCCTGTGGCCACCGTCCCCCAGGCCCCACAGCCCCCCCCGACCCTGCAGCCCCCCAGGCCGGGTACCCTGTGTGTCCTCCGGCTCAGGGCTTTCAATTTTGTCCATGAGGTCATTGGAGTTCCACTTGGTGATGTCCTTGGGGAATATTTCCTCTGAATCGGACAGGTCCTCTGGGGAGGAGAGACCGGGACTTAAGCACCAACCCATTCAAGGGCAGGGACTGAGGGGCCCTGGGAGGCCTGGGAGGGAGGTACAGGGTGTAGGTGTGGCCACTCTGGGGCCTCCCATGCTTCTCCGGCCAGAGTACCCCTCTGTGCTGGCTTCCGGCCTCTCCCTTCCTTAGCGGGATGAACACATGACCACTACCCACGGGGCTTCTGCCTGGCCTTTTCTCAAAATTGTGGTAATGTTCACATAACAAAATTCACCATTTGAACCATTTTAAGGTAGCATTTAGTCCATTCACAATGCTGTGCAACTGCCACCTCTATCTGGTTCCAGAACATTTCCACCTCCTCCAACAGAAACCTTGTACCCATTAGCAGTCACACCCCGTTCCCCTGGCCCTGGCAACCACCTGTCTACCTTCTATCTCCATGGATTTGCCTGCTCTGGACACTTCACACAATGGAATCACACAGGATGTGGGCTTTTGTGTCCAGCTTCTTTCACGGAGCATCATGCTGTCAAACTCCTTCTGCACCGTAGCAGGGGTCAGTGTCTTGTTCCTTTTTATGGCCGAGTCCTATCTCACAGTATGGATGGACCACGTTTTGTTTCTCCACTCATTGCCTAATGTTCTGGACTCTTTTCAACACCCACACGGGTACAGCCCAGCACGAGGCGCTGCTATGAACACTTCCATCCACTGATCTCGTTTCTGCTCTTCCGAGAACGTCGGCCTGGGGACCACCGGGCCGGAGGCAGCCGTGCAGGCTCTGGCGTGCGCTGGTCTCGCCTCCAGCCACCCAGTGGGTCCACAGGTATGTCCCTGGCCACTGCTGCTCTGGCATCTCCTGCTTTGCTGTCTCTTCTCTCTTTCAGCCTTTTTTTTTTTTTTTTTTTTAAGTTTCTACATTAAATGTGTATTTTCCTCTCGTCGGGGACTCACAGCCAGGAGAGGGAGCACCTCTTGGCCTGGCTGGGGTGGAACGCCCCATGTGCCTTTCCTCACCCTTGGGGAGGCCCCAGGTACAGAGAGCGGCTCAGGAACCCCCTGCCACCCATTCCAGCTCCCCATCTCAGACACCTCTTGCCTGGACACTGACCCCCCCCTCCAAGTTCTCCCTTGCAGACCAGCCAGTTAACTAATGTGCCAAAAAAATCAGGTGGTTCCTCCGCCTGCTCCAGGCCATGGTTGCCGCGTGGGAGGGCTCTGGCCTGCCCTGCTCGGGGCCTGTGGGCAAGTCCCCCTCCTTCTCCCAGCCTGTGTCCCGCCTTGTAAATTACAAGCTGAGACCTGAATCCACAGACCTGTCTGCCAGTCGAGAGGAGCAGCCAAGGTATGAAGCAAGTGAATATGTAGTGCCGTTGACCCTTGAACAACACGGTGGGGGGGCAGTAGCGGGCTGGGGTGCTGGCCCCCCACTGAGTCAGAAATCCAAGTAAAACTTCTCACTCCCCAGAAACGTAACCACTAACAGCTTGCTGTCACCCAGAGGCCTGACCGGTGACATAAACAGTCGACTGACACGTTTTGTATGTCGTATCATATACCGTATTCTTAGAATAAACTAGGCTACAGAAAACAAAACCAATGTTATTAAGAAACTCATAAGGCAGAGAAAATACATTTACGGCACTGTATTTATTGGGGGAGAAAAAGCATGTGTAAGTGGACCCATAAGGTCCAAACCCGTGTTGTTCGAGGGCTGACTGTACCCGCACCTTCCCAGCACAGGTGGGTGATTTGTCAGGCTGTGTGCTCGCTGTGCTGATTTGGGGATTAGCGGGGAAATGGGCACCTCACATATTTCCGGCTTGTTTGCATTTTCTAAAGTTTCTACATTCAGTGTACTTGCATTTAACCAGGGCAAAAAACAAGGTCATTGCGAAAATTTAGAAATCTGTAAGATGTCATGCTTTGGTAAAGCTGCTTGTGGAAATAAACTCACATATGGAAAAAAGCCCCCGTCTGACTGTAAATCCATTTTGAAGGGGGGGCGGTGCTTGAGAGAACAGTCCCTACCTGCCAGGTCCAGTACAGACATCCTAGCACGTGGCCAGGGTGAGCCCCCAGACCCCTGGTGATCTCATCTCATCCACTGCCCCACTGCTGCTTCGGTCCACGCCTCTTGCTCCAACCCTGTCCAGATCCTCCCCGTCCATCCAGGGAGGAGCCACGTACCGTGAGCGTCAAAGTACTCGTCTTCAGAGCCTTCGTCGGAGTCCCGGGCGATGCTCTGCATCCTCCACTCCGAGATGCTGTGGCGGGAAGGGCTGGCTGGAAGGCAAAACGCAGGCTGACCCACCACCGGCGGGGCTAGGCCGAGCGGGAGGAAGGCAGGCGAAGGTGATGGAGCGGAAGCAGGGCTGGGAGGGCTCGGAAGAGAATGAAGGGAGAAGCGAGGGGCAGAGTGACACGGCTCATCTGGGCGGATGCTCCTTTCAAGACGGTCCCTCCCGGCCCACCTGGCACAAAACAGGCGTGTCCCAGGGAGGACGAGGAAGAGGGAGGGTGTCAGGTATGAGACCAGACGTGCAGTCGCGCAGGCCTGGGTCTGCCGGGAGCGAGCCCCGTAAGTGCAGCGCAGCACAGCCCTGCGCTGCGGGCAAGCGGGCGACATAAAAAGCATCGACGTCTCTATCTCCACAGACGCCTTCAGCACACAGACAGATAAGCCTGGTGTGGGAAGCTGGTTTGAGGAGGGGACCCCTAGCTCTACACGGGGTAACCCTGGTTTTCCCAAACAGCCACGGTGCTTTTGCAGAAGTTCTCCCGAGAAAGGCCTCACTCAGCGTGTAAAGGCTTTCAGGCTCCTTCAGCCTGGCTCCCACCACAGGGGCAGAGACCCCTCCTGGCTGTGGTACCCACCCAGTCCCCCTCCTCCTGGGAAGCCTGGCTCCTCAGAGCTGCAGCTGTCTGGGCCCCAGGAGAGGCTGGGAGCTGGGTTCCCACATGGCCCGCCTGTCTCACCTGGCCCTTGTGGGTGAGTCTGGGGTCACCGCTTTGTGTGTGGCGGGGGGACACCCTGGGCTCACCCTGAACCAGGATGCGGGGGCTACCAGAACGGTTCTGACACCCCACAGGGATGGCCCACAAGGTCCGGGAGCAAGGGTCCCTGTGCGGAGCCAGAATTCTCTGGCAGTGGCAAGGGGCTGCCCGGAGCTGGGGTGAGGGCTGTGGCTGGCGGGGCTGGGGGGGACGCGGTAAAAGGCGGAGGTACGAGCCGCCCGGCGCTCACCTCCCCGCTTGGAGGACCTCGAAGACTTGGAGGATGTGGACCACTGCTTTTTGAGGCCCCGGCCTGCCAGGGGTTCCCCGCTGCTGCTGCTGGCCTGGGCGGGCTCCCCGGCAACCTGGGTCTGGACAGCTTCGTCCTTGGCCAGCTGCACAGCCTCCTCGTCATCCTCGCTGAACTGGGCCATCTTGCGGGACAGCATGAGCTGCGCCTCCTTCTCCAGCTCACGGATGTTCTCCATGTTGAGCCCGTACCATTCGTCCTGCCAGCACCAGGCCTGCCGGTGGGCCCTGACCATCACCTTCCGCAGGCCTGGCCCCCGGGCGGTGGCGGGGGGAGGGGAGAGACAGGAGACACGGGCACTATCAGCCCCCGGGCCTGGGCTCAGGGCTGGGAGGTTTTCCCCACTGTGCGGCTGCGGGCTAATCACTGCCCTCTCTACCCCATGCCTCAGTTTCCCCATCTGCAAATGAGGGGTCTGGCTCACGGATGGCCTCACAAGCTCACGGTGATTCTATAACTAGCGCGGGGTGCCTCCTAAGGGAATGCGCCTGCTCAGAAACCACACTGAATTTTGGGGGGATTCCTGCCCCATGGGGAGATGGAAGGGGACTTCCTGCCAGTCTTGTTTCACTTGGTATCTAGTGCACTTTTCCTGCCAAATTTCCACATGGAAATCAAGTTCCAGTTCAAAGTGGGATGGTCCTTTTTTTTTTTATAAGAACATATATACATATAAAATAAGACACAAGATATAGAAGAATATATATCATGCATGTAAAGTAACGAAAGTAAGAGAACTTTCAAGGTAGAAAAGATAATAAAAGAACAGAAGGCAGATGGGGGTTGCCTTGGGCTGGGGGTGGGAGTGGGGGTGACTGTGAACAGGAATGAAAGTCTGAGGTGATGGAATGTTCTAGAACAATGTGGATATACTGCCACTTATAGAACTGTCCTCTTGCAAGGGGTGAAGTGTATGGTGTGTAAAATTAGGCCTCAATAAAGCTTGTTAAGAAAACATTAAGAAGACATAGAGCATCCATACCCACGCTGCCCAGTGAGGGAGCAGACATGACCAGTAACAGGGAGCCCTTGGATGGGCCTCCTGGGCACATTCTCCCCCCGCCCAGTTCAGCCTCAATTCTGGGTTTATCATTTACTTTTCTTTCTGGTTGGAACACACAGGTGTGTTTTTCTACACGATACGTTGGGTTGGTTTGCATGTTGTTGACATGTTTATGTCAGGCTGCGTGGATTTTCCTGCTCCTTTGGGTGAGTTTCAGGTTTGTCACTGTGTGGTGTTTATTTGTTTGAAATGCCACATTTTATTTATTCGTTCTTTGGCCATTGGGCCTTTGGCTCACTTTCACTGTTTGTCCACTTGGCTTTTACAAATCTGCTGCTCTGAACATTCTGGAATGCGTACAAGAGTTTCTCCAGGGAGGAAACCTGGGAGGGAAGTCACTGGGTCTTGAGGCACGCATCTTCCACTCTCCTAGAGAAAGTGGAGCAGCTTTCCAAGTGGTCAACCCAAGCCATGTCCTCAGGCTGCCCTCTAGTGACCCTTCCTCCTGGCTTAGGCCACTCTGCCTCCCCAGAAATCCTTCCTAGATCCCTTTACTCTCTGCCTCCTTCAGCCAGGACTGTCTCTGTCCTCCAAGTCCTGGGCATGCCACCCTTGGGTCCCACATGGAACAGGCCATCTGATGAGAAGCCATGCCCCACTGCTATGAGAGTATCAGTTCAGATCCAGGGAAGCTAGGATGGGAGATCTGGGGTCAGACCCAGCACTGGGTCTCTGCTTCCTCCTTTACAAAGGGACGGGTGACACGGCTATGCTCACAGGTCACTGTGAGCTGATATGGCACATGTGAACCCAAACCCTGGCTCTTGGAGTCAAAAGACATCTGTCCAGGTGCTACTCCTGGATCATGAGTTTGGGCTGGGCCGGACCCTTGGCACTGATCTCATGCCATGACCTGGGTGTGTGGGGGTGCAGGTAGGGGGTTGGGGGTGCTAGGGGTGGGAGGAGCCTGGGTCAGCTCTAGCTGGGCCAGAAGCCCCAGGTTGGTCCTGCTGGTGCACCTGTTCCCAGAGCACCCACTCCAGGCCAGGCTCCACAGCGTGAGGGCACCACGGTGTCCAGCCCATGGGGACGGCAGAGCTGGGGCCTAGGGTCAGAGGGGCAGGTAAGCAGCAGGGAGGCTGTCTCTTGGGGCTGTTCCCCCTCAGGGGGTCGCCACTATATGCTACAAACACAACCCAGTCAAGAGTGTCTGGGGGCAGGGCCCGGGACTTCCTAAGGGGACGACCAACACCCGCCTCTTGTCACCTACAGGTGCTCAGCAAGTGGCCAAGAGAAAGCGGGCGGGAAGCTGCGTGGGGCCCTGGGTCAGCTTCTAGGAGCAGGAGGGAAGCGCAGGATCACGGACAAGTGCAGAGGGAGACGGCGGGCGCCGGCGAGCTCACCCGTGTCGTGGATGAACCTCTCAATCTTGGACTGCATGCCCCAGTAGCGGAACTCCACCTTACAGAGCTTGTAGGCGCACATGATGGGGAAAACCTGCTGCTTGTATTCTTCGATCCAGTTGTCGGACAGGGGCCCCCGCTGCGTCTTGATCGAGCGGAACAGCTTGGGGTCCTCTTCTGTCTTATACTCGCTGGGGGGTACGGGGTCCTTGACAATGTCGATGAAGTCTGTGGGGGAGAGCCTGCTGGTGGCCACTTCCGCCCAGCCTCCAGCCTGCCCCTCCCTGTTCAGTCTCCTCCCCTGTGTCTCTGCCCCCCCCCCCAAATCCTCACAGGCCTCTGGGCCTCATGTGCCATAGGGCCGGACTTGGGATTGGGGGTGCTGCTCTGGGCCACTCTAACCTCAGGCTCTCCTGGCCTCAGGGCCTGTGTCCTCCCATGACTCTACCACTTGCCTAAGCAGATAAATAAGATGATGAGCTGAGGAGGCATGGAGAGACGAGTGTCCACGGGGAATGGACAGTGGACAGCAGTGGTGGTCGGGGGCATGGGGGACAGAAGGGAAGGCCGGGAAGAGATTCCCAGAAAAGGTGGCATTTCAGCTATAGGAGCAGAGCAGTGAGGTCGAGAAGGTTCCAGCAGCAAGGGGTGGGGAGAGTTTGGGGAGCCACCAGAGTGTCCGTGTTGGGAGAAGGGATGGGGATGCAACCTTCTCTCACCAGGCTGGGCACCCAGACGGTACCCTGAGAGGAAATGGCACTATATTCTTAGATCAGAAGTGAGGAGACTGGCAGGAGGTGTTGGTCCTGAGAGTGGACAGTGGATGCCACAGGGCCAGGTGCTGGGGAAACAGGACTGGGGGCTGCTGGGACCTGGCTGGGGGTGGGGGGTGGGGCCAAGAGGAGTAGCAGCAACTCGGGGCAGGGCCTGGGCCATGCCACCTCTCGTCACAAGTCTTCTCTCCCTGCTGGGCTGACTCCCAAGGCACGCATGTGTTACACAGGACTGGGTACACACTTGGGGTACATGAACACCAGAATAGAGTTTGTGGCCCAGAGGGCCCCTTTTCTGGACATATGGGGATGATGGCACCTGGTGGGCTCTGCCCTGGCCAGGCTCGGACTCTCGTCTCCCAGGTTGCCATCCTGCACTGAATCCACGCTGGGGTTTGCAGACACAGATGTGGGCCTCATGGAAATCAGCAAGGCGTCAGGAGCTCCCCAAGTGCAGGGGCATTCTGGGAAGGACGGGCATCCTTCCTGGAGCGGACCACACACGCCGCCTGCGCGGGCAGGGAAAGGCTGCCAAGGGCAGGCTGGGACATGGCTGAGTCATATCACAGAGACTTAGGAGCCACAGCAGGTGGCCTCCGGAGGGAGCCTGTGGAGCTCAGGCCTTGTCCGAGGCTGGGTGGACCTGGGCTGGCGGAAGGTCTGTATCATGTTGGATCCACCTCTCCTGTTGTGGGTAGAATGTGAGCCCCCCAAATTCATATGTTCGAGTCCTGACCCTCCAGTTCTTCAGAATGTGACCTTATTTGGAGATAAGGCCTTTAAAGAAGTAATCAAATTAAGATGAGGTCATTAGGGTAGGCCCTACTCCACTATGACTAATGGGCTTCTAAAAAGGGGAAATCTGGACACAGACAAGCACACAGGGGCAGCGCCACATGAGGATGAGGGAGAGATGGGGGTGACGTGTTTATACACCAAGGAATGCCAGAAACTGCCAGCAGCCACCAGAAGCTAGGGGAAGGGCATGGACAGATTCTCCCTCAGTGACCTCAGAAGGAGACAACCCTGCTCACACTCTGACCTCAGACTTTACTGACACACTAAACTTCTATGTTTAGCCCCCCAACCTGTTGTGGCAGCCCAGGCAGACTGATACAGCTCCCAAAGCCCCACGGGGCCTGAACTCTCCAGCAGGAGGGAGGGAGCTCGGGGAGGGGCCCCAGGGAGAAGCCCTTTATGCCCATCAGAGGCTGCCTGAGAGTACGATCCTGGGGCACTGGCAGCCACCTGTCTAATGCTGGCCGTGCACCTGCCTCGTGGTGGCTTGCCCCACAGACCCCGGGACCCAGCTCTCTGACCTTGGCCGTGCACCTGCCTTGTCGTGGCTCGCCCCGGGACCCACCGGTTGCAGACCAGTGGCTGCTGAGCTGCAGGCGGACGACAGATGTGGTTTATTTGGCCAGTTTAGTAAGTTTAAGAATTGAAAAATTTCACATGCAGATCCTGATTTCCGGCCTCTTTTTAGTTAACAAACAGGGCTGTTTCTTCACGTACAGTCAGCTGGAGGGCAGTGGAGCAGAGGCCACCCACCGTTAAGGGGACACAGGCCCCACTGTGTGCTAGAGCCACACAGGCTGCACACATGCATGGCTGCCAGCCTGACACGGCCCCCTAGCACACCAGTGCACTCCTGGGGAGGGGGACACCTGGAAGGGATGGAGGGAAGGGGCTTGAGCGGGAAAGGCACTGAGCCTCGATGTGCACATCAGGAAAATGGGGCCAAGGAGTCTGGTCCTGCCATCTCCATGTCCTCATGCTTGCTTGGACTCTGACTTCCCTGCCCAGGACAGGAGCCGGTCTGGAGCCTGCCATGCCTGGAGACAAGGGGCAGAGCCAAGGGACACATAGGCAGGGACCCAGAACGTGGCCCCACAGGGCACCTGCCCTGCCCAGGCTGGGAGTGCCGTGCAGGTGGTTACCGATTGTCAGCTGGCTCTTCTCCACAGGAGACAGGCTGAACACATTAGGGTTTTCTCCAGCATCGGTTTTATAAAAGGTTTCGATGTCGATGGAGAATTTCTCCACAAAGGGGCACGTGAACCTGTGGGGAGGAAAGCATACATCGGGGCTGGTGTCTGCAGGGGTGGGTGTAGGGTGGCTGGGTCAGGGCCTGTGGGACCTCACTGGGCAGGAGAGGGAGAAAGGGTGAGGGTGGTAGCTGAGACTCGCCTGTCCTATCCACCTCCTGGACCTTTCCTTGTCCAGGCCAAGGCCAGGATGGGGGTGGGGAATGTGTTTGGGTGGCAAGGGAGACATTGGAGGAAGCTTCCAGAAGTCCTGTGGCCACTGTCCATGTGTGTAAGGCATGGGTGGACATAGACACACAGACATGCCACAGCATGTGGCACGAATCCAGTAGGCAGAGTCTAGATCAGCACTCTGTGATATGCCACCTGCCCAACTCCCCACCCCCAAGCCATCAGGTCTGCCAACAAGGCAACACCCCTCTCTCTTGACTGGACATGAGCTCAGGGGAGGGAAGTGCTTCTGGGAAGAGAATAACCTTGGCGGACCGTCTGACAAGCCCCAGGTCCTCACCTAGCGGGGAAAATGAAGCCCCAGGAGACTCGTGGTGACCCCACTTGCATAGCAAGTGGGTGGCCAGCTGGGAGCAGCCCCCCATCTGTTCTGCTCAGCTACACTGGGTGGGTGGGGGTGGGGGCACGGAGTGAAGAACCTCCCTTCTTGGGGAATCCAAAGGAAGCCCTGTTCAAAGTGGAAAGTAATAAAGCACCGCCGCAGGTGCTGAAGGTTGGGGGGAATCTCAGGGCCATCTGGTCTACCCTCAGTTCATGTTTCTTCCTAGTTGGTTGGTTAATGGCCCCACGTTCTCAGGTGATCACTAATGTGAGCTTGTATTCCCTGGGCCTTCCCGGATGGCAAAGGGATCTCAGGTGGCCCTCGCCTGACTCCTGCTTTCCCGGCCTTCCTGGGCAGGTGCAGCGGTAACAAGGGATACCCCCTCCCCTCTCCTGCCTGTTCTCTGAGGATGGACACTCCTGGAATGGAGGCTGGGCCCCTTGGAGCGAGGATGAGCCTGCCTAGAGTGCCACCCCCAGGGTTCCTTCCCCACCGGAGGGTGGTGCAGGGTGGGGGGAAGAGCTCACCTGGTCCGGGTGTAGGGGTAGGCGTTCCAGGACTCCTCCACCACCCTCAGGGCCGCTTTGGGCAGGATGGAGCGGAACCAGCTGGGGATGTGCATGCCCACGTGGTACACCTTGTGCGTGTACTGCCCAGAGCCGCCGGGGCCGTCCGTGTATGGCCGGTTCTCCAAGATCTCCACTCCGCTACCTTCGCCATACGTCTCATTACGGCTCTTCTTCTGCAGGGACAAAGGCACTCGCCATGTGTTGGGGCCAGAGAGCTCTGCCGAAGGGGAGGGGCTCAGGAGACCAGGCCCAGGGGTGCTGAGAGGAGGAGGGGCTTTGGCCAACCAGGCTGGCTTCTTCTGTGTCGCTTCAGGACCCCCAGATCCAGGCCCAGACTCCACATGCCCCTGCACTCCTAAAGGACACTGAACAGGCCATGGCCTCCCTCTGAGCTCTAGCACGGCGTGTGCAAACCCCTCCCTTCTGACTCCCGTCAGTCCCAGGACTAAAAGTGTGCCCAAGATCAGGAACAAGTTGAGGATACCCGCTCTCTTGTTCTATTCAACTTTGTATTGGAGGTTCTAGCCCAAGACACTAATCAAGAAAAAGAAATGGGGGAGCCTGGGTGGCTCAGTTGGTTAAGTGTCCGACTTTGGCTCAGGTCATGATCTCATGGTTTGTGAGTTCCAGCCCCGTGTCAAGCTCTGTGCTGACAGCTTGGAGCCTGGAGCCTGCTTCAGGTTCTGTGTCTCCCCCTCTCTCTGCCCCTCCTCCACTCACACTCTGTTTCTCTCTCTCAAAAATAAACAAACATTAAAAAAAATTAAAAAAAAAAAAAGAAAAAGAAATTATCAGAGGCACTCAAACTGGAAAGGAAGAAATAAAACCACCTTGATCTGCCAAGGACATAATCTTATATTTGGAAAATCCTGAAGAATTCCACCCCCTACCCTGCCCGAGCCCACAAACCTGTTAGACAAAGTAAATGAATTCAGAAAAGTTGCAGGATACAAAATCAACACACAAAAATAACCAATGCAAAAAGGAAAGTGAGAAACCGTTTCCATTGACAAGAACATACAAAAGAATAAAATACCTTGGATAAAAGTAATGAAGGTGATGAAGCACTTGTATGCTGAAACTATAAAATACTGCCAAAAGATAGAAAAGATCTAAATAAATGGAAAGACGTCTGTATTCACGCATTGGAAGACTTAATATTGTTAAATGTCAATATTCCCCAAAGCATTCTACAGATCCAGTGCAATCTCTGTCAAAATCCCCAGTGGTCATTCTGGTAGATGTGGAAAAGCTGATCCTAAAATCAGGAAGAATCAGGGAAGGATCTCAAATAGCCAAAACAATCTTGAAAACAAAGCAAAGTTGGAACATTTACACTTTCCTACATAAAATCTTTTTTTAAGCTTATTTATTAGAGAGAGAGAGAGATAGTGAGCACACAAGTAGGGGAGATGCAGAGAGAGAACGAGAGTGAGAATCCAAAGCAGGCTCTGCACTGTCAGAGCCTGACACAGGGCTCGATCTCACAAATCATGAGATCGTGACCTGAGTCGAAATCAAGAATTGAACACTTAATGGATGGAGCCACCCAGGTGCCCTGCTACAAAAAATCTTGTTATAGGGGTGCCTGGGTGGTTCAGTCAGTTAAGCGCCCAACCTAGGCTCAGGTCATGATGTCATGGTTCATGGGTTCGAGCCCCACATCGGCCTCTGTGCTGACAGCTCAGAGCCTAGAGTCTGCTTCAGATTCTCTGTCTCCCTCTCTCGCTGCCCCTCCCCCACTCACACTCTGTCTCAAAAATAAACATTAAAAATGTTTCAAAAAATCTTGCTATAAAACTACAGTAATCAAAACAATGTAGTACTGGCATAGGCTTGATCTAAAGAATAGGGTCGAGAGCCTACAAATAAACCCATATATCTATATACTATATGTATTGATTTTCAACCAGAGTGCTGAGATCATCCAATGAAGGAAATAAGACTTTTGGACATATCCTAGTAGACTGCTAGGACAATTGGATATCCACACGTGAAACAATGAAGTTGGACCCCTACCTCACATCATATATAACAGCTTAAAACACAACTCTTAGACGAAACATAGGAGTAAATCTTCATGACCTTGGATTTGACAATGGTTTTTTAAATATGGTACCCAAAGTACAAGCAACCAAAGAAAAAATAGATAAATTGGACTTCATGTAAATTTTTAAACTTTTGTGCATTAAAGGATACTATGAAGAGAATGAAAAGACAACCTATAGAGAAAGTTCTTATAAATAATGTATCTGATAAGGGATTTGTACTAAAATATATAAAGAACTACTACAACCGAACAACAAAGAAACAACCCAATTCAAAAATGGGTAAAGGACTTGAATAGACATTTCTCCAAAGCAGTACATAAACGGCCAATAAGCACATGAAAAGACGCTCAACCTCACTCGTCATTAGGGAGAGGCAGATCAAAACTACAAGTTACCACTTCAGACCCACTAGGGTGGCTAAAAAGACAATGACAAGTGTTGTGAGGACGTGGAGAGATTGGAACCCTCATGCACTGCTGGTGGGAACGTAACGTGGTACAGTGGCTGCAGAAAACGGTTTGGCGGATCTTCAAAAAGCTCAACATAGAATTGCCGTTTGACCCAGGATTGCACTGCGAGTTAAACACCCAGGGAAAGGAGAACATGTCCACACAGAAACCTGTGCATGAACATTCACCACAGCATTATTCACAAGAGCCAAAAGGTGGAAACAACCCAATGTCCATGACCCGAAAAAGACAGACAACTCATAACCCACACAATGGAGAAAGAGTCGGCCATTAAGAAGGGCCGACGAAGGGCCGACACATTACGACGTGGATGAACCTTGAGAACAGTGCGTAAGAAGCCTGACACAAAAGTCCACATAGTGTATGATCCCACTGATATGAAATGTCCAGAACAGGCAAATCCGTACAGACAGAAAGCAGATTACTGGTTGCCTAGGGATGGGGGTGGGGGGGCTGGAGAGCGACTTCTTCTTGGGGCGATGACAATGCTCTAAAATCGTGGTGATGGTTTGACAACCCTGTGAATATGCTAAAAATCCCCAAACTACTCTTCAAATGTGTGAACTGTGTGGTGAGGGACTCACATCTCAATAAAGTGAGAACAAAACAAAACAAACAAACAGAAACCAGTCCTGCGTCTGTATAATTTCAGGGAGATCAAACACGGGAAGTGGGAAGGGGTCTCAGTGGCACCGCCTGAGAGAGATGACTCCCGGGTCACCTCTAAGTGTCTTTCGGCTCCAAATGCTCTTCCCAGTGTCCAAAAGCTCAGGTTTCTGCTTATGCAGAAAGCCTTGTCCATGGTCAAGGTCCTGGTGACTTTAAGCCCAGCATCTGTTTCCATGGTGACATGATGGCATCGCCGAGGCCATCTTCGGTCAGCTTCCAGTACAGCAGGTGTGTGCATGCGCGCTCGCACATACACACACACTCCTAAGTGTACACACCCATGCACACACACACACACACACACAGGCGCTCCCAAGAGCACAGCCTCACCCCTGGAGCACAAAGGCATGCTATATCTCCATGGCCCAGAGCAGCTGAGTCCCCTTCAGAAAACAAATAGAAAAGACCCTGGCTGAGGGCACAGATGGGGTCAGTGGGGACACGCCATCACTTGCTCTTCAAAGGAGCCCATGGAACGTGGCCCAGACACTGTAATGAAAGCGGCCACCGTTTCTCAGACACTTTGCAAGCTCACGCCTCGCGGTGGCTTCAGTTGTTATGGTTATGCACTTTCCCCTTTAGTTATTGCAACAACCCCCTGAGAAAGGTTCAGTGCTGCCACTGTCCCCAGTTTGCAGAGGGGACGGTGGAGGGTGAGAGATGTGGAGTGACTTGCGTGAGGTACACAGCTTCCAAATGGCAGAGCTCAACCTCAACTCGAGATCCTGTTAGACTCTGGGGCCTGCTCGGCCCACAGCAGGAAAACACCTTGGCACAAGGCAGGTACTCGGTATTTACTGAGCGAAAATGGATTCTAGTCCCAAATCTGTGACCAGCTCCCTCTCATCCAGAAGAAATCACTTCTCTCTGCTCTCAATTTCCAAAACTGTAAGGGGAGACGAGGCTACCTATCTGTCCAAGGCCCCCCAAAATTCACATCCACCCAGAACCTTAGAATGTGGCTTTATGGGGCACCTGGGGGGGCTCAGCTGATTAAGTGTCTGACTTCGGTTCAGGACACGATCTCACAGTTCCTGAATTCGAGCCCCGCACTGGACTGACTGCTGTTAGTGCAGAGCTCACTTTGGAAACTCTGTCACTCCCTCTCTCTCTGCTCAGCCCTCTCTGGCTCTCTCTCTCTCAAAGAAACTTAAAGGAAAAAGAAGAATGTGGCTTTATTTGGAAATGGGGTCTTCGCAGATAGAATTTGTTAAGATGAGGTCCCACTGGATCAGGGTGGGTCCTAAATCCAAGGACCACGTCCTTCGGAGACAGACTAAGGGAACGCAGCCACAAGCCAAAGGAGCCGGCGGCCACCAGAGGCTGGAGGAAGCAAGGCGGGATCGTTCAGAGGGAGCAGGCCCAGCGGACACCCTGATTTCAGACTTCTGGCCTCCGGAAGCAAGAGAGAATACATTTTTGTTGTTTTAAGCTCCCCCCCACCCCAGTTTGTGGCCGCCCCAGGAAACGAACACATCTGGGGTTCATGGCAGTCAGTGTGAAGGTGACATGCAGGTCAAGAGGAGCCAGGGCCACATGGAGTCTCCGAAGGCTGAGGTGGGACGCCCGGCCTGCCGGGGAGCTGGGGGTGGAGAAGAGAATGGGAGGGACAAGGAGCAGGGGTAGGGAAGGTCCCATCTGGCCTCAGTGGGTGACCTGGGCCCAAGCTGTCCTCAGATTCGGGAAAGCCACCATGTCCACTGCAGAAGCTCCTTCCTGCAGGCTCTAGGGGAGGCTCCTTCCTGGCCTCCTCCAGACCCCAGGGCCCCAGGCATTCTTAGTCTCGTGGCCGCATCACTCAGCTCTCTGCCTCCACCAACACACCAACTGTGTCTCTCTCTGTCCTCTCCTCTTCGTAATTATGGGGACAACAACTCATTCAATTTAGGGCCCACTCTATCTTATCCTTAGATAAGGTCACAGTCTAACATTCTGGATGGACATGAATTTTGGGGACACTGATCAACCAGCTGAGCAAGCGGTTAGGGTCACTCATGGGGGATGGATACCATGGGCCACATAGGGGCACAAGGGCCCCTGTTAGCAGTGGCAGAGCCCCAGGACCCAGACTGGCAGTGCCCTGTACTCCTTGAACAGCACTTTGCTGTCTCTGCACAGTAAAGATTAGCTGAATGAGGGCGCCTGGGTGGCTCAGTCGGCTGAGGGCCCGACTCTTGACTTTTGCTCAGGTCACGACCTCACAGTCTATGGGATCAAGCCCTGTGTTGGGCTCCATGCTGACAGTGTGGAGCCTGCTTGGGATTCTCTCTCTTCTCTCTTTGCCCCTCCTCTGGTCTCTCTCTCTCAAAATAAATAAACATAAAAAAATTAGCTGAATGAACAAATGGATTCTGGTCTCAACTATCACCAGTTCCGTCTGAGCCTGGGCACCCCCTCCAACTTTGAAGCTAATATCCCAAAGGGCTGAACCGCTGGCTCCCCTCTGACAATGACACCTGAGGGGGTGCTCAGTCCCCTGGCACAGCTGAGGTTCTCAGTCATGCCACTTAGGAGTGAGCTCTTCTCCAATCATGCTGACCTTCTCTGCTTGCACCGGAAGTCACCACCCCCACCCCTGCCAACCATCCCTGCAAGCTGCACTGCAGAGCCTTCCGGGGAAACCGAGTTGGGGTAGCAGAGACAAGCCCAGCTCCCCAGGGGGCATACATGTGCCCAGGGTGAGGCCTCACCCATGACCCTGCCCACACAGGCTGAGTGGGGGAACTTTAACTCCCTACCCCTACTATCTCAATAAAGGGGGGGTGAGGATGGCAGGTGCTTCTAAGGAGCCCAGTCAGAGGTGATCACATGCTCAAGAAAGCTTCGGGATGTCCTAGGAGCTAAAAGTCGGTCCCTGGATCCTGATGCCCCCTTCCTCCAGCTGGCAGGCACAGGGGAGCCCCACGGAGGGGCTGCCTGACAGGGTCTGGGCTCCCCTGGTTTGGATGGGAATCGGGGAGCCGTAGAATGAATAGCGTCCTTGAATAGGCTGAGCAATTTCCAGAGAGCTCAGAGCTGGGGGGGGGGTGAGTGAGCTAAGTCCCTTGTCTCCTTGATCTCTAGGAATAATTACGGGGTAAGTGGTTCAAGAGGGAGTCGAGTGGCACTCCTGAAGCAGCATGGAGCCAACAGCCCCCGCCAGAGAGGCCAGTTCACCTTCCATTCTCTTCCTCATCAAGCTCCCCGTGCTGGGGGCGCCTGGCCAAACTCTGGTAGCCTCACAGAGCTCCTCTCAGAAGGGCCTGGGGGTCTGGGCTCTGCAGGGAGCTTTCTACTAACTCCCCAGACCCGGGTTTAGGGGTGAGCACCCACCAAGCAAAGCCAGGGGCAGAGGTGGAGCCCTGCCGGGGGGGGGGGTCCATGTGACATCGTGTGACACCGTGATCCATGGGCTGCACCAAGGCACCCTGATGTCCAGAAGAGCAGAGCCAGGCAAGAGCTGGTTTGTAATCAGACTCCCAAGGGGGAGGAAAGCTGCCACGTCGGGCAAAGGGCCGGGGCGCTGAGGATGAGCAAGGCGCTGGCAGGGTGGCTGGGCGGGGGACCTCCACTGAGCAGCAGGACCCCAGCGAGGAGGAGTTTGGTCACATCGAGGCCACGAGCAACCAGAGCCTGGGTCTCCCCGTTCTGTGTTCCAGGTTAGCCAGGCTCTGAGAAGGGAGGCCAACAACGCCTGGGTGTGTGGGGGTGGGAAAGGTGGGGCATGGCCTTCTCTGGCTTGTCACAGGAATCCGTCATCCTCAAACTCATCTGTGACTCTGTAAATCAGCCACAGAGTGGAAGCCACTGTCTTGCAGCCTAGGGTAGCGAGGAAACCGTGTAGCTGAGAACCAGAAAATCGGCCAGGGGCTCCCAGGCAGGGGGCTTAACTCTTTGGACCTCACACTGTCCTGGCTGCCAAGTGGGTTGCTATGGACTGAATTTCTGTGTCCCCTCCACATTCATACTGAAGCCCCTAACCTCCAATGCAACGGTACTAGGTCGGGCTTTGGGAGATGATTAGGTCATGAGGATGGAGCCCTCCTAACAGCATTAGAGCCCTGACAGAAGAGACCCCAGAGAGCTCCCTCACCCCTTTGCCCGCCATCGAGAACACAGCAAGAAAGACGGTGGCCATCTGTAAGCCAGGAGAAGGGCCCTTCCCAGACATCAACTCTGTTAGCACCTTGACCTTGGATTTAACATACTTCAGAACCATGAGAAATAAATGTCTGTTGTTTAAGCCCCCCGTCTGTGGTATTTGTAAAAGCGGCCCGAGCTGACGATACACACAGATAACATCTGAATCAGTGAGAGGATGGGTATTAAATGCAAAGAGTGTCGGCACCGTCAGCGCTGTGAATACAGTACCGGCGGGACGAGCCAACGCCACAAACATCCACCGCGCCCCGCTCTGTTCCTGGCATCGGGCAGGGAAGCCAGGTCGCCAGTGCAATTCAGACATATACTAGGAGCCTACTGAGCAGACAGTGTCCTGTGAAGACCACGGAGCCACCCCACCCCACCCAAGGGTGTTGAGAGCCATCTGTGTGCCCAGCAAGGCCTGCCCTGGCCCCAAGACCCACCTGTATCATGTACAGCTGGGCGATGCGGTACTCCTCCACGGTCATGGGCAGAGGAATCCGATATTCCTTTATAATCATCTTGGAGTCCAAGCCTTCCCGTCGATGGGGAACTGCGTGTTGGGACTTCTAGGCGAGGTTCCTTAGACAACCATGACAAAATTCACCAAGGACCCCTGAGAGAGAAAGAGAGAGCAGGAGAATCACTTCCTGAAAGGCTGGCGGGCACAACAGCACAGAGGAAGGGCCCATCTCTACTCCGCCACGAGCCTGTGGTGTGACCTTGAACAAGTTCCCTCACCTCCCCAGCCTTCATTTTCCTTGTTTGCTAAGCAATCTTGTAGACGACGTGTAAACTCTGATCAGCCAAGGGGTGGATAAAAAGATTGTCATCCTACTAGTGAGGGCCAGGCGGCCGGAGGGTAAAGACCACTGTGCCCTTGTTTCACATGCTGTTCCAGCAAGTGCAGCCCCGGGCGCTGGGGACGGTGACAGCAGATAGCCACAGGAAAGAAGGGAGGGCAAATAAAAGGGTGAAAAACCCAAGTGAGAAATTTAAAAATCAGCAGTCTGCAGGGCGCCTGGGTGGCTCAATCAGTTAAGTGTCCGACTTCAGCTCAGGTCATGATCTCACTCACAGTCTGTAGGTTTGAGCCCCGCGTCGGGCTCTGTGCTGACAGCTTGGAGCCTGGAACCTGCTTCAGATTCTGTGTCTCCCTCTCTCTCTGCCCCTCCCCTACTCACGCTCTACCTTTCTCTGTCTCTTAAAAAATGAATAAACGTTAAAAAAATTTTTAAATCAGCAGTCTGAGACCCTTCGGTGTTGGGGCCATCAGTTCCGTTCATGTCACCAGACACAGAGGGCGCCACTGCTTTCTGGCAGGAGATCTGGAATTATCCAAAAGAGGTGATCGTAAGCGTGGTTTCAGCTCAATCCAGCAACTATTTATTGACACCTGTTCTGCTGCCGACACCGGGCTGGGTCTTGGAGGTAGAAGAGAAAAGTAAGATAAATGGGTGCACTGTGTCACACGTGAATTCTATCTCAGTAAGGCTACTTAAAAAATAAACAATGTACTCATAGAAACTTCTCTTCAAGATGACAAAGAATATAATTGATGGAGATGGGCATGGAGAGCAATCAAAGTAAAAACAAACAAACAAGGCTCGGAGGGGGCATACGCCCACTGACCTGGAAAATGGAATTACCCCCTAGATGGTGGGGGCTTTGCTGTAAATGTATGTGGTTACCCCCAGAGAGGTTACACACTGTTAACTGGAAGGTGAGTGAAGGCTTCCAAGATAGGCAGTGGCGGAATCAGGGTAGCATTTCAGAGGGACCATGCCGGGGACAGCAGTCAGTGAAGATTCACGGTGACACTGCCTAAATGATAAGAGCGAGGGTCTGGCCAGGCAGGCAGCCTCCCTGGGGCACCATCTGTCCGAGGCCTGAGCGCCACCCAGGCACTGAGGAATTACTGGCTATGTAATGAGACTGGGGGGAAAGAATGTACCAGAACTCTTGGAACAATCAGCATGTAGGGTTGAAGGAAATTCTTTAATAAGTCACCTAGGGAGAGACACTGAGATGTGGGGGGTGTTACATAAATAAGTCAGAGATGGCCCCTGTATTATTAGCCTCAAATGACCCCCATGTTACTCACTTATGCACAGCAGAGGGGAATATCAGCCCAAGCCCCCAGCCCACGCACAAGCTCTCATGCAGCCAACTGCTTTAATACAGTCCAAATAACCATCTTCTTAGCTGACTAGAAGTCATCTGCTTTACCTAACCCACGAAACTGCTCCCCACATTTGCTGGCCACAGATAAGACAAAGCCTGGGGCAATAACACACCCCAAACAGGGGAGGCTCCCTGTCATACTTCTGAGTAATATCACTAGACATGTGAGCGCCCTGTCCAACTCTTCTGCCCCTCCTGGGTGGGGGTCGCACGTCACTGCATTTGGAAGGCCTCATGCTGGGAGGGACTTTCTCAGGCAACGTGTCCAAATGCCACAGGATAACAATTGTTGTTACACACTTGTTGTTACAGCCACCCCCACCCCCCGCCCAGGTCCTGTCTCCTCCCCGATCAACCCAAAGCCCTGGACTTCCCACAGAGGGGAGGGGTTGAACTCTCCAGAGCCTACACGCATGAGCAGTGCTAACCTTCCTTCAAGGTGGGTGGGTGCAGCCCGCAGCCGAGAGGGCACGCGGGTCCAAGCCCAGGCTGACACCGTCCAGGAGGAGAAAGCAGAGGCTGTGGCCTGCCCCCACTCAGCTCTGAGACCCACCTGCCCCGAGGCCCACAGATCTCTGCTCAAGTCTGGCGAGAAGCTGACAGACCAGAGGTGATGGCCCCAGAGCCCTTACAGCGTCACCTCCTGCCAGGAGAGACTGGGATCAGCCAGGTGGCAGGACATCCAAGCTGACACCTGGAGGAACTTTCAGCTGGCCGACAGGGTAGGCCAGGCACTGGGTACGGGGAACATCCTGACACAAAGGAGAGAGATCCACATGCTTGGGAGAAGCTGGATGCAATGAGGCCTGGAGACAGGGAGGAAGGATGAGGTTCAGTAAGGGCCGTGCTTCCGAAGCTTTCCCAAGTGGTCTTCATTCAAGCCCAGGATCACCTTGCTCGGAAGGTACTAGAAGCCTGTCACAGAAGAGGAAGCCGGCTGCTAACTGTCGAGCATCATGCCCTGCACGACACGGTGGCATGTACACCGATGTCTGTGGGGCCCCAGGGGGACTCTTCTGTAACGCAGGATAAATGCAATGACCCACAGTGACTTTGGGCAAGTCCCATTTCATCACCTCAATAACAAAGAAGTCAGATGCAATCCCTAAATGTTCTTGAGAAACTCTGGGAGTCTCAGCAATATGACCTTGGGCGATCTTAATGGCTTCATGGAAAGTGACCTCCCCGTGCTCGCCTGCATACAAGTCAGACCAAGTGTTCATTCAAGGCTGGGGCAAAGCCTGGGGCGGACCAGGGGTGCCAGCCCCACGGCTGGGAGACGAGCAGATCACGTGACCACTTGGGATACAGGTCCATCTGCCACTGGGTGAGAGACCGTGTTTCGGCCCGCGCACCACCAGAGCTATAGAGGTGGGAGCACAGACAGACAGAAGGAAAGAACAGAGGGCCTCACAGTTAGAGCTCAGTGCACGGGGCCTAAGAACAGGACAGAGATGACTAAACTCTATGAGACCTGGGACATCACAGGTGGAGCCCCAGTCTGGGATCCAAGTTCAAAACCTGACCAAGCTTGATTGACCATGGGTCCCCCAGGACGAGTGACTGCACCTGCTGAGCTTCGGTGTCTCCATACAGCAAACAGGGATAACATCATCTGCCTTCCAAAGTTGCCAGTGTCACCGAGATGACAAAAGTGGACCGGCCAGTGGTGGTGTTTGTCAGCACAGAGGGGACTAGGGAAAGGCTGCATAAGAGGTGGAGCTTTAGAGCGACAGGAGCAGGGCTTCCTGGGACCTGAGGGATCCCTCAGCAGAGCAGGGTCAAGGAGGATATGCTGCAGGAGAAGCCGAGCAAAGGTGCCAAGGCATAAAGTGCCACACCGTCACGGTGATCTCCCACTGGTGTGCCCCCAGCATGGCCACGCCACATCCTGGGTTTGGGGCTGGTGTGAATGCACTGAGGCCACCCCACAGCCACTGGCCACAGAAGAGGGCAGCGCCCAAGTTTGAGATGGGGCCATGCCCTGCAGTCGAGCGCCTGTGAAGTTCAGTGCCAAGAGTGGGGCAGGAGCAGGGTGACAAGAGACCATCACGTGCTTCTAGGAGTGCTCTCCTTCTGAGGGACAAGAGACACACTCCTCAGACAAGCATGAACTTCACAACCAGCATGTCTACAGGGAACCAAAAGTTATCCTTTGAAGCAGCCCCTGGGGCAGGAGTGCGGTCACCCATGTCCGCTGGGGGTCCCCTCTCGGAAGCCTTCAGATCTCTGCACCCCCACCCCCACCCCGGAAGCTCCCAGCGAGAGGAGCGGAACTCAGGACATGGCCATGGGTGATTTCTGAGCACTGGACACTTTGGGTGTTGTCTTTCAAGGCGATCACTCTAAAGGGGTCTTGTCAAGGGCCAGCATTTTATTAAGAAAGAAAGGCAGGCCTGTTTCTTTACAGCTACACCCTCGCCAGTGGGTTCAGGAATCCAACCTGACTTCCTGTTGAAGATGGTGGATTGGAGTATTTCCGTTCTACTGTTCTCCCTCGAAAACCACACAAACTACAGAGAGAGGGTGGGTCCTCATGGCTGATGAAACAAGGAAATCACTACTCCCCCAAACCACAGACACCATGAAGTCTGAACTGGAAGAAAAGAATGTGGTGACAGTTTACACATGCCTCCTTCTTGGACCCCTAAGTAAATATCCCTTCTGGGGATATCCTCCTGCTGGAATGATGAAATAGGAATGCAGATGCCACCCCAGGTGAGGAGAGTTTTTCAAACAAAAAAACTTTTTATAAGTTTATTTTGAGAAAGAAAGAGAGAGAGAGAGTGAGCACAAGCAGGGGAGGGGCAGAGAGAGAATCCCAATGAGACTCCACACTGTCAGCACAGAGCCCAACGTGGGGCTCAATCTCATGAACCATGAGATCATGACCTGAGCCGACATCAAAAGTTGGATGGTAAACCGATTGAGCCACCCAGGTGTCCCCAGAAGAAGAATTTTTCTATCTGAAGTATTATATACATACAAAAAAAAGTGCATGTATTGTAAGTACAGATATATTTTCACAAACTGAACACAACTGTAGGACCAGCAAGGATCAAGAAACAGGAAGTTAACAACCCAGAAGTCCCCCATGGGTCTCCTTCTAGTCATGGCTCCTCAACTGTGGACAACCACTGTCCTGCCATTTACTTGTTCTGTACTTTATATTACACTGAAGCCAATGAGTTGCCAATATCCAACTGCCTTTGAGTGATTTCACACGGAAGCATACTGTATGTGTTCTTCTGATTCTGGCTTCTTTTGGCCGACATCATGTTTATGGAATTCATCCAAATTGCTGCATGTAGTTGTACACTGTTCATTCTCATCACTCTCTAGTATTTCATTGGGTGGATATACTATAATCTACTCAACTATTCCATTGTTGATGGGCATTTGGGTGATTTCCAATTTGAGGCGGATGGGACTAGTGCTGCTGTAAACAACTGAGTACATGCAGAGATGTGATTTTACATTGTGGGATGGAATTGGGGTGGGAATTGATGGGAAATCACACCAGCGGGCCATTTCTATGACAGAATCTTGTTTTCCAGGTAAAACAGATGCTGGGAATGAAGGGAGGCTGGGGAGAGAAAAGGGGCAGTGAGAGGTTGGTCATAACATCAATACCCAGTGATGTAAAGAGCTTTGCTGAGAACCATTATGACCATGGACCCTGAAACCTGAGAGACAGAATCCCTAGGCAGAGTATAAATAACAGCTCTGGGAAGAGAGCCTTCCAGACAGTAAGTAAGCCCATAATGCATCTGCAGCCTGCTCTGGACCACTCCTACATTTTCACATGCTGTTATTTGGAAGGTAGCTGAAGAAGAATAATCACGAAAGAACTCACATGGGTCCTATGGCATTAAGGGTGGGGGACAAATGAAGAAGAACACACATCATGAGGAATCATCCAGAGAAATACTTCAGAAAAATCAATTCACAGACCCAGAGAAATTACATATACAATCTCTTAAGAACTGGTAGGGGCAGAGGCACCTGGGTGGTTCAGTTGGTTAAGCGTCTGGCTCAAGTCATGATCTCATGTTTCATGAGTTTAATCCCCACATCTTTGCTGAGGATTCTCTCTCTCTCTCTCTCTCCCCTTTCTTCCCCTCCCCTCTCAAAATAAATACATAAACTTAAAAAAAATTTTAATGAAAAAAATAAAAAGAACTGGTAGGGGCAGATGAATGGAAAAAAAGAGACACAGAAATTTTAAAAAGAAATTATTTGACAACAGAAAGAGATGAAAGCTGAAAGATAGTTTAGTAGAGCTCGGGAAAATGAGAAAGAAAAATAAATACATCACATATTTTTAAAAAACCGTATTATAAGCAATGAATAAATGACAAAGCACAGCATAAACAACTAGAGAGTAGTGGTGAGTCAGTGGCAGGAAATCACACAAGATTAAATGGAGAAGACTAATAAGACAAAAATGACAGGTATGGGAGGCAAAAGAAAATACAACATATACATAATTGGTGAAGAAAACAGAACAATAGAACAGGGGGGAAAGTATTCAAATATAGAATGGAAAATCTCTTGTAAAAACAAAACAAAACAAAAACAAAAAACAAAAAAACCTTGAGACTACAAATTAACTGCCATTCAGTGGCCCAGGAAAACTTGATGGTGTATTTAACACCAAGGCATCTTTAAAAAGCTCCTGATCTTAAAGGATAAAGAAAGAACCATATAACAGGGGAGCAGAGAGGTAAATGGAGAATCAGAATCCTCCATAGCAACCCAATTTCAGGAAACAGTGGAGCAATATCTACAGAGTTGTGAGAGAAAGAAATTATGAGCCAGAATTTTATACCCAACAAAACTGTCCTTTGAATACAAAGTTAATGGACATTCGGTAACATAAATTTAGAGGCTTAGGCATCCATTATGACTTAAAAAATACTTGATGCTGAAATACAACCAACCAAAATAAGTTCATCAATGGAAGAATCCTGGTGAATAATGAATTAATATTTTTGAAATTTGGGCAATGATTGTTATTGAATAGAATATAAAAACCTTGAAAATGTACACAAATAATAATAAAACAAAAACTGAAGGTGGAAAAACAGAGGTGGATGGCATGAAAGTTGGTTCATTATATAGATTTAAACATTAATGAGCGACGAATAATCAGAGCACAGGGATTTTTAGGGCAGTGGAACTATTCTGTATGATACTACCGTGGTGAATGCATATCATTATACATTCATCAAAGCTCAGAGAATGTACAACACGATGCAAACCATGGACTTCGGGTGATAATGATGTCCTGATATAGGTTTACCAATTGTGATAAATGTGCCACTCTGGTGGGGGATGCTGTCGTGGGGGTGGCTGTGCATGTGGGGGGCAGGGTGGTATATAGGAATTCTCTGTACTATCCTTTCAGTTTTGCTGTCAACCTAAAACTGCTTTTAAAAATACAGTGTACTGGTGAAAAAAAAAATAATGATCCCAACCTATTAAAAGTTTTTCTCTCAGAGAGTTGATTAAAGTCTACCAGAGACTGGGGAGAGAAGAAATTGGGGAGGCATTGTTTACTGGTTACAGGATTTCTATTTGGGGAAAATGAGAACATTTTGGAAACAGGAGAGGAGATGGCTGCACAATACTATAAATATACTAATGCCACAGAATTGTACACTTAACGTTTGAAAGGGCAAATTTTATGTTACATAATGACTACAATTTTTTAAAAAATAACAATGCAGTATACAAAAACCCACTGAATTGCACACTTTAAATCAATGAAGTGTATGGTATATGCATTTTATCTCAATAAAGCTATTTAAAACGTTTTTCTCTTTTCCCCTTTAACTTTAAGGAACTTTTAGGAACTATTTATTATCACTTAAGATGAAGATATGTGTTTCTGAAGTTTAGCAATTTCTTTCTGTTTCGTTTCAGACAAATGGATTTGCCTTCGGTTAAATTAAAAAAAAATTAAACTTGATTTATTTTAAAACTGCACACAGGGGAGTCTGGTTGGCTCAGCTGGTTAAGTGTGCCTCTTGGTTTCAGGTCAGGTCATGATCTCACAGTTCATGGGATTGAGCCCTGTATCAGGCTCTGCACTGACAGCATGGAGCCCTGCTTGGGATTCTCTCTTTCCTTCTCTCTCTCTCTGCCCCTCCCATGCTCACACTCTCTTCCTTTCAAAATAAATAAATAAACATTAAAAAAAACTGCATGCAGACTAAGATTTCTTTTTTAAAAAAAGTTATTACTATTCTCTGTATGTGTATGTTTGTATAATACATAGAAGAGTCTGAAATAATGCTCACTGGATGCTGGTGAGGGCTGTCTCAGATCGATGGAATTTGGGACAACTTTTAGTTGTGCTTTTCTTTGTTACTGGATTTTTTACAAGGCACAGCAGCAGACTTTGAGTAGCATTTTGAGTACTAACCAGGGGAGGAGAGTCCATGTAGTTGCTAAAATCACGGACTCTGAGTCAGCCGGACCTTCCGCCACCTGCCAGCTCTGAGCATGGGCAAACTGCTTAAACTCTTTGATCTTTCCTTTTATCTTCTACAAAATAGCAAAATCGTAGGTGAGAACAGCACCTGCCCTGTTGGGCTGTCTTGTGGATTAAATGACATGATGCACATAAAATGCTTTGCCCAGTTCCACCCAGTACTCGGCTAGCAATTCCGTGGTGTGAACGTGCTCGGCAGGGTCAGGAAGGCTGGTCCCTGGGCCTGGCCAGCTCTCTGGCTGTGCTGCTGACCTCAGGCGCAGACACTGAGCCCACTGCCATCAGGGAAAGACAGCCTAGCACCCAGGGAACAGATATCCGAGGGACAAATGACCCCTTGGCAGGTCCGGATCGGCTTCATAGACAGAACGTGAACCTGAGAGGCATGACACAGGGTCCCTGTGCTTTCTTCCTGGTTGTGCCTGGGGCAAGAGGGTGCAGCTGGACCCCAGGCTAATAAGAGGCGGCAGTGTGACTTATGTGTCTGCTTGCCCCAGGCCCCCTTCAACAAGCAACCGAACCCTCAGACAATCTCATTACACCCACTCAGGCTGCTTGTGAGACACACATTTCATCTCCGTCCCCGCTGGAGTCGTGATGGGTTAGACAATTATATTTCACTGCTTTCCACAGGGCAGCCTTCAGTGCCCCGCACAGTGAGAGGGAAGAAAGAAAAACACGGCTCCAGAGGGAGCCTTCCTCGAGGGAAGTCAGGTGAGGAGTCTGCGTGACCACCGTGCCCCAAATACACCCATATGCGCATCCCCCCAAGCCCTGTCGAGGAAAGACAGGGACGCACCTTCCAATGGGCCTCATATATGGCACTTGGCCCCTGATCTGTAGAAAAGCTTTGGCTTTCCAGAACACACATATTCATGACCCCAGGCCCCATGATAATCGAGGAGGAGACAGACAGGGCACCAGCAGGCATGGTGACAGGGAGGTAATGAGGGGGGAGCCCAGCCCTGGACAAACCACAAGGCCCAGAGGGCTCCAGGCCAGGGCTCTGGCACAGGCTGACAGGGGGAAGGGCTGTCACCCCCTCCTCCTCAGGCAGACTGTCCCAGCTGAACCCAAAGGAGGAAGACAAAGAAAAGGAGGATGCAGATGACCAAAAACACCTGGTTTTGCCTGAGGGGTCAAGGGCTGGGCACATCCGTCTCAGGGCCTCCCAGGCTGGGAGCCCAAAGGTCTTCAGGGACCCAGGGCATGGTGGGGGAAGGGGCTGGGGTGGCCAGGCTGAAGGGACTTTGGTGAAGCCTGAGTGGGTTGCTGGGGTTGGGCTCAAGAGAGCAGGCGACAGAGGTGGGGCCAGGGGGGAGGGCGGGGGCAGACCACTGTTTGAGCAAAGGCCGTGGCTGGGAGGGAAGCAAGAAAATTGAGTTTACAGAACTTAATCTGTTTTTCCATGATTAGCTGGGGTTTGACGTCACCGATGGAATTGAGGAGTGAGACTGTGCGGAGACAACGGAGGATGGAATCTGTCCAAACGCTATTCAGCTGCATTCTGGCCATTAGGTCTGGGAGCGACTCCGAGCCAGGCCTTCGGAGCCTGCCTAGACGTTTGTGACCGCGTGGAGGGCGGCTCGCAGCCTCGGTGCCTCTGGAGCCCCCCTGCTGGTTACCCTGGGTCTCTACCCCACATCCTCCAGGAAAACCCCCTTTCCTCTGCTCTCAGCTTCCCAAGCCCGCTGGCCCCTAATCAGGGGCCCAAGTGGGTAAGAGAACTTCATCTGCCCCCATGTGGGCAGCTCTCTCCCACCATCCGCATCTAGGGAAGGCAGGCTCCAGATGAATGGGGGACACATAGAGGAAAGGGGTCCCAGGGACCAGCCTGCCAGGCTTGGGGTGCGGTGGGGGAGCGCATGCATGAAGTTAGCACCCATCAGCTGCCTCTCTGTCCCCTGGGGGGTAAAAGCAGGGGTAGGCACATCCCCCAGGAAAGTCTGGGCTGGAAGGAGCTGGGGGCAGGGGGAGTCCAGTCCCTGCCCCCAGGGTGTTCCATCTTTAGCTGTTAGATGTTGGACTTCCACCAAGATTTCTCTGGAGGAAACGGTAAATGATGCTCCCCCCTACCCCGCCCCACTCCAGTTCAACAGTCACCTTATAAATGAGAGTAAGACCTGGATTTCGCAGGTGTGAACAGCCGGAGGACACAGCCTCACCCCCTGCCCTGGCCTGAGCAATGGAACCAGGACCCACAGAGCCCCAAAGCCTTGGGCACCCCTGAAGCTGCTGACATCCCAGGGAAGGCCACAAACCTCATCACTGTGCACCCAGAATGCCAAGCCACTGCAGGGCTTGGCCGTCAGACCCCAAGGGACAGTGGCCACCTGGGGGCACTGCAGGGCACGCACTGCTCTGCAGGGCACGGAACGTGGGGCTGTAGGAGCAAGGCGCTTAGAAAACACTTGAGGGCTTTGTAGCTTTTCATCTGTAACACCTCGACCCAAAGGCAACCAGGGGGCTCAGCAGGAGGGCTCTTCACAGCTGCGTAGACCCCGAGACGGTGGGTGCCCTGCCCACGGACTGCAAGCCAAGGGGTAGCAGCAGCCTGATTTCCTGACTCCCTCCCTTGCCCGGCCTGCAAACTCCAGCCTCACTTGTGGGGAAAAGGGGAGAGGAGATTTGCACATGAGGTCACTGTCGCTCTGACCGTCACCAGGGCTGCTCCCCACAGCCAGCACTCAGCACGGCTCCAACAGGCCTGCACTGTTTAAGAAGGCCGCTGGACCCTTAGATTTGACAAGGGAAACACAAATCCAGTGGCACCTAGCCTGACAGCCTGGTTGCAGGTGGCAGGGGCATGCTCAAGGGCCTTCCACCCCCCCCCCGCACTGTTGCCTCCCCTGGGCGCTACCCCTTCAGCAGCAACAACCAGATCATTCTATGTCAGCAGCGCATGTGTCTTCTCACCGAAGGTCCTGCATCTGGGCCTCCCAAGAGCATGCTAGCCTTGGAGAAGAGCACCCCTCTAGGGGGAGAATGCCCCCCAGCTACTGAGGCAGAAGAAGGGGGTCTGAAGGTGGGGTGCACCTCTAGGCGAGTGGGGCTCTGGTTACACTGGTATCTGGCACAGAGCTAGGCTCACCAGCAGGTGTGGCTGCCCCAAAGCACCTCCGCTCATCAACCCCTGTCCCAGGAAGAAGCAGCTTCAGGGCGACCGAATTTGCTGACAGGCAGAGCTGGGATTTTCCCCAGAATGAACGGTGGTGACCACTTGTTTTAATGGCGGTGTGACAGCGATAACCTGAATAAATATCAGTAACTGTCGCAGCCAACGGTGCTGAGCGCTCACTTCTCGGGCCAGCCTGGGCTCCGGGTTTTGATTGGACACCTCGGGTGGGCCCAGCACGCAGCAAGCCTGCTACACCGACCCGGCTCCCACAGCTCCCTCTGGCCATGTGTGCCTTCTCTCCGACCCTCTTCCTTCTTTCCTCAAAGTCCCACCATCGAGTCTGCCCACCTACACCTGCTGCACCAGTGACAGGGGCTCCCGCGGGGAGCTGACCTGCCGTCAGCGTGTGCCTCCCCCCCCCCAACTACCCCCTGCCCCGAGCATGCAAACATGCAAGAATCAGCTCCCAGGTTGACAAAAACCAAACAAAACCCCCACGGTTCCCTTCATCCCACCCCTCCTTTTGCTACCACCCCATTTCTCTGCTCCCCCTTTATAGCAAAAATCCTCCTAAGACTTAGAGCTACACTCGTGGGTTCCATTTTCCTACTCTCTTTCAACCCACTAGTCTGCTGCAATACACTGGCCGGGGCCACCAGTGACCCTGGCGTGGCTAAGCTGGTTTTCGATGCTCATCACATCTCAACCGCTGTTACTTCCTGCATTTAATACCGACTGATGGAGCGAGTATGGGTGGCGAGCAGGGAGCACAGCCCTCGAAGAGATTTCTGCTTGGGCGAGGTTCTCTTTGCTTGGCCAACACCCCTGACAAAGCTCTGCTCAGAGCAGACTGGATGCGAGACTCCAGTCAGCTCCGAGCTGATGAGCCATCAGCTACAAATTATGGTTTGTTTTCTGTTCCAAAAAACCACAACCAGTATCGTGCAGCCTGCAAGCGGCCCTGTGGGGCTGACCCCCGATCCAGAGGGGCACGGACCCCATGGTGGGGTTTGGGAGCCGGTGTCCCCAGCCCTGTCCCTTTAAGCCTCGGGGCTCGATACCCCACGGTTCTTTCTGCAGATGCAATGGCAGTGGGGCCATATGCAGTGGGGCGCCTCCTCCCCTCGCCCCCTCACATAGTGAGGAGGACGGAGGAGGAAAAGTCCAGTCCGTCCAACACTGACTCTCCTGGAGGCCCTACCTCATCTTACCCCACATCCCAACGCACGCAAAACTGCACTTTCTGCTTGGTCGCTTGGTCCCTTGGTCCCTTCAACCACTTTATACTTTACGTAAATTATGAGTTACTTAATCCTCTCCACTGCCTCGCGTTAAACACACGACCCCCATTTATCTATTTATTTAATTGAGATGTAATTCACATACCATACAATTCATCCTTTTAAAGTGTACACTTCAGTGGTTTTTAGTATATTTACAGAGCTGGCAACCATCACCACTACCAAATTCCAGAACATTTCTTCACCCCAAAAGGAAACCCAGTACCCGTTAGCACTCACTCTCTGTCCCCACCCCCACCCCCAGCAACTCACTGGTGCTCACTCATCTGCTTTCTGTCCCCAGGGATTTGCCGGTTCTGGACATTTCACATAAACGGATTCATACCATGTGTGGCCTTTTGTGTCTGGCTTCTCTCACTTAGCATCATGTTTTTGAGGTTCATCCACACACCTGAATCTGTACTCCTTCCTCTTTATGGCAGAATAACATTCTGCTTCATGGCTATGACGTCCTTTTTTATGGCTGCAGAAACAACGGCTCTGTCTCACTGAAGTGCCCCCCCACCCCCCCGTCACTCAGTAAGCATTGGACTCAAGTTTATCTTTCTGTGCAGCCAGGATGGAAACAGCTTAGGAACTGAACAATTGTAACCTAAATTTATACCAATTTATATAAATATATACCCTTAGCATTATTACTAGTGTTTTATGGTTTATAAAAGCCTTTCACTTCTTACTCTTGCTTTTTCAGATCAATCCTTCAAGGTGTAAAAGCTAAGTGTGCCCCGTTTCTGGAAGGAACCAAAAATGTAAGTGGTGTGTTCAAGGCCAGAGATATTTATTGACGGATTTATGCAGCCTCATCAGAATCCAGATGTAACGTGAACAAACAGGATAGCTTTAATACTTGTTTACAAAGGTGCATGATTTAGAGAAATACTTTTAGCTTCTCTCTTGGATTACTTCGTAGTGAAAGCAAACCTTGGAGCTGAGGGAAAACCCACATAAACTCCATCTGAGAGTGATTACTTGGTTTTAATTTAATGTTTCTGACTGATTTTGGAAATAAAGGTTGATTATTTCGTTCAAAATACAGACTCCTTGGTTCCAGTCCAAATCTTACTGCATTGGCTGAGTGAGAGTAATTTCGATGATTTATTGAGGATAAATCTCAGCTTTAAAACCTGGAAGATAAGGTCCTTAAATTCAAGCTTCTAATAAGCCCCTCCAACTTCCCCCCTCAGCAAGACATCTTTTATTTTATTTTTTTAACGTTTTTATTCATTTCTGAGACACAGAGAGCATGAGCAGAAGCAGGGGGCGGTGCAGAGGGGCACACAGAAAACAAGCAGGCTCTAGGCTCTGAGCTGTCAGCACAGAGCCTGACACGGGGCTCAGACTCATGAATCACGTGAGATCATGACCTGAGGCAAAGACAGATGCTTAACTGACTGAGCCACCCAGGCGCCCCAAGAAATCTTATACTGGGTTCCCTCTGAACTTCATGCATCCAGGGATATTTACTGAGCCAGATGTCAAGATCTGTACCAAGTGCTAAGGTTCCCGGGGGACCAAGACAGGACCCAGGGGGAGCCTCTAGGCCACACAAAAAGACACACATGGCCTGAGTCATCAAAGATCTGCTGGGGAATATTACTCATCCTTAAAAAGGAAGGAGATTCTGACGCCCGGTGGGGCCTGCCTGCCTCACCCTGCCCTAGCCTCCCGCCACGCTTCCTGCTATCAGAATAAACCAGGTGAGTTCCTGATTCCAGCCTCTGCTGTGCCTGTTGAAGCCGGTACCCCAGCCTCGGCCCAGCTGCGAGCTGGGCCGGACACCAGATGCCACGCCCCTCCGTGGAGGACCCCGCTGCTTCCTACGCTCTCAGGTGACCCGATTTACTTATGCGCTGCCCCCCTCCCTGACAGCACAGGCAACCCCGCACCGGGGACCTCGCCTGCCTCATTCACAGCTGGAAGAAATTACAGCAAATCTGTCCTGTTCACCTTTTCATTCTCTGCGGGTGCTGGGGAGCAAGGGCCTGGCGCTTAGTAGGTACTCAAGAAGGTCTGCTTGGTAGATGTTCAGGCAGATAATGCCACTAAGCAGCCAAAGTGCTAATTACGAACTGCTCTGTTAGCTGTTCCTCAGAGCAACTGAAAGATTCTCCAAGAATAGCGCACGCTCCTTGCCGTCCCTGGAATAACAAACCCAGTTTCTTGATAGCGTCTGTGACTCAGACTGTTCGCGGAGCCAGACTCGCCTCCCCACCCCTCCCCCGAGAGTATGCAGGGGCATAAGCCTCAGGCACACAGAGGGCTGGACACTGTTATCCATGGACGCCCTTGGGGGGCCTCTGGAGCCATCTCAACCCCTTTCCTACAGAGCTGGTTTGGGAAAGACAAGCATGGCCTTGAGCGAGATCCAGCGACACCGGGTGGCCCAAATCACCTTACAGTGGCTGCCACCTCCTCTCAGAGATGCTCGGTGCATTACAGTTTATCGCACCAGGCCGCCACATTCTCATTAGAAAGTCACTGCTTGGAAGTAGCCAGGGAAAGGCGGGAAGAGGAAAGCCCAGAGGGGCTGAGTCATTTGATGGGGCCACACAGCGAGTCAAGAGCAGGATGGACCCAGAATCCACATTTCCTGGCCTGTGACCCAGGGCTTGCTCTACTGTGCCCTTGCATCAGCAAGGGCCCAGGCACCTCAGGCCACCAACAACTGGGTGCAAATGCCCAACTCAGTAGGGAGCAAGCAGGCCTGGTTTGATCCTGGGCCAAAAGGAGCAGCCAGGGTTCCCAGGGTGGCCATGCAGGTATGCGCACGAAAACTCACGTGTCTGTACAACTCTGCCCAGGCGTTGCTCCATCTTATGGAGTAACGTGGCCTGTACAGCCAGGCCTCCCAGGGCCGGGGAACACTATATGCCTGGAAAATTTCCCAGCTCTTCTTTGCAGAGCTATTAGCTTCCCTTCATCGCCCCATAAAATCCTCCCACTGATGATGGATGCCATTCCATCATGGGAGGGAGGGAGGAAAGAAAACACAAAGGAAAAAAAAAAAAACCCTCTGGTTAAACTTGGGAAAACCGCATGGGCACATAACTTGGGAAAAGAAAGCATCAGACGGAGTTGGGTTGCCTAGTTCAGCTGCACAAGCTGTGCACTGCCCAACTACAAGTGGTGACATTCTCATGGACTATAAGATTGGCAGTCCCCTGAGTTGGGCAGTGCAGGGAAATCAATGGCCCTGCTTGATTTGGGCAATGCCTCCAACAGTCTCAAGATCCACTCCTCACTGACACCTTGTCCTAGCATGAGGATCTTCCAGTTTTCAGGAACTACCCTTCGGTAACTAGTAGGAGGAACTACCCTTCGGTAACTAGTAGGTCAGAAGAACTGACCAAGATCGGAGAGGAGTCAGGGTGAAGGGTTTGCTATCTCCTGAGTCATTCTGGGGGCCGGGCTGCAATCCAGCTTTAAGCCCAGGACCTGAGAGAAGAATTAGCCATCTTGTATGAGCTGAATCTCACTTCTCCAGCACCCTCTTCTCTCAACAAACCCCTCCCCGACTCCTGCCTCTTATCTTTCACCAGTTCTGGAAAATTCTCAGCAATTCTCTCCCCAGACATGGCCTCTAGCTTATTTTTCTCTTCTCTTTGTGGAACTCTAATTAGATGAAAGTCAGGTGTTCTCCTTCTCCATGTGTCTTATCTTATCTACTGCTTCCTCCTCCTTCCAGTGCTGTTTTCTGGGTGATTTCTTCACATGTGGCTTCCAGTTACTAACTCCTGCTGCAGCTATGCCTACTCTCCTATTAAAGTTCTATTTGGTTCTTTTTCAAACCTGCTTCATCATTTTTTTTTACAGCTTCTTATTCCCTGCATGGTTTTCCAACCCTGCCTTCTATTTATTCAAACGTATCGAACATAGTTATTTTCTCGTCTCCGCCTAAATATTGCCGTAGCTGAGGCCCCGAGGGTCTGTTTTCTGCTGTGAATTGTTCATGCTGGCTCTGGCTCTGGCTCACGGTGCCTCCTCTCTTCTGACGCTTAGTTATTTTTGAGGACGAACTGCTCATTTTCTGTGGAAGTTATGTGGAGAAAATCCTTTGAGACTCAGGACAAGGGTCTGTGCTTTCTGAGATTTACATTTGCTTCAGCAAATGCCTGGGTTACTCCCTGACACCATCCTCAACTCCCAGCTAGCAGTCGGTCTGAAGCAGGGGTCAGGGTGGGTGGTATCTGAGCTCAGCCTTGTCATCCTCCAGGACAAATATAGCAAGTATATTTATTTGCTGTGGCTGCTGTCACAAAGGACCACAAATTGGGTGGCTTTAAATAATACATTTATTCGCTCATGGTTCTGGAGGCCAGAAGTCTGAAATTAAGGTGTCAGTAAGGTTGGTTCCCTGTTCCATGCCTTTCTCTGAGCTTCTGGAAGTTGCTGGCGATGCTGGGTATTCTTCAGCTCCCGGCTGCATCCACTGTCACAGGGACTCTTTGTGTCTCTGGGTCTCTGTCTTCATTGGGACCTTCTTATAAGGTCCTTGTTACAAGACCTTGTAAATCCTTCTTATAAGAACACCAGTGGGTGGACTTAGGGCCCACCCAACTCCAGCAGAACCTTAATCTGATTACATCTGCAAAGACCCTGTTTCCAAATAAGGTCACATATACAGGTGGGGGGCGGGGAAGAGGATACAAATGAAACCACAGATTATAAATTTGGCCTTTATAATCTCTACAGTTCCTTCTCCGCGTGGCCTGGCTTTACCATATTTGCTCTATTCACTGCAGCACACTGCTCTTCCTCTGTCACCCCAATAAAGGGGACCTGGCCCCCTGAGGCCTCACCTGTGAAACACCCTCAGGGACAGTACAGGAAAGGACAGTGTGACAAGATTCTCCCAGGACCCCCTCAGCAGCAAGCAAATGGCATAGGTTTGTCTAAGATGAGAACAATCTTAATTTTGAACAACTACTTAGAGGGAAAAAAAGCAACAGTCAATAGAGTAAATTAGATGAAATGTTCTAAGACTAAATCTTCCTTCCATTCTTCGGGTAAGTCCTACTGGGTCATTCTTGTATTATTCTTTTAATGTTTGGCTGAATTAAATGCGCTAGTTTTTTTTTTTTCCAAAAAGAATTCAAGTTTTTATTCAAAAGTGAGACTGGCCTGTACTTTGGGGGAGTTATCCTCTGATTTTGATAAAAGGGCTCCTTATAAGAGAACTCACGCCATCTTTTTGTGTGCTCTGAAATAGCTATAAAACATGAGAATTATCTATCTCTTGAAGTCTTGGGAGAATTTAGCCCTATTTTAGGGACAAATCAATTTTCTTGAGAAGCCAATTTTGGTAGTTTTTATTTTCTTAGGAAGTCCTACATTTCACTTAGATTTTCTAATTAATTGGTGTAAAGGTGCACGTAACAGTCTTTTCTTTTTAAAATCTCTTCTTAAAAAAATTTAAAAAACAACAACAAAAAAGGGGTACCTGAGTGGCTCAGGTCATGATCTTTTGGTTTGTGAGTTTGAGGCCCACATCGGTCTCTGCTGTCGGCACAGAGCCTTCTTCAGATCCTCTGTCCCCCTCTCTCAGCCCCTCCCCCATTTGGGCTCTCCCCAAAATAAATATTTTTAAAAATCTCTTCTGTAGTTATATTCTCTTTTTTGCTTGTACCTTCTGCTTTTTTTTTTAAATCAGACTTACCAAAGTTGGGTTTCTTTTATTCATCTTTTCAAAAGAACATGCTTTTAGACTTATTGATGAATTCTACTGTTCTCTGACTTCATTTGTAATGATATCTTTTTACCTCCTCTGAGTTTATTTTTCTAGCTTCTTGAATTGAAAGCTGACTTCAATAATTTTTAGTCTTGCTTGCCTCTTAATAAATGAATTTAGGGGTAGAGAATGTCCTTTGACTACAGATTTGTCTTCATTCCATAGGTTTTACATTCAGTGGCCTTACTGCTCTTCATGTAAAATACTGTAGTTTAAAATTTTCACTTTGGGGGCGCCTCAGTGGCTCAGTTGGTTAAGCGTCGGACTTGGCTCAGGTCACAATCTCACAATTTGTGGATTCGAGCTACACATCAGGCTCTGTGCTGACAGCTCAGAGCTTGGAACCTGCTTCCGATTCTGTGTCTCCCTCTCTCTCTGCCCTTTTCCTGCTTGTGTTCTCTCTGTGTGTCTCAGAAATGAATAAAAAATTTTTTAAAAAATAATAAAACTTTCACTTTGACTCTCTCATCTAACCTAAGTGTTACTCAGTTTTTTGTACCTAATGTGTTCCTCTTGAAGATTTTTCTTGTCAATCATATGCAGTCATAAGGAATAATATAGAGATTGCTTGCATGCTATTCAGTTTCCCCCAAAGGTAACATTTTACAAAACTATAATAGCACAGGCAGGATACTGACACTGATAAGATCTATAGATCTTAATCACATTTCCCCAGTTTTCCTTGTACTTACTTATTTGTGTGTGTGTGTGTGTATTAAGTTCTACACAACTTCACCATCTGTGTGAATCTATGTAGATGTCTTAGAAACTTTCAAAGCTCAACATTGTTACTTCATATGTGTCATTTTTTCACTCACAGTATCAGTTTTTATTTACTGTATTTGAAGCTACATTGTTAAGTACAGAAAGTACATATCTTTTAACTTTACCTTCTGGTGGAGTATTCCTTTAATCAGTTGAAGCAATTCCTCTACCCCTAAAATAGTTCCATTTTACTTCTCTTTTCATCTGATATTAAATGGCTCATCTGCTTTCTTTGCTGTTTGTTAGTGATTTCATTCCTCATCCTTTTATTTTCAAATTTCTTAAGTGTTTTTTTTTTCAGTCTCAAAAAAATTTTTGTAGCTTATTTTGAGAGACTGTCTCTTTTCACAATTACTGTGCTTACTGATGTTTAGACTAATTCTTGCTGTTTTCTATTTATCATATTTATTTCCTTTCTTCTTTTTTGCTCTTTATTGGATTCACTTTGTTTTGTTAGACATTATCTTCTTTTTCTCTACTACACTGCATGTTTTGTGTTGTTTTCCTTTTTCTAAGGCAGGGCCAGCAAACTTTTTCCATGTAAGGGCCACATAGTAATTATTTTAGGCTTTGTGGGCCAGTCTCTGCTGTAACTACTCAGCTCTGCCACTATAGCAGGAAAGCAGCCATAGAAAATACACTAACAAATAGGTGTGGGTGTGTTCCAATAAAACTTTATTTACACAAACAGAGAGTGGACCAGATTCTAGGGATACTCTTTAAATATTTAAACACACACACTTAAACACATAATTCTCTAGAGTGCCCAGATTTAATAAAGGTCCATCTTTCCTTCCCCAACAAGAGAGGAAACTTGATTGTTGTATTCATTCTACTTCCTCATTTACCCACCAAACTGTGTAGGTCACCTGAGGACCCCTTTCCTCACATATCACATCTAGGCTTGGCACATACCTAGAATCCTCTCTATCCTCTCTACCTTCTGGGTACAATTTGGCCATTGTTTCCTTTCTCAGATCCATTCTGTTTTCACTCCATCTTTTGGTGACTCATGGTTTCTGATACACCAAAGGCATCTCTTTGCCCACCTGGGTATTTAATAATATTTGCTCCATCACATGGAGGGATCTGGAGCAGGAAGAGAAGGCTGCGGTGTGCCCTCAGTCTGCAAACTGTGATCTTGTCTCTGGTTAAAATGCAGGCACCTTGGGGCGCCTGGGTGGCTCCGTCAGTTGGGCATCTGACTTCGGCTCAGGTCTTGATCTCACTGCTCGTGGGCTGGAGCTCCGTGTTGGGCTCTGTGCTGACAGCTCACAGCTCACAGCCTGGAGCCTGCCTCAGATTCTGTCTCCATCTCTCTGCCCCTCCCCCGCTCGCACTCTAGATCTCTCTTTCTAATAGAAACAAACATTAAAAAAATTAAACGCAGGCACCTTTATTTAAGCCTGGGGTCAAAGAACAGGAGCTGGCCCTTCCCTGGTGGCAAAGGCAGGAAGGTGTCAACAGCCCCGTCCTCACTGTGCAGGAGCCAGTCTGGGACAACGGAGCTGAGAGTGAACACAAGTCCTGACGGCCTTGGATCCACAGCCCTGGCGGCTGCTGAGGCCAACTGCCCTGTCCCCCACGCCCTGCGCTGATTCACGCATTCCCAGCAGGCCCCCCTTACACCGGAGCTCACCCGAACTGGACTTCTGTTATTCACAACCGGAAAGTCCTGACTAATGCAGGGTGGTACGTTCTCTTTTGACTTTCTGCAAGGTTATGCACGTGCTAAGTAAACCTTTCCTCCAAAAGGGCAGTAAGATAAGTTTCACTCTACCCCAAGGTCAAAAATGATTGAAAATTCCAAATTAGCTAAGGCGTTTTTCTTTGTATAACCATTCTGAAATCTCACCATCTACCTTCTGAGTCCACGTAGGTCGTGGGGAGGTGATCTGGCTGGGGGAAGGACGCGGCTGGTCGGGGTGGAGGGCAGGCGTGGGGCAACATGAAGTCCGGTGTCCTGGACGTGCACTGACCTTTTGTCATGTGGAGACGTTACCCACGAGGCACGGACACTTTCTGCGAAACTGGGGGGTTGCTCTGGGCTTGCAACAAATCTGGGCCCCCCTGCACGGGGCCTGGAACTACCTCAAAGGTCTCTCCCCTCCTGGAGGTGAAACCACCACAAGGTCGGCCACCCAGCACGTACACGACGCCACGTGGGTCTTGGGGCTAAACACATACAATAACTTGGTACTAAAATAAACCCCAGCCTGGTGACATCTTGACACAGCTTTGCAGGAGCAGCAGGCTGCTGTGTACACCATGTCCCGCTCTGCACGCCTATTTGTAAATTAATCACACGTCGGTAGACTTTGCTCAGATCCACACGTTTCTGGGCCACTTTGAGGGCAGCCCAGGCTACAGGCCCTTCTGATTGACCTCAAAACCAGACCCCGCCCTGTGACAGAGCCTAGATGAAAAACCTCCTTCTTGCCGGACTCCTGAGCCACCTGCAGCGCGCTCCCCTCCCCTGCAGAAGTAGACGGGGCAGGGGGAGCCAGGGTAGGGGCTCCCCCGGAGCCCCGTCTACACTGATATGACGCTTTTCAGACAGACACAAACATACACGCTTGTGAGATGTCAGTGGAGGCAGAACGCAAGCAGGGCTGAAGGAGACGGGGCGAAGCTGGGCCAAGACAGGCATCTTTCGTTATGTGTTCACGCCCCCACTGGCCAGGATGTGGCCCCTGCCTCTCCCCGGGGCTCTTCCCTGCGGTGTTAACCTCACACCACCTCAGCTCCCTGAGACCTCTGGCTCCTAGAACACTGCCTGTTTCCAAGCCCCATCAGGCTTCCTTGAGTCAGCCCTGAGGGTCCCTGATGGCTGAGTCCCAGGCCCTGAGTCCTGAGCCCTCAGGTCAGGGCCGTAGGAGTGTCAACAGAAAGAACCTCAGGCTGGGCTCAGCCACTTTTATGCGTCACATAAGCCTGGCCTCAGTTCACTCTTCTGGGAAGGACAGCGAGCACCTGAACTTTGCCAGAGCTTCAGGGCAGCGCCGGGTACCCAGGCGGAGGAGTACAGGCTGACAGCCCATGTTCACGTTGCTTGGGAGACAAACTCTCGATTTAGAGCTGCCCCAGGGTGTCCTGTGCCAGCTGCTCGCCGCGATGGCTTCACCTGAGCAGACAGATGTAGGGACAGCGCCGCAGTCGCCCCTCGCCCTGGTAGGTGCCCTCACACCCAGTCAGCTTCTCTATGCCAGCAGCTCCCACCAAGGCCAGGAGGCCCAGGATATGCTGCTTCCTCCTTCTACAGACTCCCAGCATGAAAGGATTGAACTGCCCTGCCCCCCTTTTCCAGCAAGTCCTTCTGGGTTAGCAGCGAAAGGCTCAAAGTCTTTCCACCCTCTCCCAATCCTGTGGAGACACTGGCCTTTGTCCCAGCCCTCCTCGGCCTCTGGCCAGGTGCTGGGGTAACCACCCACCACCTAGGCCTTGAGACCTGGCTCCCTCCACAGGCAGCCCAATGAGGGGGTCACATGCACTTGGTTGCTCCCCCAGGGTTTCATTAAGAACGAGGCCAACGACCGGAGAGCGGAGCACGTGGTAAAGCTTCCCCCGCAGGGCTCTGTCTGTCGGGAGTTCGCAGTTCACTGAGTGGACTGCCCTTGGCCTCGAGCGGACACCAGCAGGTACGGACCGAAGTCACTGCTGGCCCCGGGTAAGTCGGGGCGCTCCAAAGCTTCAGACTCCAAAGGCGGAAGCATGTGTGTGGACCCTTCCTCACAGGAACATCGGGAGAGCAAAGGAAGGAATGCTCCCAAGAGCGGAAAGGGCACCGCTGGCCTCTCCATCCTGTAACTGCTCACCCAGTGCCCTAGACAGACCCCAGGTGAGGTCAGGGTGGGCGGAAGGCAGGACCGGCAGTTTCTAAGGAGACTCTCCACCTCCACGGGCTACGGGGCGACTGAGCTGAAGCTGGGGCACCCCAGGGCCCATTGAGGCCGTGGGCACTGACAGCGAGAGCTCAGACAGACACCTGGGTGCCTGGCTGATGGCCGCGAGCCTCCCCGGCTCCCCCCTACCCCACCTCACCCCGAGCTGAGGAACAAGCCCCGGGAGGCTATGCAAGAGCAGGAGGGAAAGAAAGCAGAGCTATCTGCTCCTCCTGAATTATTAGCGGGGAGGAGGGCTGGGCAACGCGGTGGGCCCGGGTGGGAAGCAGATGGTGGGAAGGGAGACTGGAACCCTGTGGCTGCACAGACCCGAGGGACCCAGGGTTGGCGGCACCTGGGCCATGAGCCCAGGGGTCTTCCCGTCAGGGCAGCAAAACCCAACCCAAACTTGTTCGCTGGCTTGCACTCTCCCAAGTGTTTAGGAACCAAAGCTTCCCGTTCCTTCCTTTTGGGCATTTTGCAAAAGAGTGAGGAAGCTGGAAGAGATCAGACAGTTCCACCAAAATCTCAGAGGTGCTAAGGACCAGGCCAGCATGCATACCAGGTCCCCAAGCGCCACCTGGGATCTCTCCCCGTGGGTCTCACATCACCACACAGCACTGGAGACTCTTATTTGCCCCACCTGTTGTCCCTATTCACCTTGGCCTTGGTTCAGGTCCTGTCAGCTCTCTTCCTCGGTGGCAGGACAGCTGCCCAACTGGCCTTCCAGTCTGGGTCCCCCCAAATCCTCCAAGCTGTCAGAGTGTATCTGACCACATGTGACAGCTCCCTCCAGGGTCAAAGGCCCTGCTCCCAGATCGTCCCCCAAGGCCCTTGTGCTCTGCCCGTAACCTCTCAGCTCCTCCCACCCACCGGCCACCCCAAATCTCCAGCTCCATCTGCCCTTGTCGCTGTCCCCTGAAGTGACGCTGCAGGCAGCGTCCCCTCTTGCACCCCTGCTTCGGGCAGTGCTCACATCTTCTACCCGGTCCCCAGCGTCTGGCACACAGCGGGAAATCCCTCACTGTTGGTAAAGTGTTTGCTGAGATTCACACTTGCTGCTCCTTCTGTTGAAAAAGCCCCAGAGTGTCCGTAAGACTCTGTGTGATCAGCTTGCGCTCCGTGAGCCCTCCTAGACGGCTACAGGAGAAGCTGACTGCCCAAGGTCCCCCACAGCACCTCCCTTCTGTTCTCACCCCATTGCCACCATCTGTGCCCAAACCGCAAGGCTCAAGGGCAGTGCCTGCATGTGGGTCATCACCCTCTTCGGTGCTGAGCACACCACAAGGCCCCCTGCAGACCTCTATAAAAACCTGGCAAGCGGAGTCAGCGGGAAGGGCGGCCGAGGCGCACGGCAGGGCGCGACGCGCCTGGGTGTTTCTGAACAGTCAGAGGCTTTGGGTCATTTCTGTGGGATCCTCCAGGGAGTGGTCAGGCGGGGGTGAGTCGACAAGCCACCTCCCCTGTGGTTCGGCTCTCACCCTCTTACACGGTGGGGACTGAGCCACTTAGCCTGAGTCCTGGTAGAGGGTCTGTAAGACAGAGTGGTGGGCACAGAGAAGGCCAGGAATGAAACTGCCTGGGCCGCCGCCATGACCTGCAGCTTCTGGAGCTCAGTCTGTGCTCTCTGTCGTTGGGGGTACTGTGCGAGCCTCCCACCCTACACAGAACCAGCGCCCCGTTAGGACGGAAGAACTGCTTCTCCAGCAGGTCCAGCCTACGGCTGACTAATTTGTTCATAAAATCTGTCTGCACTTCCCTCTTGGACCAGTGCAAAGCTAGAAGCCACAGCCAGGCGGCACACAGGACTAGCTTGCCGGCCACAGAGCACAAAGTACAGGGTGAGCTTAGGGACCAGGGCAAAGTGGAACTAAAGTCAGGCCAAAAGGGACACCTGGATGGCTCAGTTGAGCATTCGACTCTTGATTTAGGCTCAGATCATGATCTCACAGTTCATGGGTTTGAGCCCCGCACTGGGCTCTGTGCTGACAGCGTGGAGCCTCCTTGGGATTTTCTCTCTCCTCTCTCTCTGCCTCTCCTTTGCTCAAGTGCTCTCTCTCTCAAAATAAATAAATAAATGTTAAAAAATAAAAATGCCCCTGGCATTTGATGTATGTGTGATTCCAGTGATATGATAATGTTGAACTGGCAAATCTGTGGAGAAGGAAATCAGACCTGTGAATGCCAGGCACTAGGGGAGGAGAGATGGGGAGTGCCTACTAATGGTTTCAGGGTTTCCTTTTGGGGTGATAATGTTCTGGAACTAAACAGAGGTGGTGGTGCACAACCACGATTTAATACATTGTGCATGTATTAAATGCCACGGAACTGTTAACATGGCTAGTTTTACATTATGTGAATAACATAATAATTTTTTTCAGAAAGAAAAAAAAGTCAGGCAACAACTCCAGCTAGTCAGTTTCCCTTCTTCATCCAACAGGTCCTGGCAGCCTCCTTTTTCCAGTGAGCCAGCCTCCCAGCAACTTATATGAACCATATGCCTGGTGAGCTCAGTACACTAATCCTAGGTGAATTTTCTGAGTCAATCTTGTTTTTTTTTCACCAAAGATCCCTCACGTACTGTAAGAAAGGGGAAACTGACTGGATTGCTCTCCTTCTTAAAGACTTTCAAGGATTCATCTTTCTTCACCAAAGAACACCTCGGCTCCTGACCCTCGCATTCAGTCTCATGCACGAGCTGAAGATGGGACAACCCTGTGCATCGGGGTCCCAGGACAGTCTCGGTGCCTGTATTTGGTGCCATCATCTGGGTCCCCATCCCTCCAGGGACACCCTGCCCAGTGAGCTGCGCCCCAGCAAGATCTGCCTTGTTGAGAAAGCCATCCCTGGCCCACAGCCTCCTTGGCCACAGCTGCCCTTCCCTCCGCCAAGCTCCCCACGCATGAAGCGGGTCCGTTACTGTGCACAACACTACTACATGCCTGTGCTGCTTTGGATCCTGCTACCCCACAAGCTATGAGGACTTGGGGTGTCCTCTGCTGTGGACCCCAAGGCCTGCCGCCACCACAGGCTGCCCAACTCCAGGGGGCGCTCTTCCCTTCCACGTAACAACACTGCCACCCACCAATCCCTCAGTGGCTCCTCATCTTAAACAGACAACCCTCCCACAGACAAACAAATGGCTCTGTCTGAAACGAAGTTCAAAAGAAAGCACCACTACACCTCCAGTTAGACATGTGGACAGAGTGCAGACAGCACACGCGGGGACAGAGGCTGGAGGCTGGGGGTGCAAGGCCAGCCCGGGCAACGCCCAGTGTGAGCTGAAAACAGAGGCAAGAAAAGGTTCCAGAGTCCCTGGGCACAGATATGCTGTGTTTTATAGGTGCCTGGTGTGGGGCACGGGTCACAGGCAGGATCACAGAACTCAGAACCTGTAACCCAATCCTGTCATTGTAGAGGTGGGAAATTAAGGCCAGAGAAGGACAGGGAATTGATCTGTTCATCTACCCATCCACCTACCCAGGTATACATCCACGCATCCATGAGACCATGCATTCAGTCCTGCATCCATCCATCTATCCACACACGTGCGTACCCACCTGTGTACCCACGCACCCATCCAGCCTGTGTCACATACACATCCATCCCTCTCCTCCCCGTAGGGAGTGAGGGCAGAGATGGAACTGGAGCCCAGAGTCCTGCCTCTCAACCCAGAGCTCTCTAGGATGTGCCACAGTTGCCTTCCTTAACCCCACAGCAGCTCTGAGAGACTTTCTGACCCAATGAGGGTCAGCAAGAAGGAAGCCCCTGCTGGCGGGGCTCCTGCCGAAGTACGGACTCCCCCTGGCACCTGCCCTGAGGCCAGTTCACTGACAGCTCTGGAGATGAGGAAGCTGCAGCCATCACAGGGCTCCTCTGGTCCCCAGAGCACGCTCTCTGACTGCACCGGGCTCTGCAGGGTGGGTGTGCCTCGGGCAGGGGCGGGGAAAGCATTCCGGCGGGCAAGAGGCTGAGCAGAGGCTCTGTGGCGGGACTCCATGGCAGGTGCCGAGGGGTCCTTGGGTTGTCACAGGATGACTGAGGGGAGACACGTGAGAAAGAGCTTGCACACTGGGGAGCATGGATCCTTGGGGACGTCAGAGCCCGCCAGAGCTCGCAGATACAAGGGAGCCCCTGAAGGCTGTGGGGAGGTGCTCCCCGAGAACAGCGAGCAGATGGGGTTTAAGCAAAGTTTCACCATCTCTCTGAGCACCTGGGGGTTCGGTGAGTACTGACAGTGGAGAAGACCCAAGGGTGGGAGCAGATACAGTGCGATCAGCGGCCAGCTGCTGGGAACGGACAAGGTGGGGGTGGGGGCGGCACAAGTGCTCTCACAAAAGGGACCATCTGAGAAGCAGGAGTTACAGAGGGAGGTGGGCAGTGGGTCCCAAGGGAGGCCCTGCAGCAGCAGAGGGGCTCCTGCTTCTCCCCCTCCCCCTGCCGATGGAGGGGCCTGACTCCAATCTGCTTGCTCCCCTCCTCGTGCACCTGGGGCCCCATATGCTTCCTCCCTCCCCGTTTCAACGTGCTTTGGCTGCAAATCCAGGGAGACACGTTGCCGCATCCCTAGACGTAGTCCCTAGACGCCCTCCCAAGACGCCCTCCCAGGCAGGCAGTGAGGTGGAAAGACAGGTTGGTTGGAGCCCCAGCGCTTGCCCTTCTCACCCCTCTGTCCTTTAAAACTCCGCTTACTTGTCTGTAAAGAAGCGTGGTGACACATCCAGCGAGGGGGACAGACGTAAGTGTGGAGAGCACTGAGCGCCGTGCCTGGCAGTAAAGATGTATTCCATCACCCACGGTAATACTGAAAACATCTACGTGCTGGGCGCGGGCCGTGGGGCTGGGTGAGGGTCTTCCTGTCAGCTCCAGGAATCCCAGTGGGGTGGGGGTGGGGGGACACTGTGGGTGCCTGGGAGCAGAGGCTATTTGCAGAAGGCTCACAGCAGAGGTCTTACCCTTGGAGCCAGATGGATTTAAGAATTCAGAACTCCCCGCATTTAGACGGATGATATTGCATATTTCAGCAGCATCCAATAGCCAAATACGTTGACATTTCTGCAGTGAAATACATGAACATAGAATACATAAAGGCTATAAATAGCCTCACTTGCACTATAAATAGCCTCACCTCAGTTCAGGCGGGATTTTGCTGCCAAATGAGTTATGAAAAAGTGTTTGGTTTTCTGAGCTTGCTGGATTCTGGAATTGAGGCTGAGGAATTGTGGGTCTGCATTTCAATGTCTCGCACCAGGGAAAACGACTGCGTGTCAGCCCCGGTTCATCCCACAGCTGGTGCAGCCCAGATGACTGGGCATGGGGGTGGGGGGTGTCACACACACCCTGTCCCCGAAACTCACCAGGCCCCGGCCCTGTGCAAGGTCAGTCACAGACCAAAAACCACCTCACACGTGCACATAAACACACACAGAAACGTGTGTAGATGTATTCTCGCGAGCAAACCATGACGGAAGCACTGATCTGCGAATGGAACCAGCACTGGCGCAGCCCCTGCGGCCACGGACACCTGCTCAGGCCAGTCCCTGCCCATGCTGCTGAGCCGTGCGTGTCTCTAGACCCGCTCCTGGGTGAGAGGAAGAAAGGGCAGGAAGGAGGAACAGGGCTGGGGCTTGGCGGCCATGGACTTCCTGCTCTCCGGCTTCTGGAGGGGCAGCGACAGCGCCAGTCGCGCTGGGATCTAGCCCCGGCATTGCCACGTAGGGGCCGGCGGCCCTAGACAAGTGGCCTGGCCTCCTTACTGAGCTGCATTTCTTCACCTGGCAAGTCTAAATAATTGGGCCTCACCAGGTTTTGCGGGGTGTGTGACAGTGCCCCGAAGGGCCTGGGACACGGGGCGCTTGCTTGGGAAACGCTTGCTGACTATTCTGTGAAGCCACATCAATGTAAAGTATAAAAAGACCAGATTTAACAGGGCAGCTGGGCAGTTCCAGGAACGCCGTCATGTCCCAGGCAGAGCTCTCTTTTGAGGTAAGGCCTTTGTGGGTCCGTCCTATACCAGGTTTTCCATGTGAACACAGACAGAACTTTCTGACTGCTATGGCTGCCAAGGGGATCCCCTAAGGGACTGGGCTCAGGGTCTGGAAAGAAAAGCCTAGAGCAGGGACAGGCTTACCCTGGAGGAAGGGGTAAGGCAGCAGAGAGCACAGGCCCTGAAGCTAAAACACGGTCCCTACCCCGGCTCCGCCTTTTACCAGGTCCTAGCAAGTTACTCGAAATCTCTGACCTTCAGTTCCTAGGTTTATAAAACTAGCTCCAATGCCACACTGGTAGTCGAGGGGGATTAAATTAAGAGACAACGACCAATGCCCAGCACATAACACCCAAGGAATAGCCACGGCTGCCACTACTGCTGTGGTGTGACACAGAATCAGAAACGAACCTACTAATGGGAGCACTTCCCTTTGAACTGTATCCTCAAAACACTCAAAACAGTAAGGGTTACAAGACATAGCTCATCCAGATTATTCCTACCAACCTTCCCACTGCCCATCTGGGTCCCCTGCCCTCACTTTCTCACTCACCCCCACGATAACACCGGGCGGGTGTACGGATGTGCCTTCCCCACCTCCAAATGGAAGACCGAACCCGAGGGTGTGCCGGGGATTTCGTCAAGGTCATTGAGCAAGTCGGTCACCAGGAGGAAATGAGAATCCCTAATTCCAGGCCCCAGGCTACCCCAAATCCATCCCGGCCTCGAGGCACTGGGTGGGGGGGGGAGGGCCCCCGAAGAGGGCACAGGTGTGTGAAGCGGCATTCGGTGGCCTGGGCTGGGGGAGGCACGGGGCAGGGGGAGCCCAAGGGGAGGGCATGAAGAAGAGGGGGTGTCTGGGTGCAGGAAACTGAGTCATCCTCCACTGGCCCAAGACCATCGCACACAGTCTGGCTCTTCTATCTTTGGCGGGGAGCCTGGGGCTATTTTGAGAAGCTCTGCACACAGCCCGCCACTTCCCTGCCAGGCTGACTAGGTCAAAAACAAAACCAACCCAGCAACAGCCCTGTGTCAACAGGGTGGGAAATGAGGAGGCGCTGAACAGCCCCGGAACTGAACAGCAGGAACAGGGGAGGGGGAGGTCGGGGCGGCGGGGGCAAACACAGCCCTCCCACCATGTGCAAAACAAAGGTGGCAGGAAACAAACAAAAAACAAAACTAGCTGGAGGCAGCAAGATGCAGTGGGTGAGACTAGTTTTGGAACCAGACTGAACTAAGTTCAAATTCAGGCCTTGTCTTCAAGGGTAGGGTGGGATTAAATGAGATAACACTGAGGCCCTGGGCATGCATACAAAGGGTGACACCTGACTCGGTCATCCCTCAGGGTTGTTTTTAGGCCACCTCTGCTGCGCAGGCCCCTCTGGCCTCCGGTCCTGCCCAAAACAGGTGCTCAGCAAACACCTGTGCACAGAAGACACGAGGGAATGGGACTGGCAGCAGAGACAGTAGGACCAAGGATGGGAACAGCCATTTGGGGGCATTTCCAAGGAGCCTGGCACCTAGTGAGAAGCTGACACAAGTCACCATGTGAGTCCCTTGTCTCAGATCACTGCCCTTCAGATGACAGACAAGGGCTCAGAGAAGAGAAGAGACATGCCCAAGGTCAGCTGGCCAGTCGGAACTGCTGTTCTCAGCATGCTGTGTCCTGGTCTTTCTGGAGAAAAATATGGGGGGCGATGGGCAGCAAAGGCAGCGTGGCTCGGAGAGGAAGGTACAGGTAGGGAGGGCATTCTGGAATGATCATCTTTCCAATGGGGCCTGCGCTCAGGGACCTGAGCTAATTACAGATGAAGGGGGACCGGTGCATGTACTGGAGATGTCACTAGCCCAGTCTGACCCCTGGCCCTGTATGTTTCTCACTAGACTCTCAAAAAGTTCCCAGGTTGGGGCGCCTGGGTGGCTCAGTCAGTTAAGCGTCCAACTCTTGATTTCGGCTCAGGTCTCAGTTCAAGCCCCACATTAGGCTCTGAGTTGATAGTGCAAAACCTGCTTGGTCTCATTTTCTTTGTTTCTTTGCTTCTTTGTTTCTTTCTTTCTTTCTTTCTCTTTCTCTCTCTCTCTCTCTCTCTCTCTCTCTCTCTCTCTCCCTCTCTCCTGTCCCTCCTATGCTTGCTCTCTCAAATTAAAAAAAAAAAAAAAAAAAAAGCCCCAGGGTTGGAGTCACAATGGCCAAAACATGGAAGCAACCCAAGCATTCACTGATGGATGAACCGATTAACAGTTAATCCATACAACGAAATGTTATTCATCCTTAAAAAGGAAGGATACTCTGGGGCGCCTGGGTGGCTCAGTCAGTTAAGCATCCGACTTCAGCTCAGGTCATGATCTCACAGTTCGTTGGTTTGAGTCCCGTGTCCGGCTCTATGGTGACAACTCAGCTCCTGGAGCCTGCTTGGGATTCTGTGTCTCCCTCACTCTCTGCCCCTCCCCTGCTCATTCTCTGTCTCTCTCTCTCAAAAAATGAATAAAACATTAAAAAATATATTTTTTAAAAAATTTAAAAATAAAGGGAAGACAGTTCTGACACCTGCTACGGCATGGGATGGGCCTGGAGGACTCTGTGAAAGAAGCCAGTCAGAAAGGACAGATACTGTATGATTCCACTCACACACACAAGGCACCCAGAAGAGTCGAATTCACAGGGACAGAAAGTAGGATGGGGGTGACAGGGGCTGGGGGAGTGGGAGGGGGAGTTAGTCATTTGGGGAAAGAAAAGAGATCAGGAGATGGATGGTGCCGGCAGCACGACAGTGTGAATGTACTTAATGCCACTGAACTGGACACTTAAACATGGCTAAAATGGTAAATTCTGTTGTGTGTATTTTACCACAATAAGAAAGGGAAGGGGAGGGGAGGGAAGAGGGGGAAAAAAAAGCTCCAGAGTTGGGCATAGGGTCTCCTTTGAGAGTGATGAACATGTTCTGGAACTAGACAGAGGTGGTATTTGCACAACATTGTGAATGTACTAAACGCTGCTGAATTGTTCACTTTAAAAGAGTTAATTTTATGTTACATGAATCTCACCTTAATAAAAAAGAAAAACAAAACTTTAAAGGCCCCGGGTGTGGACGGGCACCCTGGGAGGGGCTTCTGGGGGAGGGGTCCGGATGCTGAGCCGTAAGACAGAGCAAGGTGGGGGAGACCCAGCTTCGGAGGCGGAGGAGGGCTCTGTGGGGGCAGAGGGAGGGGGCTGGGCCTTCCGGAGGAGCTGATGCCGCCCCCCCACAAACCCTCGAGCCAGCCCAGAGGGAGGGTCTGGGGTCTGGGGCTGGCTCTGCCTGGTGAGGGAGTCCCTGAGCTCGTACTGTGGCTGCTGGATGGGGCCGTCAATCCCTGAGACAAGTACAGGCTCAGAGCTCTCGGGGACGGACTGCTCTGTGCAATGCCCACCCTGGGGGGCTGTAAGATCACCTCCCAGGACGGGATGCTCACCACCTACAAGGTACCTCCGGGAAGTTCTTAGGCTGTTCGGTTTGCCTCTGGGGACTCAACCGAGGGTCTTGGTTGGCTCTTGAGAGCCACGTTCTGCTTACTTCTCCAGGACCTTAAAAGAGGTGTCCGAATGGCATGCCGTCCCCAAGGTAGCTGCCCCCTCGGCCACCACCTCCTCTGCTCTGGGTTCTCTGGTTCTATTAACAGAGGCAAAGCTGCCCTGGGCTGACAGCAGAGCCTGAGGCTGCTAAAAGCCCCAGATCTGTTTTCTGAGACCAGCTACCAGCTCCCCCGGCCGGTACAGCAGACCTGCCCTCTACCTGCTGACATTCTGCCTGCTGAGCGAAAACTCAGGTCCACCTGGGAACCTTGGAATGTGACCTTATACGGAAGCAGGGTCTTTGCAGATGTAATTAGTTAAGGATCTCAAGATGAGATCATGCTGAATTTAGAGTGGGCCCCAAATGCAATGACAGGGCTCCTTGGAGAAGAGGAGAAGACACAGAGACATAGAGGGGCCAGCCAGGTGCAGATCAAGGCAGAAATCAGAGTGACACAGAGGCGCCTGGGTGGCTCAGTCGGTTGTGCATCCGTATTTTGGTTTTGGCTCAGGTCATGATCTCGCGGTTTGTGAGTTCGAGCCCCACGTCGGGCTGTGTGCTGTCATTGCAGAGCCCGCTTCAGATCCTCTGTCCTCCCTCTCTCCACCCATCGCCTGCCCATGCTCTCTCTTTCTCTCTCAAAAATGAACATTAAAAAAAAAGAAAAGAAATCAGAGTGACACAGCCACCAGCCAAGGAACAGGTGGGGCCTACAGAAGTGAGAAGAAGCAAGGGGATGGTTCACCCCTAGAGCCTTCAGAGGGACATGGTCCCCTGCAGACACCTTGATTTCAGATTTCCAACCTCCGGAACTGTGAGCCGTTCGGTTGCTCTAAGCCCTATTTGCAGTCAGGTGTGACGGCAGCCTGTGAAATTGTACCCTGGGTCTGTGGCATTGGGAGGCAGAACACGGCCAAGCTGACCCCCCCAGACTTAGCCAGTGTCCCCTTGTTATGGGCGTCTGTGGGAGGACCACCAATGGTATCCTGGCAGGGAGACAGCACCAGCACCGGGCAGCCCTGGACAAGCCTGAGACCAGACTGTCACCAAGGCTGCAGCCAATGAACTCAGGGCACTTGAGGGGCCAGCGAGAAGCCCTTCTGCTTCGCCGTAAACACACTCCAGGGGCAGTGGCTGCTGGGTGTGGAGCCACCCAGCCTCCCCACACTGGCACCTGGACAGCCTTCCCTAGGCCCCCAAGGCCGGTCAGGCTAGTCGAGCTGTGCCAGCGCCTTCCAGCACACCAGCCCCGAACAAGAAGCCGGAAGCGCTCCCTGGGTGAGGTCCTAACCCAGAGACCTCAGGTCTCTCTGATGAAATACTCGACGCCCACTCTGACCTTTGGCTCGACATCTCCCACCCAGCTCTATTTTGGGGGAACCTCTCACTGGGAGTGGGAAGCTGGCCGAGGCCTCTGGAAGCTTCGGGACTTGAGACCTGGGTTCCTGCAGAGCACAGAAGCTCAGACGATTCAGCATCTATGAACTCCTAGCAGGCGACGGTCCTGGCTCCGTGGCTGCTACCATACCTGGGGGCAAGGTTAGGACCTTGTAGCTCACAGGGCTCTGAGAAGCCAAGTCCGGCATTTCTCAAACTCAGGCACAGGGATGAGCCACTTTAGAAATGTTCAGTGAGCTTGTTCAAAACACAGATGCCTGGTTCTCTCTCCCAGAATCAGAACCAAACCAGAACCTCTATACGAGAAGGCTGGGACCCTGCATTTTACACGCGTTCTCCAATGATATTGGGGAGACAATTAAGGTGAGAACCAGTGGCCTGGTTCAACCAGTTCGTGAAGGCAGAGAGAGCAGACATGGAACGGGCCTTCCTTGCTTCAGCTCACAGGGCAGAGCCAAGCTGGCTGGTGTCTCTCTGGGCCTGGGATCTGAGCCTCCTGTGCTCCAAGAGCCCTTCTCCCTGACAAGGCTTCCCCGAGGGCTGGTCAGCTCCCCGGGGAACCTGACACTGACTTTCCTCTTGGCCCTTCTGATATGGCAATGTCACCACCACCACCACATGCTCGCCCTGGAGCTCAGGCCCTATGTCTTACTCATAGTTGGCTTCCCAGGGCCCGGCCAGAGCAGCTGCTTGACAAAGGCAGGTGCCTGGCAAATACCGGTTAGGTAAGTGATCTGGAGTCCAAACTCTGGTCCAGAGCAGCGGTCTGACCTCGGGCGTCTCCTTCAACCTCTCTGCCCCTCTGTGGAAAAGACTCATCTGCCTTGACCATTTCACAAGGCCAAAGTGAGACTCCACCAACCAACTAGATGCAATGTGCTTTGGAAACTGCAAAGCCACGCCCAGGCATCAGCCCTGCACACCAGTATGAACACAGCCAGCAAGTTGTCACTGACTGGAGATGAACTGGAAGCCTAGGGCAGGAAGGTCAGCCAGGAGACTCTACTGGTGGACAGGGCAGCAGGAGAGGGCCCGGGGACAGGCGCGTTCCCTGCAGTGAGACAGGCAGGCAGATTCCAGACACTCTGCCAACCCCTCCTTAGCACAGTCCCCTGCCCTTGGGGGCATAAGTCCTACCCTGGTCCCATGCCCTGTGGGGACTGGGCCCAGGCCCTGAAAGCTATCAGGCTATTGATGAGGTCACACCGAGTGGTGCTACCAAGGCCCTGGGGGCTGCGGTAGGACCCTGGACCTCTGTGGGCCTGTTTCCCAGCCACAGTGAAGGTTTGAGCTAGACCATGTCCAAGGGCCTGAGGACCACGGCGGCAGTGGCTCTGTGCCCTTGGAGACCACCCCTCACTGCCCCAGCAGGTGCATGCCAGTGCTCCTCCCTGAGCCCTCTCTTAGAGACAGGCTTCCTGGAGAGCCCAGGCAGGGCAGACAGCTCAGAGGAATGTGACACTTGCCAGGCCAAGGCAGGAGCCCCTCCCCCTGGCCGCCACTCTCGTTCCCGTGACTGCCAAGCGGTCAGAGAGCACAGCTGCCCGTCAGATGGAACGTTCCGCTCCAAGGCACTGGGCAGCACTTCTTCCTCAAGCTGTAGGCAAAACCTCCGCTCAGGCCCCTGCCTTCCAAATGACTTCACAGGGACCGACCGGTTCTTCAGCCTGGGCCACTTAGGGGGACACTCTCTAGGGCCCAGCACCCACCTGCCCCTTCATGCATCAACCCAACCTGGGTTGATGGTGGGGCGAGAGCAAGGCCTGAGAAGGCTGACTCAGGCCAGCGCTGTATAGGAGAGGCAGCACCATGTCCCCAGCGTGGGCCCCCTACAGCTGTAAGTGGGAAGCAGTGGGGCAGAGGCCAGTGTTGGGGAGAGAAAGGGGGACTCTGTCCTGCCTCGGTCTCCCCATCGGCCAGGACAGGACCTGGAGTCCCAGCATGGTGACTGCTGCCTGGTAAGGCAAAGGGCTAGGTGGTGATTCAGGCATAAATTCTGGTCCTGGCTCTCTGTGTGCGTCCAGGGGAGGCCCCTCCTTGGTGCCATGGCCACAGGAAGCTCCAGCTGGGTCACCCCCCTGTGCCTTGGTCTCCCCATCAGCAACCCTGCTGTGGCACGTGTGCTCAGGCGGCTGGCAGAGCCCAGGCTTCCTCTTCCAGGCCACGGGCAGCGTAGTGACCATGCCTCCCGACAGCAGGTCCCCCTGGCGATGCAGCATCAGCCTTCCAAACATTTGGAAGCACGAAAAGTAGCAGCTGACCAGGCCCTGATCCTAAGAGTATGGGCTTTGATCCTGAGTGGCCCTTTGAAACTAATCCATTTATAAGTCCTGCGCTGGAGGACAGCCCTATAAAACAGTCACCCCGTCACCTCACCCCCGCGGGCGAGGCAAGCACAGTCTCATATTCTCACCCAGCACCTCAGTTCTGCACTCAGGGAAGCCAAGGTTCCCAGGATTAGCACCTTCTGTAGGTCACAGAGCCAGACCCAAACTCTTTACCCTTCCTGCCATCCCAGGTCAGCGCCCACCTCCCAGTCTCCCCATCCCAGGAGCCCAGAGGCCTGGGGAAGGCCTTCGGCCATGCAGGTAAGCAGGTGCCAGGCAGGCGGGTGAAACCAGGCAGCAAGAGTCCTTTAAAACCAACCGTCCCCACTGGTTCCCCGTCTGTGCAGCCTGCAGCAGCCCTGACAAAACCACAGGCTATGATAATGGTGTGCCCACGCCTAGAAAGCTGACGTGCTTCACAAGGGCACAGGGCGACGGGCCAAGGGAGGGCGCCCGCGTGGCACAGAGTGCTCCCCTCACACCATCCCTTCTGTCCTTCCCAGGCTCCTGAGGACACCTGCCATTAACCCTGTTGTACAGACCAGGGAAAGGCTCAGAGAGGCCAGGGGAATCCTCCATGGTCTCACACCCAGGTTGTTGGCAGAGTAGGGGGTTAGGACAAGGTCTTCTGACTTGCTTTCACCCTCTGATCCCCGCCCCCTACCACTCAGTGCCGGGTGTTCACCTGAGAGACAGGCTAGAGATGGCCCAACTCCCCAGTGCTCCTCTGGGCCACCGCCTCTGTCCTCACTGCTACCCTCTGGGCTGGGCTGCTTTCAGAGAGGTGATGGGGACCTGGTGAGGAAACCTCCTCCTGCTTTGGCAACAAGGTGGGGAAACTGAGGCACACACTGGGCAGCTGCTGGTAGGCTGGGCCGGACGGTACAGAGCACATCAGGTACCTGGTTCACCAATCCCGCCAGGCTGGGGTCTGTCAGGGAGACAGTGGAGGCAGCATGGGGAGGTGGCAGGGGGCAGGGGCGGGACTCAGGTCTAGGACTCCCTCCTCACAACTACCTCAAGGACGGGAGGGTGGCCATTAACTGCAAGGGGCTCTCAGGTGCCCAGGTGACCCCAGCAGGCCACAAGGCTAACATAATTGGTGAATTTGCACCCCATCGAGAACCCATCAAAAAATACAAACAATTTTCTCCTGGCCTGGGGCAGGCAGCCGGCTGTGTCCTCTGGAAGAAGAGACTCAGGCCACTAGGCAGGGGCCCTGGGGAAAGCATCCCAGCCTGATGCCCTTCAGGGAGCCTAGGGAGGGATCTGGGGAGGATCCTGACCTCAGAGGCCCTTGTGCCCAGGGGAGCTGCCTCTAGAGAGTCTGCTGGTGGCCTGAAAGGTCTCATCCCCATGGCTCCCTCTCCCCCCACAGCCTTAGGGTTTAACCACGTGGCTTCCTGTGGGGTCCTGGAGGTACAAACCCTCCTCTATTATGTCACTATTCCGTCCATCTTTGGGGAAAAGCCTTCAAATTACTGTTTTTTTTTCTTTCACATAATTTTTAACTTGCACAAAAGTTGCAAAAATAATGGAAGAAATTTCACATACCTTCCACCCAGCACCGCCGTTGAGACCACTTGCTTTATGTACCATTTGAGTGCTATCAGCACATCTGTATGCATGCAATCGCTCGGCGTCACTCACACGGATAATACGGTCTGTTCTAAACCGTCAGGGAGTAAGGTGCCAGAAAGTCTAAGTGCATGAGCACAATCCCACCCCTGTCCCTCATACCGATTCGTGGGGTTCACCGCCAGCCGCCCTCGCACCCACCTCCCTCGTGCGAGGCGTGTGAAGGAGGAGGAAACGGGGGCTTGGCCTCCTGCTATACAACACCCCTCCTACTACATCAAGCCGCCCACACCTAAGTTCTCAGCATAAAGCAGACAGACCCCGTTCTGCAGACTGTCTTCCTCATGACATGACAATGCCAGAACAATTTTTAAAAGAAAGCAGAACTGGGCGCCTGGGCGGCTCAGTCGGGTTAAGTGTCTGACTCTTGATTTCAGCCCAGGTCATGATCTCACTGTTCGGGAGTTTGAGCCCCACGTCAGGCTCTGTGCTGACAGTGCAGAGCCTGCTTGTGATTCTTTCTCTCTCTCCCTTTCTCTCTGCCCCTCCCCTGCTCATGACACGCTCTGTGTGTGTGTGTGTCTCAAAATAACTAAATAAACATTAAAAATTTTAAAAAAAGAAAAAAGGAAAAAAAGAAAGCAGAATAAAGAGCGGGTCCAGATGAGGCAACAGAAGTTCTCACAGTGCAGCATTAACTCCTGAGTTCTGGGCAGGAGTGGGGGGCTGGGGAGGTGGGCAGCGAGGGCCTCCCCACTCAGGCCCCCTGGACATTGCCTCCTTCAGAGCCTGCTCTCTGCTTCTTTCCTTTTCCTTTAATGTCCTCAGACAACTGGGATGGATGAACTCCTCTTCATCTCAAAGCCTGGTGCCATGGGGCCCAATGAATGAATGAATTAATAAATAGAATCTGAGCTCTGACTTCCCCGGGCAGGTTACTCAACCCCTCTGAGACTCTGTTTGCTCATATGTAAAATGCGACCACACCAAGCACTTCTCGAGTGGCTGCAGATTGTTAACTCAGATGAGATCTGTGAAGGTGCCTGTAGTCACAGTCTGCTGAGATTGTGCTCTGAGAAATGAACCAGAAAACGAGAAGCAAAGCTAAGAAGCCTAAATACGAACACTACAGAGAGGGTGTACACGTGTGCGCACAGCCTTGCTCAGCACATCTGAAGCTTTGCAGTCTGTCTCTGACGACTCCCCTTCCTTTGGGCTTGACACACCCAGAGGCTCAGGATGGAAAGCTGGCAGCCGGGGGCTTTCCCTGCAGACACAAACGCGCCAGGCTCTGTAATGCATCTGACAACACAGCCCAGGGGGCATGGAAAAGAAGAGCGGTTGGAGAGGGAGACAGCTCTTTCCAGAAGTGGTCAGGAACGGTTTGGTCTGTCTCACAGGTAGGACACAGAGCTAAAGAGCAATGCATCAGAGGCACAGCTGTACAATCTTATCAACACCAGGGGCCGTTCACAGGCAATCACGTTATCACAAGCACAATGCCAACTGATACGTGCAGCCCTGATGGCAGACGGGGAAAACGTATCTGTGTGCGTCAGTGTGCACACATGTGACTTTGTGCATGGGTGTGTGTGCACATGTGTGGCTGCACGATGTGTGCATGGGTGTGAGTGTGCACGCATGTGACTGTGTGACCGTGTGGGGTGTGCACCTGCACATGCGTGACTGCCTGGGTGTGTGAGTGTGCACGCGTGTGACTGTGTGACCGTGTGGGGTGTGCACCTGCACATGCGTGACTGCTCAGGTGTGCAGGCAGTGTGAGTGTACCTGCGCGTCAGGGACACCACGAGACAGACCGGGATTGTTAACGTTCATGAGCTTCTTTTCTCCCATTCACTTTCTTAAACCATTTGTGTCCCGAAGATCAACGGCCACCACCAACGGGTTTTCTCCACGCTGGGCGCAGGGTGGGGTTGGGGCATCGGCTCAGCCTCCCAGGTGGACCTCCCAGGTCCCAGAATCCCTGAGTCAGCGCTGCCATCCTGCCTGGCACAGCCCAGGGGCTGGACACCAGCACTCAGGGCAAAATAACACAAATCTTTGCTTCAGAGCTTCGCGAGGTCTGTGCGAACCACCAGGTTCCCCACCGCACCCTTCCCCGAACGCCAGTGCTCCCGGGGAACGAAAGGAGAGAGAGTCGCTCACCACCTGAAAGCCAGCCAACGGGTGATTACTCCACTTTTCCTGGAACGAGCCTTCCACACTTTCTCTGGCTGCAGCCATCGGCAGCCAGGGCTCCCACCTCTCCGACCTGCTCTCACACCCTCTGCCGCTCTTTACAAAGCTTTCAAGTAAGTCACTGCTACGTGCAATTACGCTACGAAAGGAGGCTGGCTCCTCGTGCCCGGGGGGCCGAGCGGGGAGGCTGGCACGAGGCACTCAGCATTCACTCGGGACGAAAGCGGGCGGGCTGGCGGAGCGCGCTTCCCTCCTCCAACGCCAGCCGCTCTGCTGTCCTTTCCGACTTGCTGACCGCGCACGCATACACGCGGATCACCAACGCAGCCCCCACCCCAGATGCACACGGGAGAGCCCGGGGCACAGTCACCCCCGTCGCAGCACGCCGGGCCAGCCTCCTGGGGAGGCTGAGAGCAAGACGAGAGCGGATGGCCGCCACTCGTGGGGCAGACCTTTTCCGTGTCACATCAGATTTTCCGTTCCCAGCAAACCAAACCCAAACCAAACCAAACCAGCACACTGCCTCCCCGCCCGTCGCACGTCTCGTAAACTTATCAGAATTTACAGCACACCAACCAGAGTCCAGACGTGGGTAATGTCATTAAGAAGCCTGCACAGCGCCCAGATGCCAGGAGGGGCTCAGTGACAGACTCCAGGCTCCGAGCAAAGGGACAGCAAGACAGCACAGGCGTCTGCCTACACGAGAGCATTCTCAGCCCGCCCAACAGCAACCGACCTGATTATCAAAGAGAAGCATCAAGAATTCAGGGTGCAGAGCAGCTTGAGGGAAACGTGGCTTTGGGAGCTGCGCAAATGTAGTTTGAAGAGGCCAGGCCATAGAACCAGGCCACAGAACTGGACGGGGAGGCCTGTCTTGGGCTGACATGAAAGCAATCTGTCAGAGAGGACGCTGAAACAACACACACGATCCAGCCAGATGCCCAGGAGCCTGACTCGAAGACACACGCTTGGCGTGCTGGCCCCCCACTGTGGGCGCCGCGTTCCGAGTCTAGGGCTCTTTCCCTCATACCTGCACCAAATTTTGACGCCTCCCTGTGAGTCAGACGGGCCACTTGGTGTTCGCTTTCTATTTAAAGATCACAAGGGGCCTCTTCTCAGACACCGGTCGACCCGTGGCTTCTAAGAACCGGGTGCTTAATCCGTTCTCTTTGGGCCTCACTTTCCATCAACATGGGAGATGTTCTCGTTGACGACGGGAGGTCTGTCCGTCTGCCGGCCGGGGACGCAGATGTAAAGGGGAGGGGGTGCCCCTGGGGTGCAAATCCGGAGACTGCCTCGGGACCTGGGCAATTCCCTCCAGGAAAGCCGTTCAGAAGCCATCCTCGGCCCTGTGGCTGGAGATGGGGACGACCAGATGGGAGGATGCCGACCCACCGGGCAGCGGTCTTAAAACCCTGCCTGAACCAAACTCGGCTGAGGGACTGTCCCAAACAGATGGCCGTGCTGCAGGAAACCGCCAGCAGACGATTCTCGCCACACCATCCTCTCAGAAATTCTTGGTTATGGGGACACAACATTCCCCCACCGAACTCCATTTTCAGATGAGAGATAACTAGGCAGAGATCCAACACCCCGGAGGGCCGCTTGGGAGCCCCGCCCATCTGGGGTGCATGTGCGTGCCTCGAAATGTCCCCTCCTCTGGTCAGACCAGGTCCAGGAAGGCAGACCGTCCATGCTGTGTAGCAATTACACGGGAAAACGAAGTGCACAGGACAGCAGAAGCCCCAGGCGCCAGGAAGCAGGAGCCAGGCTACTCACGGGTGCCCGGAGGGGGACCCCAAGCCCCCAGCTCTGCCGCGCCCCCCTCCCAGCGGCGAGGCGGCCCGTGCCTCTGCCTCCCCGTCTCCCTCCATCCCAGCTACTCGGAGAAAACAAGCAGCCCACGTGACCAGACAGAGCCTTCCTTGCTAATAAACCCGTCCTAAGGCTGTGACAGTTTTCGCAGAACATTACCTTTCAGGAAGAAAACGTAAGGAAGGGGGAGAAGGGGGACAGAGTGTGAGAGCCGGAGCCGCGCGCTGCAGGACCCGGGCCGGGGCTCAGCCCGTGGCCCCCCATGTCTGCGGAGGTTGGCCAGGCTCCCCATCCTGCCGGCCTCAGGGAGCCGACAACCCATGCCCGGAGGCAGGAGCACACCCCCGAGCACGGAGGACCCCGGACGGACGGACAGATGCAGGAGCCCAGGGCTGGCGGGGACGCAGGAGGAAGGGAGGCCAGGAGGAAGGGGTGGGGAGAGGAGAGGGAGGGAGGGAAGAGGGAGAATTGGTTCTCTCTCCTCCACTGGGACCACTGAGCTAAGTTGCCATGGAGAAGGGGGAGCCGCTGGCAGAGCCTGAGGCGGGCGGAGGAGCCATATGCCAGAGGGAAGGCGTCAGCGGAGAGCCAATCCCCACCTTCTCTGGGCGCAGCCTCCCCCCGCCCAGCCTGGGCCCACAGGCGGCCCAAGGGGGCAAGGAGCCCCGAGCACCGGCAGGAGAAGGGGGCTGGGGCAGGAGGCTCCGGCTCCCTCACCCGGCCCCTTGCTCCATCCTGCGGCCCGCAGAGAGCTGTGCCCTGTCTCAGGTCTCGCTGCCGGGCAGGCAGGCCACGGAGACGGAGATGGAGACCGAGACCCTCCGACGGCCGGGGAGCACCCGGGGCCATGGCGTCTGGGGAGGCAGTGCCAACCTCCACCTTCTACAAACCAGAGGGGCCCAACCCCAAGTCTTGGGCCCCAGAAGCGTCACACTGCCCACCCTGGAGAGCAAGCGTGTCCCCTGCGGAGGGTTCCTTTGTCCAGGCCACCCATGAAGAAGGGGGTGGGGGGAGCTCAGGGGACACATGTGTGCTGTGGCCCTGCTGCTTCTGCACAGAGCCCAGCTCCAGGGGCGGCCTTTGCCACTGGCTCACCCATGCTCTGAGCAGCAGAAATGGGGCCAGGGAGGGGGCCAGGAGGCCTGGCTCGGGGCCTCTGTGTCTCTGGGCCTCCATTCTTCACGACAAGGACTATAACCCCACCACCCTCTGCCAACCTGCACTCCCAGGCACCAGGACACCCAAACGGCTGGGGACAGTGCAGGGCGTGGGCACTTGAAAAACTACCACCTCCGGAGCCCTCGCTCCACAGCGGGCACATCCCCCAACACCCTACCTCTCCTCGCTCCCCAACATCGACCAGCAAAGCCTAAAGCCAGCACAGAGGGTTGGGCTCTGTGGCCCTGACATAGAAAAGATCAAAGGGTAGCCCATGCCAGAGTCCAGCCTGGAGGCCACAGCCCTGCAAACACTTTCCTTTCACAGCCTTTTCATTCATCTTTAAATTTATGTATCTATTACTTATTTACTTAAGCAAGCAAGCTCTAGGCCCAACGTGGGGCTCGAACCCACAACCCCAAGATCGAGAGTCGCACCTGCCACCAACCGCACCAGCCAGGCACCCCCTCCCTTTACAGTCTTTTCCCCTTGACCCTTTATTATGAAAATGTTCAAACGTAGGGCAATGCTGAAAACATATTATAGAGGACATCCCTACCCACACCACCTAGATTCTGCCCTTCTGTATCATTTTTTTAGTGCGGCAAAACATACGTAGCCTAAAATTTACCATCTTAACCGTTTTAAAGTACACAATTCAGTGGCATGCGGTACATTCACAACGCTGTGCAACCATCTTCTCCATCTAGTTCCAGAACATTCTCATCACCCCACCATCTGATACCATTCACTTTCCCTTCCCCTTCCCCCAGCCCCTGGCAACCACCAAGCTACTCTCTGTCTCTATGGACTCACCTATCCTGGACATTTCACACAAATGGAATCGTACAGTGTGTGGCCTTCTGCGTCTGGCTTCTCTCACTCAGCTTCACGTTCTCAAGGTTCCTCCACGTTGTAGCAGGAGGCTGTGCCTCATTCCTTTGCGTGGCCGAACTGCAGTCCATTGGATGGATACGCCACATGCATTCAGCCTTTGATGGACATTTGGGCTGTTTCCACCTTTTGGCTATTGCTTCCTCAATTTTTAAAAAGTGTTTATTTATTTTGAGAGAGAAAGAGAGAGAGTGCATGCGCACAAGCAGGGAAAGGCAGAGAGAGAGGGAGAGAGAAAAAAAGAGAATCCCAAGCAGGGTTGGCACTGTCAGTGCAGAGCCTGATGTGGGGCTCGATCCCACAACTATGAGATCATGACCTGAGCCGAAAGCAAGAGTTGGACCCTTAACCCACTGAGCCACCCAGGCGCCCCAGCTCTCTCACTTTTAAAAAGAGCTTTTCGGGTGGCGTCTGGGCAGCTTAGTGGGTTAAGCGTCCAACTTTGGCTCAGGTCATGATCTCACTGTTTGTGAGTTTGAGCCCCGCATCAGGTTCACTGCTGTCAGTGCAGAGCCTGCTTCGGATTCTCTGTCTCCCTCCCTCTCTGCCCATCCCCGACTCTCTCTTTCTCTCAGAAATAAATAAAATATTAAAATACATGTATTTTAAAAATAAAAATAAATGAGTAAAAAGAGTTTTTTGGAAACATCTCCTGAAGTCCCTCCTGAGGGGTCTGGTCTCAAGGGTGCAGGTGAGGAGGCTCCTTTGCCTTTCCATTAAAGATTGGCCCCCACTGGGTCGCAGAGCACAGAGGCAGGGGCTCCGAGCCTGCGTGTGGCCATAGGTGGGCCTTGGTCTCATTGGTCCTGAGAAGCAGCTCGCTGGGCAGCAGGACGTGTGAGCACAGCAACCCCACACCCGTCCTCTGAGACCTGCTGGACCCGGGCTCTGGAACTCTCTGGCACCCACCGGCTGCATGATTAGCAAGTCATTAGCTTCCCTGAGCCTCAGTTTTTTCATCTGTAAAATGGGGGCGACAGTTGCCATCATGGGGTTGCGCCAGAAACAAGACGGGCCCTGCTCAATAGAACTTTCCTCAATGGCAGACATGTTCTGTCTGTACTGTCCTGTAAGGCTCCCACTGGCCCCACGCGGCTGCTGAGCACCTGAAATGGGGCTCCTGTGACTGGGAAAGGAAACTTTTCGTTTTACTTCACTTTAATTCAAAATTAAAATTGGGTAGCCGTGTGGGGCTAGTGGTGGTCACCCTAGATGGCCCTAAGGACTTGTTGAGAGGGGACGGCAGGACACACGCACGATCCTCCTCCTTAGCCCCTCCCTCTCCCTACTTACCCCGCACAGTCTGGGCAGTGGAGCAGGCCTGTGTCTGCAGCCTGGCCTCAGAGGCCCCTCTAAAAGGACAGGGGGCACGTGGTTGGGCTCTCAGGGAACAAAACAGGCGCCGGCTGGGGAGTGCGCTCGGTGGACTCCATAATGACGTGGATCCTTGAACCGCTGACCTCTCTTCCTGCCCCTATTGGCCCCAGACTCCTATTCTAGAACCCCATCTCCTGCCGTTTCCCCCAGCAACTCCTAAGGTCATTCCTGGAATGTCTGGGCTACAGCTATAGGATTGGAACAGACCCTCCCCCCACTCCTAACTAAAAGTGGCAGCAGGGGCCCCCGTGGGGACATGCAGAAGGTCCCCGGTCCCAGCCTGGGCGCCCAGGGAGACCTTCCCATTGCACACAGCGGCTCTGGCAGATGCCGTCCGCCGGCACAGAGTCTGGACTGGAATCCAGACCAGATTCCCACCCGACCTTCTCGCTTTGCAGAAGCAGAAACCCAGACTCAGCTGGACAAGAGCACAGGCAGGAGGCAGGAGGAGTTGGGGCTCACACCAACCCCCCCCTCCACACAGGCAGTTCTGGGAGGGGGGGCCCTGACAGGGCAGGTCAAGAGCCTGGGATGGCTTCATGCTTCCAGGGGGCTGTGCAGCTTCAAAAGCCTGAAGAGCAGGAGCTGAAGCCTAGCCAAGCCATCCCACTCCTGTCCCTGACCTACCCCAACCCACCCACGCTGGGGAGGAAGAAGCGACATCTGGGCAGTGACAGGGAGGACTATGGAAACATTTGCCACAAAGAACCACAGCTCCTGGTGTGAGCCCATGAATAAGCGTGGGTCACCCGGAGCTGGGACCTGCTACTGAGGACAAGGAGCCCCAGCCTGTCCACCCCCTGCCCCCCAGCCCAGCCTTCCCTTCGCTTCCCGAGTGCCTTTGCCTCCCCCAACAGGAGGGCCACAGGCATCCCTTTCAAACCCCTGCCCCAAGTGCTCTGGTCTCACCCACTCAGGCCCCACCCTGCTGGCCTCCCCAGCATCAGCACCCCCCTGCCCTGTGTGCAGAGCTCCCTCCCCTCCTGCAGCCTCTGCTCTGGGCCCCTTCTGACCCTTAACCCCAACTCAGCATCCCCCTGACCTTCCTCACTTACTGCAGAGCTTGAGCCTTATCGAAGATACTATCTACTTTTCCTTCTCCTGCTGTTTTTATTATTTAAATTATGGTAAGATACAGGGGCACCTGGGTGGCTCAGTCGGTTAAGCGGCTGACTTCGGCTCAGGTCATGATCTCACTGCTTGTGAGTTCAAGCCCCATATCAGGCTGTTTGCTGTCAGCACAGAGCCTGCTTCAGATCTTCTGTCTCTCTCTCTCTCTCTCTCTCTCTCTCTCTCTCTCTCCTTCCCCTGCTGATTCTCATTCTCTCTCTCTCTGTCTCTCTTTCTCTCAAATATAAATAAACTTAAAAAAATTGTGGTAAAATGCATGACATCAAATTTGCCATCTTAACCATTTTTAGGTGTCCAGGCTAGTGGCATGAAGTATAATCACACTGTTGTGCACCCGTCACCTCCATCCATCTCCAGATCTCTTTCATCTTGCAAAACTGAGGCTCTGTCCCCTTTTCACACTGACTCCCCATTCCCAGTCCCCAGCCCCCGGCAGCCACCCTTCTACTGTCTGTCCCTGTGAATCTGACTCCTCTGGCTTCTCATGAAGGGGAATCATGCGGTATTTGCCCTTTTGTGTCTGGCTTCTGTCACTCAGCATGTCTTCCAGACCCATCCGTGGCGCGGAGTGTTCTTTTTTAAAAACAAAACTGTTTCTCTCCCTGGAACGGGGCTTCGAGGAGGGCAGGCTATAGACTGGCGGTATTCACTGCTGTCCCCCCAGGGCCCAGGAGAGCACCTGGCACCCAGCAGGCACTGAACGAATCTTTCGAATGAGTGAATGAATGAACGAATGAATGCATGAATAAAGACTTTTTGGAGGTAACCCACGGGTCTGGGCCCGCACCACAGGACTCCCCACCTGATGGGCTTTCTCCCAGAGGTGGCACGTCTATGGGAGGGTTTTACAGGAGCAGACAGAGTCCCCCTGCCACGGACGTGACAACGTGCTTTGAAGGCTCACAGTAGCTGGTTCCGTCCAGGGCAGCAGGAGAGTCAGAGGTGAGCAGGGGCCTGGAGCCTCCGGTTCTGCCGGGGGGGGTGGGGAACCCAGCTGAGCAGCTGTCTCTGGCGTGGATTTAGGAGACCGGGGTCTGTCTGAGGGTCTGAGGCTCGAGACCTTGGTGGTCCCTTGCCTTTCACCTTCTCCACATCCCGCCTGCCTCTTTAGAGCCTCCTACTCTCTTCGAACTCATTTACCTACGGTCTGGGCCAGACGAGCTTGGGAAATGGAATAAAGCGGACCCCTCCGCAAGTGCAGCAAGCCTGAAGGGGTGACAGACAAGGCAAGGGGGTGCTCACCTCTCACCAGATTTGGGGTGCCCCCAAGGCAGGAGGTGTCTACGAGAAGACAGGTGCCGGGAGCGTGTAGCTAGACCTCAGCCAGGTCACTGTGCTGGAAGACAGTGACCCCAGAAGTGCCCGGACTAGGCCAGAGCTCCACCCCGCTCGAGGGAAAACAAACAGACTGGGACACTGGAAAAACAGCTGTACCTTTAAATTATTTGGCCCACAGATATGAAAAACATTTGCATGTTTTGAAGCTGTTTGCATGTTTGGTTATTTTTAGGGTGAACCCAGTTGCCTCTCCTTGGAACCGGACGGAGCCCAAGAGGCACGTAGTCCTTTTTCCCAGACGGGGGTCCTGGTCCCACGCCCCTGGGAATGAGGACTTGAGGAGGTGTCCCCGGGGCCAAGGCAGGTCTGCTGGGACTTTTAAGATGTGTCACTGTGGACATGAGGACAGGACGGCCACCCACCTGGGCCCAGAAACAGCCCCCTGCCTCCACTTGGAGCATGATTTGAATGCGAGGAAGAAATCTCAGTGTTCTGCCTCCACCCATACCAGGCCCAGCTAATGGGAATATTTGCTGACATATTTCTAGAACAAGCAGCAATTAGAGCAGATTTTCTCTTCCATTCCCCCTCCCCAAAACAGGAATAAATCAGTTCTACCAATTTCCCAGCTAATGATTTCCTCCATTAAATTAAAAAGAAGAGGAAGACAATGTTTTTTTAAATGGATTACCAGCCCTGTGCTTTCAGAGACCACGTGACCTGTCAGCCTCTCTTAAGTCCTGATACATCAAAGTCCCTTAATTAATTTTTAATAAATAAAAAAGTCATGGCCTGAGAAGCACTCCTCCCCCTCCTGCCCACCGTTGGCCTGGCGCGCAAGGGTCAGGTCCAGGCTGGCTGTGGGAAGCCGGCCGAATCGGGTCAAAGGCATGAGACCCATTTCTCAGAAGAGAAAAATGAGCCTGAGTTGGTAAACGCATGAGCACATAACCCAGGACCCAAGGCGAATGAATCTCCCAGGGGCCATACGCACCACGGAGGGAGAAATGTGGTGTGGGGCCTTGGTTTCGGTGTGCCCACGGCCCCGGAGACGTGCAGAGAGGTGAAGCCAGGGGTCGGAGCCCAAGCCTGCAGGGCGTGGGGACAAAATGAGCTACTGTATCCAGGACCTGCCCTGCTCTTCCCCTTTTGTTTCTTGGTAGCTCCTGGGGCAGGGGCAGGCATGCAGTGCTAACACCCCACTTGTTTCTAAAATGTCCACCCCCAGCAGCATGGGCGAACCTTGAAAGCATTATGCTAAGTGACAGTGGGCAGACACAAAAGGACAAATTCTTTAGGATTCCACTTATAGGAGGTGCCTAGAATTGGCAGATTCAAGGAGACAGAAAGGAGAGGGGTGGTGATGGGGAGAGAGGAACGGAGGATTAGTGCTTAATGGGGACAGAATTTCTGTTTGGGGAAAGAAAAGGTCTCTGGAGATGGATGGAAGGCAGGGATGGATGCAGGGAGGGAGGAAGGGAGGAAGGAAGAAAAGTGAGAAGGAAGGAAGGAAAGTGAAAAGGAAGGAGGGAAGGAAAGGGGGGAAAGAAGGAAGGAAGGGAGGAAGAAGAGAAGGGAGAGGGAGGAGAGAAGGCAGGCAGGGAGGAAGAAAGGAGAGAAGGAAGGGAGGGAGGAGGTGGGAGTGAGTGATGGAAGGAGACACAGAGAGGAGCCCCAAGCAAGCAGAGCTAGAACCCCCCGCCCCCCAGCTTCCGCAGCCCTGACATCCGGACTACGTGAGTCCCTAGAAGCCGGTGGTCAAGTTCTCAGAGCAGGTCCCGTGGGGGAGCCCACAGCAGGGCTACACTGGCCTGGTTTCTCCTAAGGTCTCCAATGTCAAGCCCAAGATCCACGTACTTAGTCCCACTCAGCCAGCTGCGCTGGTCAGCACCGAGAGTGCATTAACTCCCTCGGAGCGCGGCTGGGGTGCAGGAGGGGAGGGGTATCTCCATGCCCGGCTCTGCCTTCCCAGCAGCTCAGAGACCCCGGGACGCCTGAGAGCCCACACCCGCCCGGGGAGTCGTGGGCCCCCACCACACACACAGGCAGGGGATTCCCCGAGCACAGCTAAAGGGCGAGCTGTTTTCAACTCCTCCACAAAGGTGATTCACCCCTTCTAGGCCACTTGCTAAAGGCCACCTGCAGACCTCCTCAGTAACCACTGCGCTAGGTAGCCCCTGCAGCACTGAATGTCTATCTGGCCTCCCTGCCACCAGCCCAGGGCAGCCAAAGTGAGCACCTAAAATTGTAAACAGGATATGTCACTCCTCTACCTCAAACCCTCTGGCGACTCCCTTCACACTTAGAATCAAGACCAATCTCTACCATGACCCCCAAGTCCTCCACGACTGGGCCCCTGACTCTTTATCCCCTAGAACCTCTTCTGTCTCCTTCAGCTCCAGCCACCCTACCTTCCCCTACTGTTCCTCAAACTTGGCAAGCACACTTCTACCTCAGGCCCTTTGCACCTGTTGTCCCTTCTTTCCCACACGTTACATGACTTGTTTCCTAAGCCTATGTAGGTTTCTACGGAGAGGTCCTCTCTGACTATGCTATCTACCACCCCCTAGCATCCCCACCCTCTCTCCGCTCTATTCTCTTATTTTCCTTCCTGGCATTTAGCACCACCAGTTTATCTCTTTCACTGCTGAATCTCCAGGATTCAGAACAATGTCTGGCATGTGAGTGGTGTTCAAAACCTGCTGATGGCTTTTGAAGGGAAGACGGGGTGGGGGGGGGGGCGCCTGGGTGGCTCAGTCAGTTAAGCATCTGACTTTAGCTTGGGTCATGATTTCGCAGTTTGTGAGTTCAAACCCCACATGGGGCTTGCTGCTGTCAGTACAAAACCTGCTTCAGATCCTCTGTCTCCCTCTCTCTGCCCCTCCCCTGCTTGTTCTCTCTAAATAAATAATCTTAAAAAGAAGAAGAAGAAGAAGAAGAAGAAGAAGAAGAAGAAGAAGAAAGGTGGTTGGCAGACAAGTGGCGGAAGCTTCCGGGGACTGATGATGTCCCTGTTAGTCGGTCTGGAGTCAGTCTACACAAAGTCATCAGCAGTATACCTAACATTTGTACATTTTCTGCATATTTGTTAGAGCTTAATAAAAAGTGTTGAGTTTTTTTTTTTTTAAGTAAGCTCTGTCAAGTGAGTTAATTAGGGATAACTAGACAATGAAAGATGTACAACAAACTTTTTAAAGGCACCTACGGGGAAGCCTGGGTGGTTCAGTCAACTGAGTGTCTGACTTCAGCTCAGGTCATGATCTCACGGTCCATGGGTTCGAGGCCCACATGGGGCTCTCTGCTGCCAGCATGGAAGTCCTCTGTCTCCCTCTCTCTCTGCCCCTCCCCTGTTTGCACACACACGGTCTCTCTCTCTCTCTCTCTCTCTCTCTCTCTCTCTCTCAAAAATAAATAAACATTTGGGGCACCTGGGTGGCTCAGTTAGTTAAGCGTCTGACTCTTGGTTTCAGCTCAGGTCATGATCTCACAGTTTGTGGGTTCAAGCCCCACATCGGGCTCCAGGCTGACAGTGTGGAGCCTGCTTGGGATTCTCTCTGTCTCCCTCTCTTTCTGCCCCTCCCCTGCTTGCACACACTCTCTCTTTCAAAATAAATAAACTTTTTTAAAAAGTAATAAATAACCAAATAAACATACATTAAAAAAAAAGTTTAAAGGCACGTACAGAGTCAACAAGCCAGAGCAGACCAAACCAAGTTGAACACGGTGCTCTCTCTCTCCTCATCCCACATGAAGTCATCTTACTTTCTCTGGAGACTGAGAAGGTACAGGACAAGTCCTTCAGGACACGGCAGTCACTGGACTTCGGGGAGGCATCTTACAGGGACTATCTGGGCCCCTTGGTGCAAACTTGGAGAAGCCTGAGGTTGTAAAACTGTCTCCACTCCCACTGCCGCACCCCCCTCCCCCAAAGGGCACTGGACATCAGGCTGTTGGTCTGAAACGCACTATCTTAAAAGTGGCCAGCAAGGTCAGCCCGGTTGTGTGTTTTGTGCCAGCAGCAGGGGCACCACTGGCAGAGGCTGTAAGTGCACACTGCCCTCAGGCCAGGGCAGTGCTTCGGACCAGCCAGCCAGCCTGGCTCCCACAACGGAGGCCAACTGCACCCAGGCCTCGCTGCCCGGCCCGCACCTTCCCTGCCTTCCTCCCACGGCCTTCCGATGTCCGGCTGGCTTCCAAAGGGAGCCCTTGCTGCCCTTGATGCCGGTCCAGAGCCCTGCCCTGTGAAGACTGGCAGCTGCCCTCGGCTCTGCGATGGGCCCAGGCCTTGCTCTCTGCAGACCCGCCCAGGGAAAAGGGAATCACTCCAGTCTCAAGTGGTCCGCAAAACTGTGCCAAGGGAAGAGAAAGACAACACTGGGGAGAAAGCCAGAACACAAACTTTCCTCCCAACCTCAGACTGAAAAGTTCCAGAACATCCCTGCCTCACCCTCCGCAAAAGCACACATACAAACAAAAGCAGAGAAACTGCTGGATTAGCCACTGATCTGTGCGACAGGCCTCCGTCCCCCTTTGCCTCCCTGAACCCCCTCACCTCCCTACCAGCCCTTGAGCTCCGGCCAAGGATGGCCGGTTCCGGGTACTGGCAAAGTAGACGTGACCTCTGGGTTCTGGATGTGACAAACCACAGTGCTCTGTGCAAAGGCCTTGCTGCCAGCCAACAGACCTGCAATTATGAGGGAGAGCCAACCGGCTGGCATCTCTGCGGCCGCTGGAAAGACGAGATGGGCCCCATGAAAAGAGAGGACTCGGAGGAACAGCAGAAAGGAAACGGCTTATGTGGCGCTCTGTGCTTGCTGTCCATGGCTGGGTAACAAATGACCCCAAAAGTTAGTGGTTTTTACAACAATCAACGTTCAGGGGCGCCTGGGGGCTCAGTAGGTTAAGAGTCCGATGGTGGCTCAGGTCATGATCTCACGGCTCGTGAGTTCGAGCCCTGCGTCTGTGCTGACAGCTCGGAGCCTGGAGCCCGCTTCCGATTCTGTGTCTCCCTCTCTCTCTGCCCCTCCCCTGCTCACATTCTGCCTCTCTCAAAATAAATAAATGTTAAAAAAAAAAAACCACCAATAAACGTTTATAGTTTCATACTGTCTTTATGCCTCAAGACCCTAAGAGCGGCTCAGCTGGGTGGTTCTGGCTCCAGATCTCCCGTGAGGTCACTGTCAAGGTGCTGACCAGGGCTGCGGTGACATCAAAGGCCTGACTGGGGCTGGCAGAGTCACTTGTGAGGTAACTGACTCACAGGACCAAGAAGTTAGTGCTGGCTGTGCGCTAGACGCCCCTCTCCCTCACCATGTCCCCGGCCCTCTCCAGAGAGCGGCTGGCCCGTCCTCAGGACGCGGTGGCCGGCTTTCCAGAGCACGAGAGGACGGCACACGCCACACGGTGCCTCGGCCGTCACACCCCATCCTTCCCCCAACATCCATGGGCTACACGGGCCAGCGGGGCCACCTCGGAAGCTCCTAACCTAGTCCCAGCCCATCTCCTTTTATCCTCAGGGCAGACCTGGGAGGCCACGTGTGTAGAAACTGAGCTCTGGCAGGCACTCCGTCCTGCCCAGGGCCCCCGGGGCCCCCCACTGGGCAGTGGGGCCTCCAAAGGGAGTCCAAAGCCAGGCTGGAAGTGCCCGGCCACGTCCCCTCACCTCTCAGTGTCCCCACACGCATAAAATAAGGTTAACAAAGGCGTGGACTCGGGGTCCTCTCGAAGATGAAGGGCGGTGACGCGAGAGAAGCACCGGCACGGGCCCCGGGGCAGGACAACACCCACTAGGTACCAGCTGCTCGTGCTGGACTCGAGGTTTCCTGTGGGAGCGGGTCGTGCCTCTTCGGAGCAGGGGGCACGGGCCGGCAGCGAGCGGGGAGGACGGGCTGCAGGCACCCGGGAGGAAGGCGGCTCCCGAGACGCAGCACGGGGTCAGGGCACTCGCACGGTCACCCCCTCGCTGACGGGGCCAGGTCGCCAGCCACCGGGCGCCTTGAGGAAACAGCGAGGAGCACTTCCTCGCTCAGCCCGCCTCCTCGCCTGCCCCGAGGGGCCTGACTTGGCGGCAGGATCACCTTCTGCAGCCACTTCATTAGGAGGCAGGCTTCCAGAAGCGCCCAAGTGATGTGCGGCCCCAGGAGCAGCTGCTCAGAGGCGGGAGGGCACAGGTGCAAACCACGGCGTGAGAGCTGCCTTCTGAGAAAACAGAGGCTTATCAGTTTTGCCCACTTTGTTCTCAGCACCACAGAGAGCGGGGGAGGTTATTAAGCCCATAAATCCAACTTCTCCACGTAGGGGTGATGGTTCTCGATGCTCGTTATGCTTCCCCCTGCACAGGCCTGGGTGGGGGTGCGTGGTGGGTGGGGGACACAGAGGCCGGGGTCACCATCTGTTTAAGGCCCAAATGCAAGAAGTGTCGTCTGCAAAACAAACACAAGGGGCATCCCTGCTGACGTATTTTATTTATTATTATTTTTTAAGATTTTATTTTCAAGGAATCTCTCCACCCAACGTGGGGTTTCGAACTCACAGCCCCGAGAACAAGCGCTGCATGCTCCACCGACTGAGCCGGCCGGGCGCCTCAATTTTAAAAGACTCACACGTTACAGTCCCCAGGCAGGCTGTCACCCAGAGCCCCCAGAAGCTGTTGGACCCAGGAGGCCTCGCCCCACATCCCCCCCAGCCTGAATTCCTGCGGAGATGGGCCCTGCTCCCTGGGACAGCCCACCCTGCACAGAGGACTCGGGCCTTGGAGATTAACAGCCACCCCGATCCACTCACAAGCCAGGAGAACTCCCTGCACAGAGAAGCCCTCATCTATCACCCCGGCCTTGCGGGGCTGATGCGAGAGGGAAATGAAATAAAGTGCACAAAGCGTCCAGCGAGGCGCCGGCCTCCGGGACACAGTCCAGGAGCCGCGTCTCCACGCCGCCCTGCTCTGCTGCTTAGTTTTGGAATGGGCAGCCCTGCAGAAAAGCGGCTCAGTGGAGAATTCCCCCGGCTGGTGCTCTGCGCTCACACCGGGGGCGGGGTGGTGGTGAAGCAGGCCCCACCTGCTACAGAATCTTCCCTGTGGCCCCTGGTTGTAACCTCCAGACCTCAGAACCAGCCAGGCTCAGGTGGGGCCTGCAAAGAGCTGAGAGGCATGTATGGTGCCTTTCGGTACAAGACTGTTCTCCACGCCAGGGAGCCGTGCCGCACCGCAGCCTTACACGGGGGACTACTAGTCACTCTGCTTGGAAAGAGGAGACAATTAGAGCAAGATTCAACAAATGCTTAACTGCCCTCCCCTAATCCCCGGGATGTGATCAACCAGGCAGGCTCTAATCTGGGCTCCTTCTAGATCTGCCCGTAAGACTCCCTGAGGCCAGAGATGCCCCCTCAAAGCAAGGCCTGGGGACATACACGCCCCAGGGCTCCAGCCATGGGACCCACGCCTCCTTCAGAGAGACCACCTCCTTGGCGGAGGCCTAGTATCTCCCTGCCTCACCCGCAAAGAGGAAAGGAAAGTCACCAGGAAATCTGAAACGGGCCTTTGTGCTCTTGGTCTCCTAATTCTTCCTTCTCCCTCCCCAGCAGCTGCTCGGAGAAAGGACACCCTCCACCCTCTGGGGCCTCTCTTGGGAGCCTCGGTTTGTGCTGTTCACATTCTCTACTCAATGGTCCCCTAATCCCCTCAGCCGTTCAGACCTCTGCTTGAGATGGAAAATCACCCTTTAATAAAGGGTGGCTGGGTGGCTCAGTTGGTTGAGCGTCTGACTCTTGATTTTGGCTCAGGTCACGATTCCAGGGTCATAGGATTGAGCTCGCCACTGGGCATGGAGCCTGCTTAAGATTGTCTGTCTCCCTCCCTCTCTTCTCTCTCCCTCTCTCTCTCAGAGCGCCTGAGTGGCTCAGTCGGTTGAACACCTGACTCGATTTCAGCTCAGGTCATAATCTCACAGTTCATGGGTTTAAGCCCCATGTTGGGCTCTGAGCTGACAGTGTGGAGCCTGCTTAGGATCCTCTCTCTCTCTCTCTCTCTCTCTCTGCCCCTCCCCGGCTCTCTCAAAATGAATAAATAAACTTATAAAAAAGAAAAGGATTCTCTTTCTCTCCCCCCCCTTTTGCCCATATCCCCTGCTTGCTCACTCGCTCTCTCCCTTGAAAAATAAAAATAGGGGGCGCCTGGGTGGCTCAGCTGGTTAAGCGTCTGACTTCGGCTCAGGTCATGATCTCACGGTCTGTGGGTTCGAGCCCCCCGTCGGGTTCTGTGCTGACAGCTCAGAGCCTGGAGCCTCCTTCAGATTCGCTGTCTCCCTCTCTCTCTGCCCTACCCCTGCCTGCACTGGATTTCTCTCTCTTCTCAAAAACGAATAAACACTTTTTAAAAATTGAAAATAAATCAAAAAATAAATAAAAAATAGAAGTTGAAAACCAAAATGTGGCCCATCCATACAATGGATGATACAATGGATGATACAATGGGTATCATTCCGCCATAAAAACGAACGAAACACTGACACAGGCTACGACATGAATAAACTTGGAATCGTGACACTAAGTGAAAGAAGCCGGTCACAAAAGGCCACACAGTGTATGACTCCATTCACATGGGATGTCCGGGACAGCAAGTCCGTGGAGGAGGAAAACAGACGAGTGTCTTCCAGGGGCTGGGGGACAGGGAGCAACAGGGGAGACATCTAGGAGTGGTGAAGATGTCCTAAAACTCTTCGCGGCAATGACTACAGACACCTGTGAGTATACAGCTGCCCCCTGAACAACACAGGGCTTATGGGGTTCACCCCCCACCGAGTGATTGAAAATCTGTGTATAACTTTTGACTCTCCAGAAACGTAACTACTAACAGCCTACTGCTGACCGGAAGACTGACTGATAACACAAACAGTCCATTAACACGTATTTGATACATGTTCTATGTATTAAATACTGTATTCTTATGACAAAGGAAGCCAGAGAAAAGACAAATTACTAAGAAATTCAGGAAAGAAAATACATTTACAGATCTGTCCCAAATTTATCAAAAAAAAAAAAAATCCATGTATAAGTGGGTAGTTCAAACCTGTGATGTTCAAGGGTCAACTGTACCAAAAACCACTGAATTTGCACCCTTTCAATGGGTGAACTGTAGGGGGTCTGAATTATATCTCCATAAAGCCGTTATTTAAAACATGCAAAAATGGGGGCGCCTGGGGGGGCTCAATAGGTTGAACGTCTGACTTTGGCTCAGGTCGTGATCTCACAGTTCCTGAGTCTGAGCCCCACGTCCGGCTCTCTGCTGACAGCTCAGAGCCTGCTTTGGATCCTCTGGTCCCCTCTCTCTGCCCCTCCCCTGCTCATGCTCTCTCTCTCTCTCTCTCTCAAAAATAAATAAACACTAAAAAAAATTTCTTAAGTAAATAAATAAAAATAAAACATGCAAAAATAAGACCAGAATTTGTTAACACCAAGGGAGAAGGCTCTGAAGTAGAGGCTCCCCTGCCCCAAGCCCTGCCCTCCGCCCATCACTCCGCAGCCCCCTCGCTGGTGTGACCATCGCTCAGGGGATCGTTAGTCCCTCCGGGGCCAGCACTGGGGGGAAAACAAGGAGACGCGGCTCTCCTCGCGGGCCCCCCACCCCGGGAACCAGAAAACAGGTGGTAGTGGCCCTGGATAGAAACTGCTGCTCCCCATCTTTTTAAAAAAATTTTTTTAATGTTTATTTATTTTTGAGAGAGACAGAGAGTGAGCAGGGGAGGGGCAGAGAGAGAGAGAGGGAGACACAGAATCGGAAGCAGGCTCCAGGCTCTGAGCTGTCAGCACAGAACCCGATGCAGGGCTCGAACTTACGAACCATGAGATCATGACCCGAGCAGATGTGGGACTCCCAACCAAGCCACCCAGGCGCCCCTGCTGCTCCCCATCTTTAAAGCCCCCAACCCTGAGACCACAGGCAACAACATATCGGCCTCCAGCCTGTCTGTGGGCGCACAGGGTCTGGCTACAGATGTCCGTGCCTCTCTCACCTCTGCTAAGACAACGGCAGCGACAGACAGCAGTGACGATGCTTGGTGCCAAGAGGAACCAAAAGTGTGTATTATTCTGGGGCAGGGGCCCCGCACCCTGGACAAGCTCCCCCAGCCTGCCTGCCGGCACTGGGGTCTGAAGATCCCATGAGTTGGGGGACAGTGGCCAAGGAAGACCGCGGTCCACAGTGAGGAGTCTGGAGTTTGCAGAGGCAGAGCCAGCCCCCATCGGCACACATCATCTTAAGGACAAAGCCTGGTACCCGAGCCAGAGCCTGGGGTCTGAGGCTGCAGCTGGCCCAAAGCAGACAGGGGGACGGTGCGAAAGCCGGTCGGGGCGAGCGCACCCCAAAACACTGTCAAACAGGCCCAGTTTCACCCCGCCACGTGCGGCGGCTGCCTCCGCCCACATTACAGGATCACAAGCTTTCTACGGAGCCCGGCGACTTATTTCAGAAGCTCGTATCTCATCTCAGCCTTGCCTCCCCAGGACGACCATACATTGCGAGGGGGCCATCTCAGCTCGGCGGCGGGTCGGGGAACGGCCGTGGAGGCACGTGGAGGCCAGGAGCTCAGGGAAGCTGCTCGGGCCTCTCCGAGCGCCCCCCTGGGCCTCGCTTCTGCGTCTGCATCGAGGGGTCGCCACCGGCTCCTTCCAAAGGCAGCTGAGCCGGGCAAGTAAGGCCAGCAACGCGCCTGCCCGGATGCGTTTTCTTTCACCCTCCCTCGAACTCTAGGAGGTGACATGTTACAATTTCCGTTTTGCAGAGTCTGACTGACAAGGCTCGGAGGGTGACAGCACCTGGCAGAATCCAAACTCGGGTTGTCGCTAAGGCTCAAAACCTCAACCTGGCACCTTCCAGGTCTGCCCTCCAGACCACGCGAGCCGGACACAGACCACCCGCCCTGCTCGGCTCCCGAGGCCCAACGGGAAGCAGGTGGGTGAGGGAGCAAGCCTGGGCCAGGTCCACCAGCAAGGGCGGGACATCCGCAGGGCAGGGGACAAGGCAAGACAGAGAGGGTACAGGAGCACCTCTGGGGGTCCCCAAGGGCCAAGCGCGTGCCCTCAGCTTTCCAGCCTCTCGGGCCCGGGAAGGAAGTGCCTTCCGCAGGCGCCAGGACCGACCCCAGAGGAGACCCTGCGGATCTGGGCGTGGCCCTGGGAAAGCCCAGCCGCTGCCACTGAGTCCCTTGGGTGCCTCTGAACGCAGGTCCCTTCACCCAGCCTCCTGGGGGATCAGTTTCCCTGTGATCTTGTGCTATAATAAAAACCACACATTTGGTCTTTGCTTCCTTTTCCGGCCACAGAGCTCCTAAAACCTAAAACTCCCGTGATTGCCTGAGAGATAAGAGTGTCTTTTGTATGCTAATGAGCTGGAGGCTGAGCTCCCCAGAAGAAGCCCCAGTGACCAGCACTGCCTCCCCCTACGCCCAGCAGGGGAGAAGGGGCTAGAGACTGAACTAATCACAGTGACAATGATTTAATCATCAGTGCACAGAAACCCTACACAACAGGGTTCAGAGAGCCCCCAGGCTGACATCTGGAAGGGTGGCACTCTCCCAAACCACAGGGACAGAAGCTCCTGAGGTAGGGATCCTCCCGGACCTCACCTCTTCGTCTGGCTGTGCATCTGTGTCCTTTATCACACTCTTTATAATAAACCAACAAACATCAGCAAATGTTTCCTGAGTTCTGCGAACCGTTCTAGCAAATTATCAAACCAGCTTTGTAGCCATGTTGGACAGAAGGGCGGGAAACCCAGTACCCATCACTTGGGATCGACCGGCATCTGAAATGGACCGAGCCCTTAACCCGTGGGGTCTGCGCCAACTCTGGGCGCTGGCGTCAGAAGGGGACTGACATACGGGACGCCCAGCTGGTGTCCACAGATAACCGGAGGACCGCTTGCGTGGAAGACCCACGCACGTTGTGTCAGAGGCGCCGCTGAGGAGAGAAACGGTTCCCTCCCAGTCCCCGTCGGAGAAATGGGGGCCCGGCCTTGCGTGGCCTTTGGAGCGTCCTGGCTCGGATCTTCTCAGTCCCTGCAGACAGACACCGGGGCTCCAGACCAGACATCACACCCTTTCCCCGAAGGCAGGGTCAGGGCCACGCAAATCTCTCCTTTCTTCTATCAAAATCCACCCGCTGAATCATAAATACATGGAAATATTTACATGACCAGATTAACTCTGGGTCCTGCGGCTCGCTTAAGCGAACATGTTTATCTTTCTGTCAAACAACACTTTAGAGTTACTTCTCTTTTGGGGTGCTAGGACTCACTCAGCACTAGGGTGAGGAGGGGAGGGCAGCGGCAGGGGGAGGGGATGCTGAGAGCCACATGTTAACATCTCTTTACAGCTGGCTGACTCAGAGTTACAGGGAACCCGGGTCATGGGCTGAGCCCCTTGGGGGTCACTTATCTAGGCTCCAGACCCGGGCTACTGGCAGGTGGCCAAGCTTGCTGGACAAAGTCACCTCTGGTGACAAGGGGAGCGATGGTGACTTCACGCACGGCGTGCTCAGCACTGCCATCTTGAGAAATGCCACTTTCTCAGGCACGCACCCACACACGTACGTCCTGGTTTTACAGGCTCAGTTAAAAACAAAACAAAATCTTTCAGGTACGCACTCGACAAAGCAAGATATCGTGACGCTGCCATCAGCCTACCCCCTCCTCCCCCCGCCTCCGAGCTGTCATCCACATGAAGCCAGAAGAAGCCCTTTCCTGATACCCACATCAGAGCATGACATTCCTGGGATAGAAGCCCCTCTACGCTCCCCCTCTGCTCTCAAGAAGACATCCACACTCCTTAACCAGCGCATGACCCCCCCACACACACACACCTGGCTCCTTCCCTCCACCCTGCCTGGCCTCCCAGCACACCCCCTAACCAGACTTATGGTGGGACCCACCGTGCCTCCATGCCTTTGCGTAGGCTGTTCCTTCTGTAGGGAAGGCCCTCCCCGCTTATGCAGACCCCACCTCAGCTATGGGGCAAACCTGGCATTGCATGGGGTGAACCCAAGTACCAGCCCCCGAGGCCTTCCTCCCTGGGCTCCCTACCCCCTCCCCACGGGCACGTAGCATGGGCACCACCATGGGCTGACTCTGTCCCCTCCAGTGGCCGATGAGCTCCTGAGAGTGGGGGTTCATCAGACCCGGTTCGTCTCAGCTCTCAGCCCACACTCGGGGTTAAAGCCGTGCTGTAGGATAACCTCGGGCCAGGGGCATAGACCCCTCCTCCCCCGCAGGCCTGGCCGCACGCCCATGCAGCAGCTGCCCACTCCCCAGGTCCAGACAGCCAGCACGCGGAGCAGTGTCTACGCAGGCAGTGTTACGAGGTGTGACTTCTTCCCCGCGCCTGCCCGCACACTCCAGCTCTCGGCAGCGGGCCTGCAGGAGGCCACTTCCCGGGCTCGGCGACCGCACAGAAACGACGCTTTATTCACGGGGAGCTCCCAGGACTCTTGCCAGCTTACCGACTACTCTCCTCGTCCACGAGAAGTATCTCTTGGGCACGCGTCCCGTTCCTCGCTCTACGCCAGCCCCAGCTACCTGCTCCCGCCCAGGAGGACGCAGCGGGGAGATGGGCAGGAAGGAAGACGAGAGCGAGGAAGGGAAAGGGCCAGGGAGCGACTGGACCCCCGGCCCTGCAACTCCAGCCTCAACAAGGGTCACCCCCTCGACTGAGCAGTGAGGACCGGGGAAGCAGGAGACAGACAAAGCTGTGCTCCTGTCAGGAGGGTGGGTCCGGGCAGGGAGGAAGCAGAAGAGGAGCCGGGCGTGAGGCCTAAGAAAGCCGTGCTGCCGCCTGGGCCCCAGCAGCACGCACGGCCCAGCCCTTGTCTGCGGGCAGCTCTGCAACAGGAACCGGGCCTTGGGGAGACTGAGCCCCGGCGAGGACGCTGAACGGCCACGATTCTTAGCACAACATACTGTCCCTCCACGCAGCTGTCCCTAGGACTCCCACGGGGGCCACCGGCCATTCCCCTTTGTAAGCTACTCTAAGGAGCGATTCCCAGCCGCCAGCCCTTCTGCACAAGGTCCCGACAGACCTGCACCCTCCCCCCTCCCTCTTCTACCACCCGGGGTCCCCAGGCACACGTGGGCTTTGGGAGGGAGTCGGCAAGGAAATCTGTCTTTCCACACACGGCTGGTGGCAGCGTGGCTGGGGGGGTGTTCTAACAGACTTATTTATAGCCAAGCACCCCGTCCGCACACTCTCCAGTACTGCCTGCCTGCCTGCCTGCCACTGGGGCTTTTCAATCCGTGTCTATATTTATCCCCCGAAGCCACTGGGATAATGGTGAGGCCAGAAATAGCCTTGAAGACATTCACGTGAAGATGATGGGCAGGTCCCCAGCTCCCAGGCTGACCTCGCCCCCCGCATCTGCTGCTTGGCAGTGGGGGACAGGGGACAGCTGGATGGGCCGGCGAGGCAGCTGAAGCCAGATGAGAACAACATAATCCCTCTTTCCCTGCTGGCCACGGCCCTCTGTAGCGGTGCGGCGGACAAGTCCGGAACAACACATCTCAGCTGCTGGGCTACAGGGAGACCAAAAGTGACGCGATCTCCTGATGGACGTCAGCATGTTAATCAGCTCAGAGACAGAACGGAGACTCAAAGGGAGCGGGCAGGAGGGCTCTGCAGCTTCCCGGACACACACTCACAAAAAAGAAGGTCACCCATGCACCAAGGTTGCAGAGACACGCCCTCCCGTCTTGCCCCCTCCCACCTGGACACAGGCGCTGGCTCGCAGTGAAAGCGTGGGCGCGGTCTCCAGCTTACCCAGCCACTTCCCACCTGCTGGAAGGGAGGGCAATCCGGAGACAACCTGGCTGGTCAGGGAAGAAGCAGCAGGCACATTAGGGGAGCCAGTGGGCTGTTCCTGGTCCTTAGCCTCAGTGTCCTGGAAGAACTTGCCATCTGGGATGGGGACAGGCACTCATCTGAGCCTATGTATTAACAGACGAAGGAACAGAGTGCGGCTGGAGCAGAGAGAATGCCAGCTGCCAGCCTGATGGGGAAGATTTCATAGAAGAGGGGGCATTTTGGCTGAGCTTTGAAGGACGCATAGGAGTTTATCAGGAGAGAAGGGGGAAAGGCACAGGGAATATCATGAGCCAAGAGTTTGGTACTCAAAGTGCATAGTATGTCTGGGGAATGGCAGTGGTAGGAGTGCAGGGTCAAGGGTAGTGAGGTGGAGTCAGACTAAGAAGGGCTGGGTCCCATCACATCTCAGGAGAAGGGCCTTTGAGCAAACAGGATTGAGGAGACTCACTCACCACCCGCGGGGCTGTACCTGTGGCCTGAGTGGGGTGTCCTCTGACGGGGCCTCGGGGACCTCCACCCCATGTGGACCTTCAGCCCCTGGTTCTGACCTACCCTCTCCCTCCCGCCCAGGAGCCCTGGCCATTCTGGCACAATTCTCCGTGTCTATCGGTATATTTTTAAAAATGTGGGGGGCGCCTGGGTGGCTCAGTCGGTTAAGCATCCGACTTCGGCTCAGGTCGTGATCTCATGGTTCGTGGGTTCGAGCCCCACGTCGGGCTCTGTGCTGACAGCTCAGAGCCTGGAGCCTGCTTCGCATTCTGTGTCTCCCTCTCTGCCCTTCCCCTGCTCATGCTTGACTCTCTCCCTCTTTCAAAAATAAACATTAAAAAAAATTTTTTTAAACGTGGGATGCCTGGGTGGCTCAGTTGGTTAAGCATCTGACTTCGGTTCAGGTCATGATCTCAAGGTTCATGGGTTAGAGCCCCATGTCAGGCTCTGTGCTGACAGTGCGGAGCCTGCAGCCTGCTTTGGATTCTGTGTCTCCCTCTGTCTCTGCCCCTAACCCACTCATTCTCATTCTCTCTCTCTCAAAAATAAACATTAAAAAAAATTTTTTTTAATGTGCACTGTAAAATGGGGCAGTTGCTTTGGAAAAGCCTGCAGCTCCTCGAAATGTTAAAGATTGAGTTGCCGTATGACCCAGCAATTCCGCTCCCTGGGACATACCAGGAGGAACGAAACAGAAGTCCACACAAACACTTGTACATGAATGTTCATAGCCGCGTTATTCGTAATAGCCAAAAACAGAAGTGAAGCATGGATAAATCCTGAAAAGATGATGCTGAGCGAAAGAAGCCAGTTTCGAAAGGCCAAATAGTGTAGGATCCCATTTACATGAAATGTCCCCAACAGGCAAATCCACAGGGACAGAAAGCAGATTAGTGGTTGCCCCAGGGAGTGGGGGAAGGGGAGTGACAGCAAAGGAATACAGGTTTCTTTCTGGAGTGATAAAAATGTTCCAAAGTTTTCTGATGGTTGCATAAGCCTGTGAATATATGAAATATCACTGAATTGTACAGTTTAAATGGCTGAATTGTATGCTCCATAAATTACATTTCAGTCAAGCTGCTGAAAAACCACCAAGCTGTGCAAAGCCACAAGTGTACAAGCCCAGCGTGCTCTGGGAGACAGAGCAGGGGGAGTCCCTCCTGCCTGGGGCGGGGGGCAGGGGGGCAGCCTTGGTGGCTAACTGTGGCATTCCGCCAGCTGTTCACTTCTCCAAGCCAGGCCTGTCCCTGGCTTCCTGTGTCCTACACAGGGCTTACAAGCTGGCCGGCCGGCACGAGCCATTCTTTTATAGAAAAGAGAACTCAGGTCATCTCACCTGGGGCAGGTGCATCCTTAAACACCCTCCTTCACACTCTGACTCCATAGCTCCAGGGTCCCCAGTCCCAGAGGCCTTTCCTGACCTCACAGATAGAAGGGACCATTTGCTCGTGCGCTCCGAGCCCCACACAGAGCTGGATCAGAGAGCTCTGCCAACCTGGGACACAGCCACCCGTCCCCAAGCAGCTGCAAGCCCTGGGGTCCACAGTCAACTCTGCTCGTCTGTGTTACGCAAGGATCGTTTATGTGTTAAGCACCTACTAAGTGCCAGGCACCCTGTGAGATGCTCTACGCTGGTTTTCTCATTTGCTCTCTTTCCTCCAGTCAGTCCTTTCAAATCTAGGCCATCTTTGCGAAATGCTTTAGTGGTTGAAGAAAACATGCCCCTGACCTCAGATGTCCCCTCATGGCAGGAGTAAAGCGCGGGTCATGGGGTGGGCTGGCCCTGGGGCAGCTCGTGTTGTAAGAGATGTCCCTCCTGCTGAGATGCCGTCTCATTCCATCCTCACCCACTTGGTTCCATTTAATAAACTCATTTACGGTAAAGAGCCAGGGAGTGAGTGCACCATATTTCCCAAGAGTATTTGTAACTTGAAAAGGGAGCATTTTGGTTGGGCTTCGAAGGATGCACAGGAGTTTACCAGAGGGAGGAGGGGGAAAGGCACAGGGAACAGCATGAGCCAATGGCTTTAGTACTCAAAGTGCATGGCCTAGAGATGGGACAGCTCATCTAGAGGTCAGAGGGGAGGCATGGTTCTCCCCCCTCAAAGCACAACTTAGATTTATTTTTACCTCTGGCGCATAGCAGAGCTCAGGCCCACTGAAGGTGCTTAATACATGTTAGTTAAATGATGGCCCAACCTAAGGCCACGCCTCCCATCTGGGAACCAACCTCCCAGAAAGTTGCTCGATGAGAACAAGCCGACAAACCCCCTTACCTCAGGGAGACAGTCCAGAGGGGAGGCGTGCATCCTGAAACCTACCACCAATCTGTGGGCACAGCACCCAACCTCAGTTGTCCTAGACAATGAGTCTGAACGTGAGACCCACCGCAGGAGTGAAATCCCGGCAAGCGCTATTGCCCAGGGCAGGCAGGCCCACAGACAGGCTGCAGCCCACAGTAGGGAAGGAAGGGACTCAAAAGCTCGTGCCTGGTTTCTTTGCTGTCCTCGCACCTCCTCTGGCCTCCGAGGACGACGCCAACAGAAGGACAGAGGCCGGTGGACACCCAGCCCCCTGGGGCTCATGCCTCTCTTCAGCATTCGGCCAGATCTCCCACTTCCGGGCACTACGTACTTGTTACCTGTGGTCACGGGGTGCTAACCCGAGCACGGGGCAGTGAGAACCGTTTCTGGAGACAGCTGAAAATTAATCAATGGAAGCAATTTCCAAGTTGTCATTCCTCGATGGCACATTTATTGTGATGGGGACAGGTCAAGTTAAAAGGCTGAAAGGGAAATCAAACTGGGTTTCCCTCTTTTGGCCTGTAGTTTCAGCTTCACCAAAGAGAGCCAAAGCAAAATCTCTCTTTATGAGGAGTCTAAAGACAACACCCAGACCCTCCCGGCCAGAGCTGGGAACTTCACAGGCCGTGTTCTGCATTGCGAAGGGCACAGTGACTTAAAGTTCGTCATTAGAGCAGACTTGCAAACTAAAAATAAGTCGCCAGCCCTTTCCCCGTTCACAGAGAGGCACGCAGGAAGTCCCTGCGATGAAATGCAAGGTTGCCTCCTAGGGAGTGTGATCAAGTTCAGGGTGCAGCTGGGTCATCACAGTTTAAGTGAAAGCTGTTCCAGGTGACACAGCTGTAGGGCACTGAGTCCCAGCCCCCACCGACCCTCCTTGCCCCCTGTGTTACATGAGATGGATCGTGGACTTAGCCAGACCCCCTTGCTGTAGCGACGGCCTCTGGCTTGTGTTCGCTGGTATATCCAGAGATTGCAGAAACTGCTGAGCACCTGACCGTGGAAAGAGATCCCCTGAGTATGGGCAGCTCGCCACTGTCCCAGGGCATGTGGCTTCACCCGTCTGTCTCCCCTGAACAGTTAGCTCCTCGAGAGCAAGCACATCTTATCTCTGGCCTGGCACTTGGAAGAAGCTCAATAAAGTCTTCGATAAAAAGCACGGCAGCACCGACTGATCCGCCCGAGAGCTCAGACATGGCCAACCAACTCAGGTCCTGCCCAACCGAAGTCAAAACACCATCCCAGAGAGCAATGTTCAAGGCCCAGAGCACCCAGAACTCTCAGCTTTCAAAGCCCTGAACTCCTGCCCGCTGGTGGAGTCTGCCAGGACTCCACACTCAGCTGCAGGGTCCGCGGCCAGCCCCTCCCCAAGCCCTCAAGCCCCTGCACATCCCCTGCCCAGAGCCATCCATCAGCTCCACTACGGAAACACTGGACTTGGGGCTGGAAGCCTGAGTCTTGGCTCTGCCACTAACCAGCTTGCCATGTGCCTTTGGCAGTGACTTCCTTTACTGGTCCTCAGTTTCCCCATAGGTTAAGTGAAAAGGCTGACCTCCTGAGTCCTTCCAAGTCTGTGAGGACCTGTTTTTCTAAAAGTCCACACAACAGGGCTTGCCTGGTTCCTCGGAGATTCCTTGAGGCTCTACCTTTAAAACATGCCTGGAGCCCAGCTCCCTCACTTCCTCCACCACTGCCACTCTGGTCCAGCGCCTGCCACACCTCAGGTCATTGCAACGGTCTCCCCGTTGGTCTCCCCGCTTCCTCCCTCCACCCCATCCAGTCCGTTCCCCACACAACAGCCAGAAAGCATCCTTTGAAAGCGCAGTGGGGTCCCAGCCCTCCTCGGCACGAGCTCCTCAGCGGCACCAGATCTTGTTCAAAGTCAAAGTCTCAATAAGACCTGTAAAGCCCTGCTGCATGTGGACTTTCATTTCTTCTCCAGCCCCTTCCCCTGCTCCTCTTCTCCTCCCTTCTTCTCGCCAGCTTCTAAAACATCCCAGACGAGCCCCTGCCTCAGGGCCTTTGCACAGGCTGTCTCCTCTGCCTGGATGCTCCTCCTCGAAATAACCTCCTGGCTTTCTCCTTCACCTCCTTTAGGCCTTTGCTTAACTGTGCCGACTTGAGAGACCTTGTTATTTGTTTATTTAGCATTAATGTAGCATTGATCCCCATCTGTCGGTCCTACATATTTTATTGCTTGTTTATTGTATATCTACCCACACTAGACTATAAGCCCAGGAGGACCAGCATGTTACATGTTTTATTATTCCTTTATACCCGGCTCCCAGAATCATGGGTACTCACTAAATGTTGAATGAACTTACTGACTACAATGCACTGAATGAACATGTTGTGATCATCTGCAGGTTCCGTCATGCTGCTAAAATGAAGAGTCTGGGGCCATACTACCTTCAGCTTGAATGGCATCATCCTGGGAGTCCTGAGAATCCCAAGCTCTGGACACTGTCTCCAGGAATCAACGTGGTTGTTCTAGGCAGGTTTGCGGCTCAGGAAATGTGGGGAGGAACAAAGCAAGGAAGTGACCCAGAGAACACTGACCACACCTGGTCCCAGGAGGTCTGAGGGTCAGCGCGTGAGCAAGTGTTTCCAGATGCCTCCTTGGCAGGCAAGACGAGGTGGTAAACATGGCGTCTGTTAGTGCACGACCACGTGGGGAAGAGCAGTGGTGAGAAACCCAAGTGGTGAGAAACCCAAGCAGTGGGCTTTTCCTCAAAGCCGAGGGAAGCAGAGATGGGGAAAGAGGGAACAGAAGACAGCCAGAAGGGGGGGGCTGCCAGTGCCAAGAGCCTGTGGGCAGAGCTCCAGGGGAGCCCAGGCCAGGACCATGGTGGCTGGGACAGGGCCACAGCCTGGCCTCCCAGGGCCTCGAGAAGGCTGAGCCGGCTTCCCGCCTTGGCCCTGCCAATCCTGAGTGTGAGAGCCAACTGCACTGCAGCCTGGCTCTCTGAGAGCCACGGTGCACGTGTGCAAACCTCCCCAGGTGACCGGGAGCAAGGACCTGAAACAGTTCTGCCACCTGGATGAAAATGAAGTACACTCTCCGGAAGACACACACCACCTACGTCAGCAGGCAAAGCCAGGGAAGGGGCTCCCAGGAGCCCCTGAGCCGGGGAAGAGCAGAGAGGCTGCAGGTGGGGAGGCTCTGGCAATCCCCACCAAAAGCCCCTCCACATCCTGGCCCAGGTCCCGGGCAGGGCTGGCTGCGTGCGTAGGGAAGTCAGGAGGGGACAGGAGGGGGACTCAGATCCCACCCAGCTCTCTCCCAAGCACTGTGGGGGGACAGCAAAGGAACACAGGAAGCAGGCAGCATCCTTGCTCTAGGACACGACACAGTGTCCTGTGGCGCTGCCTCCCAAGCGTGAGTTCCTGCCTCTCCATGCCCAGGCGAGCTGGCTACAGCCACGGATCCTCCCCGACCTAAACCCCGAGGGGACGGCCGCTTCTGCAGGTGAAGGAGAGGAGCCCCCACCCTGCCTGCGGCCTCCGTCCCGGGCTGCGGGGAGGCTGGGAGGCCAGCATGGGTGGTAGGGACGGAACGTGTGTGTCAGTGCTGCTGTGGGCTGAGGTCCTGCCGTGACATCCGTGACATCCGCTCTCTTCCTCCTCAGGAGATAGTGACCCTGCTGAGGCCTCACAGAGACAATGGCAGGAAGCGCCCCTCCCTGAGACAGCGGGAGCAGGAAGGAAGTGAGGACCCCGAGCCTGGGCCTGCAGACCCTCCCCACGGGGCCCCCATTCTGAGGAGATTAAGGTCAAATGCTAGAAGCTCTGCCCACAGGCTCAGCTAATGGCAAATGTCTTCAACTTTGCCCGGGGTTCGGGGGGGTGCCTGAGGGCAGATGCTGTCCCCGGCTGGGACTCCCCGCCTCTCTCAGGCAGACCCGCTCTGCAGATGGCCCTGCGTCCAGGTCAAGCAGACGCAGAACACAGGCAGGCTGGGTGGGGAAAACCACTCCAGCCGCCCCCTGCCCTGCACCCACCCCACCCCCACCTTCTGGAAGGAAGGGCTCCTTTTCCTCTGGAGCAAGAGCTGCTCTAAAAATAGACCCTGCTCCTTAAGCCCTTTCCTTCCTCACCCCCCTGCAGGGATGAGGGGATTTCACATTCTCAGCCGCTGGGGAAAGGCTGCCTATCCCCATCACCCCCCCCCCATCCCCAACTCCTGCCAGCCAGGGCCCAGGGGTCCTGACACCTGCCTGCCTGGTGGTGGCCACAAACTCCCAGGCAGAGCTCAAAGGCGTGTAGGGCCAACCTTGATCTTCCCCCGACGCCCTGCCCCCCGTGCAAAGCGCAGACGTGAGACCGTAGGGCGGTGGGTGCTCCTGCAGTAACAGAGCGTAACCCCCTGTGGGCAGGACTCCCATCTCTCTCTGCTCACGGCTGTGTGCCCAGTACCGAGAACGGAGCCTGGTCTATCTGGACGAAGGATGCAATAACTAACTACTCGCTGGATTAACGAGTAAAGCAGAGTCCCCGAGAACTCTTGGGGTTAACTGGGGACCCCTCCCAGGTCAGGTGGCCACAAGGCCACCATCTCTAAAACCACATAAGTGGGGAATGCAGTTGTGAGGAAGGAAAAGAACGGCCTTCTGGTAGAAAAGGAAACAGGAAGCAAAGAAGCCGTCATCAGAGCTCAGACCTCTCGGGCAGAGAAGGGCTGGCCAGGTCCCGGCCGGCCAGCAGGACACAGCAGGATAACAGGCAACCTTGGGGAGGCTCAGGGTCAGGCCTCCGTTCCCCTGCCAGCCCTCCCCCACACCCACCCCAGCAGCTGAGACTCTGAGACTCTCACACAGTGAATTAACACAAGACAACAAAACAAAAATACAACAGAGCACTCTCTCTTCTTAGCACTTGGAGGCCTTTTTACAGCAACTGAAAAGAATGAGCAATTACAGAGAAAACAGCCTGTGGTGCCAACGTGGGAACCCAGGAGTGAGGGGGACACTCGACTGAGGCCTCGTCTGCCCTCTCCTATCCCACCGCAAGGAGGGGAGGCCCACAGGAGGCAAGGGGCTGATGGGGAGCCAGACCGCAAGGGAGGGCACAGTCTGAAGCCCATCCTTTGGGGAAGTCGCACCATTTTTGGAAAACCATGTCATGTGCTTCAGGGTCCAAGCCCACCACTGACTTGCTATGTGACCTTGGGCCAGACACTTGCCATCTCTGAGCCTCAGCTTCCTCATGGAAAATGGGCTCATAATGGATCCTGGTCCTTAGGAGGGCCAGTGTGTTCAGAGTGTGCTTAGGGACACTGGTGTCCCCCACCCAGCCTCTTCACCCCGTTACGTTACTTTCCCCAGATGGGCCATCCATCCTCCTTGTCCCCAAAGCACAGACCAGCTGAATGCTATCCAGGGAGAAGCGTTTGTTGGATTCAGAACAAGAAAAGGCAACGCCACTTTACCTGCTCTACCCACCGAAGCCCTTGGCATGAATAACAGGGGACAGACCAAGGCCTGTGCCAGAGGCCCGGGGACAGGAAATGGAATTGCCTGGACAAGAAGCCCAGGAGGATCCGGGGCAGAAGGAGAGAAAGAACTAAGCACAGGGAGACTCCATCCCCAGTCCCGAGGCTACACAGAGCACCTCAGACATGCCACAGCCCCTGCTCGCTCTCTCATCTGGGGAAACGCTTACATGAAAACACACACACGGCTTTTCCCGCGGTGCCAACCACAGCTCTTGGGAAATGCGGAGAGGCAGGGCCCAGCCCCTGCCCACTGCAAAGGCCGAGGAATCCTGAAACCCTTGTCCTGCCCTATTTCCTGGGGGTGGAGAGCCCAGGCTGGGCCAGGGGGTCCAGAAGAAGAGAACAGAGGTCCCCAGGGCACCCTGTGCAGTGGAGAGTCACAGGGCCACCAGAGGGGGACTGTATCATACCTGGAATCTAAAGGAACCACAGACAGAACATCAGTCCTACCTACTTAGTGAGCAATCAATATCTGCAAGAACCAGGATCGATTAATACAATCTACCCCATTAATCAGATAAAGTCAGATGTTTAAGGAAGAGGAAATGGCAAGCGAGTCCCAGCACCCCCAAAACTCCAAAGCCAGTGGGCGGTCCTTACCTGTGGGTTCGCGTCAGAAGGCTCCCTCGACGTCCTGCCGCAGGAGGAGGGACGACTCACTAGGCAGACGGAAGGGTGTCGGGGACCAGGACACACGAGTCAGCATCCTGCAGGGAGAAGCCCAGTCAGGGAGGAGGTCAGGCAGACCCACCAGGAAACCCACAAGGCCTGACCTCATGCCCAGCAACGCCCGAGACCAGAAATTTAACTGTGCCTGGGGGACAGGACAGGGGACGCTGGGCTGCAGGAGTCTTCTCTTTACAAAGGGGCCCAGTCCGGGATGCAATCACTGAGGCTGATGCACCCAGGGCTGCCCAGGGCTCCCTCTGCTTAGGGAGAGAACCAGAACCTCGCACCTCCTGCACATACGAGCTTTCTTATCTCAGAAGCCCAGCTCAGGGCTCTCGGCGTCAAACCTGCGATTCCTCACCTATCAACCTTTGGGACTGCAGGGCCCCAGGCTGCAGAGGGAAGGCAAGTGGAAGAGAGGGGGGAACGGCAGCCTAGGCTTCTTGGCCACCAGCCTCGAGCATCCTGGTGCCCGGGGCGGGGTCACGAGCAGCGTCATGGGGTGATGCAGATAATTCTCTCCTTCCCATCAAGTCCCTGCAGTTGGGCGGTGTGTAACTGGAGACCCACCTCTGCCAGAGATGAGCACTCACAACAAAATGGAAAAGGTGGAGAAATGGATTTCCGGGGAGTCCCGGGTGCAGTCAGCTTAGGAGATGCCAGAAAATCCACAGGCACTGCTAAAGCCATCACCCAACTCGGAGCTCCCATCACGGCCCACACCTGCAGCTCAACATGTTCCTGTTTGTCCGACACACTTGCCGGATCGCGTGCAGAGCCCTGGAGGCCTCCCCCCGACCGTGACTGGAAGGCAGCCCCCAGCCCACCCCCACGCGGGCTGTAGAAGCCATGGTTCTTCAGGAACCGATTCCCAGGCTGGGAAAAACCTCACGCCAAGGGCTGAGGCCAGGCCCGGCGGCTCCGGGGACGCCAGCCTGTGCCCGCTAGGGGCTGGGAGTCTCGACAAAGGTAAAAGTAAAGTAAGGGGCAGTGCGTGGCGGCTCGGGACAGCAGGAGTGATAAACTGCCGAATGAGGGCACAGGCAATAAGAGTTCAGAGGAGGAAGAGGATCTAACTAGGGACGGCACAGCAGTGGGAGGTGCGGCTGCAAGCAGCAGAGACCAGCTTTTCACACGCCCACCCGCGGCGCTGTGGGCCCACACTCCCGGAGAAGGCTCGGCCAACTCCGCGAAGTCCTCTTTGGGCCAGGCCTGCAGGGGTGAGGCCCCATCTGGGCCTGCACCGGCCGCGCCCGTCCATGGCCGCACGTACACCCCATATGCACGCTGGACCCCGAATGAACAACACGTCTCAGGGCTCCCAGCTTCCAGGCCCCCAGCTGGGCACGCCGGGCCCTCCAGCTTCTCTCCTGTGCATTCCACCGAATTCCACAGCTCGCCGCGCACACGCCCTGCCTCTCCGTGTGGTCTCTCCGTTCTGTTTCTTAGCGGCTATCACAAAACCTCCCAACCTGTCCCGAGTGAGGTCAGCGTGAGTCAAAGAGGTAAGGAAGCCCGCTGCGAGGGTGGGGGTTTGCCACAGCAACACACCAGTGAATGGCGAGCGGATTTTGGAGGCCGGTGCCCCTCCACTCCACTGTGACACGGCCATGGGTGAGAAGGTCAGCTGTGACTCACAGCCCGCACAATGACACCGGCAGGGGCCGCGAGGGAGAGACGCACGCTCCTTACAGCAGCTGACCGCGGGGAGAGCTTTTTTCTGACCCAAAAAAAAGAAAAAAAAAAAAAAAGCATTTGAGGTCCAACAGGTGAACGCAGGATCAACCTAAGGAGCCGGTCAGCTCCTTGGGGAACCTCTAGGGGGGTGTGGGGGGGGGGCGGGAAAACATCACTGGAATGAAACAGGAAGATGCTGACAGCGACTCAGGCTTCCTCCCGTGACCCCTCACACAAAAGGCAAAAGTCAAATCAGCCCACACCCTTCGGGAAGAGGAGAGAGCAGAATAAAACACAAGCCCAGTGCCTGAGCCATCGTGCGCACGATCCATGCACACCTGTGGCTCTGGTCCCGGGGAGGCGGGTTCGGGAGCCAAATAATACGCAGTGGTGTGTCGCTGATTAGCAGGAACAAAAAGAAAACATTTCATGTTTTATTGAGATACAATAGACCAAACATATGATATATTTAAAGTGTACAAGGGGGGGCGCCTGGGGGCTCAGTCGGTTAAACGTCCGACTTCAGCTCAGGTCACTGTCTTGCAGTTCGTGAGTTCGAGCCCCGCGTCAGGCTCTGGGCTGACAGCTCAGAGCCTGGAGCCTGTTTCAGATTCTGTGTCTCCATCTCTCTCTGCCCCTCCCCTGCTCGCTCACTCTCTCTCTCTCTCAATAAATAATTAAAAAAGAACTTTTTTAAGTGTATGAGGTAATGTTTGACATACTGGAGAGGACTCCTCCCCATTGAGTTAATTCGCACATCCGTCCCCTCCCAGAGTAACCCTGTTTGGGGGCGGTGGCTGGTGGGGGGTGGGAAGAACATTCTATCCTCTTAGCAAACTTCAATCATACAATGCAGTATTATCAACTACACTCATCACCTTACGCACTAGATCCTCTCCTTCACACACCAAATCTATATCTTCAGGGGGCACGTGGGCGGCTCAGTAGGTGAAGCATCCGACCCTTGATTTCAGCTCAGGTCATGGTCTCACCGTTTGTGGGTTCGAGCCCCGTGTCGGCCTCTGTGCTGACAGTGCGGAGCCTGCTTGGGATTCTCTCTCTCCCTCCCTCTGCTCCTCTTCCACTTGCTCTCTCTCTCTCTCTCTCTAATAAATTTTTAAAAAAAGATCTAAATCTTCAATATACCTCCTGAGTAATTTGAAAAATGGCAGGGGAAAAAAACAATAAAACCCACCTTTTGCAGGAGTCAGAACCACTTTCCTGAAAATTTTTCGGATCCCTGACTGATTTTGGTCAGTGGACGTGAATTAGTAAGTGAATCTGTTTCTCTATCCAACTTCTATTAATAGGATATCAGTCTCTCCTCATCCCACTAAATAAATGTCAAACAAACACTTAAAGAATACTGGTTTGATGGGGTGCCAAATTACGAGCTTGCCCAGACGTCTGCGTGTCTCAGGCTGGCCCTGGTTGAAAGCATAAATTCCAAACGAGTGGGCGGCATAACTGAAGTTAAACACTGTGGTTTCCATCCCCCGTTGACATGGAGACCGTGAGGCAGGTGGCAGAAAAACGTGCAGACGCGGACAGATGCAAATGGTAGCGGGGCCGCAGCACGCCACGCAGGTCGCTGGCACACGCCGGCGGGACTCCATCCCGAGACACGGCTTCTGGTTTTTTGTTTTATTGAGATGTAATTTGCGTGCCATACGTTCACCCTTCTGAAGTGTACGATCGGCGGCATTTAGCACATTCACAAAGCGTGTGCACAGCCCTCAGCGCGATCTAGTTCCAGGACGTTTCCTTCAACCCCAAAGAGAGATCCATACCCACTACCACTGGTCACTCTCGGTTCCCCTTCCCCCAGTCCCTGGTAAATGCCACCCTGCTTCTGTCTCTATGGATTTGCCTGTTCTGGGCGTTTCATAGAAATGGGCGCGACCTACATGGCCTTCTCTGTCTGGCTTCTCTCACTTTGCATCATGTTTTCAAGGTTCATCCGAGTTGTAGCAGGTTGTCAACATCCCTGTTGTCAAGCCTCATTCCTTCTTATGGCCAAATAACATTCCGCTGTATGAACCCACCACGTTCGGTTTATCCATCCGTCCATGGACATTTGGGTGGATTCCACTTTGGGGCTATTGTGAATAGAGCCGCCGTGAGCGTTCGCATACAAGCTTTTGTGTGCGGGTGTGTTTGATTCTTTGGGGTCTCTACCTAGAAGTCCCTAACTTGTTAATAAAATAACCTAAAACAAGCATTGCATCTGTATTTTTGAAAACATAAAAAGGGTGCAAGGTGAGCTGGAGTTTCAGCCTTGTCTGTGTTCCCAGAACACGGTTCCCCTGCTCAAGAAGCCAACCCCAGTTCCGGGTAGATTCTCCCAAAAGCAGCCTGTACACGCGCGCGGGGGCTGCCTTATTTAAAGATCGTTTACAAGGAGGAAACCTGGCGGCCAGGTGAGGCTGGAATCAGCCTCAAATGCTTTGGGAAGAGGCCGGGGCCCAGCTCGAGTCCCGTCTGAAGCTGCCGAGCAACCAAGAGGTGACGCGGCAGGGCAGCTGAGGGCAGGTCTGGGGGTGGCAGCCTCTGCCAACTCTCAGCTCTGTGGCCTCGACTCGAGCAACTTAAGCGGTGTGCTTAACCTCCCTGGGACTCAGCTTCCTCATCTGAAGGAGAGGGTCTCTCTACTTCACAGACCCACCATCAGGCGCCGGTGAGCTACAGGATGCACGTGTGGGCGCCATGCCTGGCCCACAGCCAGTGCTCATCTTCAGATCTGATCCTCAGTTTCCCCGTCTGGAAAATGGAGGCAGGCGCCTCCCACGCAGTTACCATGTGGAACACACGAGACCTCTGGGTCAGGGCCCGGCGGGCTACCATTTCTGAGTGGTAGGGGCTCAGGGAAGTCAGCGCTCCGGAGCCCCTCCCCAAGGAGATGCCAGGTCTCCCAGCCCCACGCCCCCCGCAGCCCTGACTTCTCCCAGTGGTGAGAGAACAGGTGAGTCTCTCCCACAAGCGCACAGGAATCGCCTGCATCTTGGACCCCACACCTTGGACGGGCCACTGGATTTCTTACTTCTTGTCCCTTTCCACCACCACCGCCCCCACCCCTGCTCTCCCTTCCGGATCCTTCTCTCTGCTTTCTCAACAGACACTCTACTCTGGAGCCCAGCTTCCTTCTCTGAATCCCAGACTGTCAGAATCAGCAGGGAAACCCTCAGAGACCTTCAGAGTGGAGAGCCCTCGAGTGAGGAAGGAAGCATTAGCAAGGCCATCAGAAAGCCGTGAGGAGCAATTTTCCTCCCAGCTGGCAGAAAGCAACGCGGAGCCTGAGGAGGAAACCCAGGGCCTGGGAAGGCAGAACAGGGAAGAAAAACTGAACAATGTCTCCTTGGGCATGCAAGAGTTCATGGGGGAGAAAACCAGCACGCACACACACACACACACACACACGCACATGCACACTCACAACAAAAAGGAGAAATTCTTAGCCTGCAGCAGTTGGTAGCATTATGTAAAATTCCAAGCCCACAAAAATATCATTTGGATGGTAAAAAGTTAAATTTAGCTAAGTACAGAGTGACTAATACTATGAGGGACAGGCAGCACCCCCAGTTGCCTGGAGCTGATACAGCTGGCTTCTAGAAACTTCTGACAAGTAACCAGGGCCTGGTGCGGCACAGAACAACAGATTATATAATAAGAGGCACAGCCATTAGCGATACAAAACAGACACCGAGCACTGCAGCCTCCCCGGAGGGAGGGGACAGCGGGGCTCTGGCTTAAGCTTCGCTCATGATGGAGTGTCCCCTCTGGAAGCCGGGGCCACAGGCATCTGGGCCTTCAGACACATCCACCTATCTGAGGTGTCCCGAGGAGTCACGGTCACAGGGACAGGAAGCAGGAGGGTGGGCGCCAGGTGCTGGGGGAGGGGAATGGGGAGCTGTCGTTCGACAGGGACAGAGTGTCAGTTTGGGGAGAAGAAGAGAATCTGGATACGATGGTGGTGACAGTGGCATGACACCGCGAATATACCTAATGCCACTGAACTGGACACTTAAAAATGGCTCAAGTGGTAAATTTTACATTACATGTATTTTACTACAATGACCGGACAGGTGACGTGGAGGGGAACCACTGTCCCAGCAGACAGAGCCAAGTGCCAGCCCACCGCGCCAGCCGTGGGAGGGGGCCATCTTGGAGAGGGACCTTCCACCCCCAGGCAAGCAGTCCCAGCTGACACCAGGGGAGCAGAGATGAGCTGTCCCCAGCAAGCCCTGCCCGAATGAATTGCCACACTGTGAGCAAATTAATAAAATGGTGATGCCGTAAGCCACTAAGTTTGGGAAGAGTTGGCTGCAGCGATGAATGACGAACCCGATGGTCATGCTCTCCAACGGCTTTGGGGAAAATGTCTATTTCTATTGTGAGACCAAGGAAGCTCTTTGGTGCTCTCACAGGTGAGTCACAAAGACAAGGCGGTGACTGAAAAAGTGTTGGGGAGACTCCTTTTCTACTCCCAGAATCCCAATGGAACACACCCTGAGATCAAACAGCTGCTGTGGAGGCCGCGGGTTTCTCCAAGGATCCATCGGAGAAGCCGGGCCTTCTGTTGGCTGACTCAGCCGGACTGTCCAGAGCAGGGATCTGTACGCCGTGCACAGAGATGCTCCCTGTGTGTGCGGAAATGACCCCAGGTGTGGTGCTGAGACCGCGTTCTCGCTGGCTGACTCCGGGCGGGCCCATTCCCTTCTCGGGATCCATTTCTCCATGTGTGCGGTGAGGAGGCTGACCTCTAAAGGGCCTCTCCACTCAGATCCAACATTCCAACATTCTGCAACCTTCTAGCTTGGGCAGAAGGGAACGCGGAAACAGAATCCGAAACTGAACAAAGACCGAATGACTGGCACCTGGATTTACCCGGCAGGCACACACACTTCTCGCCTCTGTCCCCTGAGGACCCCCTACCCTCACCTCCGTGCCCTTCACGCATTTGTTCATTCCACAGCGCTTCCCGTGCCACTCCGGCTTGGTCCAGTGTCCTCTTCCTAAATTACATCTGGACCTCCCCAGGTAAAGATGGGACTGCGGGAGGGTGCACGTACACCCCTTCCAGGCCTGGCCCCTAAAATGCCCAGGTGATCCTCAATGTCCTCTCTCTCTCTTCGCTCACCAGCCAGCTGACTGCCCAGGTCCAGTGCAGGACCCCACGGGCACCCCAGAGGATGGCAGGAACACCACAGGAAAGGATGTGGGATCCCCGAATCACTACTCAGAGGCCACCCCCAGACCATCCAATTCAACCGCAAGAGTGAGAACAGCCTTTACTGGGATAAGCCACTGAGACTGTAACAACTGTTTGTTATAGCAGCCAGCATTACCTATCCTAACTAATACATTCACCAAACCGTTACTGCGCGTCAGACGCGTGAAGGAGGTACAGGAGAATCAGGCCTAGGCAGCACCAGTGTAGTTAGCAGTTCAGGGAGATCAGGTATAGCCCAGTTCTGCACCTGACAATCATAGGCTAAGCACATGATGAGAATCCCTCCATGTATCCAAGCTCCACTCATACTACCTGCTTCTAAAAACCTTACTATGTAGGTTTACCTCCCCAAAACACTAGATGAGGAAAGAAAAAAAAAACCAAAAAGGAAGGAGAAAAGCTATTCTGAGACTCCTGAGGACAATCCACAAGCAAATGAACAGGGAAAAAAAAAAATCTTAGCTGTGTGCTTCCTGGTAGGCAAAGCAAAAAGGGAAATATGCTGGGCCACAGAGCTCTCACCAACAGTGAAAAACATACTAGTTCGTGATGAGACACAAACTCTGGCCTTGCTAAGAGCTCTAAGAGGATGCTCCCCCGAGGTCTCCGTGTGACGGATTCGGTGTCTGGGCAGGAGGCAGCAAGAGGAGGCCAAGATGCCCCGAAAGCTGTCCCTGCCTGTGGCCCAACTGGCTCTTGACTGCGGCGAGCTCCTGAGTAATTCTTCACCCTTGTTAATACGAACACGGCAGCACCGTGATAATGACGGGAAATATTTACATACCGCACCACTGACGGGTTGTTTGGACCATCTGGCTACCGGATGCAATAACTATTGTCAGACACATGCCCGTCCACAAGGCCTGTGCTTTGGTACCGATGGAGTCTGGGCTCGGGGATTCAGGCAGCGACCGTCGGCCCCATCCCCAACACGCTCCTGACCACAGGGACCCGAGAGAGTGGGTTGCGGCCCAAGTCGCGGCCCCTGCAGGCAGGGAGCAGAGCCCTCCAACTCCCTCCCTCTGCTCTGTCTGGGCTGAGCACCGATAACAAGTCTCACTTCCATTTGTCAAGGGCTCCTTCAGGACTCAAGAGCTCTGCACACGACTCCCCTCAGCAAGACAGCTTGACTCTGCGGCCCCCCGGGGGATTTCTCCGGCGATCCCGTGGGGGCTGCTGCAGATACTCGGCAAACCCTGCCCTGTCTGCTCGTGTCTGAGGTCCCTTCCACTGGGGCTTTGTCACGCTCAGGCGCGGGCGCAGGGACAACAATCGGTGTCACGACTCCGGGAGGCTGGAGGACAGCAGCCTTAGCTGTCCTTCTGTCCACGTGGCTCTGCCAGGTTCCGATATACCAAGCTGGATTTCTGGTTGGTTGGTTGGTTGGTTGATGGACATCAAATGGGTTTTTTTTTCCTTTTTTAAGAAATTCGGGGTGTTGGGTGGGTTGCTTTATTATTATTTTCTTAATTTTAGTAAAAGCAAAAAAGTTCTATTCGGAGCCTCTTCAAAAGTAGCAATTTTCTTAATGAGAAGCACAGGCTTCCACCCACATGAGGAGCTATGTCAGCTCAGCAGTTACAGTGGCCTGTGGATATGGTACATCGTGTCACCTTCTTGACAGATGTGAGTCAAATGGAAACTTGTCACAGGTGCTGGCACAGCCTCCTGCGGTGGCTTTGCGCTCTGACACGGGCTTTCGGATGGGCGCACCATAGGAGAGGTGGGGCTGTGTTTCCGCCAACCATGAACCCACAGAGTTCAGATCTTCCCACAACGATTACCCTCTAAGACACAAAACGCCCCAGACGGAGTGCTCAGGGCCGGGGTAGCACACGGTTTGGGCTCCAGTTTCCTGTGGCCACCTCACCTCCTGGAATCTTGAGTTTGGGCAGCGGGACGCGGGGTGAGACCATGTGGCTTGGAGCAATCGTGAGCTGGCTGTCCAGTCGCAGGGTGTCTGGGACGTACTAGCCCAGGTCAGGGCACTCTCTGTGGTCTTGCAACCAGCCCAGGGTCCTGGTCTTTCCTGGGTCTAGTGCTTCCCTCTGCAAGTGGGGTGAGGACCAGACACCCACACCCGGAGACAGGACCCTAAAAATAGTCATAACCCATGGCCAAAGCGAGAGGCCCATTCTCCGCAGGACCAACCCTGCCTGAGTGAAAGTCCGCTCGCGCACACGTTCCCACCCTCTAAAATCAGGGACTTCACGGCGCGGGTTTATCTGATGTTCATTACAGTTTGGGGGTGACGACTGCACTAGCAACGCATGCGGAACCTCAAGGAGGCCAGCGGCTGCTGTGCAGAAGCCCAAGTGACCTCTCTGGGGAGCGCTTCCTTCTGGCCAGACCCCTGGAGCCCCCGCATCTGCTCTGAGCCTCCATGCTGTTCCAGGCAGACATCCGCTCTGCTTCCCAGCTTCTAGGCAGGACCAGGCAGATGCTCTTTTTGCAAAAGTTATCTGAGCTACTGGGGACGCAGGAATATCGTGACAAAGATGGCACCCAGTCACTGCTTGCCAGCCTCACTCCTACCAAGCCCAGAAAACAACCAGCAGCAGGCCGGGGACAAGCGCCCTGTTTGAACGCAGAGCAATGACACAGGAGAAGGTGAGTCCAGCGCCTCAGGTGGAGGGCAGGTCAGCCAGGCTTCCCAGGTCACAGACGGGACCTTTGCAGGGACCACGGAGCCCCTGCAGGCCCAGCCAAGCTCCTTCCCCAGGGAGGTCTCTGTTTCCAGCCCTCAGCATGTCCTGACCGGCTCTCACACTCAGGGAGCCGTCCGCGCCAGGCGCCACCAAGCTCTCGCCAGTTCAAGGTGACAAGCAAACACAGTTCATGGAGCAAGCTGTTCGAAAAGCTCCATCCATTCTCGTTTCATTCTTGGATTAGATTTTCCTATTTTTTGGTGTCCTCTGCTCACAGGAGGACAGCTACAGTGAACTGGTGCTTCTCTGTGTGTGCGGTTAATTATACAGAACATAAAATTTGCCATCTTAACCGTTTTTAAGTGCACAGTTCAGTGGCATCAAGCGCACGCACGCTGCTTGCAGCCACTACCGTCCATCTCCAGACATTTTTCAGCCTCCCAAACGGAAACCCCGTACCCCTTAAACGCGTACGTCCCGTTGTCCCTCTTCCACCCCTGGTAACGTCTGTGGATCATACAACTCTTTAAAAATAATGTCCTCAGTCTCGCCGTCCATGGGTTTGAACCCCAAGTCAGGCTCTGTGCTGACAGCTCAGAGCCTGGAACCTGTTTCTGATTCTGTGTCTCCCTCTCTCTCTGCCCCTCCCCTGCTCATGCTCTATCTCTCTAAAAAATTAATAAACATTAAAAATAATAAATAAATAAATAAAAACAATGTCCTTAGGGGTGCTTGGGTGGCTCAGTCCATTAAGCGTCCGACTTCAGTTCACGTCATGATCTCACGCTCCTGAATTCGAGCCCCATGTCAGGCTCTGTGCTGACAGCTCAGAGCCCGGAGCCTGCTTCGGATTGTGTCTCTCTGTCTCTCTCTCTCTATCTCTCTGCCCCTCTCCCGCTCACATTCTTTCTCCCTCTCTCAAAAATAAAAAATAAATATAATGTCTTTACCTTGGCAAAATTATGTTGTAATTTTCCAGGTCTTGGTCTAATATTTAAAGCACCTGGTGCTCCTCAGATACTTGGTGATGGACAAGCTGACAGAGGAGGGCCAAACGCCTCCAGGAAGGGACAACCCAGGCCACAACGTGCCTGGAGGAATCACGGGCCCCTACCTACCACATGCGAGGAGGCACCTAATGGGAACCAGTGTCCTTAACCGGCTGTGCCAGGAACCCTGCTAGGGCTGCCCTTTGCGGTAGAAAAGGCTCTCACACGGTTTTCTCCAGATTTTCATTTTACTTAAAAGCTCTTCCTTGCCTGGGGTTTTGAGGTTAAAAACCACTGTCTCGCACTCGCACATTGTAAGCGGGAGTGTAAATTGGTACTACCTTTATGGAGAGCAATTCAGCAACAGCTGTTGAAAATAAAAGGAAACCACCCCTTGGCCCAGCACTTCTCCTTCCGGTGATTTACCCCACAGATGTGAGCGCCTGTTCGCGCCAGCACCCCCGTAGCAGGACACTCGCCGCGGCCCCGTTTGCTGCCAGGCTTCTACCATGGACAATACAAACCTCCGTGAGTCGGGAATTCGTTCAACTAACGGTGGTGTGTCTTCCATCAGCCGAACACTTGAGCCGGTCATTAAGAAGAGCCAGGCGATCTGAGTGGCCCAGCAGAGGACCACCCCCAGGACCTACCAGTCGTTAAGTCAAACCAGCAGGGGCACAATGGCAGGCAGCCGTCTGTGTTGTTGCTGTTGTTGTTTCCTAAGGAATATACATTCACATATGCAGAGAATCCTCCTGAAGGAGTATACACATGCACAAAAATTAGCGATGGTAGTCGCCTCTGGGGAGGAAAATAGGGAGACCGCAGACAAGGGTAAGTCAGCTTGGTACCAAGTGTAAGGTCGTATGTATCCAAGCTATTTTCCATATCGAGTATGGCTTTATCCTCTATTTTATTTATTTTTTAAAGATTTTATTTTTAAGTAACCTCTATACCCAATGTGGGCCTTGAACTCACAATCCCGAGATCAGGAGTTACATTCTCCACTGGCTGAGTGTGCCAGGGGCCCTGTCCTCTATTCTATTATTTTATTGTAACCTATGAGTTTTAAGTTCCATAAATTCAGAAACGTATCTAATTTACTTTTACAACCTTGCCAATGTCTGGCATAACATCACATACAATTCGTGTGTGTGTGTGTGTGTGTGTGTTGTCATTTTTTTTAATCAATGAAAGAGTAAGTGGATGATTAAGTGAATGAAGAGTGAAGAAAAGCATTTGAAAAATTATGAACATTCTTTGAATACTAGAAAACAGTGAGTCCTGAGTTGTTAGGGAAGTAAGAGGTAGAATGGAAGCAGACCCTGGTTGACAGCTGATCATCTCGGTAGAAACAGTACCCTCAGTAAAGGAAGACACACTGCTTGACAGTACGGTTAAGCTGGTGTTAGAAGCTTACTGGACAAGGGGGCGCCTAGCCAGCTCAGTCAGGCAGCAGGCGATCTCAGGGTCTTGAGTTCAAGCTGCACATTGGGCAGAGACGTTACTTAAGTAAATATGTTTAAAAAAAAAAGTCAGTTTATTGAACAAGAGTTTTAAAATTTTCATTTAATAACTATGTTTTTAAAAGCCAGCATTCAACTCTTGGTGGGAACGTAAACTGGTAGAAAACAGTATGGAGGTTCCTCAAAAAAATTAAAAACAGAACTACCCTACGACCCAGCAATTGCATTACTAGGTATTTATCCAAGGGGTACAGGCGTGCTGTTTTGAAGGGACACATACACCCCAATGTTTATAGCAGCGCTACAGACAACAGCCAAAGTATGGAAAGAGCCCAAATGTCCATCGACGGATGAATGGATAAAGAAGATGTGGTGTATACATACGATGGAATATTATTCAGTCATCAAAAAGAATGAAATCTTGCCATTTGCAACTACGTGGATGGAAGTAGAGGGTATTATGCTAAGCGAAATTGGTCAGTCAGAGAAAGACAAATATATGAATTCACTCATGTGGAATTAAGATACAAAACAGATGAACATAGGGGAAAGGAAAAAATAATAATATAAAAACAGGGAGGAGGACAAAACACAAGAGACTCTTAAAGAACAAATTGAGGGTTGCTGGAGGGGCTGTGGGAGGAGGGATGGGCTGAATGGGTGAGGGGCATTAAGGAGGACACTTGTCAGGATGAGCTCTGGGTGTTTTACGTAGGGGATGAATCAATGGAATCTACTCCTGAAATCATTGTTGCACTATATGCTAACTTGGATGTAAATTTTAAAATAAAGATAAATTAAAAAATAAAAGCCAGAATTTAATGTTTCTTTTGATATAGCAGATTGCAAAGAAAATAATGAGTGGTCCAACGATTAAAAAATTTTTTTTTTTGAGAGAGAGCACGCACAAGTAGGGGAGGGGCAGAGGGGGAAAGAGAGAGTCTTAACCAGGCTCAATGCTCAGTGTGGAGCCTGACACAGGGCTCCATCCCACAACCCTGGGATCATGACCAGCAGAAACCAAGAGTCAGATGCTCCACTGACTGAGCCACCCAAGTACCCCTTAAAATAGTTTTAAAATGTTTTTTGAAATTTATGTATGTATGTATGTATGTATGTATTGAGAGAGAGAGAGAGAGAGAGAGAGAGAGAGAGAGAGAGAGAGAATATCTCAAGCAGGCCCGATGCCCTCAGCACAGAGCCCGATGTGGGGTTCAAACTGGCAAACCATGAGACCATGACTCAGGCCACAATCAAGAGTTGGACGCTCAAACAACTGAGCCACCTGGGTGCCCCTTAATATATTTTTTAAACCCACATCACAGCCCACCTTTTAAGTCCATGAACCACATATTCCTTAAGAATCAGAAAGTAGAACAAAAAGCCATCACTCCCCAGTGAGGTGATTACAGCGCTTAAAAGCTCTCCAGGGACGGGTGCAAACGCACCTTGTGAGCTCTTGCCTACTAACCCCTAACTCTTGCCCTGTTAACCTCCATGACTCTGCCTGCCAGCTGGCAGCAACCTTGACGCTTTAGAAGTGGGTGCAGCGATGCCGCCAGGCTTCCAGGAGAAAGCTGTCATAAAGCTCAAGAACTTCAAGGCCCTTGTTGGGCTCTGTGCTGACAGCTCGGAGCCTGGAGCCTGCTTCGGATTCTGTGTCTCCCTCGCTCTCTGCCCCTCCCCCGCTCGTACTCTGTCTCTCTTTCAAACATAAATAAGCATTTAAAATTTTTTTAAAGAAAGAAAGAAAGTTCCACTGGCCCCCGTGGGTGGTCGTAAAACAATCGTGGTTAAACTAAGGCAAAAAATTAACAGCAGCAAAACCACACCAAGGAGTGAAAAGAAAAAGCAATAGGAGGGAGGGAAGGCTACCAAAAAAGGAATTAGTGGGAGCCCGTAGGTTCAGGCTGAGGGAAAGACGCGCCCCATCCCAGGCCTCTGCCCACAGCCCTGCTCCCAACGGCCAGTCTTCATGTGCATCTCAGCAGTGCCGGCCAGCTGAGCGACTCAGCGATCCCTGGTCCCGAAGAGACTGAATTCTATCTAATGTTCACCATTTACTGAAGTGAGGCAAGAAATGCCTTCAAGAAAGAGCAGGAGCATTACTGGGGCCATGTGAAGACCTCCTGAGCCCTGAAGCTAATGAAGTGACCTCCTAAGAATGACAATGATGTGGCCTTGTCTGTGCTCTGGCTTCTAACAGGGGCTCACGAGTTCCTTCCTGCACCCGGATTCTCAAGGGCTGCCTTGGGGATGCCCCAGCAGGGACATGTGACAAGGTGACAAGGTGGAGGGGGAACCCTGACAGCCAGTCTCGGACACCGCGCTGGGGTCCTCTGCTCTCTGCAGGTCCCGGGGCAGGTCCCAGGTTGAGCTTAAGACAACGGACTCCGGCTGTTGTAATAATAGCTTGCTTACTGGTGCACAAAGGTGCTCATCGTTCTCGGAGATTCCTCAGATGTTGTGGCCCCTAGTTCAGCCTAAGCCCCACAGCCAGAAAGTCTTATCACACCAAGTGTGTGCAGAGGCCAGGGCTCACACCTCCGTAACTGGAACACTGGGCAGTGTTTGGCCCCACGAAACAGCCCTTCCACCTGACCCCAGGAGAGATGGTCAGGAGAGATCTGGAATGCTCGGCATTGCATCACTTCCCCACATTTCCGGGCTCCTGGGAGGCAGAGGAGAGGCTGGCGCCTACCCTGAGACTGCCCGGGTGGGTATTACTCTTCTTCCTAACCAGGGAAGGAGGCCCCTGGTTCACCAACACCCACGCAGGATGCCAGAGTCCTTTGCGACTTGGCCACCACCATATCGGTTTTTTTCCCCCTTTTAATGTTTTGAAAGAGAAGGAGCACGTGTGGGGGAGGAGCAGAGAGAGAGGGAGACACAGAATCCAAAGCAGGCTCCAGGCTGTCCGCGGGGCTCAAACTCACGAGCTGCGAGATCATGACCTGACCGAAGTCAGACACTGAACTGACTGAGCCACCCAAGCCCCCGCCCTGTCTGGCCGCTTCTAATTGCTTTTCAGCGGGTCCGCTTTCCTGAGATGAACATTGTATCCATCTCGAACGTGAATTCTGCAGCCTCCTTTCTGCTGCGCTTCCTTTTCCCAGCCCCACTGGCCGGGCTTCTAGCTACGGAGATGTTTAATATTGACGGCAGAGGGTAAGCCTGTCTCCAAGGGATGCCTCTCGTAGCAAGGGGTTTCCAGATCCTGTCTGGCCCTGAAATCCTTTTGTGACACAATCTGCAGTAGCGTTCTGTACCCCTCAAACATACTTTGGAAGACGCTGTTGCACTGTTTCACTATTAAGGAGGAAGTCGCCACGGATTGGAAGTGTGCTCCGGCACCACGCTGCAATCTGTCTATCGCTCAGTCTCTACATCATGAAGAGTAATGGATGTTGAAGTTTATCAAATGCTTTCCTGGCATCCACTGAAAGTATCTAAGTGGTTTCCCCTCCCCCCTTTTTTTCTTTTAGCAGATCTCCTAGTAAATAATCGTCTGCTTATGTTTTGAGACTGGTCCGCAACCCAGTATAATGAACCCTGTGCCCAGTGCCTTTCTGGTAGAACACAGAGAGAGACCCCAAGCAAATAGCCTGCCTACAGAAAAAAGGAGGGAAGGGAACATGGAGAAGAGCCTGTGTGTGTGCGCGCGCGCACACACACATACAAACACAACTGCACACCATCTGAATAGCAGGCTAGGATTTGTGAATTCATGTGTCACACACAGGGCACAGTGAGGACTGGAGGAACCACACGTGAATTGAGTTAATCACAGAGGGCTTCCTACAGGAGGTGGCAGAGAAGACTCAGGAAACTCTGGATTTGAGTCCTGCCTCAAATGGAGCCCAAGGGCATGCTTTCCAAGCCCATAATTTTCTCGGCAGTAAAATAGAAATAATCATAGAGGAGGAAAGCCCTTCAGAGGCACCCAGCTCAGCCTCCTTCGTCTGCAGACGGGAACTGAGGTTCAAAGAGGGAAGTTGATTTGCCCAAGGCCACGGGCCACCCCTACAGTCTTCCTTGGCTCCAAGGGGAGGGGAGAGAAACAAAGAGAGCTTTGAGAGCTCTGGCAGAAAGGAAGCTGAGAACCCCTGGTGTGTCATGACTCTCCCAGTAATAAATGTTACTGTTGCTACCTCGGAAGGTACCTCAGCTCCTGGCTGAGTCAGAGTCAGCCAGAGGGCTCCACTCAGGGGACAGAGGGTGGCAGTGGAGAGCGTGCCGGGAGAGGGGGAGGATCGTGGAGCCACCCTCAAGAACACCCAGGTCAACAGGGACACCCCTACCTTCTTCACCAACACAGCCGAGCAGACACACATGGACGGCTTTTCATAGCGATTCCCTCCCTCACTCGTCCGACAAGTACAGAGGGGATACGGGGTTGAAGAGTGTGCCCCCCAAATCCATGTCCTTCTCGGAACCTCAAAACGTGACCTTATCTGGAAATAGGATCTTTACAGATACATTAGTTAAGGTGAGGTCACACTGGACTAGGGGGGCCCTCATCCAATATGACTGGTGTCCTCACAAGAGGAGACCCAGACGTGCACGCACACGCGTGCGCCCACACACACAGGGAAGACAACCACATGGAGACAGGTAGAGATGGGAGTCAGGTGTCAAGGACCACCGGCAGCCGGGAGGCAGGCCTGGAACAGATTCTCCCTCGGGGCCTCCTGAGGGAACCGACGCTGCCCACAGCCTACGTGTGGACTTTGTGTCTCCTGAACACGAGAGAGCACGTTTCTGTGTTTTGAGCTCCGTGGTGTGGACGGGGTTTGCTCACAGAGCAGGGGGCTCCGTGAGGCACAGGGGGAGTTTGCTGTGGCCCGGGATCCCTCAGATCCTCCCTGCCCCAGTCACTGGGCCTCCCCCTCCCACCCAGCCACACCCCCAGAACCCCTCCAAGCCCGCGGCCTCTCCCCAGAAGACACGGAGGATCCCAGCACCTCTGCGGGGCCAGAACAAGAAGCTGTGTGAGGCACCAGGCACGGTGCTGGGCACACACGTCCTCCTGGGAACCTCACAACCAGCCAAAGGGCAGGTGAGCCAACAGAAGCTGGGCGGCAGCCCGTGACCCGCTCGGCTCCCACAGCAGGCGGCTGGCAGAGCCTCGCTCCACGCCCAGGCTGTCTGCAGGGGGCCCCGGGCACCGGCGGGGTGCCTCCTCCACACCCCCGCCTGCCCCCACACCGGGGCCGCGGCACCTGCCCCTCGCCTCGCAGCTGTGGACGCCAGGGACCCCGGGCAGATGGCATCTGCTCTCTGAGAAGGTATTTATCTTTCCACTCACTGAGAGCGAGCAGAGCCATAAAAGGACATGCCCGACGTCAGGTGCACAAGTGTTCCGTAGAGACAGATGTCGTTCGCACACAGGGACCGAGCAAGGCCGTTAGCTGCCGGAACGCCCTCCCCAAGGCACCCGAGGGCCAGCCGGGCCTTTCCCGATTCCCCAGGGGAGCCAGGGGCTCCATTAGGGTAAAAGGAAGGTGGGATCCAGCCCAAGTCTCACTTGGAAAAATCCAAGACAAGCCTGAGTTGTGTTGTTTGCTTTTGTCTCATTTTAATCATTTCTAAGTGCACCATTCACAGGCTATTCACAATGTTATGCAACCACCGTCACTAATTCCAGAACATTTTCATCACCGCATACGGAAGCTCCGAACCCACCAAACACTGGCTCCCTTCCCTCCTCCCCGAGACCCCCCCATAACCACCACTCGACTTTTGGTCTCTATGAATTTGCCCGTTCTGGGCACCTCACATAAGTGGAGTCATCCGACACTGTCCTTTCGTGACTGGCTGCCCTCACCCCGCTTAATGTCGCGTCCGTGTTGTAACAAGTGTCAGAGTCTCCCTCCTTTCTACAGCTGAACGATATTCCACTGGACGGACATCCATGCTCACTCATTCATCAGCTGATGGACACCTGGGTTCTTTCCACCTCCTGGCTGGTGGACAAACATCTGCTTGAGTCCCTGCTCTCAATGCTTTTGAGCACAGTGACTTAGCAGTACAACCGCTGGGTCGTAGGGTGACTCTGTTTAACCATTTAAGGAACCGCCAGACTGTCTTCCTGGGCAGCCGCCCCATTTTACATTCCCACCAGCAGGGCCCAAGGGTCCCCATTTCTCCACATCCTCACCAACACCCATTATTTCCTGTGTTTGGATAATAGCCAAGCCCGAGATTTTAAAAGGAGGATTTTAAAGAGTAGCATCTGTTCGGTTTATGCCTGCCGTTCTGTATGGAGAAACTCAGTTCTAGTGCCAGCTCTGGGGCTGACTGCTGGGCAACTCTGGACAAGTGCTTCAAGTCACTCTGAGCCTCAGTTATGTTCACTGTAGGAACAGAGCCGACATGCCAAGTGTCACTTCCCTCTGGAGGAAGGTATTTGCCACAGGAATGGGAGAGGGAGTATCTTCACCAATTCTACGGGTGGCACACAGGTAGTGGGAAGAGGGGTCGGTTTCAACTTCCCTTGATTTATCTTTTAGGATAATATATGCAAAGGACTAAATCCTTTTCCCTCTGACCTCTTCCTTCTCTGCCTTCGAACAGAGAAGCCAAATTACAGGAAAAAGTAGCAAGATGAAGAGGCAGGAAAAATTCTAGATGATCTACTGAGGGTAACCTTGGTGTCACAATAATTACTGGACATGCTCCCACACACTCACTCACACATTCACACACGCTCACTCACACACTCACACACACACACACACACACACACTCCTGGCACTCACACCTCATTATTGACTCAAAGTTTGTCCCAATCGATTATGTCACCAGATCAAGAGAAGGATGTAGGGCAGGAATTTTCATCCCAACTTGTCAGGTGAGGAAATGTAGACCCGGGGAGAGAAAGGAACCTGCCCAAGGCCACACAGCACAGTCTAAATGGAGTCTCTGGTCTCCCAGCACAATCCAGCCAAAGCACAAGATGGCTGTGCACACTGGCCCCCACGCAGGGCCCGGTCCCAGAGCTACTTCTTCCTCATCATGAGCAGTGGCGATAGCATCTGACTATCTGTCTGTCTGTCTGTCTGTCTCTCTCTCTCTCTCTCTCACACACACACACACAGACTGAGGTCTCAACCGAGAAGCCCAGGCTGCCTGGGGAACCAAGTTCCAGGAAGGAAACGGGACCCTCTTTCCTCTCTGGGAAGAGAAGCATAGAGCCTCGGGGGGCCCCAGCCTGCTATCTCCATAGTGACAGGATCACAGAGGCTGTGGGGCTGAAAATAAAACCTCTACCTCCTGAAACCCCTGGCTGGTCAGCTCCAGCTGCATGGGGGCTTGCCAAAGCTCGGTGACACTTGGTGACCAACACCTAAGCAGAAAGAAAGACCCCTGAGCCATGAAAACAGGTGACAGCACACTCAGGTCACTGGTAACATAAATCACCATCTGTGACACTCCCCTGGAGGAGTCTGCGAAGACTGTCACCAACAGGGTCCTGGACAAATGGGCTCCACGCGGGTAAGGGCCAGCAAGCAGAGAACCAAACGAGCGCTCTCTTCATGGAAAGCCTCGGGGGCTCCACTTAAGCCTGGGAAGAAGTTTCTTCTCCAACTGCACCAGGGATAAGCTTGTCCGCTTAAAAAAAAAAAAAAAAAGTTTACATAATGCTTAGATTCCTAGGTGGGATCTCAAAATGGGAGAGCCAGAATACCTGGATTTGAGTCCATTGGCTATATGTCCTCGGGGAAGTCAGTTTTCTCTTGTGGGCCTTAGTTTTTTCATCTGTACAATGGGATTAATGGCAGAGGGCTGTGGAGGACCTGGCACAGAAGGGGCGCCCCAAGAACTCGGTCACTCGGCCATCTGGTGGGTGGTGGTTTTGTTGTAGGCTGGCCTGAGAACCTAACCAGTGAACTCCCCATGTTAGCTGTCGGCCAGCAGTTTACACACGCTGAGCCCCCCCTTACTCTCAATCTGTGTGAACTTCCACAAATCACACACACGGTCTCAGTTTACAATCCAAGGAATCTGCAACACGGATCACAGCTCATGGTGCCTAGTACGATCTTAACTCTATTATGGCTAATTTTTAAAAGCCTTAAAATGCTCAGATAAAGCACAACATATGCAGCTCCTCATTAGCCACCCAGCCTTGGGTTAATAATTAAGCATCCTTAATTGGCGGATATGGAAATGTACAGCACAGCTTCCTAGGCACCACTGCACATGGAGCTGGCCCCAGCCTGGTAATGGATTTCCTAAATCAGCTCATAAAGCTAATTCACATCGAAAGTTAATTAGCCTAATGAAGGCAAGTGTGACTTAGTGAATTCCAGACTGACTTTCTGCTCTGACTCAGCCGCCCCAGGAGGCTGCCGATGTCATCCTCCTGGCTTCGATTTCCTGAAGCAATGAAGGAGCGGCCCGGGGGATGGGGACAATGCTTCAGGACGCCATGTGTCTGCTACTGCTATCGGCGAGGCATCAGCGAGTGCTCTTAAAGCCACCGAGAGGCAAGACACACAGCTACCCCATTCTGGAGCCGGCTCTGGAAACTCTGCAAGGGAGAGAAACCTCCAGCAAGTGGAAGTCACAGGTGGGCCCAGGTGGGCAGAAGGCCAGGCACCACCAGGTCTCATGCCCCTGACTAGGAAGATGGCGGCTCACTGTACAGGTCAGTGACAGTCCACTGAGCCCCTACACACAGACACACACACACACACACACACACACACACAGCTGAATCTACACAGTATCGCTGGAAGGAAGCATCTCTACCCATTGGATGGATACAGAAATCAAGGCACAGAAAGGTGCAATTGTCCAAGGCCACGCCCCTCAGAAAGGGCACAAGTCCTGTATCCGGACCCCCAGGCTTAGCTCAGCTGTCTTTCACTGTTCCCATCCAGAGTCAACATCTCACTGGCCCGGAATCACAACCCAAGTGTTTCCTTCATCAGATGAATGGAAAACAAAATATGGCAGTCTATCCATACAGTGGAATATAACTCAGCCATTTAAAAAAAATGCAGTTCTGTCTCGATCTACATCATGGGTGAACCGTGAGGGGGCTGTGTTAAGTGAAACAGGCTGGTCACAAAGGGACAGATCCTGGGTGACTCCACTGATGTGAGGCGCCCAGAGGAGTCACGTTCATAGAGACAGAAAGCAGGGTGGTGGGCGCCAGGGGCTTGGGGAGGGCACTGGGGAGTCAGTGCTTCATGGGCACAGAGTCTCTGCTTGGGGAAGATGAAAGAGATCTGGAGATGGACGCTGGTGGCAGCTGCAGTGTGAAGGCACCTAATGCCACAGAAGCATGCACTTAAACACAGTTAAGATGGTAAATTTGATGCTATGTGTATGTTACCACACACAAAACAAGGAACAAAGTTCTGACTTTTGCTTCAATGTGGAGGAATGTCGAAAACATTATGTTTATGTGAAAGAAGTCAGTTGTAAAAAAGGTCACACATAGAGGTGCCTGGGTGGCTCAGTCAGTTCAGCGTCCAACTTCAGCTCAGGTCATGATTTCACAGTTCGTGAGTTCGAGCCCAGTGTTGGGCTCTGTGCTGACAGCTCAGAGCCTGGAGCTGCTTCAGATTCTGTGTCTCCCTCTCTCTCTGCCCTTCCCCTGCTCATGCTCTCTCTCTCTCTCTCTCTCTCTCTCCCTCTCTCTCTCTCTCTCTCTCAAAAGTAAATAAACATTTAAAAAAAAAAGGTCATGTATTTGTAGGACTCCCTACATGGGACCCAGAATAGGAAAATCCATAGAAACAGAAAGTAGATTAGTGGTGGCCAGGGGCTGGGGGAAGGGGTGGGGTGTTTCCTTCTGGGGTGATGAGAATGTTCTGGAACCAGACAGAGGTGCACAGCCTTGTGAATGTACTATATGATACTGAACTGTACGCCTCAGAAATGGTTAATTTTATGTTCGGTGAATTTCACTTCAATTTAAAGAAAGGAAAGGAAAGGCTACACAACGGCCCTCCCTGCCTGCTCCCATGTGCCATTTCCCTCAGGGTCCAGGTCTGAGCACAGCCAGAGGCTTGAAATCCTTCTGGGTTATTCCAAGCAACAGAAAAGATTCCAGTGGAAGCAGGAAAAATCAGGCAAGCAGGAGAGTCAGGCCAACCTCCCCCATGTGTCATTCAACGGTTTCGTGAACCCCCTTTTCCAAGTTCAGCACCAGGAGAGGCACTCCGAGGAAAGCCAAAATGGGATAACTTGGCCCCTGCCCTTGGGAGCCCCACGGGTGGCCAGGACACCTGGGCCCAGGAGCTACCCCAAGGGGACAATCGTCCAAGGGGTGTGAGGAGCTCCAGGGGTGCGTCTCCATCAGGAGCAAGGGCCCAAATCCACCACCCTGGGCATACGCCTCTAGGCCTTCTGGGAAAAGCAAACCCTCTTGCTGAAGGGACCCTAATCTGAGCCAGAGGCTCCAGTGTGGGCCCACCGCATCGCCTGCTCCTCTTGGCCCAGTGGCCATCGGCGCTTCCGCTCTCCCCACGCCCAGGAGCCCCAAGACACTAAGGAAGGCGGGTGATGGTGGTACAGGAAGGGGAGACAAAAGCCTGCTTGCCTCCGCCTCCGGCTTCCTGCTGCACTCCTGACACGGCCACTCTGGCCCCTGCTCTTTAATGAGCCCCAGGGTGAGGAAGAGGGCGGCAACAGAGCAGGAAGAGGGGGCAGACACAGTCCAAGCTGAGCCGGCCTCAGGTGAGAGCCCAGGCTGGAGGGTGAACGGGGCCTCCCCCTTACCTGACAAGCTCGCTCTGAACTGTGCCCTCTTAAAAAAACTGCCTGCCCCCCTCCCCATGAGGGAGCATAAGGCAGTGAGGGCAAAGCACCAGCTAAAAACACTCCCCCTCCTCCCCCGCCCCAGGTGGGATGTGTGTGATAGTCCTTGGACACTCCTGGCTGCCCAAGAACAAAAGAAAAGGGAAAACAAATGGTTAACTGACAGAGGTCACAATCATACAGAACACAGTCTCCATCAGTTTACAAATATCTTAGTAAACTACAAGAAAAGGCAATCTTAGCCATAGCCTAATCTCTAGAAACCTATAGACTCAGTTTCCCGGAGCCCCGACATCACCCTCCCCTCCACAGTGCTGTGGGAACAAAGGCAAGAAGGAAATGGCAGGTAAAATTAAATTTCCTTATAACCCGCAGCCCATTGCCAAATACTTGAGGCAAATACAGAGCGTAACATTCTCCAGGAACCCCCCACTGTCCTAACATTAATGCCTTACTAGGGGGAAAACAGCCTTAGCTTGACAAGAGCAAGGCCTCTGGTATCTCAGGAGTAGTTAGCGTATCAAAATCCCTCTGGAGGCCTCCTTTTTGACTTTACTCCCCAACTTCACAGAATGTAAGAGCCACTCCTCACAACCCAGCACAGTTCTTCCTGCCCACGGGTCCAGTCCCCATGCTTTATTAAAATCACCTTTTTGCACCAAAGACGTCTTCAAGAATCCTTTCTTGGCCTTTGGCTCCAGACCACCCCACCTTCACCCCAAAACTTCATCACTCCCACACACAGGGGTTGGCCAGCCATCACTCTCCTGTAGGAACACTGTTCTCATTTGAGGCGGGGGTAACAAAGCACCAGACATACCCAGTGGCCCTAGGCTCTGCTTCGGGGTCTCCAATCAGGAGCCTCCCAGGTGCATAGCCGGAGACAGCAGGGCCCGAATCTATAAATGGCCATGACCTCAGAGCGTGCTGTCTCAAGGAATCCACAAGTTTGTGGAGCTCTTTGGCCTCTTTGAAAAGCAAAAGCTACATAACAAACAGAAAAGGAATTCTGTTTTCCCCTCTGGTGGGGGGAAAAAAGAAAGAAAAGAAGAAAAACACATACAGACCCAAACTGAGAAGCATTGTGCACTGTTCAGACTGAATCAGATCGGGAAATACTGACGGGACACAACGCCACAGCACGGGCACGTAACAGACGTGACTGAACATGAACATGGATGTGAGGAATCCGGACCTGGTGAGGTCAAGAGTGAGCTTCCTCTGCAGCTGGCCCAAATCACGACCTCTCTGAGTTATGGTGTCCCCATGTGTGAAACAGGGCAGGTGAAAGCACCGGGTGCCAAATCATGACCCCTCTGAGCCTGTTTCCTCACCTGTAAAATGGGCACAGCAGCACTTAACGTGGGTCAAATGAGGCACAGTGGGTAAAAGCACTGTGTATACTGAAGGATATTATGAAAAGGTGGATAAACAAGAAAGGCCCCTTCACCTCTGGACCCCATAGTCACTGCCTCTCCCAACATGGTCATCAGGCCCTGAATCACCACCAGCCACTGTGCCAGGCACTAGAGATTCAAAGACAAACAAGCCAAGTCCCTCAGCCTGCGGAATGGCTGGGCCAGACCGGGACTCCCCCTGTTTCGAGAGGGAAGAGCTGCCTTCTCCTGGAGCAGGAATCTCGGTATCTGGAAAAGTCCATAATTAAGGGTCGACCTAATTGGGTGCGAGACGCATGCCATTATTAGCCTAAACCCTCCGAACACCAGTCCTGCAGCTACCGGGCCACCAGGACAAACTTGAGGGAACCGGAGGGCCCAGAACTTATGAGGTGGCCTCCGGTTCGCCATCACGTCCTTGAGTCTCCATTCTGCTCCATGCCCAGCCCCAGGATCTGAAGGTTCAGGGAAATGGAAAGTCATTCCTCCACGCAGAAAGGTCAAACCCTTGGACTTGGTTTTTCCATTGCTCCTTCCGGTTCACCCTGTCCTAAGATTCTGAATTCCCCTTTTCCCCCTGCTGGAAAGTCAGACAGCACATTCCTCAGGAAAGAGACTTTTCAGCCAGGGGAAATGACAGAGGTAAAAAGAAAAATGGGTGTAATCGAGTGCTGTAAGGCCCCGTACCCAGGTCGGTAGTGCAGGACGGACGGAGCTGGTCAGCAGTCATTACCGTGAACTCACGATGCTGCGGTGAGTCACCGGAGGCTGGGAACCGAAATAAAACTAGCGTTCTCTCTCGCAGCACAGGACGGGAGCTCAGCTGCATACTAATGCAGGGATCTGTTAACCGCCTCCCTTGCTACCCCCTACAGCAACGGCACGGGCTTCGCTGCATCCAACTGCAAATTAATGAGCTCCTTTCCGCACGGGGTTAATACAGATCGTGCTCTGGACCAATTAAACAAGCCACTTCAGAACTTCGCTTCACTGTATTGGAAAATGTCACACACGCAGAGGAGAAATTAGGTCTTGGGTTATGCATGTCCAATTGATGGCTAAACCAGCGAGCGAGCTTTCAGAACTCTCCAGGCTTTTGTTATTAATGGTGTTTTAGTGTCGGGTTCTCGAACACATCAAACAAATTTCCTTTAAACTAGTAGTTACTGACTGCCACGGGGGAGGGGCTGCGGGCCTCCCACCTCCCAGATGGTTCAACCATAATAAACGTTTGGCCTGTCAGATGCACAACACTGGCGAACTAATTGAAATATGCTGCAAACCCAAAATAAACGTGAAATGATTGTTTCCCTACACGGTAGCCGCCGCACTGCCTTCGTGTCTGGCCGTCCCCTGATGAATGCTCCCCACCCAGCTCGGTGAGCCTTGCTTACGTGTGGTTTCCAAAGGACTTAAATGCTTTTTTCCACTGTGATTACCCAAGAGGGAAAAATTGTAATTGCAGAAAATGCTTGGGTTTTTTTCCCCCCTCTCATGAAAATGCAAGTGAAAAGTCAACTCTTACAAAGTGCCAAGAAAAGCAATTAATGGGCCCTCCAGCAGGACGGAGGGGGAGAGTGGACACGCTGTCACGAAACCAGCCTTAAGGACGCGTCCAGACCTGCCCCTCGGCCAACCTGTGCCCACGTATTCCCCACCGAAAACGGGAATGGTCACCTTGTTTCCCCCCCACACACTCCCTCCCCCACGCCCCCCTCGAGATGGCTTTTCAAAGGGCTGCACAGGGACAGCAGGGGACAGCTGGCCGCACCCACTGAGCTGGCCCTCCCTCCACCCACCTCGCTCGGGACCCTGGTGCCCGGGGAGCCCCCAATGGGGGCTGGGAATGAGGCCAGGTGAGCCCAGCAGGCCTCGGAGCCTGACTCGGTGCTGGCAGGGCAGCAGCGGGGAGAGAGCTGGCACCCCGCTCCGAGGCACAGCCGATGAGTCAGCCGGGCCCTACAAGGCCTAGGGGGAAAGCCTCCCCCCCCCCCCAGCTGCCTGAAAAGGCCGCCCGCCCATCCCCAGGAACCACCTCTGCAAACGGAAACAGAGCCTCAGAGAGAAGAACGAGCAATCATCTGTGTCACCTGTGTTCCAGCTCTTAACAGGGCACACGGGGCGAAACGTTTCTGGAAGGCTTCCCAGGGGTCAGAAGGCCAGGATTTGAGGCACAGGAAGCCCCACGTTGGCCTGGAACGCCTCCCTAAGGGGGTCATCCATTCCTTTGGAGGAAGGCCTTCCCTCAGCTCCTCCCCGCAGATAGCAGTTAGTGGGCTTACTGACCCTCCCTTGTTGGGGGGGCCACAAGCACCTCCAGCCACAGGCTTGTGGAGAGAGCTGGGCGCACCTTCTGAGAGCGCACACGGGGGAGCCAAGGGAGGGACCTCTGCCCAGAACGAGAACTCGTCCTTTTCTCTGGCGCCAGAGATAGCAAACCCCAGGGTCCGCATTTCAGCTTCTGTTCTGCACGCATGTACTGGGCACCAACGGGGTGCCCTGTGCTAGATGCTGGAGATACCACGGAGGGCGGACAATATGGCATGGATGGCAGACCAGGTCCCTGCACTGGGGGGAACACTGGGAGAAAAGAATCTGACCATGTGTGCGGCCGGACATGAGGAGGAAGAGCCACGTGGGGGCTGACCAGGGGTGGGTGCAAATCTTGGCCCCGCCCGGCTGCTTCTGTGAGCACAAGCAGCTTGTTACACCTTCCGAGCGAGCCCGTTTCCTCTTTCTGGCGAATTTCGAATTTCGGCCACAGCCGGTCCTTATCTCTGAGGAATGCTGCGGCGCTCAAGTTGAAAGAAGTTGAAAGAAGCCGTTGTGGAAGTGCTTGGTCCTCATTATTGGCGGATTCCCTATTTACCAACTCCTTACTCACTAAAATTAACGTTTCGTGGTGCTTACGTGGCCATTTGCAAACATGCGCAGGGCAGGGAAAGATCTGGAGTCATGCAGGGTGAGATCCAGCTGAGGCTGAACAAGGTAACATGCTGCCTTTTGTTTCAGCCCTAGGACTGTAAACAAGTATCCTTTTTGCTATCTGTTCAGTGCCACATTTTTTCACATTTTTGTGCTTTTTGTTGGTGACTTCACCACGTAAAGTGGCCACAGGCCCAGCGTTGAGTCACTGGCCCCTGTTTCCGAGCAGCGATGGGCCTCAGAGGAAATACCTGTGTTAGATAAGGTTCATTCAGGTGTGAGTGATCGATGCCGTTGGCCATATTGTGTTAATGAATAACAGTAACTATTACAGAAGGCATCTCTAGGGGCTCCTGGGTGGCTCAGTCGGTTGAGCGTCTGACTTCGGCTCAGGTCATGATCTCACGGTTCGTGGGTTCGAGCCCCGCATCGGGCTCTGTGCTGACAGCTAGTTCAGAGCCTGGAGCCTGCTTCAGATTCTGTGTCTCCCTCTCTCTCTGACCCTCCCCTGCTTGCGCTGTCTCTCTCTCTCTCTCTCTCAAAAATAAAAAAAAACATTAAAAAATTTTTTAAAGAAGGTATCTCTAAACAGAAACATACATAAGACAAGGTGTGTACTGATCGGTGAACCAGTGTGTGGCCAGAGGCTCGCAGGAACCTAGCCCTGCACTTCCCCTAGGACAGTGGTTCTGTGCTCGCTGACGTAGTGTTCGTGACACCTTCTAGACAGAAGGGCTGGGATTAAGAAGACTGGACAGTGTGCACAAGCAACATATGATACATTGCAAGTGCAAGTCTTCTGCTCTGCAGGGCTCTCGTTCCCAAGGGAGCAGGTGGGCATGTCCACACCCCGCCCCTCACATGGCTCTGAGAGAGGATCTGCCTCCAGGTCCCCCGAGTCCTGCTGCCATTTTGGAGATCGCCCTTCCCCCTGCACCCCGACTCCTGACCCCATTCCCACAACAGAAAAGCTTCGCGAAAGATGAGGGACTTCAGCCAGGAGAGGACGTGAAACTGCTTTTTCCATGCTCTCCTCCAAGGCTGTTGCTTGGGTTTTTGATTTGTCTGTTACCGGAACCCTGCCTGTTGGTTAATTTTCTTCCGTCCTCTGGCAAGGGCAGTTGTTAATATGAGTAATGAAAGCAAATGCCAGCTCTCCTCTCCAACAGCGCTCTCTGTGTCTTTGGCCATAAAGCTTGAGCCTGGGTTTGCCGTGGTGTATGCTGAGCTGGGTGTGAGGGAGTGGGTACCCCTATACCCATTTTACAGGAGGAAAAGGGCCAATGTGCCAGGCTGCCGCTGTCATCAGCCTTGCTGGTATAAAGTGCGAGCACTAAACTGGCAATCAGGGACCTGGGGTCCAGGCTGAAAGAGGAGTGCTGGGCAAGTCGCTTCTCTTCTGCTGGCCTCAGCTTCTAGTCTTTAACAGGGTGCAACCCCTGACTCCGGTGTCCTCAGGGACTCTCTGTCAGGGCTGGAGACAGTGTGAAAAGGCATCACCCGCCCCCCACCTACTTCACCCTTTAGACCAATCCTCTCCCTTCACACCGGAACTTCTCTGGTGGGGCCTTTGTGATTAGACCCTAAATCCTACACACCTTCACAGGTGCTGTGGCCGTGAAAACTCCACCCATTTGTCAAGGCCTTGTTCAAATCCTACCTCTTTCAGGAAGTCAGCCCTGACTGCCTTACCCAGAAAGGGCGTCTCCTCCTCTGAACTGTGCCTGCCATTTAAATACCTTTTTTTCCCCCTAAGATTTTATTTTTAAGTAATCTTTACACCCAACGTGGCGCTTGAACCTACAACTGTGAGATCGAGAGTCACATGCTCTACCAACGGAGCCAGCCAGGTGCCTCTGTGCCTGCCATTTAAGCGACACTTAACACACACAACCTGTGTTACCTGTGGGCTACATATCCCTAACCACACAGTGAGCCGGCCTAAGTTTTAGGTGCAATGTTACTTGTAATTTAACTCACTCATCTGTCCTGCTTTCCAGAAGCCTTTTGTGACTTACAAAGAATACGGATAGATTTACACATAAACATACACACAGACAAAGGAAAGTAGGAATAAATGTGCTGACCACAAGGGTAAGTGAATACAACTGCCAGATGGAAAAATGCGTTGTGCACCAAGCATCCTAGAAGCCAAGGAGAAAGGTAACCGTGAATCAATCGGAAAGACAGCGTGGGCGGGACGGGGAGGGACAGGTAGAACTGGGTACAAATCCAGAGGGCCTTTGGGCAAATCAGTTGATCTCCCTGTGTTTCAATTTCTTTCTCTGAGAAAGTGGGGGAAGAACACTGCCTAACCTCCAGGACTAAAGAGGAAGCCCTGTGCACACGCGATGTGCACACGCTACGCACACAAGGCATGTCTCCTCTCCCCACCTCCCTTCTCGCTGTCAAAAGAACTAGCAACCTAGTTTCCTGCCGGGGAGGCAAAATTCGCCTGGCCCTAGATTCTAAAAGAAAGTTTTCATACAAGACTATGTAGGAAGCCCTGAGCAGAGGGCGGGTGATGCCCCCTGTTACAGGTTTTACAGCAAACCAGACGTGGATTTGCCATGGCGCTACTGAATAACATCCCCAGGGACCCAATGAAAGGTTAATACACATCAACAGAAGGAGCTACGGTGAAGCAAAGCAAAGACGGCTTAGCCGCATCCGTGTCCCCCTGCAGGGGACCCTGGGAAGCTGGTTTCAGAATGGCTGCCTGCGAAGGGGCTGACCTCGCGCAAGCAGGGCTGAGACGGGGCGTGCGAGCACATGACTGCTCACTCTGACCACTTCTCCTGCCCAGCGCTAAGGCCTCCTGAGTGAGATCCTTAGGGCCCTTCCATTGCAGGGCACATGGCCCATGGCATCCTCTTCTGATCTCTACCAACACTGCACGTTCTCCATGACTGGCTCTTCTCAGAGACTGAGTTGGAAAGACTTAACCGGATGGGATGGTTAGGAGAACATCTGCTTGGTTTTAAATCTGGCCTCTAGATAGTGAGGGAGGAAAGTTGGATTCCCCTGAGAATCTACAAGAAGTCAACTTGGGACAAAAAGGGCTCCTAGCGGCATCTGGGCCTCCTCCCCGCCATTCATACATTTTCCTGAGGGCCCGACCCTGAGCCAGGCGCGGGGGGTACAGCGAAAAGCACTCAGCACCTCCCCTCCAGGAGCTCAGTCTAAGTGCGGAGGTGGCGGGGGGGGGGCACCTGTAAACAGGTAACTGCCATTCCACGCAGTGAGTCATATTGGGGTAGCACAAAGGTGGGGGTGATCCACTGTACCTGGGAAGGCCTGTGAAGACAAGCCTGGGTTCTGATAATAGAATGTTGATAAGAGAGAAGGGAAGAGGCAGGGCCCAGCTCCTGAGGGGCCTGTACTTGCAGAGGAATTTTCTTTCAGATTCCACAAGGACCAACCAAGACCAAGAGAAACCAAGCGTCTTAGTCAAGCTCGCACAGACGCTGTGGGACAGACAGGCCTGGAACCTTGACCGGCAGGGTCCAATTCTCTGCCCCACTGCCTCCCGCACACAGTGAGGTGTGGGAGGCCAGAGCGCAGGACCACTGCACACTCACCACCCAGAGAACGGCAGAGCTTGTACTGTCCTAGCCATTTGGCAAGTCACTCCCTCCAAGAGAAACAGCCCTAGTTATCTCCTTGTGCTTCTTTCGCAAAGGGAGAGGGCTGGGGATCCCTTCTGATCAGCGCTTACAGATTCCTAGCAGATGCAAAATAATGTCACTGCAACAGCCCAGGAGTCAGGTGCCCTGCCCCCCACCTCCGCCCCAGGCAAGCTGGGGAGGGGGCTTCTACTCCATCCAGAGGCTGACTGTGCCCAGGGTGCTGAGCCAGGGTTGGGGGTGGGGGAACTGGGGATGAATCAAACTCCACTCCCATCCTCCAGGAGCTCACAAGCCAGCAGGGGAGATAAGCCAGGCACAAAAAGTAACTGTAAAATAAGGCAGAGCGCAGTAAAAGCCCCACAAGACGCATAAAATGCAATGAGACTTCAGAGCAGAGACAGTCCTGTTGGGGGCTCGGGTGCTAGTTCGGGTCCAGATGAAGGAGAGGCGTCTGCCCTATCAGCTCCAGGGACTCCCAGGTGGGCACTGGGGTGAGAGCTGCTAGTGGACCAAGAAAGATGCTCAAATGAGGTCTCCTTTGAAGAATCCCGATTCTGGAGAGGGGGCAGCACGCAGGCCTGAGACTTTGCACAGGTGCCCCAGCCCCTATTTCAGAGGCAGGGAGAGAAGTGTAGGGTGGGGAATCTAGAATTTCCATACAGGGGCAGCAGGTCGGCTGAAAGGGAACAGAGCTAGAGGAAAAGCCTTGAAATGACATTTGCGGAGCAAGCACATTGTTTACTTAGAATGTGGATTTGGGGTTTCTTGGAGAGGGTGGTGGATTTACACATTGTGGGGGAGGAGGGAAGTGTCCCCCTCTCCCCCAAACAGCCCCGAGCCCTGCCCCGGAGGAGAAAGGCGGAGGGGTGGGTGGAAGGGGAAGCCGCCCGCTCTAAGACAGCCGGCACCTCAGGTTACGACAGGAAAGGGAGACTCTCAGGATGGAGATGGGCCAGCTTTTCCTCCAGCCCAAGAGGGCATGTGGAGCGCCTTCCTCTAAGTTCTGGCCCCTCTCCGAGGGCCACACCCCGTGCCTAGGCCCCACACAACCCGCCCGGCCACAGCCAGCGCTGGAGGGCTGTCCGGCTGCAGGCGGGACACCGCAGAAGGCTGGGCCGGGGACCACTTCCTCCCGGCCCCTTCCTGGCCCTTCCTCAAGAGCACACACACCTGCCCCCCTGGCCGCGGCGACACTTGTCACTGGGGGAGGGGAGTCCTCCGCGCCCAGATCGCAACCGACAGAAATTCGGAAATTAGCATTTGGGGCCCGACTCCGGAGGGCCGGCGAGTCCCCGCGGGCCGGGCTCCGGGGCGACTTCCTGAGGCAGGGGGTCCCCGCGCGCGCCACACCCTCCTCCCCGCGCGGGGCGGACGGGCCCGGGTCTCCCACTTTCCCCCTTCCCTCCTTCCCTCCCCGGGGGGCGGCCGGGCGGCCGGGCCGGGGCCTCCGGGGTCGCCGCCCCGCGCCCGGCTCTCCGGGGGCCCGCCGCCGGCCCGAGGAGGGTCCCCGGGCCGCGCCGCCTTCCGGCCGGGCCGCGGCGACACTCACCCCGCTCGGCGCGGCCGCGGCTCCGTCCTCTTCGGCCGCGCTGGGCCGCCGCCGCCGCCGCCTCACGCCGCCGGGGAGACGCGGGCCCCGCGGCCCCGGCCCGGCCGGCTGCGCCCCGCGGCTCCGCGCGCCGCCGCCGCCGCCGCCGCCGCCAGCTGGCCCCGGGCGAGCGGCCGGGCCCCCGCGGGCATGCTCCCCGGCCGTCGGCGCGGGCGGCGGGCGGGCGCGCACGTGCTGGCCCCGCGGGTCGCGGCGGACGAGGAGGCGGCGGCCGGCGGGGCGCGGGGCCGGGCGCGCCCGCGGACGGGGCTGGACAGCTCTACGCCGCGGCGCCGCCGTGCCCCGCGCGCCCCAGCGGCCGCTGCTGCCCGCGCGCGCCGGGCCCGCCTCGCATTCCCCCACTCGGCGGCGGGCCTGCGCCTCCGTCAGGCCGCGCGGGGCGCGGCGGCGAGTCGCGGCGAGGGGCCGGCCCCGCCCGCCCCGAGGGCTGGGCTCCGCCGGAAGAAACCCGGCAAACTTCGGGGCCGACTCGCCGTCTCCCCGCCGCGGCCTGGGCTCGCGCCCCCGCCAGCTGGGGGGTGGGGGTGGGGGCTCGTGGCTCCAGCAGCCCCGCGGGCCTTGCCCGTCAGGCTGTAACTGTGCCGGAGGAGCCAAGTGCGCTTGCGGAAGGGCACGAGCCGACTTGCGGGAATTGGCACCCTGGGGTCGCTTTTTTTTTTTTTTTTTAAACAATGAAGTTCTTAAGGAGTAAGAGGACAAGTCTAGGGGAACGAAGCGCATACGACGTCGTGAGGCACTTGGAATGTTGTGGGCAAACCAGAGGTAGTTGAGTTCCAAACCTAGATGCTGGATATTCCAATCAGTTAGAGACCCGGTTTGCGGGGTGCAGGCAGCCAGTTCTTTCCACGACGCCGAATACTTTGGCTCTGGGCCAAAAAGATGAAAACGCCCCCACGGTCGTCACAAGTAGCGGGAGTAGTAACAGCTAGAGGGTATGCACGCAGCTACAGCAGCACCATCCACCCCCCACCCCCACCCCGACCTCAAAAGAAACTGGAGGAAGGTCAGAAATGGCTTCATCTTGACGTTCTTTCCGGATTGGACTCTCCAGTCGCAAACAGGAGGCCAAGAGGGTAGTGGGTGAAATTTAAAAGGAACCGTGAAGTGTGTGTTTAGACTGGGCAAGAATGGACTTGCTTGCCAAGATCTGAGTACTGGAAGTAAATGGGCAAACCTAAAACCTAGCTTCCCTATCACGAAGTATATCACCGTCTGCGGTTGAAAGGAGTGCTTTCCCCTGGAAGGGCAAGCGCTAAAATTAGAACAGTCCAAGACTGTTGAGGCAAAGTCAGAAGAGAGCAAAACCACCAAAGGCTGCTCATCCCCTTGGTCACTGTCAGAATTGGACCCGAGGCCAGGAAAGCCATCATTACACAACTCTCCCTAAAATACCTGACTTACCATCTTAGGACAATCCCTCTGAGACAAGAGAAAGTGACCCATCCAATACCAAACTCTCACCTTCTTCCCTCTACCACGATGTGCCTTAAGACCCACGAAGAAAGATTTTAGGAGCTCACGCAGATCTCCAGTGAGGCTCTTGGCCTGTCTGCCACCCAGAACTGAGCACCAGGATGATACCATTGTAACCTTGCCGTGATTGCACTCAAAGCCATAAACTCCGGAGGCCTTACCACCATCAAAAAGCAGACACCATGGTTACCTGGTAGAAATAAATACGCTAACATCGCAAGACAGTTCATATCCACAAATATTTATTGAGTGCCTATATGCAAGAATGAAGACGGGATGGCCCCTGGCTCTTCCTGGAGCTTACAGTCCCATCACTCCAATACTTGCTTAGCTTTAAAAACAGCGGCAACAAGCACTTCTCTTTGCCTAACCATCAGCAGCACTGGAGGAAGCCAGTTTTTCACATTATATTGGTCACTGTTACAGTGCAATTGTGAATAAAACAATGATCTTTGAAGTCTGTAGTCACAGCGATGACATGGTGTATCATGTCCAGCAAATTCAAATTTATGGCTTGATTCCTCCTATTTGAGAGGCATCTACTGAAATAAAACACACATCAGAAGGAGAAAGCTTCATAATACAGGGCTTAAGAATACCGGTGTAGTTTAATATATTATCAAACTGCCACAGGACTCTTGGCAACAATGATTTCCTGCAACGTTTGTGCAATATAACTGGTTGAATCAGACCTGTAAACCTCATGATCACTGACCACACATACTCATGGCTGGTAAGTAGGATTCTTAGGGCTGTAGGATTCTTAAAGGGCTCTAGGTACGCACTTAGGTTTTAAAGCTTCTTCAAGACTCACAGCACAAGTGGCACTTTAAAAGTTAGTGAAAACTGCTTTTGAGATAAAAATTAAAATGACAAAAAGGTCTAATTTTACTACAGATGTTAAGTGCAGGACTCAAATAGCATTCGGCAAAGCACCTGGCTTTTCAGAGTAAAAAAGCGGAACACATTTTTGGTGGTTTATCAAACTCTAATACCACAACCTTCATGTGGATCTTCTAGTGCCCCGTGGCAGGTCCTGCTACACAGGCCGTCACTGTTACAGGCCTAATTACAGAACGTTCCAAGGAGCAATTATTTTGGTTACACTGCCAACACTTGTTTTTAAGAAAAATAGGCTATATCAGATAACCCCAAAATCACCTATTTAAGATGCTTCTGAACTTGTACTCAATAGGTGACCAGTTTTGTCACTTAAAAAAAAAAAATGAACCTCATACCAGAAGGAAGATCAAACTCCCAAGAATTTTTTTTTTTTTTTCAAAAAGGTGGCGAGAACATCTTAGACCACCTAACAAATATCAACCAACCCAAGGTAATTTTTAAGTCACTTGCTGGGGGCACAACGTACTTTTCTACTTAAAAAGTACTAAATCACTACTTCGAACTGAAAGACCTTTTTAACTCAGAATGAATCTGAAATGTACTTTTATTGAAACTAAGCACCCGGCACTTTACACAATCTTTAAATTGGAAGGAAGTTTCTTGTCACTTCACCTTATCTGTTGCTGCTGAAGCAGGCAGGCCTGAGCCTGGCAGTGGCCCAGGTCCACCTCGCTCTCCTGTCCAGTCCCCGGAGCGGCACACCCCCCCTCCCAGCACAGCCACATTAGCTACCTCGGTGGTGTCGTGCCTCCAGGCCTCGGGGCTCTGGAGAGGAAAGGAGGGGGCAGGCCCAGGGAAGAGAGAGGGAAAGAGAACTCTACATGCATTTAAAAAGGTCCTTCCACTCAGGTTCTTACTACACTGCAGCTTGGCCCCCGCGGGACCACAGTGGCTCACCTCCCAGGGACAACAGCCGCTTTCTAAGACTGCCACCTGTGGGGTTCAGTTTTTAAGTTGAGTGCTCCTGTGTGTAAATTAAGCACAAAAAAAGGGAAAGATGGCTGAAAGGATTTTCCTTGGTTCTCTTCACAGCTATGAAAAAAAGAATTGTTTTTAATTTTTAAATAAGTGACTGACACTTCCAATCTATTATACATTTCAAGAATCAAAGCGTACATTTTCTGAGAGCGCAGAAGAGGTTTTGATGGGGTTTCATATCTTTCTTGAAATAAGCCAACAGAGACTAAGAAGATAACTCCTTCACAAGATAAAACCATAATCTCTTCTGAAATGGCAATTTCCTATTCTTACGAAGGTAGTAGACTTTATTTATGATAAAAGTAGGGAACAATGAATATCCTAATTTTCAAGTTAGATTTTAATATCATGTACAGAACACAAAGGAGTACCATCAGTAGAGTCAATCCCTTAACTAGATTTTGACACAGCTGTACTGGAGCTTGATTAAAATTCACTTTTTCTTTTCTACAACTAGAAGACTTAAAAAAAAAAAAAAGGCCAGAAAAAAATACCACGAATAAAGGCACTTATTCCATTGATGAATAATTGTGATTAGACCAAGGTGTTCAACTGGCGGCAGGGGTTGGGATCAAAGGTTCGATTCAGGGATAGGAGCAGGAGGGGCATCGGTCAGGCAGCACCCCCCTGCGGAGACCCCCCTCCCTGCGGAGATGCCCTCCAAGCTGAGAAGGGTGCTCGGCTGGGGCATGAGGCCTGGAGCTCAGCCAGGTAAGCTTTGGCGAAGGTGCTCAAAGACAGTGTGAGACCCCTGCTCAAAGGCATATGTAGATCCTAGTGGAGTAATGGTTGGCTTGGCTCATAACTATAATAGCTGTAAGCTGTTAAGAGGTTACATAAGAAGAAAAGACTCAAAAGGACACCAAACTTTAAAACCTGAGCATTGTCAATGGGAATCAATTGGGAAAGTTTAGAATGAATGTTTATTAACACATACACGAATATGTGGGCACTGGATTCTGACTGGCCACCAGAAGGTGGGCAGGTGAGCAGCCCAAACCGGGCCAGGCTTCAGAACATGTACCCGCTAGTGCTGCTGATCAGAGCGCAGCCTCCTGCCCACATGCCACCGCCGACAGCCGAGAGGCACTGCCAAGGCAGTGA
>CM053566.1:5664696-5739441 GCA_028646485.1 Cryptoprocta ferox | reverse complement strand
AAAGTTTAGAATGAATGTTTATTAACACATACACGAATATGTGGGCACTGGATTCTGACTGGCCACCAGAAGGTGGGCAGGTGAGCAGCCCAAACCGGGCCAGGCTTCAGAACATGTACCCGCTAGTGCTGCTGATCAGAGCGCAGCCTCCTGCCCACATGCCACCGCCGACAGCCGAGAGGCACTGCCAAGGCAGTGAGCTGGAGCCCTCCGGCAAGGCCAAAGGGAAGGTCCGACCTGTAGCTACACACATTCCCTGTCCGTGAATTAGCAGGGTAGGCTGCTCTGATCTAAACCTGGCATTCTTACAGCACCTACTATGGGAGTAGTTTGGGGGGGGGGGGTTAAAAATGTTCGCGCGAGGACTCGCACTGAGAGGCACGGCCGCTCTCAACAGTCCGGTGGGGCGGAGGCCTGTATTCCATCAACGTTTTAGCCATCGATGTACTGTCACAAGTGGGTCACAGATTCCGAATGATGGGCAGAAAGCGACAGCTCTCCAATTGTTCAACGTTTTCTGGAAAGCACTAAAGAATTACAGTATTATAGGTCTCATTTTTCTTTCCTTACGAATAATAAAGTTCAAGGGAGACAAAATGAGTTATTCAGAGTTTTCAAAGCTTTCCAATATTCTGTCATTTCCAGTATTTCCATTATTACTATTCTAATACTCTAAGACATGTTCCTAACAGCAATCGCATTACCATTTGTTTTTAAAATTTCAACACAACGAAAATCCAGGGAATGCTGCATTTTTCTTTTGCTTTTTGCAGTCAGCATGTCTATCATTATGGAAGCTGTTCTTAAGCATTTATTTTAAAAAAGAACCATATTCACAATGTAGAACAAGTATATAAAATTAGTGTGCAAAGTTAATTGTAAAAGGATAACACTATTTGTTTAGAAACAAGCTGCCTCCGCTGTTTACATTTCCTTACTATTGATATAAACTGGAGACTTATACTATTTAAAAATAAGACTTTTTAAATAGTAAAATATACAAGAGATTCCTGAGCATAACAAAAATATCTTGAAAATATGTGGCCATTTGAAGTATAAAATAGCAAGTGTAAAGAATAGCATGATTGTAAAACTACTATTTGAAGGCTTATAAACAGTACAAAATAGTTTGCCTTTTCTGAGTGCATAATTATACGTTAGTGCAAACAAAAATGTCTCAAAATTTAATGGCTACAAATCTCAGAGATTTGCAGAGGTGCGCAAAACATGAAATTTCTTTAATGTCATTCGGACTGAACCCAGTTCTCGATTGATCTTTTCCAAACGGTCTTCCAAGGCTTCCTAAGGGAAAATAACAGGAAATGTTTAATTAGAATTCTACATCAAGGTCACTGATTCTATAATTACCACCAAATTGACCTCTCTTTTAACAAAGGAGCTAGTATAAACATTAAAAATTACAGAAGTATTGTGTTTTTTTACATACATCATCTTATTTATATTATTTCTTTAAACTAACAACGTAAATCAACTTTTCAACCATTCAAAACAACCGCTGCACCTTAACATCCACTCAGTACGGGTGCTGCTTTGAATGTGTGGAAATCCCAGAAAGGGCAGTGCAGCACACCGGAAGGAGGGGATTCCCCGACTGCTGGCCTGAGAGCAGAGCAAGAGGAACCCAGGAGGTACTTCACACATTTCACCAGAAGAAATGGACACATCGAACTGTTGCCTTATCTCATTTACACATATGTCGAACAGCCTTCTTCTGACAAGAATTTCTAAGTTAAAAAGGAGGGAAAATGCTGAAGGAGTTGTTTGTTTGTTTGTTTGTTTCTCAAGAAGCAAGAGATCTCACAATAAATCAATGTAACAACTTCTTTCTTCCTTTCTTTTCTTCTCCCTCTCTCTCTTCCTTTCTTTTGAGGGAGAAAGAGAGAGAGAATGCCCATGAGCAGGAGAGAGGGGCAGAAGGAAACAGGCAGGCTCCATGCTTAGCACAGAGCCTGACGTGAGGCTCGATCCCACAACCCTGGAATCATGACCTGTGCCAAAATCAACAGTTGGACACTCAACCAACTGAGCCACCCAGGCGCCCCACAACGGCTATTTTTAAATAAGCAGTACCATTGTTAAGTAAATAGTGCCTGGAATACATATTTAGCATTTTAGATACTTGACTCAGTATTAATTCCAATGGTCTCTGCAATAAAACTTAGAGATTCCTCTTTAACAACTTTAATTATAAAAGGATCACACATTCATGATAAAATATTTAGAAGACAGATGAGTAAATATATCCACTGTTCCTCTTTCCTGCTTTTTTCTGCAGATATGCACATCATTTTTAAGAAGAAAAATAAAAACAATCAAATTCTCTACTTAAAAACATTTTTCAGTTGAATTTATGAAATGTCTTTCTATGATATCATTTTAAATCAAGGTGCAATATCCCATTAGATTTAACCAAGAATCTTTTAGTAGAAATTTAGGTTGCTTCTAATTTTGGATGTCATAAATAATGCTGCAATAATTTTTTTTTTTTAATGTTTGTTTTTGAGGGGGGCGGGCAAAGAGAGAGGGAGTCAGAGGATCCGAAACAGGCTCTGTGCTGCTCACAGCAGACAGCCCGATGCACAGGTTGAACTCACCAACTGTGAGATCATGACCTCAGCCAAAGTCGGACACTTCACCAACTGAGCCATCCAGACGCTCCTGCAATAAATATTCTTAAAAGTCTTTCTTTACACACATCTGGAAGTATTGCCTTAGGAATCATTTCCAGAAGTAAAAATGCTAGGTCCAAAGAAATGTAAAATTCTCATGCTTTGGATATAGGTAAAATCGTACCCCAGAAAGTCTGTGACAATTTCTACTTCCACCCTCCGTATATGAGAATATAATTTTCTCCATCCTGGGTACTGGGCTTTGCTTTTTTTCCATTATTCTTTCAATGTGATAGTTGTTCTTTTTTTTTTTTTTTTTTTTTTTTTTTAAATAATGCTTTTGGGGCACTTGGGTGGCTCAGTCGGTTGAATGTCCGACCTCGGCCCTGGTCATGATCTCATGGTTCTCGTGTTTGAGCACCACTTTGGGCTCGCTGATGTCAATGCAGAGCCCACTTCGGATCCTCTGTCCCACCCGATTCTGCCCCTCCCTCCCTCCCTCCCTCCCTCTAAGATAAATAAAACATTTTTTAAAAATAATGCTTTTGTTCAAATGTGTATTGTTTTTTACTCATTGGTCAGGTTGAATATTTTTCATCTTTTTTCTGCCCAATTTTACCTTTTTCACTAATGAATCATATATAAGCATCCTCAGCCCCTTTTTGCTGCCACTCGTCTCCTTACTGGGCAGAAACAGCTTTGACATGTATGAACAGAAACCACTGCCTTTTATTTTGAGAGCTTATAATCATTACATTAAAATATATTAAACAAATGTTTCAGATAAATTTAGCTTCAGAGTATCCACAAGTTTTCCTTCTTCCTTCCCAATAAGGAGGAAGAGTTTTCTGTGTTGACTCTTACAAATTACTGAGTAAAGACTTTTAGAACAACAAAAACAATAAAAAAGACTTAAAGTCTTAAAGAGAAGTTAGGGAAATAGGCCCTAGAGAAAGACCTCTGCTGTTTTCTTGGTGTTTTGTTCCTTCTGGTATCATAGATCAATCTGAAAATGAACTTTTCCTGAAGTTAAAGCACTGAAAAGTCAAAACATGCAGTTATGTAAGAGATCTATCCCTGTCGTTATGCTTAAAATGTTACAAAAAGGGCTGATTTTAAATGTCCCGAGGTCTCATGCATCTTGTCTCTGAAAAGCAATGAAGAGAAAGGACAAGTCGCTTCGCCTGCACCATCTCCCGCTCAGTGATGGGATCACGTCTCTCTAAACTCTCCAGCTCCTCCAGCTGCAAAGTGCAGCTGGTTCACACGTTTACTAACTGGAAAGGGGTTCCGAAATAAATGAGACTGGGGAGGAAGAAACAGACACCAAAAGGGACATTTAATGTGAGTATTAATGTACAATCTGTTAAAAGACAAACTGCATAGTGGCATGAAGGCAGGAACGTCTTTTTCATGATGTACAAAGGTCAAATCACTTTTTATTCCTGAAAGCTAGCCTGCAGTTCTAAAATATACTATAATCACCAAACACTTTCCTAAAAGGCTAAAAGTTTTGCCCTGTTGTTTCAGGATGCCTAAAACATCACGTTGGATAAATGGAGGACTAACCAGCATCACGCCTCTAAAGCAGATTCAAGCTCAGTTAGATATTTCACCTGATTTAATCTTGTCTGCAAACTGATTCGTCCTCCAGCAGAAGGCATTCGACTTAGCGCTGCCTCAATCTGTTAACACACACAAAAATAAATAAATAAATAAAAATAGAAGAATTCTAATTAATGGCAGGGACGTTTATAACAGAATGGAAGAGAAAGACTTCAGCCCAGCATCTTCTGGTCCGCCCCACCTTCACGTAAGTTCCCTGTGTCCTAATCCGCAAGGGCACCTCAGTTCACATGCGTTCCTAGTGCATCTCTGGGGTGCATCCACAGTGACTTCCTGGGATGGTCTCACTCAAGTAATTCCCTTCTGACTATCCCTCAGACATAAGCATTTAAGTTCAGAAAAAGATTTTTTTTTAAGTTTTTGTTTGTTTTTACCTGGTCTTTTTCTTTTGTAAGTTCATCAAAAAACCGTTCCGTTTCAGCTAGGGTCCTAATTTTTGCTGTATACTCAAAATCATTACCATGTGGTGCTACTGACGCGGGCTTACACTGTTCATAGCTAACTGATTTATTCTTCTCCCAGGCTGATCTCACAGACACTTTCTTCCCTCCATTTGGCAACAGTTCGGGAGAAGAGCTATGATTAACATGGATGTCGGTGGCTGTTTCTGAGTATTTTTTTTCTGTCAGAGAGAAAAGAAATTTATTTCTTACCAATTTTCCAAATAGATCCTATACATAACTATAGATGTTATCCAACTTCATTTTCTGAAAATGGCTGCCACGCACCAAAAAACATAATGAAAGGAGACACAACAATCAATCCTATTTACTCAGTGCTTTTTCTCCACAGAATTCTAAGTTTTACCCTCGGTTTGACAATCTGCACAACTTCCCCAAGTCAAGGTATGTGAACCTTCTGTAAAGTTAAACACACTTTAAACTTAAAGCCCAAAAAATTACCAAAAAAAAAAGAAAAAGTTAAACACTAACTACACGTTCGTGGACCCACAGCCACACCAGCGGTGAAGAGTGGGAGTCTCACGGGCCTGCCCCAGTGACCCACATGCATTATCTTATAACTTTATTCCAAACTCAGAAGATAAATGAGATAAAAGTAAAAAATAAAATAAAATAAAATGACCGAATACCTAAGCTGCACAGAAATTACAGAATATAAAAGTAAAGAGAAACACTGAACAGTATGGCCCTGGTAAGTAAGCATTAACATTCCCTATACCTCAGTTTCCCAACTTTTCAAGGAGGATCACAACACTGACACACAATAGGAACATCATGCTTGCTTATTCTTAGAGGCCCTTGGGCAGAAAAATTATTTAAGTGCAGGACCTTACAACATTTAGAACCTTGAAAAGATACCAGAAATTCACCAAACGAAGGACTAAAACCGTAACTAATAATTTTTTAGGAAAAGATACCTTCCGAGTCACCTAGAGGAAGAAACTGGAGTTGCTTTCTCGGACCGGTACGTTGTGACGCAGACACAGGGGCAGTATCTAAATCATCCAAAAGTATATCAAATCTATTGAATGAAGCAAGTTACTTGTGAGAAAAAAATGTTAACTGATTTTCCCTATCTCCACTAGAAAGATGAGCTGGCATTCAGTTAACTCACATATTTTTTAAAAAGAAAGCCGGTCATACAATTTTCTAAAACTGAAGTTTTTATTTCTAACACAAAAGTATATATTAGAGACTTAAAGCATTTATCCATATGGTATCTCCTTTGATCGTCATTACAGCCTTATAAAATAAGCAGGGCAGGTATTATCATCCCCGTTTTACAGAAGAGGAAACTGAGGTTCAATGTGCTTAAGTAATTTCTCCAAGAGCCTGGTAAGAGCTAGGTCACCAGCTCCTACATCTTAGGAGTCAACGGCCTCCCCCGGTCGCACACACTTGCTGAGTACACTTCAGAGGACGATTTTTTCCGGCCCCTATTTAGGGAAACTTAGGTTTGGTGCCAGGGCCAGACCAGGACAGCCCACCTTCTTGTACAAATGGCTCAAAAATTTCCCTCTATCATAAACCTTTTCAGGAAAACAAAGAATTATCATTTATTCTACATCCAAAAGCTGGAAGGGATTCTGAGGGGGTATTTAAATTTAGCAGGAGCCGATTTATATAGTTAAAAACTGTTTTCGTGTTTTGTAGTGCTTCTTTCAGCATGACATTCATTTAAATGACTTAAACCCACAGAGTTTCCACCGATGAATGAAAAATCAGTGATAGCGACAGGCATAAGCTGACACTTCTGTTAAAAAAAAAATCGAGAATATATATATTTTAATCTACTATTTTAGAGAACTTACCGAGTTGGACTGCTTTCATTTTTGCTAAGTAGATGACTAAATCCTGGGGACATATTTTCTTTAGGGGATCGCTTTGGACTATAAGCCACAGTCACTGGTGTTAACATAATCTCTCTTTTTGCTACAGAAGAAAATGAAGAAGAAATATTCTTTTTCTTCTATATAATACATATATTGGCAAAACATGCTTTCTTTTTCAGAACGTTTTCTAACTTTACATGGAATACAATTTCACTGTAAAACTTTCCAGAAGATAAATAAGAGCATACAAAATAAAATGCTAACACCTAGAGGGAACCACTGTCAACATTTTAGTGCATCAGACTGAAGTTTCAGCACCCCGACTCAAAACTGGTTTTTCAGGATTTTAGAAGTCGACTGGAAATAAGACGGAAACACCGGTACACCAGGGAACGTTCCTCTAACACAGGTATATACAAATATCTTTGGCTGTTCTGAAAATGGAACATTGAGAAAACAGAAATCCAATGCTTAACCTTTAAAACCACATCCATAATTGGCTAAAGAAGCCTGAGGTAAATATATGCAAAGAAGCATCTTTTTTAAGCTAGCTTAATTTGTTTGAGCTCATGTTTAATTAGATAACTGTCAACAATCTACCAGTAGAAGTGGTATTAGCTGCAAAAAACACATCTGCTGGACACACGGAATATGTTACTGCACTGTGATTCCTTCAACTCCAGTCACAGAATCTGTGCAACCAGGCAATGCTGTGACTGAACAAGATTCTGCTTAGGGACGCTGCGTTCAGAGTGCTCTCCTAGGTGCCAGGGAGAGCGGAAGGCAAACAGAAAACCTCAGGCATGTGTGCACGGCTTGGATGCCACTCTTTAGAGCCCTGGATATATATACATCTAACTCTTACTTGGAATGCTTGATTTACGAGTTGAAGGGGGTAAAGACGAGGATCTCTGTGAAGCACAGTTAAATCTCTTCTGTCTTTGTTGGGCACATTTCTCTGGGGACCGACTTGCACTGACAGACGTTTCGGTTTGCCGAGGATTCACTAGTTCTATAACAGACAAATGTCAAAAAATAAACAAACAAAGCAAACCTAGCTTCAGGTACCTCCCTTTTTTAACAGATGATTACGGCAAGCAAGCAATTCTCATTATCTAGGTTAGAATGATTATTTGCAAAGGCACGTTATAAGGATAAAAAAAATGCTGGATGAAGAAAAATGTGGGAGTTTTTAACGAATTCATTCTGGCTCCCTGTTTACAAGTGCCGTTCAAGGTGATTTTTCCAGAGAGATTATTTTTAGAAAGCAGGTCACTAATTTATTTACTAGGAGATACTGCTTTGGAGAATGCAATGCTGAAGACGTTAACAGTGTGATCAGCGGGCCGGACCAAGTGAGCACTGGAGGAAGTAGGAGGAGACACAAGTACTGCTGACCTGCACTTGGGAGAAACACAGGACTACCATCCTTCTTCTCCTGCCGAGAGGTGCTCGTTAACACGAACGGAGAGGAGAAAATGGTACATCTCATTTCATGAATACCAGCAGTCTGTCTTAACACTCTGACGTGAGACAGACTGATGTAGAACTTTTCCAAGTATCTTTAAGAATGCCACACAAATCCGTACTAATCAGAACATAACACACAGTCTGCTTTGACAAAAGGTGCATGTTATGCCATGACATAGCATGTCATGGGGACATGCTTTAAAAACCAGGGGATTTAAAGAAGGTGAGGTAACTGGGGGCGAAGGGGAAGGGCTCTATAATCTATTACCTATCTATATCAAACAAGGAAAAATGCTTACTATATGAGGTGTCCTCTTTCTCTGTCTGTGTGCCCCAACTTTTAAATATTTTTCCTTCATCAAGTTCTTTTAAAGCTTTCATAATCGGTGTATCTGAAGTCTCTCTCTGTTTCTTTATCAATAAGCTTCCTGGTGAACTTGCAAATGAAGAATCCTTTTCCGGAGGAGAATCGTACCTTAAATAATAATTGTAAGACATGGAGTGCTATGGACTAAACATTGTGTCCCCTCAACCTAAAACTCGTATGCTGAAGCCCCAATCCTCAGTGGATGGTGGGAGGAGGTGAGGCCTTGGGGGAGGTGATTCGATTTAGATGAGATCATGAGAGTGGGAACCCCGTGATGGAATTAGTGCCCTTATAAAAAGGAGCGACACATCTCTCTGTCTGCACACATTCACCGAGGAAAGACCATATAACTAGGAAGAGGAACCTCACCAAGAGCCCGCTATGCTGGCAGCACCCCAATTTCGGACTCTCGGCCTCCAAAACCACAGGAACAAGTGTTTCTTGTTTAAGCTGCCCAGTCTGTGGTGATCTGATACAGCAGCCTGAGCTAAGACAGAGCTCCCGGGCTGGCGTTGTCAGGGGGATAACAGGAGAGCTAACGATTATGCTCCACAGAGAAGATGTTTGCTTTACGATACAAATATGTTACAGTCGAACCTGCATGTAACAGACCAGTGCTTCCCCGTCGTTTTCCCAGCCTCACAGAGGCAGGAATATGGTATTGAGATGGTGCTCAGGAGTAATACGGTTGCTCAGGCTACCCGGAGGGTGAGAGGATCGAACCCTTGCCCTCACCCAGAGCCCGTGCCCGGCGCGCCACTGTGTCAGGAGCACGGAGTGGGGGGGGGGGGGCGCTCTGCACAGCCTTTGATGGTCAAGAACCCCAAAAGCATTAGTTTTTCAAAGTAAACTAAAAATCAGGTCCTTAAAATTAAGGCACTGAAGCAACAAAGAGAAGGCTCTTTGTATCTTCCTGAACACGTAAAGGCAATTAAAACCTCTATGAAACCATAACAGTTCCTAAATAGGACCTTTGGCAAAGCTACCTTACCCGGGAACACAGGTTTCCACCAGCTGCTTATTCACTCTGTTATCCTGGGTGTCCAAAGGCTGCCCAGTAAAGATGGAATACTCCGCGCCTGGTATCAGCCACTTGCGCCTGCTGACGTCGGAGGTGGCCAGCGTGCTAGGACAATGAGAAATGATCTGAGGTGTTACAGGCGCGTGCTTTGGTTCAGACAACACATACAGAAAACAACCTGCTTTGAGATGTCATATACTCATGTGTACAGGAATTTAAAAACTGCATAAAGCAACCTTACATTAGATACGTGAATTCTGTTTTAGGGTTTTCAGATCCAGCTGAACTGTTGTTTTGGGTTTCTGTTGCTTTGGAATGTTTCTGCATCTCAGTCAAGATTCAGGTACTCTCCTACCTACGCAGCTCTGAACACCGCCAGCTAACTTCCCGCCACGCTTCCCGTGCTGCGTACCCACCCTGGAGCCCCGGCCGAAGCCGTGCAAGCCAGACTGCCCTTCCTGGGCCTACCAGACAGACACCCCCTATCTGCACGGCCCAGTGCAGTAGCCACTAGTCACATACTGCTATTGAACACTTGGATTGTGGCTAGTGAGACGAGGAGCCCGTTTTTAAATGCTATTTAATTTTCATTAATCTAAGAACTTTTTTTAATGTTTATTTATTTTTGAGAGAGACACAGAGCAAGCAGGGGAGAGGCAGAGAGAGGGGGAGACGCAGAATCTGAAGCAGGCTCCAGGCTCCGGGCTGACAGCAGGGAGCCCGATGCGGGCCTCGAACTCACGAACTGTGAGGTAATTTTAATTAATTTAAATTTAATAGCCACACATGGGGACTGGCACTGATGTATTTAGTGCAGTTCTAGGGTAGTGCCTCCCCCATCTTATGAAAACCCTGCCTCGTGAGGCTCACACAGCATGCATTACCTGGCCCTTCGCTGGACTCCAGAACTGGCCTCATCTTCACCACACCTGCTCCTGCCCCGCTCTGGGCAACGTCAGCGTCCACGCAGACAAGCGGCCCAGGACCCCTCCTAGTGACTGGACTCTACTCCTGCTCACTCACCCCCTTCAGCACACACTCACTGGACTATGTCATCACCAGAGAACATCCTCCCACTTTAGAACTCACAACTCCAAAGATTCTTCTGGCTCACGTGCTCAAGCATCACCAAGGCACTGTGCCCCCAAGGCCTGTGACGCCTGGCCTCACCATTTTCTATGTATCAACCCCTCCAGTTCCCCTCTACCTACTCTGGAATGCACACTCCTGGTAAGAGTTACTCACTGCCTTGGCCCCTTCCCCGCTCACCTCCCATCACACACAAGTGGCAGCAGAGCCCTAAGCCTGGAGGACTACAGTGGCCTCACTTCCAAGTATCTACAGTCCTACACTTGGGCTTTGCTGGAAAAAAGCCACCCATCTATGCTTCATGGGCTATCGTTACAGAATCACTATCAACATCTCAATAGACACCCGACACAGGCTGGCAACACGCCTTTCTGTCATCAACGAGCTCCAATTCTCCAACACGACTACCTTTCACCTTCTCCACTCTCCTCAACCCTCTCATCCAACCCTGATGGTCAGGTGATAACCTCGCATCACACTTGGGTGGAAAAGAGAAACCTGGAGAAGAGAGAGGCCTTCCTCCCTCTGCTCCCTTTCACAGTCAAATTTCTCACGACATGCCTCTTCATTTTCATTTCAACGCCCAGTCACTCTCTTGATTTGGTCCTCGATTTTTAAATTAAGAAACATTCCAAACATTTTTAGAAAATTACATGGGGCACCTGGGTGGCGCAGCTGGGTTAAGCATCCAACTTCAGCTCAGGTCATGCATGAGGCAGTTTATGAGTTCAAGCCCTCTAGGCTGACAGCTCGGAGCCTGGAGCCGGCTTCTGATTCTGTGTCTCCCTCTCTCTCAGCCCCTTCCCCACTCCTGCTCGCTCACTCGCTCGCACTCTCTCTCTCTCAAAAATTAACATTAAAACTTTTTTTAATTAAAAAAAAAAGTGTCATGCTAAGCGAAATAAGTCAGGCGGAGAAGGACAGATACCATATGTTTTCACTCATAGGTCTAACAGGAGAAACCTAACAGGGCACCATGGGAAGGGGAAGGAGGAAAAAGAGGGAGAGGGAAGGAGACAAAGCACAAGAGACTCTTGAATACTGACAACTAACTGAGGGCGGAAGGGGGAGGGGGAAAGGGGAAGGGGGGTGATGGTCATGGTGGAGGGCACTTGTGGGGAAGAGCACTGGGTGTTATATGGAAACAAACCTGACAATAAACTATAAAGTTAAAAAAAAAAGAAAGAAAATTACAAAGGCCACTGTGAGCATTCACCTGTACTTGGTTTTAACAAAAGCTAACATCTTACCACACGTTTTCAATGGAAAGACATAAAATTCTGTATATATGGTTGTTTGTATTTTTTTAAATTATGTCCACTGAATGTACACATCCTTCTAATGCTGCTGCTTCTACTCAACATGTTTCAGATTTCCCCATGTTAATACGGACGGGCGTGTCATTTCAATCATTTACCTGCAGAATGACTATACCGACCATTATTGATTCTTTCTCCTGTTATGGACGTTTAGTTTCTAACACATCACCTTTCAACAGTGCTACGATTAACACATGTAGGAATTCCTCTAAGGCAAATATCTAAAATCAGAAGTGTGCAATTTAGGGTGCATATGTCTTAGGTCTTGGGGATATTGCCAAAGCACGCTCTAGACAAGCTTACTGATTTTCAGTCCAACCACTACTTTGAGAGGACCTCTTTCTTCACATCTTTGCCAAACTTGGCACTGATCAGAGCTGAAGTCTGGCCTGGCTGATGGTGTGAGTGGCACCCCACGCTTGTTTTAATTTACGTTTTCTAATTACTAGTAAAATGAACCTCTTTCCATTTTATCAGCCAGTTATAGGTCTTCTGTGAATCGTTTGTTCATATTCTTTTATAATTTTTCTACTGAGGAGACTTTTTCTTTCATAGTTCTTTACGTCGCGGACACTAAGCCTTTACCGGCTCGTGTTCACTTCAGCATGTGCAGATACACAGCTTATACTCATGCACAACCATCTGCATACACAATCTTGATTATCTACTCTATTTGTTAGACTTTTGAACAGTGAAACACTACAGATACAACTCTAGCCCCCTGTGTATCTCTCCAATAGCATTCCTCCCCAAAGCAACCACATACACTAAATTTGTAATGTGTACACACACAGTATTTATCACTACTTCTACATGAACCTGTAAGAATAGGCACAACTGTTCTACATGCTAAAGTCAATATAAATAGTATCCTACTTCTTCCGCAACTGGTTTTTTGTTGTTCTAAATTATGCTTCTAAGATTATATCATGTTAATGATCAACTGTGGTTGGCAAAGTTTTCCTATAAAGAGTCAGATAATAAATATGTTTTTTGTTATTTTGTTTTTTGATTTTTAAAAATAATTTTTTTTAACGTTTGGTTTTTAAGAGAGAGAAAGAGACAGAGTGTGAGCCTTGGAAAGGCAGAGTGAGAGGGAAACAGAATCGGAAGCAGCCTCCAGGGAGCAGAGTGGCGCAGTGGAAGTGTGCTGGGCCCATAACCCAGAAGTCGATGGATCGGAAGCAGGCTCCAGGCTCTGAGCTGTCAGCACAGAGCCCTATGCAGGGCTCAGACCCACGGACTGTGAGATCAGATGCTTAAGTGACTGAGCCACCCAGGCGCCCCCATTTTGTTTTAAGAGGTTTCTACTGCAACTATTCAACTTTGCCATTGTAATGCAAAGCAGCCGCAGACAATAGGTAAGTGAATAAACTTTATTTATGGACACTGAAATTTGAATTTCATACAATTTTTACATGTATGAAATATTATTGATTTTTTTTTCCCATTTAAAAACATAAAAACCTTCCTTTGCTCCTGGGCCTTCCAAAAATGGGCAGCAGGCTGCATTTGGGCTGGGGGCTGTGCTTGCAGGCTCCTGATCTGGCGAGTGCGCTGTCACACATGTAGCGCCATGCACAGATATAGCACAGCACGTTAACGGTCCAGTTGTTAGACACACAGGTCGCCTTCAGTCATTCCACACAACATTCTCAATGGACATTCACGTCTGTCCCTCTGTGCAAACCGCTCTCCAGGCCATCAGCCCCTGGCTGGGGCACCCAAGGGTCCCCAGACCCCCTAACTTGATCTCTCAGCAGCAGCCACACCAGTGGCCACTTCAAGGTTCCTCCCAGTGTGCTGGCAGCTCTTTCTCATCTTCTTGTGCCAACCCTGCCCCAACATTAGGAACTCGGGGTTCTTCAGAGTTTCGTCCTACACTCCCTACACCATGGTCAAGCGCTACGGAATGACAATTCTACAATTTGTAACACCAGCCTAAGACCTTATTTCTGAGCTCCAAATGCAGATTTATAATCACCTGCTGGATTCCCATCTGGAATTTGTAGGAATCCCAATCTAAAACATCCAAAATGGAAATTCTGATCCTCACCCCATGGTCTGCTGCTCTTCCCATTTCTTCCCTAGTTCAGTATATGGCACCCTGAGTAGCTCCAGACAGAAACCAAGGCGTTATCAGACACCTCCCTTATCTTGTCATGTCATTCTTAGCCAGATACTGTGGATCCCACCTCCAGAACCCTCACACCTTTGTCTTCTGTCCATTTCTACAGACACCACCTAGCAGACACCATCTCTCCCAGTACTATGACAGCCTAATTAGTGTGTCTTCTCTTCATGGCAGGTGCATTAAAAAAAATACAAATCAGATGAACTAATTTTACCATATACAACCTTTCAGAGGCTTCCCAACAAACTTAAGAGTAAAATCCAAACTCTTGGCCATGTATAGCTTAGAAGGCGATGTCTGACAGTCTATGATTTCATCTGGACCTACTTTACCCCTTGCTGGCAATATTCGGGCCACACAGGCTTCTTCCAGGTTCTTCACACATGTAAGCCCTTTCCTACCTCAGGACATAGTAAGGCTAATTTCTCTGCCTGGAACATCCCCTTCCCTTCTGCCCCCATCCCAACAACTCAACTCAGGGCTTAGCTCCCTGCTTACAAGTCACCGCCACAGAAAGGCCTTCCCTGACCCCAATCCCACCCTACTCTTGTTCTCTTGCAAATGTTCAAGTTCAGTCACTTACAATTTTTTTTCTTTAAATAATTCACTATGTTCTAATTTAAGATTAATTAACAAAGATCTAGAGAAGTGCCTGGGTGACTCGGTTGGTTGAGCGTCCAGCTTTGGCTCAGGTCATGATTTCGTGGTTTGTGAGTTCCAGCCCCATGTCGGGCTCTGTGCTGACACCTCAGAGCCTGGAGCCTGCTTCAGATTCTGTGTCTCCCTCTCTCGGCCCCCTCTCTCTCTCTCAAAAATAAACATTAGGGGCGCCTGGGTGGCTCAGTCGGTTGAGCATCTGACTTCAGCTCAGGTCATGATCTCACACTCCTGACTTTGAGCCCCGCGTTGGGCTCTGTGCTGACAGCTCAGAGCCTGGAGCCTGTTTTGGATTCTGTCCCTCCCCAAATCACACTCTTTCTCTCAAAAATAAACAAACATAATAAAAAAAATTTTTTAAATAAACATTAAAAAAATTTTAATAAATAAATAATAAAAAGATCTAGAGAAAGTTTCTCATTTGACAATTACAACTTAGAAAGGTTAAAATGTACAATTTAACAATCTTTCTGATACACATTGATTTTATGACCTTATGATCTACTCATTTAAAATTCTTTATAAAATCATAATAAAAACCAATTCTCATGTGAGAAAAACAGCTCTAGGGGCACCTGGGTGGCTCAGTTGGTTAAGCATCCAACTTTGGCTCAGGTCAAGATCTCACAGTTCATGGGTTCAAGCCCTGCGTGGGACTTTGTGCTGACAGAGAGGAGCCTGGAGCCTGCTTCAGATTCTGTATCCTCCTCTCTCTCTGCCCCTCCCCACTCATACTCTTTCTCTCTCAAAAATAAACATTAAAATTAAAATATTTAAAAGAAAAGAAAAAAGTTTTATAAATATATCATCAAGATAATGCTCTGAGATTATAGCAAAGCTAATTCTGAATAACTAAAGAAACTGAAAAGAAATCCTTACAACCTAATAAAAATCTACTACCTTCATAGTAGGTAGGTCTGTCCATTAACATAGGAATACAATTTCTGGAATTTTAGGGTTAAAAGACCTTTTGAGATCCCGTAGCCCAATGTCCTTGTTTTCACAGATAATAAAATTGAGCTCAAAAAAAATAAAAATTAAGTGATTGGCCTCAGGTCACACAGCTGGGCAGAGTCAACGAACAAAAACATTCTAGGTCTCTTTACACCCTAACGAGTTCTAGTTCCTCCTTTTGGCAAATGCCTCTGCATAAGAGCTTTTATAATATCTAATAATTAGATGGCTTTGTTTTTGTTTTTTAAGTAAGATCTACGCCCAACATAGGGTTCTAACTCATGACTGAGCCAGCCAGGCGCCCCATAATTAGATGTTTTTACACATCTAAGTTCTATAATGACACGTAACCATGACTTTCTCATGATTTAGACAGATGAGTTTCTCAGTTCACTAAAAGGGTGCACCTATTTCTAGCTTTACCGAGATTAAACAAAATCACTTACTTGGCACGTGAGGATCTCACGGGAGTTCTAGAATTATGGCGAAGACTTAACATATTTTCATGCTCTACTTGCTTGACCTGAGCTTCAAGTTTTGAAATTGTTCTAATTCAAAAGCAATAAGATAAATTAAGCACACAATAGATTTTAAATATAGTTCAACTACAAATTACTTAACAGACCCTTCTAGAAACTGCTAGTCCATACACGTGTTTTCATAGTAAAATGTCACCAGTAGCTTAAAAAAAGCTGAACAAAATTGGAAAATAAACTGAAAGACAAATACATTAAACTCTACAAAGAAGCATTTCATATACTACAACTGAAGGAAAAGGAAATAAATGGCTTTTAGAAATCTGACTCCAGATCAAAACACATGGTATAAATTTAAAAAATAAAATAAAATCAAGTACTCAAATAAACTTCAATTCTAATATGTTTAATTCTAAATGTATATATTCATACATATAAAATACAGATAGGTAATGCTTTCACAAAAGAGGAAGCAGGTTTAATATAATATCCAATAAAAGAGCTAATAAGAACTTTCTCATTTTTTAAAGACACAAAGTCTAAATTATCCTGAACTCTCTACCTACAGGCAACTCACCTCATTTCTGCCATGTTCAGAAAAGCCTATTTTCAAATTTACCAACAGAGGGTAAGTACTCTGGTACTTCTGCTTTGAAGCTACCTTGGCATTCTTTCTGTTCTCTTAAGCTTTGCCTATGTGTTTGTATCCTTTTAACCTCAAATTCTTGTCTGCCCTGCTGCAAGGAGGGTTTGAGAAAGAACAGCTCTAGCAGGCTGACACTTCATGCCAATGTGACAAGGAAGCTATCAGTAGAATTGAATGCATCCCAGCAAAGACCTGAGCAAATGAGCAGGCCAGGCAGCGTCTGCATTCTCTCCAACAGGAAGTCCTTAGGAGTGCAATAAAATCTCCAAATAAGGGACGTATCTTCAAATATAAATACAAAAGCATGCTCCAAAGCCACTTAGAAATAACTAAATCATTTGCCATAGGGACCATTTATGACTCTGTTTCTATCTAATTAAGCAAAAGAGATCACAAATATAGCCCCCAAACCAGGTTTTGAAGAAAGCAGATGGTCCTAAAATTGGTGTGAATGCTGTTTTCTTTCGGGAGCACAAATATCATTTTGTGAACTAGACTGCCTCTTAAAATTCTTTTTTTTTTAAGGATAGATTAAATTTCTTTTCAATGGTTTAGTATCATTTAGATTTTGCTAGGCTGACAAAACACATAATGTTTCAGGACTACATACTTCTCAAGCACAACCACCAATATATTCTAATCATTTAAAAATCTTTGGTTAGGGAGACTGGGTGGCTCAGTCAGCTAAGTTTCCGACTTCAGCTCAGGTCACAATTTCACGGTTTGTGAGTTCGAGTCCCACATGGGGCTCTGTGCTGACAGCTCAGAGCCTGGAACCTGCTTCAGATTCTGTGTCTCCCTCTCTCAGCCCCTCCCCCATTCACACTGTTTATCTCTCTAAAATATAAATGTTAAAAAAATAAAAATAAAAAATAAAAATAAAAAATAAAAATCTTTGGCTAAAATCAAATGTATTTCTAGGTCAGGGGAAGAATGGAATAAAACCTGACCTCCAAGTGCTTAAAAATCCTCAAGAAAAACTTTCTTTTCATTGCTTTCAGTACAGACACATATTTACATGCTAAAAGAATAGAGGCATAATTATCTTATTAATAAGATAATGCATTTTACCTTTTCAAATCAGAAATCTGAGTATGTGCATCAAGCAATTTGTTCTCGGTTGTATTTAATGTATCCTATGAAAATAAAGGAAAAAATTCAGATAACTGGAATATTCAGCATATACTTTTAAGATACATAATAGAAAACAAATCTAAGAGAGCTACAAAGATAATTATGCAAATACAGCATCAACCACAGAGCCAATATACACAATTCAAGGGGGAAAATGAGAGAGCAAAACGGTGGTTGATACAAGGATGTACATGACCTGTGTAATAGGTATAGCCTATGATGCTTTCCTTAATTCCGCACAATCTGGTGTCAAAATGGACCTATTTTAACCGCAACTTGCCTAAAACCTCAGTATGTGGCAAAACAAATACACAGGTGTTTTGCCATTTAGTAAGATTTCACATGTGATGAGTGGCTCCTGAACCCCTGAACTCCCACCTGCCTAGCTGTGCAGGCCTTTTCGCCAACCCTGTATGATCACAACCCTGTATTTTATGCAACTCAAATACTTTGGAGCCCGCTTACAGCATTATTGTGGGGTTTTGCGGAATTCAAATATATAGTTCCCAAACAGAGCTTTCATTAAGAATTCAAACATTATCAATAAACTCAAAAAACCCCACAAAAAGCTACTGCTTTAAAAAACAAATCTTCATATTTAAATATTATTAAATAATTATTTTCATCTGTATGGCTCTTATATTCTTCTAAAAATTTCATCTCGACTCATCTCAAATACAACAGCCATTCAATATTTCTGAATGGCTGTGACTTAAGTGGGCAAATATTTGCAAATAAGGATGCTAACAGAGACAAGGAGGTGATGGAGAGAGGGTCTAACTCAGGCTGCTAGATGGAGGTGGAGGAGGGAGAGAAAGGGAGGAGAAAGGGTGAGCCCTCTTCATTTCCAACCCAGTGTTTCTGCCCCTCCATGATGTTCAGAACATGAATCATCAACCATTACCTTTATTCTTTCGTGTTCTTTTCCAAGAGACTCATACTCTCCTAAGAGCTATAAGGAAAAACAAAGAATTGCAACACAAAGTTAAATATTATAATAGCAACTCAGGGATAGTCTATAAAATAGCTGCCCATGCTCTTCAAAAATGCAGATGTCATGAAATAGGTTAACATTCTGTTCCAGATTGGAGGAGACTAAAGAGGTAACAGAAGTGAATGTAACGCATGATCCTGGGTTCGATCCTGGAATGGGGGAAAAAAAGTGTCATAAAATAATAACTTGGATGTAAATTGCACATTAGATTTCTTTACTTTGATTCATTCCGTGGCTATGTAAAGAAGACCCTTGTTCTTAGGAAATACATGCCAAAAGGTAAGGGTAAAGGGGCGTAATTTCTACAACTTACTCTCAAATGGTTCAAGGAAAAAAACTGCATGTGTGAGTACATATATATGGGAGGTGATACAGCAAATGTGGCAAATGTTAACAACCGTGACCCTAGGTAAAAGGAATGTAATCATTCTCACAAGTTTTCTGTAAGTTTGAATTTGTCTCAAAATAAAAGGTAAAATAAAAACAATTTAGTATCAGTCAAGGGCCTTTAAGCACTATTTTATTTATTTATTTCCTAGGCTTCATGCGCGGGGCTTGAAATCATGACCTGGAGATCAAGACCTGAGCAGAGATCAAGAGCTGGATGCCCAACCCACTGAGCCACCTAGGTGCCCCAAGTAAGCAATACTTTTAAACGATTAAAAGTTGTGGGGCACCCGGGTGACTCAGTTGGTTAAGTGGCCAACTGTGGCTCAGGTCAAGACCTCACGGTTCATGGGTTCAAGCCTATGTCGGGCACCGAGCTGACAGCTCAGAGCCTGGGGCCTGCTTCAGATTCTGTCTCCCACTCTCTACCCCTCCCCCGCTCACTCTCTGTCTCTCTCAAAAACAAATAAAACATTAAAAAAATTACAAAAAGAAAGCACAATCACAAGTCTAATATAATTAGGTTACTTATTTCTAAATGCATGTATGTGAGGCTTTTTATTAAAGAAGCCAGATCAAAGAATTTTCTTCTTTTCCTGAGATCCCCCTAAACTAACAACGAGGCAGAGAAGTCAAAAGGTAACCGCAACAGAGAGGGATTTCGATGAAGACAGAACAAGGCAGAGGAGGCTATACAACCTTTCATGCCTGAATACGGGACCTTAATGGTAAGCGGCTAATCTCTTCATGACCCTGTGAGGCTCAGGACTTGAATCCCAGGTTCACTAACAGGGTAGAAGCACAGGCTGACCAAAACTGGTTAAAAGCCCTAAAGTTGAGCGTTTAGAGGGTGCGCCTGGGCGGCTCAGTTGGATGAGCGTCTGACCAGCTCTGGTCATGATCTTGCAGCTTGTGAGTTCGAGCCCTGCATCGGGCTCTGTGCTGACAGCTCAGAGTCTAGAGCCTGTTCGGATTCTGTGTCTCCCTCTCTTCTGCCCCTCCCCTGCTCACACACACACACACACACACTCTCTCTCTCTCCTTCAAAAATAAACATTAAAAAAATTAAAAATAAATACAGTTGAGTCCAGGACTTTCCCCCATCCTCTACAGCAGCAGACTGGCCAGCCAGGCAACAGGACTCAGTGAATGTGAATGAGACACAAATGCAACTTTGCAAACCCAAGTGCAGCAGGTGGAGGAAGCAAAGGGATAAGGAGAAGATGGAAAAGTTTTCAAAACAAAACAAAACAAAACTCATTTGGCTCCCAATCCCTCACTGCCACCAGATCCTGGGTGAAAGGTCCCAGACAAGAGACTGGGAGACTCTTCCTTGGGAAAACCAAACAATCCCAGAAAAAAGACCTCTACATAATCAGTCCATGATTGCTGATAAATAAAGCCTACCAGGAAGTAAGTCACATCTGTATACACACAGTCTCCAAATGGCTTCTGACTGCCTCCCCCTTAAATGTGAGTCTACAGAAAAAGAACCAACTTTTAAGAAAAAAAAAAAAAAAGCTGAAACATTCAATATCAAGCTGATTTCAAAATGAAAGGTTAACTTGGAAGAAATAATAAATCAAAACTACAGAAGTATTAAAAGAACGCTATTATTAATATCCTCAAGAGAAATAACTGCTCTATTCATAAAACAAGACCAGAAAGCAATGAAAAACTAGCAACGAAAGAACAAGAAACAGCTCTTAGAAACTAAAAATGAGAGAGAAAACAAATTTAATATTAAGACCAGAAAAAGATAGAGAACAAAGAGGCCATGATGGAAAGTAAAGCATAAATAAGTCTTAGAAAATCAACCCAGGGGCACCTAGGTGGCTCAGTCAGTTAAATGTCCAACTATGGTTAAGTCATGATCTCATGCTTCATGGTTTCAAGCCCCAAGACGGGCTCTGTGCTGACAGCTCAGAGCCTGGAGCTGCTTCGGATTCTGTGTCTCCCTCTCTCTCTGCCCCTCCCCTGCTTGTGTTTTCTCTCTTTCACAGAAATAAATAAACTCAAAAAAAATCTGATAAGACAGGGCGCCTGGGTGGCTCAGTTGGTTAAGCATCTGACTTCGGCTCAGGTCATGATCTCACAGTCCGTGGGTTCAAGCCCCGTGTCGGGCTCTGTGCTGACAGCTCAGAGTCTGGAGCCTGCTTTAGATTCTGTGTCTCCCTCTCTCTCTCTGCCCTTCCTCTGCTTGCTCTCTGTCTCTGTCTCTCAAAATAAAAAAATAAAGACATTAAAAACAATTTTTTTAATCTGATAAGAAAATACACCAGAATTCTATATACTCTTAGCCAAATGACATGTGAAAGACCTAAATCTTCATCCACAATGATTATGGATAATGTTAAAAAATCAAGAAATAGGGGCATGTGGCTGGCTCAATCCCTGGAGCATGCAATTCCTGATCTCAGGGTCGTGAGCTCAAGTCCCACTTTGGGTGTAGAGCTTACATTTAAAAAAAAATTGGGGGCACCTGGGTGGCTCAGTCGGTTAAGTGTATCACTCTGGATTTCAGTTCAGGTCACGATCTCACCATCCATGAAACACGGTTCTCTATGTTGGGCTCTGTGAGGAGAGCGTGGAGCCTGCTTGGGATTCTTGCTCTCTCTCTCTGCCCCTCCCCTGTGTGCTCTCTCTTAAAATAAACATTTTTAAAAAGTTTAAAACAAAAATAAAAATAAATAATAAAATTTCAAGAAATAACATAAGCACACTATTTAGAAATACATAAATACTAAAATAGGGTCTCTAAGGAGAAAAACCTAACAAAGGATGTGAAAGGGCTTAAAAAACTATAATACTTTGTTGAGAGACTTTTTAAGAAAAGATTTAAACAGAGGTATAAACCACATTCATATATGGGAACTCTCAATATTATAAGTCTCAATTTTCTCCAAATTATATACTTAGTGAAATTCCAAACAAAAGCAGAATTTTTGCTTTGTTTCCTTTTCAAGTAATCTCTATACCCAACATGGGGCTTGAACTCATGACCCCAAGATCAAGAGTCACATGCTTCACCAACTGAGCCAGTCAGGAGCCCCAAAAGCAGTTTCTTTGTGTTTGTTTTTACAAAATAGGATAAGCTGACAGTAATACTGACATGAAATAAAACAGCAGAAAACAGACAAATATGACATTTAAAAGACCAGGCCAAAAAAATAAAATAAAATAAAATAAAATAAAAGGAAGCTCTACACCAAAAATCAAAGCTCATCATAAAATGCTGGTAATGAAGATGATGTAGTTTCAATTCAGGGACAAATAAACAGACCAATGAAACAGACCAGGGAGCCCCAAAACAGACTCATCCAAGAAAGAAATATACAACAGAAGGAGCATCAAAATTCAGTAGGGAAAAGATACTCTATTTAAAAATGGTGCCATCAGGGACACCTGGCTGGCTCAGTCAGAAGAGTATGTGGCTCTTGATCTTGGAGTCATGAGTTCAAGCTCCACCTTGAGTGTAGGGATTGCTTAAGTAAATAAACTTTTTAAAAAATGGTGCTGTGACGATCGGTTAAACATTTGAAAAAACAATCAAGTTCAATTCACATCTCACACCATACATATGAGGTAATCTGGGGTAGATTAAAGGCCTAAATGTATACAGCAAAGCTTAATAATTTTAGAAGGCAACATACAGGAGATTAATTTTCTGACGCATGAGTAGGAAAAGATCATGTAAACAAGACATAAAAGAGCCCCAAACCATAAATGAAAAGACTGTGTTTTGAACAATACAATCTAAACCGTATAGCCCATAAAAGAACACGCCAGGTGAAATGCAAGCCACAAGGCAAGAGAGCTGCAGCACATATTAACCACCGCACATCAACCAGACCAACAAACATTAAGAAGTCTGACGGTACCAAGCACTGGAAATAATCTAGCAAATAAGAATTGTCCTAGATTACTGGCGGGAAAATGAACTGGTACAAGTATTTCAGAGGGCAACTCAGCGATATCTAATGAAGATGACAGCGCTCATATCCATGTCCCGGCCACCGCACACACAGATACTGCATACCCCACAGTGGCAGCAGCAATACTTCTGCTCACACAAGGTCTTCCAGAACCTTGCCACACCCCATCAAGAGGTGGTTACCTACTTCTTCTTCCCTTGAACCCAGGAAGGCCTTTGAGAGAGACTGGGTTACAAATGGAATGTGACAGAAATGATACCAAAGGATTTCCAGGGCTGAGTCGTAAAAGGCAATATGGCCGTCAGGACACTCTACCAGGTTGCTTGTCTGTGCACTCAGTCATCATGCTTCGAAGAAGCCAAACTAGCCGACATGGAGAAGAAACGCAGCGTTAGTCAACAGCCATTACCGCCCAGCCTTTGAATTTCCAGCTGCGCTGGGGCGCTGGGGGTGCTCAGTTGGTTAAGCATCCGATTCTTGGTTTCAGCTCAGGTCATGATCTTGTAGTTTTGTGAGTTTGACCCCCAACATTGGGCTCTGCACTAGCAGCGCAGAACCTTCTTGGGATTCTCTACTCTTCCCTCTCTCTGTCCGTCCCCTGCTCACACTGTCTCTGTCTCTCTCAAAATTAAAAAAAATTTTTTTTAAAGAAAAGAATCTCCAGGGGCGCCTGGGTGGCTCAGTCGGTTGAGCATCCGGCCTCGGCTCAAGTCATGATCTCACGGTGTGCGGGTTCGAGCCCTGCGTCGGGCTCTGTGCTGACAGCTAGCTCAGAGCCTGGAGCCTGTCTTCAGATTCTGTGTCTCCTTCTCTCTCTGACGCTCCCCTGCTCATGCTCTCTCTCTCTCTCTCAAAAATAAATAAAACATTAAAAAAATTAAAAAATAAAAATAAAAATATTTTAAAAGAAAAGAAAGAAAAAAAAAGAATTTCCAGCTCAGGTCCAGGATGTTGCAGAGCAGAGACAAGCTGTCCCTGCTGTGCCCAGTCCAAGTTCCCAGACTATTGAGTCCATGACCAGAATATGTCCAGTTTGGGGCTCACCTGGGTTAAAGCTCTGGTAACTGAAAGAGTACCCAACAGGTACTTGCACAGGTTTGCGTAAAGAGACATGTTTAGGAAAGTTCATGGCACTGTTGCTCTTAACGGCAATAAAAAGAAACTGGCAACAGAAAAAAAATTGTGCAAGATTCACAGAGTGGAAGACTACACAACAATGAGAACAAATGAACCAGTGCTAACACACCCGCTTGAATAAATCTTACAAATGAAAAAAGTTGCACAATACTAAATACAGTGTGAGAGCATTTATAAAAAGCTCTATGATATGCTAAATGACATGAAGCAGACATACACAAGTAATGATACAAATACAGACATGGGAAGACATTCCCACTGTTCACCTCAGGCACTCCTAAGGCAGAGGTGATCAGAAATGGGTGCATGGGGGGACTTCAATCATATCTGTGGTATTTTAAATCCGAAGAGGAGTGGTCAGTCCGCAGGTATATTTTTCTTTTTATATACCTGAAATATTTAAATTATGTTTAAAATAAAAATAAATAAAAGCTGCATGTATTAGCATGGTAAACCTCAGAAACAATGCTGCAAAAAAATAGGTTGCAGGAGGGGGTGCCTGGCTGGCTCAGTCAGTAGAACATGCAAATCTTGACCTCAGAATCGTGAGTTCAAGCCCCACGCCAGGTGTGGAGCCTACATAAAAATAAAAATACAAAACAGGCTTCTGGAAGATATAGGTGCTACAATACAATTCACATATGCTTCATAAACATTACTATGTACTGTTTATAGACACACGCATTTGGAGCAAAAGTAGAAAGAAGTGTGTGGGGAAAACCAAGCGGGAATTCAGCATAGCAGGTAGGAGAGAAAGGAATAGAAGAGGGTGTTTCAATTGTATTTGCAGACAGCCAATATGTGGACGTTCTATATATTACTCCTTACGTCCCCCTCGGCTTGACATACGTGACATAATAAATGCAAACAAAGACAGTGTCATCACTGGCAATTCAAAACAACATTTCAGTGATCTTTTGCTGCTTCACAGCTACTCCAACATAACTGTGGTGGGTTTTTGAATAATTAAAAACAATGGGCCTCCCAGTACCAATGAACATGCCTAGCACTAGATCTTCGTGTCTGAATGTCATTTTCCGCTTAAAGGAACCAGAGCTCCTTGGAAGCATGAGTGATTTAGGGCTGGGACTGGGAGAGTACGAGAGGAGCCTGGGATGTCCTGCTGCGCCAGGAAGCGTGGATGTGCTCAGAGAGTGATGGGAACACGCCAAAAGGACACAGGAGGCAGCCAGCTGACACTTAGCCCACTGGCCAAAATGAGGACAGAGCAAGCATCAAACTCATAACCATAATAACAAAAAGTACTATAATTCACTGAATAAAATAAGAATCCATGAGTCCACACTGACATAAATACACAAAGGAGACCAGAGAGGTCCTCCTTTCAGAAAAACGTAGAAGGGTAACAGAAAAACCATCATTTGGCAACCACCACAGTAACTGCTTGTTTCAGGAAAGACTCCTCAGTGGATGCTAAAGCTAGTGGGCAAAAGTCTGATGAGAAGAAGGTGATTTACAAAGTCTTAAAATATCCCCTAATACTTATTAATTCCAAGCGGGGAGTTATCACTTAAGAGTGGAGACACCAGGCAAACAGCACCTTAACCAAGAGATGAGGGTTAACACCACAAAGGGAACGTGGGCCTCCTGATAGGATGTGCCAAGGGCTCAGCTCCCTTCCACTCCTGTGCATTACAGCAACCTGAATCTGACCGCAAAATACAAACCCACACTGAAGAACATTCTACAACAGTGCTGCCCAACAGAACTTTCTGCAGCACCGGGTCTGTTCTCTATCTGCGCTGCCCAAAGGGGCAGCCACAGCCACGTGCGGCTGCTGACAGAATGGCAATGCACATAGGGTCAAATGTTAAGATTGAAAATCAACGTGAAAGGTATTTGCAAAGTTTTTATACAATTTTTACTACTTTCTGTAAGTCTGATAATGGCAAAGTAAAATGTGCCAGCAGTTTTAAAAGCCAGGATCTCATCATATACTCACACACAAAAAGTATACCGTTAATACGCATGAATAAGAACAGTAATAACCAGGGGCGCCAGGGCGTCTCGGCTGGTTAAGCGTTCGACTCTTGATTTCCGCTCACGTCATGATCTCGTGGTTCATGAGTTTGTGGGTTCAAGCCCTGCATCGGGTTCTGTGGCTGAGAGCATGGAGCCTGCCTGGGATTCTCTCTCCCTCTCTCTCTCTGCCCCTCCCCTGTTTGCATTCTCTGTTTCTCAAAATAAATAAATAAATAAATAAACAAACATTAAAAAAAGAACAGTAATAACCAGAACCATGTGAAGCTCTCCTCAAATATGACATAGTGAACAGAGTGTTTATATCTACTCTCTCCTGAAACTTGACTGGTAGAGAATGAAACACACAGGGTTTATTGATATCATGCGCTGAAAATAGCGCTTTCCCTCGGTGGTTTTCCTCGCAATATTCCGTAACTTCGGTCTAGTCATGGGAGAAACATCAGACTAATCCCAAAGGACATCCGACAAATTCCCTGACCAGGCCTCCTCAAAACTGTCCAGGTCTCAAAAGTAGGGAAAGTCTGAGAAACTGCTGTGGGTGAAAGGAGCCTGAGGAGGCATCATGACACCCCAGTGTACTCCAGGACCTGGGGCAGAAGAAGAACACTAGGTAAAAATACAGGAAATATGAAACAGCTATGGAATTTACTTAACAATAATGTATCAATATTGGTTCATTAACTGCTGCCAACCATACCATACTAATGTGAGACGGTAATAACAGGAACTGCGCAGGGCATACGGGAACACGACACCATCTTCTCAAGTTTTCTGTAAATCTAAAACTGTTGTAAACAATAAAGTATCTTCTTAAAAAGTGCGACTGTAGGGGCACCTGGGGGGCTCAGTCGGTTGAGCGTCCGTCCGACTTCGGCTCAGGGCATGATCTCACGGTTCGTGGGTTCGAGCCCCGCGTCGGGCCCTGTGCTGACAGCTCAGAGCCTGGAGCTGCTTTGGATTCCGTGTCTCCCTCTCTCTCTGCCCCTCCCCCACTCATGCTCTGTCTCTCTCAAAAATAAATTAAAAATAAAAAAAAAATTACATGTATTATCTTTTTACATGTATTATCTTCATAAAAATAAATATTAAAAAATCAAAGTAACAACAATCTAATGTTCTCAGGGAGAAAACTGCAACAGCCGAAATATTTTCAGATTTCTTTACATACCATGACAAAGGATACTAAGAAAAACTTAGGGAAAAAAAATACACAACCCAAAACCTAATGCAGTTTCAATGTTATACAAATCCAAATTTTACGTGACATTAAAGCAGAGTGAAAAAATTCAGTCAATCCTATTCTAAATCTGGTTCATTTTACCCATCCAGCCACACAGATCCTGATCTAAGATAGCTCAAAAGTTGACCCGCTAGAGGCAAAAAGCGTGGGGGAAACACCACAGCTCTGAAAGCTCTGACTTCCTGCTTCAAGATAAGACCTAACGGAGTCAATCAGGAGAATCTATATTTGCAGCTACAGCAAAGTTATGTAAAACAAAAAGAAACTTGGAAAAAGTCATGAGTCTGTAAGAGTAAAACCTTGTACTATACCCTGTCGTTAAGTTTCCATTATTTGTCACTTACATCTTGAAACATTTTGTTTTCTTGTTTCAGTCTTGCTTCTTTATCATCTGAGAGTTTGTAAGCATTCTCAAAGGCTTCTTCTAAATCCTGCAGTCGAGATTTTAGCCGAATGATGGTATTGTCTTTTTCTTTATTACTTGTTCTCATTTCCTCAATCCGTTCCTGCAAAATTTTGGAAGCATTGCTGGCTGCATTGAAGCGTTCTCTGAAATCACTCTACAAAATAAAAACAAGAATAAATTGTTTTTAATAAAAAAAATAGAATGTTTCAATAGCAGCTAATAAACTGTGGACATTAAACTATAAAAGAAAAGTAATAAAATAAAGCCTACAAATGGCAATCAACAAATTTAATATTTTGTCATGTCTTGGGATGGAGACTAAAAAAGATTATCCTGCTAAAGTAACAGCTTCAGGGGCACCCTGCTGGTTCAGTTGGTGGAGCGTGTGAAGCTTGCTCTCACGGTTATAAGTTCAAGGCCCATGTTGGGTGTAGAGATTACTCAAAAATAAAATCTTGAGGGAGGACTGGGTGGCTCAGTCAGTTAAGCATCTGACTTCAGCTCTAGTCATGATCTCGCGGTTTGTGGGTTTGAGCCCTGCGTCGGGCTCTGTGCTGACAGCTCGGAGCCTGGAACCTGCTTCGGATTCTGGGTCTCCCTCTCTGTGTCCTCCCCTGCTCACGCTCTGTCTCTCTCTCTTTCCCTCTCTCTCTCTCTCTCCCTCTCTCTCAAAAATAAATAAACATTAAAAAATTAATTAATTAGCCTCCGACTGTTGGTTTAAGCTCAAGTCATGGTGTCATGGCTCATGGGTTCAAGCCCCACATCTGACTGTTGCTAGCAGCATAGAGCCTGCTTGGGATTCTCTCTCTGCCCCTCCGCTGCTTGTGCTATCTCTGTCTCTCTCAAAATAAATAAAACTTTTAAATTTTTCTAAAAAAAAACAACCAATCAATAACAGCTTGATTAGATTGTCATGAAGTATAGACAGAAAACCACTTCTGGCATTGTACCGCTGGACTCACCTGTCACTTTAATGAAGAAAATAACCATGGCTAATAGGAAAATGATTTTGAAAGGGCAGCTGGAGTCTGCCCCAAATTAATATTTAGGGAGAATCAAGCATTTCTTACCCTATTCTCTTACTTACTACGAAAATAAAAGAGAAAATTCAAAACACATCAGCAATGTTAATGTTCATTCAACAATCATTTCTTGAATATCCACTAGGTGTCAGGCACTAGGGTACAAGAAATATAAGATTAGCAAGAAAGACCAGTCCCTGACTTTGAGAAGTTTACAGTTTAGGAGATGGAGACAACTTAAAAAAAAAAAAAAATCAAAGAAAGACAAAGAAATAGTGCACAGAACATAACTGGCATTTTCCATCAAAATGTTACTAACAAGATTACACATAGAAGAATAAAACTTGGTAATACATGAAAAAATATTTTAAAATATTAAGTGTCTGACTTCGGCTCAGGTCATGATCTCACCATTCCCAGGTTTGCCTTGCATAGGACTCTGTGCTGACAGCTCAGAGCCTGGAGCCTGTTTTAGATTCTGTGTCTCCCATTCTCTCTCTGCCTCTCCCCCTGTTCACGTCTGTCTGTCTCTCTTAAAAATAAACATTAAAATTTTTTTTTAATTTTTTAAGTTTATGTATTCCTAGTTATACATCCAAGAAAATTTAAAACCTAAGTCCGCATAAAATTTGTATATAAATATTCCTAGCAAATAATAGCCAGAAAATCAAAACCACCCAAACATCCATCCCCTAATGAATGCATAAATAAATATGGTCTATCCATAACAGAATATTATTCAATCCTAAAAAATAATGAAATACAGATTCATGCTACAACATGGATAAACCTTGGAAACAATCATGCTAAGCGGAAGAAGTTGGACACAAAAGGTCACATATATATGATTCCATTTATACCAATGTCCAGAATAGGCAAATCCAAAGAACAGAAAGTAGGGTAATGCTTGCTCAGGGCTGAGGACAAGGGGTTTTGGGATTAGGAGGGAAAGGTTGATGGTTAAGGGTTTCAGAGTTTATTTTTTTTAATGTTCATTTATTTATTTTCAAGACAGACAGAGAGAGAGAGAGGAGAGAGCGAGCTGGGGAGGGGCAGGGAGTGGGAGAGAGAATACCAAGCAGGCTCTACGCTGCCAGCACCAGAGCCTGATGTGGAGCTCGATCTCATGAACATCGAGATCATGACCTGAGCCAAAGTTAAGAGTCACACTCAACCAACTGAGCCACCCAGGTGCCCCCAGGGTTTCTTTTTGAGTGAGAAAATATTCTAAAATTGACTGTAGTGATGCTTGCACAAGTTTGCAAATATACTAAAAACCACAGAATTGTACGCTTTCAGAGAGTGAGTCTCATGATATGCAAATTATATCTCAATAAAAATAATAAAAAATTTAAAGGGTAAAAGTATCCTATCCTATGAAGCCAGCAGCATTCAAAATATAAACTTACTTAATAAGACAACTTAAAGAAGATTTAAAACAACACATAGCCAATGTTTTCATAAAACTATCAATTTGTCTCTAAAGTTCAGTTAATAAAAAGGCTTAAATTCTTAACATTAAACTACTAAACAACAAATGAGTACTTACAACTTCTATTTCCAGCAAGTTATTCTTATTTTCAAGTGCTCTCACACGACTAGTTGCTTCATTCAGAGCACTATCTAATTGGCCACATCTAAAATCCATAAATTGAAAAGAAAACATTAGAAGATAAAATCCTTTCTTTTAGAAGTATTCTATAAATTTGATTCTCCAATATATAATACAAAACAAATCCTTCAATGTTAGTGAAGACTCACGAGGCCATTTTCATAAAATACATCCTAATAAACCTGATGTCATTTTCCAGAGAAAATTACAATATGAAAAGATCCCTAATAGGTAAGTGAAAAAAGCAAAATATGAAAGACATTCGTACGCCCATGTTCACAGCAATATGCACACTAGCCAAAAGAAGGAAGCAAGCCAGGTGTCCATGAGGGCTGAATGGATAAACGAAACGTGCTCTATGCATGCAGTGGAATATGACTCGGCCTTAAAAAGGATGGCAGTCTAAAGCCTGCTACGACATGATGAACCTTGAGGGCATTATGTTCAGCGAAATAAGCCAGACGCAAAAGTATGCTTCTACTTTTACACGGCACCCAAGGTCATCTGAGGTGTTAAGTTCATAGACAGAAAGTAGGATGGTGGGTACTAGAGGGTGGGGGTGGTGGCAGTGGAGACTTGTTGTTTAACAGGTACAGGGGACCGGGGTTGCAAGAGGAAAAGTTCAAGTTGCAAGATGGATGGTGCCGATGGTCGCCCAACAATGTGAATGTACTTCATGCCAGCGAAATGATCACTTAAAAATGCTTAACATGGTAAATTTTGTTATTTGTATTTTACATTAAAAACTAAAATTTGAATTTAAAAATACAAGATATAAAAGAACGCACAAAACAGCTTGATCTTTGTTATGAAAAAGACTATATATAAGTGCGTGTATTGTGCTTTCTAGGATATAAAACTGAAGTCTGGAAACTTAGAGGTTGGGTAGGGAGATTTGTCATAGTATATCCAACTGTACTTTTCCAAATGAGCATGAATGTGTTCTCCTTACAATTAACAACCTTTCTTCATAACGATAATCATCACAGAACCTTAAAATAACAAAATACACGGAAGAATTCAGTTATTTTGACTCCATGGTTCATGAATTGTGAGTACAAGACAACATTTATTCGGCACTCATTACATGCCAAGTCCATGCTAAGCACTTACATTCATCCTCACAATCCTCTGAGTCAGGACTATCATCACTGGCATTTTACAGATGAGAAAACAAAATGAAGATGAATTCCTCCTGGGTTGTAAGCCATCGCATTGGGATGCTAAACCCGGCAATCTGACTCCAGACTTCATGCTCCTAACCACTGTCCATTGATGCCGTATAGATATGAAATACTGATAAAACCGTTCTAGAAAGAGCACTAAATAGTCAAGTGTAGGTGTGTTGACTGTATTTCTGTTTTAATTCCCACACTGACTCTGGCAGGAGGCTGTGTCACACAGCAATCTGACATCGCAGCTGGCCTACAAGAGAAGAGCCCGTGGCCCCATGTGTAGGAGAAGAGTCCGTGGCCCCATGTGTAGGAAAAGAGCCCGTGGCCCCATCGGCAGCTCTAGGGGCATTCTCCCATTTGCAATTTTAGGTCTGAAAAACCCTGATGTGTATGCTGACAACTTAAACTTGGTTTTCATCTTAGGTGAATCATTTCTCCAGTTCTGGACGCCTGCAACTACTGCTACTCATTTGCATGCTGTCCTTCCGCCTACCCCAGTGCCCTGACTGCTGCCGTCACTGTTAGGACACAGCCATTTACTCAAACCCTGACTTCCAATCTGTCCTACCTACACTGCCTCAGCACTCTATGGCTCCAGCAGCTTCTAAACAGAAAAGTGCGTTAATCAGCTATCATTTCCTAGGTGTCTTCTCTGGTGGCCTATCTTTAACCCAACGATGTCTACTAGCTTCTTTCATACTCGTTTTCCCCACCAAAAACCTACAGTCCTTTGACTTCTTAAGAACAAACAACAACAAAAAACAAGAACCAACTTCCCCTAGCCTGCCATCTACTCTTTTCCTTTTATCCTAGAAAACCTATTTCTGGCTTTTTTCATATCACTGCTCTCGACTATGGCACTCCCAGTCCCACCCTCAACCCCACCTCCAGCCCCACCCCCAGCGGCAAAACAGAAGCTGTAGTAACACTCATGTAGTTAACAGCATGTTAACTATCACAGCAACCACAAACCAATATCAAGTCTAGTTTTCCTACAATTCTTCAAGTTAAACTATTAACTGGACCAGAAGATTTCAGTTCCCTCCTAATCTTTTTTCAAGGGGCTTTGTCTTTTCTTGTCTTAAAAAAGAATACTTTGCTGCTATACCGACCTGAGGAGTTGTGTTTTTTTTAATGTTTATTTATTTATTTTTGAGAGACAGAGAGAGTACAAATGAGGGAGGGACAGAGAGAGAGTGAGGGAGAGCGAGAGAATCCCAAGCAGGCTCCACACTGTCAGCGCAGAGTCCAATGAGGGCTCAACCTCACTGTGAGATCATGACCTGAGCCAAAATCAAGAGCTGGACACTTTGGAGCGCCTGGTCAGCTCAGTCAGTTAAGTGTGCTGACAGCACAGAGCCTGCTTGGGATTCTGTCTCCCTTTCTCTCTTCTCCTCCCCTGTTCTCTCTGTCTCAAAATAAATTAAAAAAATTTTTAAAGGAGGGGGTCACCTGGGTGGCTCAGTTGGTTAAGCGTCTGGTCATGATCTCATGGTTTGGGAGTTCGAGCTCTGCATCGGGCTCTCTGCTCAGAGCCCACTTTGGGTCCTCTGTCCCCCTCTCTCTCTGCCCCTCTGCCCTACTCCCCTCTCTCTGAAAAATAAATATTTAAAAAGCCAAAAAAAAAAAAAAAAGAGTCAGACACTTAATAGACTGCCACCCAGGTGCCCCAACCTGAGCTTTCAATCTTGTTTAAATCCCATTTAAATGTAAAGTATGTTGCAAGTATGCTGTTATTAATACTAGTGAAGGCATCAAATTTTGTTCATGATTTTCTCCTTAAAACAGGTATACATGTATCCTTAACACAACGGGCCCCTGTGTTTCCATGTTGGTTACTTGTCTGTACAGGATAATTGCTAACACAGGTTCAGGAGTGTCTGGGTTCAAGTTATTGTGCCTCTGAGTTTAAAGGCAGGTTGAGAACTTCTGGAGGACGTTAGTCAGAGACCTCTTGTTCGGAAATCTGTATGTAATACTAATCCCCCCATAACTGACATTCCTTTACATACAGGAAATCTGCTCAACTGTTTCAGTATTCTGTCCGTAGCAAATAAATGTCCTCGCGTCGGCTATTAGTGTGCTACACGAGGTTGGTTTCAATCTGTGAATATAACTCATTAGGCAAACAGGTCTCTCTTAAAAATTTCAAATCTAAAGCGTATCTTTTCAAAGTGTTTCATCACAATTAAATATACTCAGGAAAAAATAACATATCCAAGTTGGAGAAACCCTAACTTTATAGTTGAATTGTAAGTTTTTTACCTGTCTATGAGAATTTGATTGGTTTTCTTCCAATCTTCAACTGCAGAAATCTCCTTTGCCTCCAGTTTCTGTTTCAGACTATTTATTTCTGACTCATAATAAGCTCGAAGATCGGCTATGTGTCGAGCATGCTTCTCCTTCAGGTTCTGCCGAATCCTGTTGGTGAGGGCAAAAAAACTTCTCCGTAAAGAATTTCCTGGGGCACCTGGGTGGCTCAGTCGGTTAAGCATCCGACTTCTGCTCAGGTCACGATCTTGCAGTCGTGAGTTCGAGCCCCGCATCAGGCTCTGTGCTGACAGCTCAGACCTTGGAGCCTGCTTCAGATTCTGTCTCCCTCTCTCTCTGCCCCTCCCTCCCTCTCTCTCTCTCTCTGTCTCTCAAAAATAAATAAACATTAAAAAATTAAAAAGAAACAAAATAAACATTTACAAAAAAAGAATTTCCTCACTCTCTACTTCACAAGAGAAACCAAGAACACTATTTCTCGAAAGCAAAACTACAGCCTTCTTCCTCTGCACACCCACAGAAAACATAACAGATCAATACACAAGTTGACAACTAAGTAAAAACCAAAGACGTGGATTAATTTTTCTACCTTAAAAATGCCGTATCTCTTTTTTTTAAGACTTTATACATTAGTGAAGGTCAATAAAAATCATTTTCTTTTTTTTTTTTTTTTACATTTATTTATTTATTTTTGAGAGACAGAGAGAGACAGAGCATGAACAGGGGAAGAGCAGAGAGAGAAAGAGACACAGAATCTGAAGCACGCTCCAGGCTCTGAGCTAGCTGTCTGCACAGAGCCTGATGTGGGGCTCGAACCCACGAACTGTGAGATCATGACCTAAGCCGAAGTCAGATGCTCAACCGACTGAGCCACCCAGGCGCCCCAATAAAAATCATTTTCATCATTCAAGCAGACATCAGAGAAAATCTAGTAATGTTACAAGCCACGCGCTGAAACACGTACTTAGACAGAATCACAGGATCTTCCAGGGAAGTCAGTGAAATGCACTCTGGGACACCGTTGGCCGTCCCTGGAAGCTGGGACTGACTGGCTGAGGCTGAAGTTACCATGACCGTGTTTTCTTCGTCTACAGTGTTGACCGAGATGTCATTACTAGCAGTAGTATACGCTGACGGAAACGTCGAACTGCTCCTACTTTCGTTTGGGAACCCATGATTTTTCCAAGAGTCCACTGGTGAAGCTTTTGTATTTGAAGGGTATTTTGGGAATCCAGATGACTGAGAAGCGATATTACTTGCTTGTGAAAATGAGTCTATATCAGAGTGACTAGACATACTGGGGTCTAGAACAGAGTCTGGCGAAAAGGATATTCTGTCATCAAGGGCATTCAAAAAGCCTTGTGGTTGAATCCCTGAAATCTGATTTGGCTTCATGTGTAACGTTGGATCTAGAGTCAGTACCTAGAAATTAAGACAGACAACAGTAAGGTTTTGCCCTCAGCACTCAGTGTTTGTTTTTAAGTGAGTAAGCTTTAGATCTCCTAGGGAAAATAAAGCTTGAGATAAAGGTTAAGAGTCATGAAGCATTTTTCATTTTCATTCAGCAGGGTGTTGCCAACTTTACCTCTGGTGGATGATTTGGGTTGGAAGCACAAGTGAGATTCCTCTCAGGTAACTGCTTGTTTTCCCTTTGTTTTTTATGATAAATATCCTTCAGTGATGGTAGCTTCATCTCATTACTAGTATTAGACTTAAAGATATGAAACAAAATTATTTAAATGGTATCATCAATGATGAAAAAAGTTCACTGATATCAAGATCAGCACCACAAAAAGATTTCTGAAAGATTTTAAATGAACTGAGACTCCAGATTGTCAGACTTATAAAACAAGTTTAGATGTCATTACCCATTAATTATGAGTCTCCCTCAGAATGAAAAAAAAAATTTTATAACCCCCTAATAATAAATATTAAGGTGATAATCTGAACCTAAGTTATTTAGTAGCCTCAGAATACTTCCAAAGAATAAAAAACCTTGGTCGAACCCTTTTATCTTTACTCAAGATAAAAACCAAGTTTTGAGGTACTAAAAGACTTCATGATAAAAGAGGGAAGTAGGACTAAGAAGACTTCTGGCTAGATTAACACCATGTGACTCAGGGAGACAGGTATACCAAGATGGAGCTCCTTATCCATTTTCCTACTTTTTTAAGAGTTGGCAGACCAAGAAAGAGTGTTAAGAAAGAAGTTACCCAATGGAAATAAGCCCCCTTTTAAGTTAATAAAATAAGAAGATATGACCCTAATTCCTACACTTGACATCAGGGCTTTGTCACACTGGAAATGTTGCAAAAAGGTCTAAGCTCCAAATTTTAAAACCCCAGCCTTAAATTATTTCAAAGTGGGACCTACTGGAGAGCATGATGGGGTATCGTTTGACTCGGGTCTCAAATTTAAACTCTCTTAAACGAGATTATAGATTCAGCAAGAGATATATTGAAAGCACTTGAAGAATATATTCACATATAGCTTTAAATGTGTGTCCCATTTCCACACCCCACACTGGCTGCAGATTACCATGAATTAATATGTTTGGATAAAGCCTGTAACTAGCTTGTGGATACAACAAACTTTTTACCTGGGCCTGTAACCTTACTTTGGAATTTTACTTTTTTTAATTAAAAAAATTTTCAATGTTTATTTATTTTTAAGCGAGAGAGAGAGAGAGAGAGACAGAGGAGAGAGAGAGAGAGAGAGACAGAGTGTGAGCAAGGAAGGGACAGAGAAAGAGGGAGACACAGAATCTGAAGCAGGCTCCAGGCTCCAAGCTGTCAGCACAGAGTCTGACGCGGGGCTCGAACCATGAACTGTGAGATTATGACCTGAGCTGAAGTCGGACGCTTAACCAACTGAGCCACCCAGCCGCCCCCGAATTTTGCTGTTTACACACCAACAACCTAAAAGCCCCTTTCAAGCTGAAAGCCTGTGAGAAGCAGGGCACTCTGGATATGGCCTCGAGCCTGAGGGATCCCTGCCCAGTGGTGCTCCAGACCTGACGAACGAAGCACCACCAGAGCACAGCTGCTGGAATTACTCTATTTAGAGCTTGTGGTAGTTCATTTTCCACTTCTATGATTTCTTTTCATATTTTAACGTCTCTGAAGTTAGGATGCCTCTTGTAATTAATGGCATCTTAACATTGCTTTCGGTCAAGTAGCATTTGTGACATAATTGTCATTGCCTGCTCATAAGCAAATATCGAAGGCATCCAAATTGGCCAAAGAGGTGTCAGCAGTTTGGAAAGAAATCCTAGGGACTACAGCAGAAGCCCTGAGAACCAGTATTTAAGGGACAGTGAATCACAGATGTTTAGCAAACATTCCCCATCTGGGGGCCAAAAGTAGGCCAGTTCTACAGAACTACTAGGCCTGGTAAAAACTCAGCACCAAGGCCTTTCTCCCTTGCCAATCCCCAAAGCTCTTGATGGCTCAAGGAAAACAGCATGTGGAAAAACAGAGAAACCAACACTGAGTTGAAAAGAGAGCATAAGCCTCTGTAGGCGAAGAAGTTTTAACAAATTTATTTCACTTATATCGTCCTTTTTAAGTATGTTTAAGGGTTATATGACAAAAAACCAATGTTCAATTACAAGGTTTATGAGCTCTTTCAATAAGAATAAAATATAAATTCTAAGTTGTAAGAAAGCACTGATACAGTGCTTTTTATTTTTGTTAGAATAATTTTTTAAGTTTACTTACATATTTTTGAGAAAGAGATTGAGAGTGAGCAAGCGAGTAGGAGAGGGGTAGAGAGGGAGAGAGGGAGAGAATCCCAAGCAGGCTCTGAGCCGTCAGCACAGAGCCCAGTGTGGGGCTCCAGCTCACGAACCACGAGATCACGACCCGAGCCAAAACCAAGAGTAGGTGGCCCAACCAACTGAGCCACTCAGGTGCCCCAAGAATAATTTTTTGTTGTTGTTAGACTATGAAAGAGGACGTTTTAAAATTGACAGTATCTTAGAATCACCAAAATGCAGTACTCACTGATGGTGCAGATCGTGTCACACTCAGTGAGCTCTGTACTCACACAGCCCACTGAGGCTTCCGGCCCCTTGCAATCTCACTCCCCAGCCTTCCTTTCCTGGTGTTTATCTGTGTCTCTTCTTTGCTCCCTTCTTGAAGGATGGGATGCTGCTTTCTACGCCACTCTGGGACTCCAATGTCTATGCATATGCTGTCTCTCCACTGCCCCACTGACGCCCATTCCTCATGCTTAGAGAGCTCCTGGTTACCTTCACTGTAATCTCTCCTTTTCCCCAACCTACTTTCTCACCACCTGAATGTGCACATGCTGGATTGTTTGATTTCATTGTTCTGAAGTAAAGAAAATATTTACATTTTGTGCTCAAAGAAAATAACTACAGCAAATTAAAATGCTCAGCATCATGGTACAAATGGATTCGCAGGAGGGTGGAATAGGATAGAGAATCAAAACCAGGTGTAGGAACAGCGGAAGTTGTTATCTGCGGACCTACTACATTCAGAATGGTAGGCACAAAATCATCCCATTTGATTTTACAACACATTAGCTGGGCATTTCTAATTCCATTTTTAAGTAACTTTCCTATGATCACATAGGCAACGGATGAGAGACCACATTTGAAACCAAGTACAATTTAAAGCCCATGCTTCTTTTGGGGCACCTGCGTAACTCAGTCAGTTGAACGTCCGACTTCGGCTCAGGTCATGATATCATGGCTTGTGAGTTCGATCCCTGTGTCGGGCTCTGTGCTGACAGCTCAGAGCCTGGAGCCTGTCTTTGGATTCTGTGTCCGTCTCTCACTCTGCCCCTGCCCTGCTCGCGCTTTGTCTCTCTCTCTCTCTCTCTCAAGGAAAATAAAACATTAAATAAATAAAGCCCATGTTTCTTTCAGTGTATCAGAAATTGGAAAAACAGAAAATTTATAATGAAATGGAGCACTGAACTATAATTGTATGACACAAACACATACACACAAAGTGTTTTTAAATCACCTGGCCTGGTGACCTATCTCCGAAGGACGGTGCAAATGCCTTCTCTAAAGTCTCAGGCAATGAGGGATACATGTCCTTCTCCTCCAGCTTCCAGTAAGTGAGTCCTGTTGTGCACAAATACACAGAAGAGAAGACTGAGGAAAGAGAACAAAAATGCTTTCTAGAATAACTTACTTCTACCTACAGAAAATTAAATACGAGAAGTAACTAGTTTTTGGCTATCTGGATACAGGAAATTGAATTTTGATGGGAAAAAGAATCTCTTAAATGCCTTACCACGCAAGAGTTCTAATTTGAAGATAGAAATATTTAAAACTGAAATATATTATTAAAGGTCAAGATGTGGGGTGCCTGCCGGCTCAGGTGGAGAAGAGTGCAACTCTTGATCTCGGGGTCGTGAGTTCAAGCCCCATGTTGGGTGTAGAGACTATTAAAAAAAAATTTTTAAAGTCAAGATAAACTAGTGCAATCTAAAGTATATTTCTTCAAAAAAAAAACAATTTCTTTATGAATAGCACAGACTTAGAAACAATATAAAGAATTCAATGTATCGGGGCACCTGGGTGGCTGAGCAGGTTAAGCATCCAACTCTTGATCTCCGCTCAGGTCATGATCTCCTGATTTGTGAGCTCAAGCCCCACATCGGGCTCTGCATTGACAGCACAGAGCCAGCTTGGGATTCTGTCTCCTTCTCTCTCTGCCCCTCCCCCACTTGTGCACACGCTCACATGTTCGCTCTCTCTCTCAAAATAAATAAACTTTAAAAATTAATAATAATAATTCAGTGGTTCAAATACATACTGAGTGTTTACCGTGCCAGGCTGGGGAGCAGAAAATGTGAGACACGAACAGTAAGTAAATTACAACGTATACACAGTAGGTTAGAAGGCAGTAAACAGCCTAATGGTAAGATTTAAAAATTGGGTAAAAGGAAATATGTAGGGTATGTGAAGGGATGCTCAGCATTGGCTCACTGCAAGGTAACAAGATAAAGTTAGCCATTTTAGCCACGTATGAGGGAGATCCCCTGTATAAGGGGTGGAAAGAACATTTCAAATACAGGAAGAAGCAAAGCAAAGCCCTAAAATGAGAACCTATCTGGCACATTGCACATAGCCTGTCTGCTAAAGCAGAGAAAGGGAGCAGCAGAAAATGAGGTCAAACAGAACAAGGCTAAATCTTCCTGAGCCTATGGGCGCCTAGATGACTCGCCGTGACTGGGGGGCGGGGGGGAGAGCATAGAAGGGTTTTGAGCAGAGGAGTCACATGACCTGAGGGACCGCGCATAAAAGGGTTTTGAGCAGAGGAGTCACATGACCTGGCCCATCTTTAAGAAGGACTGTTTAAGCTACGGATGGAAGGGTGCAAGGGTGAGGGCATGGATGCCAGGCAGGAAGTTGCAGGAACCCAGGTGACAGGGGCTCTATTAGGGTGACAGCATGACAGGGTTGAATTCTGGCAATTTTCATCAGGCAAAGCTAATTTATCCTGACAAACTGGATGTGGGATTGTGGGGGGGGGACGGGGAATCAGTATGTTAAGTCATTAAAACTAGAATAAGCTTACCATAGAGAGTAAAGAATGACTCACAAAGGGTTTGAATGTCTTAATTCATTGTGGAGCACCTGAAAAATGCTGAGATGGCTTTTGCCACCATTTGAAACAACTGCAAAAGTATTTTTTCATCTATCTTTACAGAATATGTGACACCAATTGAAGTTATAGTTAGCAGAGGCCCAACACAACAGAACACGTTCACAGAAAGCACGCTAATACACTGGATAGAATTAGCATCCTGTGAGAAATGCAGACAAGTTGTTATTTAAAAGAAAAACAAGTCTCATACCTGTTTCTGAATCAGCCATCCAAGAATTTGGACTCTTATCTGGTTTATTGAGGTAAAAAGCATGAGGATGCTTGGCAGCAGTGAAATTAGACTGCAATGCAAGAGAGAAAACTATCAGTCGACGGCCGAAAATCATTAGGCACAAACTACTGACCCGAGGAAAGAGAGCTAGGTGTCAAACCAAGGGGCAGACACAGCCTCAGAGCGTGGAGGAAGAACTAAGAAAGTCCTATTTTCCCCCTGATAACAAGGATGCAAAATGATAGGAATTAACCGTGAAGGATTTTCTTTTCCTGTGTGTTTATAAAGGTTTACTTTGGTTCTGTGGAGCTGGAACAACTGGGGGTTGATGTTACTTAATGAGTTCAGAATGAAAATGTATTTAGAATATACCATCTATATCCAAAAAAAATTCAAAGCACCTAGAATTAAAAGTCATTTAGTATAAAAATTAACGTAAAAGCTGTAACAATTCATTTTTATCATTAAAAGCACAATAACTCAGGGGTGCCTGGGTGGCTCAGTTGGTTAAGCATCCAACTTTGGCTCAGGTCAAGATCTCTCAGTTCATGGGTTCGAGCCCCGCATCGGGCTCTGTGCTGACAGCTCAGAGCCTGGAGCCTGCTTTGGATTCTGTGTTTCCCTCTCTCTCTGCCCCTCCCCTGCTTGTACTCGCTTGCGCTCTCTCTCTCTCTCTCTCTCTCTCTCTCTCTCAAAAATAAATATTTAAAAAAGTTTTTTTTTAAGTACAATAACTAAATAAAAGTACAATAACTCAAACTCTGAGAAACGCAAATCGATGACCAACATGAGCTTCAAATAGTTGACTATGTCTTACATATAGACAACTGGTTACTAGTCCCAGAAAAGGCTCGAAATGCTGATCACCAATTCTAATGAACATTCTGAGCTGACTGCTCCTCACAGTATCTCTGGCATGGCCACAAGAAATTCGTGTTTCTGAACAGAGACACGTGAAGACTTTATCAGAATTTTTCTTATCAGTTCCACCATCATCAAATGTTTAATTCCTGGTAAAAAGTATTTAAGTTGCATTTGCTTATAGTCGCCCACGGACCCACAGCACAAGTAAAAGGGTCGTGTGGTGTCAGCACTCTGCAAACACAAGAGGGTTTTCACCTCAGTCTCCTGAGGCACCAGTCAGTCTCTTGTTCATCAAATGAGAAACTCCCAAGTCATCTTTTGTTTTGTTTTGTTTTTTAATGCTTATTTATATTTGCGAGAGCACAGGGGAGGGGCAGAGAGATGGGGACAGGGGACCCCTAGCGGGCACTACCCTGACAGCAGCGACCCCGATGTGGGGCTCAAGCTCACAAACCATGAGATCATGACCTGAGCCAAAGTCAGAGGCTTAACTGACTGAGCCACCGGCTGCCCCAACTTTTGCCTTTTCTAAAACTCCTAACGATCAAATTTCTGTCAAGTCTCAGTCCGGAACAGACCAGAAAAAGCTGAGAGTAGAAGGCTAAGTGAAAAACAGCAAGTACCATATTCCGTCCTCTTCCCAACTCTGCAGGGCAAACCTGAATGCACTCAGCGGGCACACACAGCAGTGGGCCGGGCCGCAGCTTGCCCGGCTGTCTGCCGCGGTGCCGAGCAAACCAGGCCTTGCCGTTAGGAGAAACGAACGGAGCAAGGAGAAGCCCTTCCCAAGAAGCCAGCCTTCGCCTGGCACAGCGACCTCCACTCACGTCAGGGAAAGTCTGGTCACCTATCCGAAAGCGCACTCCAGAGTCCTTCTGCCCGGGAAACGCTAACATCTAGTCTGACTCCAACAAAGGACCAAGGAAAGTCCTTATGCTACACAACAGGCAATAGTATCACGGCATGCTTCGAAACAGCCAGTACCCAAAAGAAACTACCATTGTAGAGAGAGCAAATTGGTTCCTAAGAGAATTCTAGCCATAAGGATTCCCCGATTTAGACTGAAACTAGAAAAAGCAATGGGAAAAGAGAAGGATGAGACAAAGAGTTCCAACTTGGTGAATCCACAAAATCTGACTGAGAATTAATTATGCAGGTGGGAAATGTATGTCAGGTGCGGGGCTTTGGATTCACCCACTTCCGTTACCTGAAAATCATTTAATACTCAAATAGCAGGGGCACCTGGGTGGCTCAGTTGGTTAAGCGTCCAGCTTTGGCTCAGGGCATGATCTCGCGGTTCACGAGTTCGAGCCCTGCGTCGGGCTCTGTGCTGACAGCTCAGAGCCTGGAGCCTGCTTCGGATCCTGTGTCTCCCTCTCTCTCTGCCCCTCCCCTGCTCACATTCTGTCTCTCTCTCTCAAAAATAAGTAAACATTTTTTTAAAAAACTCAAGTATCAAAGAAACTTGTTTTCCCCAATGCTTTAATACCAAAAATATCACTCACCTTTCAAAAACAAAAGAAAGGAAAGGGGCACCTGGGAGGTGCAGTCGGGTAAGCGTCCAACTTCGGCTCAGGTCATGATCTCATGGCTCCTGGATTCGAGCTCCGCATAGGGCTCTGTGCTGACAGCCCAAAGCCTGGAGCCTGCTTCAGATTCTGTGTCTCCCTCTTCCTCTCTGCCCCTCCCCGACCCACACACACTCTCTCTCTCTCATTCTCTCAAAAATAAACATAAAAAATTAAAACAAAAAAAGGAAAAATAAAACTTGTTCAGGAGATGATTAAAGAAAAGGAAAAGCTCAAGGTAACCATGTCTGCCCTGCTGACATCAGCAGCACAGCAGCCGACCCGGCAGACTCATCCTCAAGGGCATTTCTCAGGCGATCATCCTCGGAATCGACTCAAGGAGGAAGACGAGGCGAGGCCAGTGGTTCCCAGGCTTTGCAGCACAGGGCACCGCCCGAGAAGCTTCTGCACTTGGCCACTATACAAGTCACAGCCAGGCCGCAGGAAGGCAGACCACTGGGGTTGTCCTCCAGGCAGAAGCAGATTTTTTTTAAGCACCTCAGGTGACTCTCACATGCGGCCCATCTGGGGACCCACTGGGCCACGTAAAACAAGCAGAGATACAGCCACAAACCACAGCAAGAAAACTACGGAATCCACCAAGGGATATACCAAAGACCCCAAGTTTATCAGAGGTGAAAAAGTCTCCACAAGATGGAGTCTTTTTTTGTTTGTTTTTTGCTAGCCTCCCCAAGACTGAGTTTTAATGTAAAAACAGTAGAAGAGAAACTAGCATCCATGAAAACATGTTCTTTTTCTGCCAACCTATTCCAATGGAAGAAGCAACTTTCACCCCATCTCTAAATAACCTTATGTGCTCACACCAAACAAGGAGGTGCCACCCCGAAGGCACGTGGCGCAGTCGGTACTACAGGGCACCCTGCAGGTGAGGCCGGCTGTCTCTGGCGCTTATGCACCCTCACTTCCCTCCTGAGCACAAATCTGAATAGGTTCCAGAACAGTGATCTGAGAAGCCTAAGTATCACAGGCTGAAGAAAACTTACGTAAAGAAAAGAGAATAGTACTTTATAAAGGTTGAGGGACCAACTGTCTTCTTAGGACTTTTATTTAATGTTTTTCACAGGATGATGGAAAGACCATATTTATAGCGATCAAGACTGGGGTGCCTGGGTGGCTCAGTCTGTTAAGCGGCTGACTTCGACTCAGGTCATGATCTCTCAGTTCATGGGTTCGAGCCCCGTGTCGGGCTTTGTGCTGACAGCTCAGAGCCTGGAGCCTGCTTCTGATTCTGTGTCTCCCTCTCCCTCTACCCCTCCCTTCCTCACACTCTGTCTCTCAAAAATAAATAAATGTTAAAAAAAATTAGTAAAAAAACATTCAAAAAAGTGGCCAATTTCTAACGGTATCAAGTTTGCAGAGAGATGTGATTTTACAATTTCAATTCAATATCATAGAATAAACAATGTTACTCTATATGATGATTTAAGCTAAAAGGACTTCAAAGATGTTTAAAACCTACTCAATGTCTACACCTCTTTAATGTACCAGCTGCTAGATTAGCAAAAGGGCCACACATTTAAACATTTAATCTCTTACATTTGGATTATAAATTCAGTACTACTTCTTACAACTTAATAGTAATATCAACTATTTGAGAGGTTTTTTAATTTTAATGTTTATTTATTTTTGAGAGAGAGAGAGACAGAGTGCAAGTGGGGGGAGAGGGGGAGAGAGAGAGAGAGAGAGAGAGAAATGGGAGACACAATCCGAAGAAAGCTCCAGGTTCTGAGCTGTCAGCACAGAGCCTGATGTGGGGCTCAAACCCACGAACTGAGAGATCATGACCTGAGCCAAAGTCGGACGCTTAACCAACCAAACCACCCAGGCAGCCCTATTTGAGAGTTTAAAAAAAAAAAAAAAGTTAAATGGATTATTCTCTGGCTAAATGTAAACAGTTACAGTACGAAGAGAATTAGGACCTTTACAAAACTGTTGTCATTTTCTATAGTACTTTATTCCTCATTAGTTTTGATTTCCAGACTACTAAAGAACCAATATCTAGAGCAAATCATTGTTTCCAATCTTCTGGGACACCTAGAGAAAGACAGGTCAATGGAACAAATTAATAATACAAAAGAAAGAGCAAAAACTTATGTTGACGAGCATGGAGTAAACTGCACATAATTATCAGTAGCTGAAGCCAGAATAAAGTGACTCAACACCTACTTTCTCAATTGGCGATTTCTTGGCTTGCTCATTTCCTTGCATAGATTTTGAACACTCCTCTTCCGTAACTGCTCTCTTTGGTTGGTTCTGCTTCAGCTTTTGTGCCCATGATGTTACAGACTTACTATTCAGAAGGAGAAAACAAAATTATTCTCTTTAGATGCTGTCTTTCGCACATAAAACTAAACACTAATAAATACTGTGTCAGTGGGAAATGCTTTGAGTTCTTTTTCTAACTGCAGAGAAAGGATAGATTTTTATCCATTCACCTACATTTCTTTTTACAATTACTAATTACCAAAGGCAAAGTGAACAAAAAGACTAATGGTGATTAATAAAGGATTTAACCTATAGCCATGGAAAAGAACAAAACCCACCATAGTGGCCCGTTCGCACACTCAATGTATCTCTACAGCAAAAGCCCATTTGTTTACAAGGACTAGCGACTGTATTTACAGGTACAGAAGATCTGTGTTGCTATAGCTAAATACTTATTTTAGAGAACAGATTTTAGAAATGTAAAACTCAACATTTAGGGTAAATGACAAAATTTTAAATGTCTGCTTTACAATCATTCAGCCATACTTACATTAAACTTAGAAAATTTCCTCTTCTATATAAAAAGCATAAAATTGAGTATGCTTGTGTGTAATTTTTGGTTGCAAATTACATGCACATGTATCCATTTATACTCTAAAAGGAGCTTGATTTACTAGATTTAAATGTAATAAGTAAACATCCCTTCAAATGATGGAGAAATTCTACTTACCTATTTGTTTTTCCACTGTATACTTCTGAAATCTTATTTTCGCCAAGAAAATTGTGTTCAAATTCACTGGGAAAAATGGAAAGATCTTCTTTTAAAGATGCACAAAACTCTTCAGTGGTATGTATATGAAAACTCTTGCTTTTTACACCATCTGCAACGGACTCCATCTGCGCCAAAGGTGCTCCAAATTCTCCTTCAGAAACCTCTGCGTACTCCATGAACTCCCGAGGCTCCTTAGATTTGTAGGCGTTTAATTCGGAGACAGAAAAGGTCCCATATCCACTGCTCACCGAGCTACTGTCCACATTGCAGTCTGGTTGTGATGCGGACGTTTCTTGCTGCATTTCGGGTTCTTCAGACTTAGGATAACTGATAATAGGTTCATTTCTCTCACTGTTTTCAGAAAAAAAACCCATTTGACTTCCTGAAGGTAACTGTTTACTTAAAGAACTATCATAGGAAGCCCAGGAAGCATTACTGGTCTGTAACTTGACTAAATTTTTTATCTCCTCCTGTATACGCTGGAAACAAAGTTACAGATTTGGTAAGTATGCTAAACATCACATTTTTTATAAATACTATGAAAATATTGCTTTAAAAATACAAGCTACTACTCTAAAGAGAATATGTTTTTAGTTCATAAACAAAACTGATATAAAGTATTAACCGGTTCTTCTTGCAAATCTTACAGTATAAAAAAAGGATCAATACAAATAACAACTTACTTGAATTTGGTTGTGGAACTGCTCCTGCTGGGCAACTATCTGTTCTTGGCATTGTTTTTCCACCAAATTGAATAGTTGTAACCACCTGGTCTATTAAGTTATAAAATATTTTAGTTAAAAATAATTTTTAGTGTAGTATTTCACAGAAAAATTCCTCCAGGGGGAAAATACCTTTTTAAAATGTATTTTAAATGTAAAATTTATACGTTGTATTAAGTAGTTATAAAACTGTATTTAATGCAAAAATACAATGGCACAGGATTGGTCACCCCTTTTTGATGTAACCTGTAGTTTGGGTAAATTTGAAGGTCTGGGTAAGTCTTATTTTTCAAATGGCATTTTAATTTGATGTCATCTGCTATCATTTCTGTTCATCGAAAACTGGAAGTCATAGGTTGTATTTGTCTTAAGTTCTCCGTTCCTCATAACTAGTGATTTTCTTAAACAATGACTTGTACCTAGGAAAATGAATTCCACGTCTTAAAATAAGAGATAGTTTGATATTATGGGAATTTAACCCTAATTTACTTGGGATTTAAGTAAAAAAAAAACTTTTACAAGTCAGAGGCTGAAGTGTTTTACAGCACCACAGGTGAAAAAGGAATGAAAAAAATCACTCTGAAAACCCATGGAACTGGCCTAGGACTCCCTTCAGTCACTCTGAGGTTCTGATCCATCCTGACTCAAAAGTATAGTTAGTACTCTTATAACCAGACTACAAAACAAGTCAAAAAAGGGTGCAGGGAGATCTCCAGAGGCTAAATTCAGTCTCAAGGCTGGTTTACTTTCAGTACTACACTCTACGCAATAATATACAATATCAGTAAGTAGCTACCGTGAAAAGAACGTCCCTGTGTAAAACCATTCAGTATCTTTCCACTCCCGTACTCCTTACAGGCCCGAGTGATCTGGCCCATGCACACCTCCCAGCTTCATCTCCTCCCTCTCTATTCCGCGCTCAATGCACACCAGCCTCACTGGCCTCTACCTTTTCCCTGAACATGCCAAAAAGGTCTTCCACCTTGAAAGCCTTGTCTTCACTGTACCCTCTACCTGGAGAGCTCTCTCCCCAGCTCTTATCATGGCTTCTTCCCCCGCCTTGCAATTTCAGCTTAACAACCACCTTCTCAAAGACCGTTTTCCCAAACCATGCTACAGTTGCTCTCTTTCTAAATGTCATCCTGTTCTATTGCCTTCAGAACATTTACCACAATAAGAAAGCATCTCCTTTGTTCAGATGGTTAACCTGTTGGCCTCCAGCACCCAGGACACAATACCAAGGAAAGAGTGTCTAAATGAAGGTATAAAAATGTGAATTTCAGGGGCACTTGGCTGGCTTAGGCGGTAAAGCATGCAACTCTTGATCGTGGGGTCATGAGTTTGAGCCTCACGTTGGGAGTAGTTTACTCAAAATTAAAAAAAAAAAGTGAAGTTCAAGATGAATTTTTCACAGTATTACAGACTACACAATTCAGAGGCCCTTCAGATTAATGCTGAAAAAGTTCTATAATTATAATAGAGTAGAATTAAGTTGAAGACTGTATACCAGTATTTTTTAAAAAGGAAGTAAAAACTCTCAGGATTGAAATAAAACAGTGCTGGGTGGGGCGCCTGGCAGGCTCAGTTGATTAAACGTCCAACTTCAGCTCAGGTCATGATCTCATGGTCCGAGAGTTCAAGCCCCGCATCGGGCTCTGTGCTGACAGCTAAAAGCCTGGAGCTGCTTCAGATTCTCTCTGCCCCTCGCCTGCTCATGCTCTGTCTCTCTATATATATATCAAAAATAAATAAATATTTTTAAATATTTTTAAAAACAAATAAATAAAACAGTGCTGGGTCGCCTGAGTGGCTCAGTCAGTTAAGTATCCAGCTCTTGATTTCAGCTCAGGTCATAATCTCACAGTTGTGAGATGGAGCCCCAAGTTGAGCCCCATTGCTTAAGATTCTCTTTCTTGCTCCTCCTCTCCCTCTCTGTCCCTCCCCCACTCAAACGCTCTCTTCCTCTCTCTCAAAAAATTAAAACAAACAAAAAAAATAGAACAGTGCTGATAGAAAGTATTAATTCTAAATCAACTAACTTCAGCATAAGGTAAGCTACATCAAATTCAGTTCCTTATCTTCTCAACTTATCTATAATATGAAGTATTTTCATCAAAACAAAAAATAAATCAGGCAACGGTTTTCTTAGTAAGTTATACTAACTTAAACATTACCTTAGGGGGTATTTTAACCTGACAAAGTTACTACTCACAAAAAACAAAATTACAATAATGACAGAATTACATAACAAAAAAAATAACCAAAAAATGGTCTCATATTATGTGATACACAATGTTAACCACATCCTTATTATCATTTTCTTATTTAGGATACAAATGAATAGAGCTTGCTCAGGATATAAATTGGTAGAGAAGATTCTGTTCTCCCTAGTCAGATTTCATACATAATATTTTAATTCTCAATAAGCATATTTAAGAATATTATAAATACAGCAAATAACATTTTCACATAATTACTAAGAACTATTATTCATTTCTAACCAACATTATTTATATGATCTGCATTTTACATATTGTTGGAAGACTTGGGCATCTAATTAAAGCTTTCCCCTGTACAGCTTTTGATGCTATTAGCCTGAATGGGTTTCTATAGTATGGCCTGGTAACCATTCCATTGGCTTTGACATCTGAGGCCTGACTCCCTACTCTCCACTAACAACCTGTGTGGTCCTCAACAAGTATATTTCATTTATGCTCCTTACTAATATATAAAATAGGGGTGGGGGGGAGTATAAAATCAGAAGAGTCACACCTCCTAGGTGGCTGGGAAGATAAATTTTAAATTCCAATATGATGCATGTGAAGCAGTGATCTCAAGGTGGGGAACTAGATTTTGAAAATCTGTGAGGTCATGGTTGTCACAAAGCTGGAGAGGGCACTACCAGCACTTGGTGGGCAGTCCAGGGATGCAAATCACAGGATGATCCCCGACAATGAAAAACTATCCTGTGTCCATTTTATGTTATAAAAATAACATATATATTTTGCACAGCTTTCAAATCACCAAATTGTCCAGGAATCCAACTACAAAGACGTTACATTTGTTTCAGAACTTGATCAGAAATTGGTCACTGTTTCAGAAAATCATGTCACCAAATACAGGGCTGGGTTGTTGATACAGAAGAACTGCATCGGTCCGTGTCTGTGGCTGTGCCTTTGCGGAGAATGTACGTGTACACTCTTCACTGGGTCTTGTAATGTGGATGTGCCTGAGCACTTATACACTGAAACACCTGTTATCGTGCTAGAAGTTAACTTTTACTCCTCCTTCATATCACAATTAAGAGGATGACTGTTTTTAAAGTGGGTACAGGCAGGATATATCTGTGAACTTCATTTCAGGACAATAGAAGTTGATGTTATTTTAAAAATTGTAAAATTTATTTGTAAATTAGAAATTTAATTGCAAAATTACAAAATGAGGGCTTTGGATCTAATAAGGTTGAGTGCCACTGACAAAAAAAGGGTCTAGTATACTGCTTGGCAATCGACACACAATAAATGGTACACATAGTAATAACAATTATCGTACAACCATTACTCTTATATATGTAATCAGTAGTGCTAAATAGTTAAAATGCTAAAATAACAAATTAAGACAAATTAGCTAATAATGTGTTTTAAAAATTTACTGTCAGAAATATTAGCAATAGCAAGTCTTTAAGAATATATTGAAGTATTTCTATGTAAACGTGTTAAAAAATTATTTTCCATGAATCAAAATACATAACCTTCTCAAGTTTAAGCAGTGATAAACTTAAGAATTCCAGGAAAGATAGGGCACCTGGGTGGCTCAGTCGGTTAAGTATCCGACTCCGGCTCAGGTCATGATCTCACAGTTTGTGACTTTGAGTCCTGCGTGGTACTCTCTGCTGTTAGCGCAGAGCCTGCTTCAGACCCTCTTTCTCTCTCTTTCTCTCTCTCTCTCTCTCTCTCTCTGCCCCTCCCCAACTCTCCCTCTCAAAAATAAAATAACAAACATTAAAAAAAAAAGAATTCCAGGAAAGAGGTTTTAGAAAGAAATTCTAAAGAAATCAGAACTCCAGAGCCTGAGCTCTGTGGCAGGTTTATGTTTTAATAACACAGATTAGTCCGTTCCAAATGGTAGAAATCAGACAACTATTACTATTCCAGAAGAAGGTAAAAACATAAAATTCAGGGGAAATAGTCAGGAATAAGACTTGCACAACCCTTACCCCTCCCATTCTTCCTACAATGCTACACTAAAACATCAGAGGATTTTGTTTTTGTATGTCACAAAATACACTAATAAATTGGAGAGATTTTACTGAAATGACAGAAGGATATTTCATATTCTGTCAAAGTAAGAGATATTTTAAGAAATTATTCACTGACTAATCAATTACATATCTATATTATAAAAATTAAGTAGTCAACCATTATTAAACATAATAAAAATAATATTATATCACCGGTGAGGAAGAAAGGGTGTAAAGAAACTGGCTCATATGTTAAGGTGTTAGTGGCCTGTTGGTATGCTGGGTTATAAAAACTTGTATCTTAGATTCACAAACAAATGCTGATTCAAAGATGCTGATTTCAAAGTATCAAAAGCAACAATTTCTAGCTAAACATGAATTTGCCAGAAAAGCAATGCCTTATTTTTCTTAAAGCATGCAATTCAGGTTCATAAGCTAATGAATAAGTATATTAGGTGAAACATTTTACAAAAGATGCCATTTTTAATTGCATCATTTTACCGTCTCTTGCATTATCACAGACTGATTATTATATGGAAAAACCTAAAAACTATAAAAACTTAAAACTCAATTTTCTTAAAGTTTGCACTAATAGTCATTCTGTTGTTGTTGTTGTTGTTTATTTATTTATTTTTGAGAGAGAGAAAGAGGCAGAGGATCTGAAGTGGGCTCTGTGCTGAGACCGATGTTGGACCTTAACCCACTGAGCCACCCAGGTGCCTCAATACTCAGTCGTTCTTATAACTTCAGTGGTTATGGATAATGAATACAAATAATTACACTTAGGGGTGGCTGCTACTGAATTCTTAAACCAAGTATTCATCTGTTCCATTTTACATTTTTGACAATTACACAATAGTTTTTAAAGTATGATAAACATTTAAAATAAAATCTGCTGTTCCCTAAATAAACAATTGACTAATAATAATGTTTTATACATTTCTATAAAGCATTACCAAATTTAGCATTGGAAAAATCTCACTTGGGCGTTATTCTATGAAACAAAATTTACACATTATGTATTTTTTATCTGCTAAATTTTTATATCACAATTGAGCCTGTAGACCGAAGAAAGAACCACTGACCTGAAAAATCAATACAACTCAATGTATCACAACTAAATGGGATAAAACATTACTAAACAAAAGCCTTAATTTATAAGTAGAGCATTCAAAATTGTTCAAAGAGGATTTATGTTTTTCAAAATGGTAACACTTTTGTATGAGTTACTTAAAGCATTAGAATTGGTAATAGTATTAATAACTTTGGACTTCTTTCTCTGGACAAAGCTACTATTTTAGTTGACATTTAGAACATAAATTAATGTGCCTAATCACTGATATTTGTCTAAACATACTTTTGATCATCTTTTTCATATTCGTTCACTGCTGTTCCCCAATTACTACTTTTGACTGCTTTACTCTAGCAATAAGTATCACGCTCTTTAGAATATAAATCTCTAATAATTTAGAGTTTAGTAGAGGCACATGTACAATTATATTTTTTAAAATTCCACAAATAAAGCAAAACTAGATACCTCACAGTTTTTCCAAAGTTCCGAATCAGTCCTTCCACTGTGTTGAGGCTCTTGCATTAAAGAGGTTAGGACTTCAACTGTACCTTGAATTACAGATGGTCTGGTCTTCCCTGAGAAAGAGGATACCCCATTTGTACTAAGGTGGGGACTACTTCTGTTGAAACATAAATAATTCAAATGGTTTTCTTCATTCTACCAAGTGTTGAATAATTCAGCAGTTCAAGTTTAGCAGAGCAGTACAAAACCACTGATATTTAATCCTTCTTAATGGCACCTCGTTTGTTGAAAATCTGATCACGTTTGTCCACAAAAGGAAAATAGAAGTAAAAAGACAACACTTGTTTTAAGAACCCCAACAGAAACACCTTCTCCAGAAGTGCGAGAATGCTCCAAAGTACCAGCAGAAAATAAGTCTCTGCCATACAGTAAATAAGAAAAGGGCCTACCTTCTCCAATCTACGTTATCCCAGAGGATTATTACACTCTACCCTAAGAACAGCCTTTTTATTGTAGTGGAGACTCTTTCTCCACTGCCCAGAACGGCAGTCAAGTCTTGTTAATCGGATCCCCCTAATTTGGTGTGATAAACTGATGCTTATCTTTTTTGCACTATCTTTGAATAGAAGTTGGGCCAAGCAAATTAGCAGCAAATATTCAGGACTTATTTAGCCTATTCATTGTGTAAAACAGCACTCGTTCTTTCCAGGAGGACTGCTTTCCCAAACTTGAGAGGAAGTTATTTCAGATTTGCTTTATACAAACACAAAGCATAATTAAGAATAAAATCTGTTTAAATTCCAGTCTAAGAGATCATTTTTCATTATTTATTGATAACCTACATTGTTTCACAAAGAGTCCATTAAAAAAAAAGAAAAACAATACTAATTAAAATAACAGTAACAAGTAGAATCAGAGAAAGATTAACAAAAACCCAAGGGAAAGAACATACATGTTGTCCGTAATGGATTTACACGGTTGTATAATAAGCCTAAATTTGGCCGATTTAACTGCCAGTCACAATGAAAAAGGAGACAAGTTCAGTAACATAATTTTCATTAGAAGGTCATATTTAAGGGGCACCTGGCTGGCTCAGTTGGTGGAACACATAACTCTCGATCTCAGGTTGGTAAGTTCGAGCCCCACATTGGGGGTAGAGATTTAAAAAATTGTTTAAATTAAATCTTAAAAAAAAAAAGCGGGGGGGACACACTTAGGTTCCCCGAGGAAAATTATGTTCTAAAAGGGATTTCTTCAGGAGCGCCTGGGTGGCTTAGTTGGTTAAGCATCCAACTCTTGGTTTTGGCTCAGGATAAGATCTGAGTTTGTGAGTTTGAGCCCCACATTGGGCTTTGCACTGACAGTGTGAAGCCTGCTTGGGATTTCTCGCTCTCTCTCAAAAATAATAAACAGAAAAAAAAAATTTTAAGGGATTTCTTCATAGGGGCCACCAAGTAAGTTATACAGGAAACAAATTTTCAGTACATGGGTATAGATTACAAAGACAGACATCTCTCCTGGATCATTGCCACACTTTTCTGCCCTTTCACCTTGCTTTCTCATTTTATATATTCTTGTAAGCTGCCTTATATTCCTCCTGAGGTGGGCAGAGAATGAACAAACTTTTTAGGGAATTAATGAATTTATTACACACAATTTCATCAAGACCTACTGTGTTTGAAGATATCTGACCCTTTACCAGTAGGCCCCAGACTGGTGTGTTTTTGCTTCCTTGTACCTGCTTGGTATACAGCTGGTCTCCTCTCTAGTGGACTCTACCCCTTTGCTGTTTTTAAGCTACTAGAAATTTAGAAATCAAATAATCCAAATTTGTTAGATTATATACAAAATGAAAGCAAACGGGCTCTGATTAAAAACAAACCAAAGGGGCGCCTGGGTGGCTCAGTTGATTACATGTCCCAAAACCTGAATCAGGCTCAGGTCATGATCTCACAGTTGATGGGTTCGAGCCCCGCATCAGGCTCTGCGCTGTTTGGAGCCTGCTTGGGGTTCTCTGTCTCCCTCTCTCTCTCTGCCCCTCGTTCTCTCTCTCTTTCTCAAAAGTAAATAAACTTAAAAAAAAAAGTAAAGACGGGATAGCTTAAAAAGAAAATGAATAAAATGCATTGTTGGGTAGCATCTATTTTTGTCCACTCAGGGTCTGTTTTTTTGCTTACTTCCGAGTATTCAACTTTATTTTTTTCCTAGTATTCAACTTTAATTGCTACTTCCCAGATTGGTGAGGTAGTTCTGAAATATTAAACATTTGTATGTAAAAACAGTATTTAGTCAACTAAATTTTAAAGACATGCTTGTAATCTACGAGGGATTTTTTAAAGTATATAGAGACCTGTAACTAAGAAAACAAGTTCTTTTTCACAATGTTCCCCATGCAAAAGTATATTATCTCTGAGAGAAATGAAAAACAGGTAAAGACTGAAACTATTCTGGCCTGAAACAACTATCCCTGAAAAGCTCCTGCTCAGGGGTTGTTGTTATTTAAATGCGAACCAATAACTGTGATGCTATTTGGGTCAACTGTGCAAATAAACTTATTTTGATTTGTTGTTACATTAAAAAAAATCTATCTATCCCATTCTTACCTATTAATATTTAAGTTGAGTCCAAAAGAATGGGGAGAATTTTTTATATCAGATTCTATAGAAGATGAAGTTTTCCGTAAGGGTTTCACCAAATCAAAATCTTCCATAGTGTACAGAAATCGTTACGCTCTCTTATGGGGAAATGTAGGTTCTTTCAATGTTTGAAGAAACTGAATCCGAGTCATCTTCAGATGCTTCATCGTCTACAGGCATTTTCAGTGGCTAACATTCAGAACTCGGAAATATCCTAAGCTCCCAAGAGAGTCTGAAAATGAATGGAGGAAAAAATACTATAAAAAGCCACTAAATCTAGCAACTGTGTTTTCATTACTTTGGAAACCTTGATCCTTTTATACAAATTAGCATTAAGAATAGCAACATTATTTACAATAGTTAAAAGGCAGAAACAACCCACGTGGCCATCAATTGATGAATAAGCTAATGTTGTATACACATATGACGGAATATTTCTCAGCCGTAAGAAGAAATGAAATACTGATACATACTACAATGTGGATAAACACTGAAATATTATGCTCAAGCAAAGGAAGCTCAGTAAAAGATCACATAATGTATGATTTCATTTATGTGAAAAATCTAGAATAGGCAAATCTCTTGAGACAGAAAGTAGATTTATGGTTGCCAGAAGCTGAGGCATGGAGTGGCCAAAAATGGGTATGGAGTGTCTTTTTAGGGTGAAGAGAAGTTCCAAAATTATACAGTGGTGATGGTTATACAATCCATCTGGAAACATACGAAAAAACCAATGAGTTGCACGCTTTAAAAGGATGAATTTTACAATATGTGAATCGTAGCTCAAAAAAATCTACAATAAGGGTGATTTGCAAAAGTAGCATCATCTTTTCCAGGTAACATTTCAGAATTTTATGTGTTTAACTATCAAGGTTCTAGACACTATTCTACTATGTAACAAGTGGAATCATTACATGCCTTGTTCTTTTAAGAAGCTCTACCAAGTACCCGTGTGATAAACTGCAACTACTTAGTATTTAATTTAGTATTAAAAACAGTCAATTAAATGGTTAACAACACTTGTCTCTCCATTGGCTGGAATGCATTTTGCACTACACAGCCTTTATTACTCTATGCATTTAGTACTTCTTTAAAAACAAAATATTTGCCGGGTCAACTAAAAATAAGTAATTGATGCAGGTTAACTGATGCTAGGTGTACAGAGGCAAATTGGCTATAACAAATCAAACACCATGCTTCCTACTTAGGGAATTCATGTATTTTTTTAAGTGAAGGAGCAAGAAAAAAAAAAAAACATTTATGCTGCTTACAAGATAGAAAGTTTAGGGAGTATAAGAGAGGAAAATTATCTAGTGTCCTGATTCCACTAGGTTCCCACTTCTAGGGCCTGGTTTTACAAAGCACAACCCTAAAAAACATCAGCTCATAAAGGAGCCATTTCCTTGGCGGGAGGTGGGTTTTGTGAGAGCCAAGGGTAACTGGACCTACCTAAATAGATTTCTCCCCAGTGGCTCAGCCCATTACCAGCCACAAATGGGGTATTGAAAAGGTCTGGGGCTGCACCTTCCACCTGGCAACGAAAATATCTGGATTCAAATCACCCTGCTCTTCTACCAGCAAAACACAAGGCTCTCCAGGGACTTGGATCTGCGACCCCATCCATTATTTCGTCCGCTGAAGTAATCCGGATGCAGAAGATGCAGATGAAAAACGACTCGAAACGCAAAGATGCTTCCCCAGTGGGGGAGGGAGGGAGGGGAATGGGAAATGAAAGGGGGGGAGGGGAACCCGACATAAATGCGAAATTAAAAGAAAAACAACTCGATGGACAACGGATATAAGCACAGAACCATTTTTATATCGCCCAGTAACGAAATGTGACGCTCTTGGTCCCCAAAACTCTTAGCATAAAAAAGGTCGCTGGGGGTGGGGAGGATGGTATGGTACAGACTGGGGTCTGCTGATACTCGAAAAGTTAACCAGGTGTTTCGCTTCGCTGGGAACCCGAGGGGGTAAGGAAGACAGGGTTCCAGAGGTTTTGAGGCCACATCCTGATACCCTCGCCTTCACAGCCAGACCTCAATTGCTGGTGGGGTGGCTCTCGGGTCAAAGTGGGACGGCGAGCAAGAACCAAATGAGGTCGCCTGAACTGTGGGCAGCCGGGAGGGAAAGCCGCTGCTCCCAGAACTACAATCGCGATTCCCAAAGTAAACCAGGAAAGAGCTTCAAAAAAAAAAAGAAGAAGAAGAAAAAGAAAAACCCCACAAGCCCCCCGCCACTCGGGAAGAGGCGCTCTGCGATTGGGCCGCGCGGATGTCACTCAAGGGCACTGAGTCTAGAAAAGGCACCCGGCCGCAGGCAAAGCCCCCACATATCCGAGGGCTGTCGTGGGGGTTGTGTCGTGTGGCTGTCGTCCTCCCCCGCCCTGAGCTCATCAGCACACTTAGGGTTCTGCTAAGTCCATGTCTTCCGAGCCTCGTCCCCTTCCCCCCCAGGACTGACAGCTTCCCGCAGGCCAGAGACCACTCACCTGGCCGGGGCTCCCACAGTGGATGTCAGGGTCAGGCGAGCGGCCTCTCGCGACCGTTAAACTCGAGGGAGCGTGCGCGCGCCCAGCGTCCTGCCTGTGATTGGTTGCTCGAAAGGGGGCGGAGACGGTCGCACCGCGGCGCGTCCGTCCACCGCCCCTTTCTCTTCCCGCCCCCCGCTCCAAAGGGGGAGAGCCGACGCTTGGGAAATAGAAGGGGGCGGAGCCTCTGTGAAGTCCTTCCGTCTGATTGGTTCTCTGGGAACGTACAGGTGCCACGCGAAAACTAGCCTCCGCTTCCCGCATGCGCAGTTGGTAAGAATGAGCCCAGGGCAAGTGAGGGATGCCACGGCGGGAGTACTGCGCGTGCGCAGACCCTGGAGTGCGCTTGCGACGCGCCTTCTGCAGTGGTTCGGGTTACCCCAGAAAGTGGCGGGTGGGAAGCCACGCCTGGAGCCAGGTAAGCCTCCGTGGAGCAGCCAGCCGCCTGTACGGTTGCCTGCGACTGTCAAGGACTCTGGAAGAGGACTGGGAGCTGGGACTCCTGACTTTCCCACCTTGCGATCCTGATTCGTGCAACCAATTGACCTGAGGCACTGCTGGCGGTGAGGGGCAGCTGGTCCAGACACTGAGCTAAGTTTTCTCTGCATCTGGTTTACCCTAAGCTGCTGGGGGTCTTTCCCAGGGCTCTTCAAGGCCTGCGGTGGGGAGGGGAGGACAGCCCACCGCCTTAGAGAAAACAGGTCCACCGAAGCCCGAGAAGAAATGGAAAGATCTTCATTTACTTGTTCAGCAGAGCTTTATAGAGCTCTTAGCACCCAGCAGGTGCTGTTCCAAACTGGCATATAATAGGTGTCAGCATGGCTCTTGCCAGGCTTTTCAGGAAGCACAGAGAATCCGTGTCCCTCCCTGTGGGCCCCACCATTTCATTCTCTCTGTTCACTTCACATTCTTTTTTTTTTTTTTTAATGTTTATTTGTTTTTGAAAGAGCATGAGCAGGGGAGGAGCAGAGAGAGAGAGGGAGAGAGAGGATCCGAAGCTGGCTCTTAGCCTTAGCACAGAGTTGTGAGATCAGGACCTAAGTCGAAGTCAGACGCTTAAGCTACTGAGCCACCCAGGTGCCCCCGTTCAGTTCACATTCTTAAGACTAGTTAACCTTTAAGGCCAGCTCTTAGATTTCCCTCCAAGGGTCCTGGGTCCAGAGTAAAAGAACTTCCCTGGCCCTATCATGTAGCTGTGGCTGAGAAGCCAGGATGCCCATGAAATGTATTGGCAGGAATGACAGATCTTCTAGGCATTCCATTCCATCTGAGCCTCCTAATGACTCTGTCTCAAAAAGTAAAAATTCAGTCTGTATCCAAAACCCCGTCTGTGTATGGAAGATTTCGAGCTTAAATAAACTTAATCCATACCCCACCCCATTGTGTTAATCCATCTGTGCTCATGTAATACCTAACTAAAATCAAAATCAAACTAATTCTAAGCACATGGCTCTGACTTCAGTGATCATATTTCAAGCCCACCAAAAAAAATAAAAGTTTTATCACTAATTTCAGCTGGTCATAATTGAACATAATTTCATTTGTCTATTATTTGAGACATCGAAGAATCTTTTACACTCAGAGGAACTGAGAAGTGTGAATTACTGAGACATCTCCAGGCAAACCGAGTTGTGTTTCCTTACAAGAAAAGATATTAACCCCAAAATTGAGTACTGGTGATTAGTTCCTAACCATGCAATGGGCAGGAGATGATCACTTTTGGCTGCAAAATCCAAAGGGTTCTGTTCAGTTTGAGGATGTAGGTTTTTGGTTTTTTGTTTTTGGCCGTGTAGTCTTAGGTAACTTTTTATCTAATAACGTCCTAATAAGCCAGTGTATTCAGGACCTACCATTCTGGTTAACCAAGTTATCTTGTTTTTGTTTTAATTTTTTTTAATGTTTGTTTATTTTTGAGAGAGAGAAAGAGAGACAGAGTGCAAGCAGGGGAGGGGCAGAGAGAAAGGGAAACACAGAATCTGAAGCAGGCTCCAGGCTTTGGGCTGTCGACGCGACGCAGAGCCTGACACGGGGCTCAAACCCATGAACTGTGAGATCACGACTGAGCCACCCAGGTGGCCCTAAAAAAAAGTCGTTTTTAAAGCCCATAGACATTATTTCTGAATATAGAAAACAGAAGTAGGAGGCTTCAGAAATTCCAGTAAATGTATAATAACTTCATCTAATCTAAACCTAGATCTCCTTCCATCCTGGAGATTTTGCACTATTTGTGTGCAAGCTGACACTATTTTATGGTCTTGACGATGGTATGGTTACCATAGGACTTTATCATGACAAACGGCTTGAGTATCTCTTTGACCTTGAAGGCTTCACACCGACAGCTTTCGAGCAGAGATCTTTCACGTCGATGTGGATAAGACCAGGCTGTGCAGTCATAATGGCTGATAATGGCTTGCGGCATTTGGTGTCTGTTAACCCCAGGGTTGCTACCTTTGATTATGTCTAAACTGTCATTTGGGGGGACCAGGTCTCCACAGCAAAAAAAGAAAAAAAATATGAGGAACTTCAAAACTTTAGAGTTTAACTGTTAAACCTGAAATCGTCAGATATATATTTAAGTTTTTTCAGGGCACCTGGGAAGCTCAGTCAGTTGAGTGTCCAACTCCTGATTTCAGCCCAGGTCATGATCCCCAGGTTGTGGGATCGAGCCCCACATTGGGCTCTGCACTGAGCGTGGAGACTGCTTAAGATTCTCTCCCTCTGCCCCTCACCCCCACCAGTCGCGCGTTCTCTCTCTCAAATTAATATTTATATATATATATATATAAATTTTTCATCTTCCTTGTCCTTCACGATTTTTCTTCCTATATCAGATAATCCCTAACGATCCTCGTGTTTAAAGCAGGACTTGCTTGGATGAAGGTGGTTTATCTTTCAGGGCGAGCCTGCTACAAAGTCACACTGTATTCTTAGCATCATAATTATTTCCTTGGCACCTGATTTCATAGACCACAATTATGACCTCACCAAATAGCACGTCTTTGGTAATTTCATGGTTTTCAAGTACTTCTTAAATTGGACCATACCAAGTGAAATAATTTGCAGGTCACTGTTCTAGATGCCTTTTCGCTCTGAGTCTGGCTGGCTCAGTCAGAAGAGCGTGTGACTCTTGGGATCTTGGGGTCATGAGTTCGAGCCCCACATTGGGGGCAGAGATGACTTAGAAAAGTTTTTTTTAAAGCCTGTGAAACAGTCAATTTGCAGATTAGGCTTGTGGGATAAGACCACAATTTATATGGTGTGTTAGTCAAAGGCTCTTCAGTTTTATAGTTAGGGGTCTGAAGTACTGCTACGTGCTCTGTGTTTGTGGAGATTTGTACGTTTTTTGTCCCCTCATCATAGGTGGTATCACCTCCACTTTACAGATGACGAAATGTGACCAAAGTTGCACAGTGAGCAATGAAGCCAAGAGAGTGACTACAAAGGAGTGTGACCTTTCAGGGACAAAAAAATTAGAGGAAGCATCAAGAAGAGAAAGTTGAGGGAAATGAGGTAACCGTTTTAAGGAGCTGGGGGAAAGAACAGATCTAGAGATGTTATGAAAGGTGAAGGGAAAAAGGATAAAAAAGGAAAGCTGTCAAAATGATAAATTTAGTTTAAAAATGGAATTCCTGGGGCGCTCAGTCAGTTGAGTGTCTGACTTGAGCTCAAGTCATAATCTCACGGTTCATGAGTTCGAGCCCCGCATAAGGGCTGTCGGCAGGGAGCCTGCTTCAGATCCTTGTCCCCTTCTCTCTCTGCCCCTCCCCCACACATGTGCGTGTGCGCACACTCACGCTCTCTCTCTCTCAAAAATAAACATTAAAAAATAATAATAATAATGAGATACCTAATGTTCTTCCAAGATAAATCTTCCTGAGCTAATCCTTTCTTTTCCTCATTACTATCAAATATGATACTGTATTTGAAAGTACCTTGAAAGCATCCAAGTCCTAAACAAATACAAGGTATCATTCGTAACAATAGAGGCGTTGAGAATTTAAGAACACGTAGAGTGTTATTACTGCTGCTTTTTTATATGTTTCTGTCATATTTTAACAGTTGGGGGACGCCTGGGTGGCTCAGTCGGTTGATTTCGGCTCAGGTCATGATCTCACGGGTTTGTAAGTTTGAGTCCCACATCAGGTGCTGATGGTGGGAACCTGCTTGGGATTCTGTCTCTCCACCTCTCTGTCGGCTCCTCCCCTGCTCATTCTCTCACTCTCTCAAAATAAATAAACTTAAAAAATTATAATTAAAAAAACCAGTGCAGCTGATAAAATTATAAAGTTCCTGTTAGATCCATAAATAGAGGAAAATCACAGCAATTCACACAAATAGGACAGGTGTCATTCTCTGTGGATTCAGAGTTTCCGGTAAAAAAAAAAAAAAAAAAAAAAAAAACCAGAATGGGATGTTAGTGTCATATGAATTGAAAGCTTTTCTCTTTATCTCCTTCATGAGTTGTCTCTTGAGCTCTGTTACATTGAGACCAGACCTGGCGCGGTCCCCAGCTGGGCATTTCCTGCTCAATCTATTATGCTCGTCTTATTTGAGAAATAACCCTCTGCCAGCACTTCCTGTGAGTGAAAGGTGCTTTATCTTCAGAGCGAACCCCCAAGCCCCGGAAAGGACTTGTTCTGTTTCAGGCCTGAGCCACGGCCCCCAGCTATTCCATTCCTGTTCCATTCCTCCATTCCGGGAGGTGCTCCCGGCCCCCTGGGAGGTGCTCCGGTCCCCCGTAAGGACTTCAGACAAACCGAACAGGGGGATGAGCTGGATGGAGCCTGGGGAAACGGCTGCTTTTTTCTCGCTCCCATTTTCCAGGGCGTACCAAAACATACTAGGAAACGTGGATTATGATTAAGCATTTTTCAGAAAATCATCCTCTCCCTTAGCTTCTGGTGCCATCAGCTGGCCATTTTGTCCTTTTCGAGCTTCACCACCGCACACCAGCCTGTTCCAGCAGGCACTTGTCTGGTCCCTCAGCATCGATCAGGTCATTGTTTTGCAGCCTGTCACTTTCTGTCCTGTTCTGGAAGGGGAAACGGGACCATGACCAAGCAGGTAACTGGCACTCCAGAATCTGGCCTCGACTTCCTAAAATATTATAAACATGAAACACCAGCTTTTAAAAGTGTCTGTCCCGGCAGGCAGAAACACTTGCTCGTTCCTGTGTCATAGTACAATGCTTCTCAGACTTTGGGAGGGTGCCTCGGAGTCACCTGCAGATCTCCATAAAATGCAGGTTCTCGGTTAGGAAGTCTGGGGTAGGGCCTGAGAGTCTCCAGTGGTGCTGTCGTTACTGCTCTGTGGACCATAACAAGCAAGATTCTGGAGCTACCCTGTCTGATAGGGTAGATTTTAAAGTATCTCAATAATTTGCATATTGATTACATGTTGAAATAATACTTTGGTCATACTGGGTTAATACTGTAAATAAAGTATAAAATATGTATCTTTAAAATACATTAACATTAATTTCAGTAATTTCACAGTTTCTTTTTACTGCTTTTATTTTATTTATTTTAATGCTTATTTATTTTCGAGAGAGACAGAGCATGAGTGGGGGAGGGGCAGAGAGCGGGAGACACAGACTCCGAAGCAGGCTCCAGGCTCTGAGCTGTCAGCACAGAGCCCGAGGTGAGGCTCAAACCCATGAACCATGAGATCATGACCTGAACTGAAGTCGGATGCTTAACCGACTGAGCTACCCAGGCACCCCTAGGTTTGTTGTGGGTTTTTTTGTAAGGTTTTATTTTTAAGTGAACTCTGCACCCAATTTGGGACTCAAACTTCCAACCCCAGGATTAAGAAGTCACATGTTCCACCAACTGAGCCAGCCAGGCACCCCTTTTTATTGTTTTTAAGGTGATATTAGAAAATTTAGAATTCCACATGTGCCCTACATTATGTTCATATTGGACAACACTGTTCTAGAACACTAATGTAATGGAAACGTTATTGGTGTTCTTTTTTCGGATGACCCCATTTCTCAATCCCCTTGTTACCACTTCACATTCTCTATTTGCTCCAATCAATATTCAGTTCTTTCCTGTAAATGTTTTCTGTTCCCACCATTACACTCCTTCACACCTTCCTCATCTGCATCTTTTCCATCATCGTTCCGGGACTCCCATCCAGTATTTAGATAGTCCTAAGAGCCACCATACAGGCAGCACCTTTGCTCAGAGCATTTGGCCCTGATTCTCAGAGTGGGGATCCTGGAGTCAAGAGCCTCACCCGGGAGCTGGTTAGGAATGGAGAGTCTCGGGCCCCCCCGCCCTCCCCCCAGGCCTAATGAACCTGTACCCTAGTTCACAAGATTCCCCGGGGATTTGTCTTGGCAGAGCTTTACCAATCGTCTTTCCTAAAGCACCCCATTTCCATTCATCTCCACATCTGTTCCTTCAGTTGGCTTTGATGAAATTTCTCCGAGGTTGAGATAACAGGAAAGTTGTGGCGAAATAGAAAATACTTTTTCTCTCTCACTTCTCTTTCTCTCTCTTGGAAGAATAAACAGTGAATTTGGGGCAAATGGCATCCAGAAGGTGAGTCCAGAGATTGAAATCCTATGACTTCCTGCAAATAGGTCCGGAGATCCTTCTCTCTCTCGGAGGCACAATGGGAAAGGCATCAGCATCCCCTTCGCCCATCTCGGGAGCATTAATGCTGCCGGTGAAGTGGGCCTCACCTTGCCGAGTCTGGCTTCCGTCTGACTGTTTGCTGCAGTCACAGGCCACGTTCCAGAGCCGACCTTACCGCCCCTGCAGCTAGACGCCTTCCTAGGCAGGAATGGTGGCGGCTGGGTCCAGGTCAGGAAAGGAGACACCTAACAGAATACAGATTCCAGGTCCCAGTAATCACTCCAAGGGACTTGGGCGCAGTAAAGTCCGAGCACCACTGCTCTCTGTAGCATCTTCTCCATTCCGGGCTGCAGCACGTATCGTATTTTGGAACATCTTAATTTCTCACTGATGCAACAGGCTCTTTGGGCTCCCTGAGGCCCACGCCTGGCATACAGTAAGTGTTGAAAATATGCATTGAACAAATTCACGTTCCCTTTTGTAAAGTCCTAACGCCTGTTCTCGCTAACCTGACCGAGTGGGAAGGGACTGGGACAGTGAGAGAGGCTTTAAGCCAAACTGCATCAGCTGTTCAGGGCCGAAGCCGTCAGAGGAACCGAGGGGAGGCCGGGGTGGAGAGCCAGCGCTGAGCGGAGGCGCACGCACACAGACAGGAACTGGGGCGAGCTGTCATGACTCCCAGTTTCCCCTTACTAGCACTTCTTGTTACCATTTTCCTTTTCTCCTTTTTAATGTCACGACGAGCTCTAATTGAAGCTGCTTGTATTGTTCCCCAAAGACTTTGAGTTGCTCAGCAGGTATCACAAAAACTGAAACCCAATCCGTATTCTTCTCTGGGCTTTCTTTGGGAGAAGTGGGACTATGGGTGAGTTTGTCATTTTTAGCAGTCATTGGAGTAGAGCCAAAGCTCCAGGAGATACTAAAAGTATTTAGAACCGTCCGATTGGCTGTTGGAATTAGCTGTTGAACAAAGCAGCCAGTAACAACACCGGGGACCTTCGTGAACTCTAGTTGGGTGGGAGACCTTCTACTGTGTGTGTCGGCTCTGAACTAGGACAGCGGGCCGGTGACAAGGCAGCTGATAAATGCACTCTCCCCCCACCGCCGCCCTTTGTCTGGGAGTTTCGCCTTGTCTCAGACTCCCTTCCTTTCTTTGTCCCTGCACTCGATTCCAAGGCTGCCCTGCCCGGTCAGATTTACCAACCAGCGGAAGAGAAACCCCAAGGGAGGCCCTGGGCTCGAGTTCCATGACGAATCTGATCCAGGGACTAGATGCTGTCTGGTGTACAAAGGAATCTTGTTCTGTGGATTGAAAGCAGAAATAAGGGAAAAGGGGATTTGGGCCATCGACTCAGTCTCATTCACTCAGTTACAGGGGAGTGGATTCTTTGTTGCAGCGATTCCAGAGAAGTGCCTGAGTCTACGGGTCGTTTCTCCGCTCCTGAGCAGACTTTGGAGAGATTCGACACACAATAAATAAATGAACCCAGCTGTCCTTGCTTTTAAGTGGCACTGGCACTGGCACGCTCTGTTTCAAAATCCAGCCCCTCGCAGCAGCCGCAGCATTTTACCAACGCCACGCTGATCCTCACCCCGACACTGACCCACACGCTGAACGGCGTACTGTTCAGGAAGAAGTTACGAGTTTAGGGGCGCCTGGGTGGCTCAGTTGGTTAAGTGTCTGACTTCGGCTCATGATCTTCCGGTTTGTGGGTTCAAGTCCCGCGTTGGGCTCTGTGCTGACAGCTCAGAGCCTGGAGCCTGCTTCAGATTCTGTGTCTCCCTCTCTCTCTCTCTGCCTCTCCCCCACTCGGCTCTCTCTCTCTCTCTCTCTCTCAAAAATAAAAACATTTATTTAAAAAAAGAAAAAAGAAAGTTACCAGGTTAGACCGTAATGTCACAGAATTGAAAACTGGCATTGGCACTAGGCTTGAAAGTAGATTTCATTGTTATTGTTTTCCATAGAGAGAGATGAATACCTTACTGTCACTCTAGAGAATGGCCAGTGTCATCTCAGGGCCAGCTGAACGCGTTACTCAGATAGATACACGTAAAATAATGGAAGTGCACATATTTACAAGGCAGCAACGCCCGGCACCATGTGTCTACATTGAGCTTCCTCAGAGCTTGTTAGAGACCAGCGTGGGCTCAGTGGAAGTCAGCAGCCAGACCTGCCAGGCGGGGTGGGGGGGGAGGTAAGTGAGCTGAGAGCAAACCTGTGGAAAGTATTTGGTGCAGGTTAAGCTACTTTTGGCTTAGGCATACTCCACCTCCCACCTATGTTAGAGACCAGGGGCCATCAGCTAGAATTTACAGGGTTTCAAGTGGTAAAAGCAGCTATTTCGAGTCTGAAAGGAAGCAGCAGTTGTTAAAAAGGGCAGTACATCCCTTTTTAGCGCCCACACTCTCCTGGATCAAGAAGCATCAGGCGAGCAGCACGTTCATAGTTCCCATAATCCACCTGAGTGACAGGAATTTTGCTACAAATCGGTCTCATGCCTCCAAAGGTATTCAACAACAGCTTTTTCCAGGATTTTTTTTTTCTCTGATCTTTATGCCTGTGCAGGATGGGTGGAGAAGGGCTTATTCACCCATTTTCCAGAGAAGAAGATGGCCCCCGTTGTGACTTATCCCTGTCCGCATGGCGAGGATACCAGTCTTTGAAAGGAGCTAATGCCTCTCAGCTCGTTCTGCCCTCCTCCCCTGGAAGAACGCAAAGGCCTGCGGGACCACCATGTCCTAGGAGCGCTTACTGTCCATACTGTTCCTTGTCAGCAAGACGCTTCAGCCTTCTACGTCTCAAGCAGCTCTTTCAATCCAATGGTTAAATACTGCTTTCTCGGGCACCGGGGGCGGGCTCAGTTGGATAAGCATCCAACTTCGGCCCAGGTCATGATCTCACAGCTCGTGAGTTCGGGCTCTGTGCTGACAGCTGAGAACCTGGAGCCTGCTTCACATTCTGTGTCTCCCTCTCCCTCTGCCCCTCCCCTGCTCGTGCTCGCTCGCTCTCTCAAAAATAAGCATTAAAAAAAGTCTTAATAAATACTGCTTTCTTTTTTTAGCATCTTCTGACTAGACTCTAAGCTCCATGAAGACAGAGGCTCGCTCTTTTCCACCTACACCCCGTGTGGCATTTTGAACCTAACAGGCACCTTACTCAAAATCTGTTGATGTGATGGCTCTAGTGAAGAGCACCACTTGGACCACGTTGTTGGCAGTGCGTCTGAGGGAACAGATGTTCCTATTCAAATCCATGAAACTGGAAACATTAAAAAAACAACAATCATGACATTGATTGATAGTGATATTTACCGTGTCAGACTGTTTAAGCTCAGCTATAAAATAGACTCGCATACTGTCGTCTTTACATTTTGAGCTCAAAGATCCTCAAATGTTGAAATAATGTCGCTTGACTCAGATCCTAATTCCTGCTTGATGCCCTGTATCATATTTCCTTATCGAATTACGGCCCTGTTCTGTTGCATGTCACACTCAAAACCTCTCCTTCCTGAGAAAACGGCACCTCTGGGTGCTTCGAAGACATTTTCAGTCCGTCATAAGAAAATATTTATCAGCCGGTAGGGCATGTGCTGCTAAGATCACAGGAGATGAATACAAGGCTATGCATTGCTCGACGCTCTGTCTTTGCCAATTTCCTAAATACCCTAGATGACGGATGGGTGACCATCATCTGAACTGGTTTATAAAAGGTGGTCGCAGGGGCACGTGCGTGGCTCAGTCGGTTAAGCGTCCGACTTCGGCTCAGGTCATGATCTCACGGTTCATGGGTTTGAGCCCCGCATCGGGCTCTGTGCTGACAGCTCAGAGCCTGGAGCCTGCTTCGGATTCTGTGTCTTTTTCTCTCTCTGCCCCTTCCCCTGCTCACGCCCTGTCTCTCTCTCTCTCAAAAATAAACACTAAAAAAAAAATTTTTTTAATAAATAAATAATAAAAGGTTATCCTGCAGTGTCATCTTGAGAGCAAACACTTCTTCCTGAAAGACTGTCTTTTTTCCCTCCAGCTCAGGTCCTGAACACGCAGAGCTGCTCTCCATGAGTACCTCGGGCCTCTCGCGCTGGCCCGCAGTGCTGGCCAGAATGTGCACAGCGCCGTGGGGACTCCGGCTTCGGGAGAAGCCAGCGCTCTTAGCCCCGGGAGTGGCAGTCACTGCGGTCCAGATGGCAGGAAAGAGGGACCGCCCCGCCCTGCTGCCTCCCCTGGATGAGAGTGACCTTGAAGAGCAGTTCGTGAAAGGGCACGGTCCGGGGGGCCAGGCAACCAACAAAACCAGCAACTGTGTGGTGCTGAAGCACATCCCCTCGGGCATCGTCGTCAAGGTAGAGGAGGAAGCCCTCCGGGGGTCCCTGGGCTGGGTGGGGGGGGGGGGCTCGAGTGGCGGCGGTGGTCGGCTGACATGCATTCTTCTTGCGGCCCAGGCAGCGCTGGGCACTGCGGATCCCGTCTCCGGCCCTGAGGCAGAGCCTCAGAAGCCTCCTGCCAGGGTCCTCTGGCGCCAGGGGACGCCTGCTGGCCTGGCACCCGGCAGGCAGCGCATCCTCGCAGAGCCGCAGGGCGCACACAGCTCGGCAGAGGTGCCGAGGGCTCCGGTCCCCGAGCAGCATGCTAGCCCGGGGCACAGCCAGCCGTCCCAGCCCCTAGTGACCTGGCTGTGTCCCTTCATCCCCTCTTGGGTAAATGTCAGTGACACCTGCCCTTCTGATAGTGAGGTAACAGAGGCAGAGCCTCTCTAGCCCTCAGAACACACACACACGGCAGCGGGCTGCCTGTAGGAGGCTTCCTTTTTTGTATGAAAACCAGTCTCCGATCAGAGCATCACCAGCTCTCAGCACATTTCGAAGCCCTAGGAAATACTGAAATGCTTTCCCCCGCCCGCTCTCCTGGTTTGTTAGTAGCGGACCCGCTGCCTCAGTGGAGCTGGCAGTCCATTCTGAGTGGCCAGAGGGCCCAGGGGGCGGCAGGGCAGGGGAACAGAGGAGCTGGGGAGGCGGGTGTTCCTCGGGCCGGAGGTGCTTCGGCGGAGGCTTCCGGCATGTCCGCACATGGGGGGCGCTGCGCCAACTGCGCGCACTCCGCCTTTGTCGTCACGAGCCCTCGTGCCTTGCCTTTTCCGTGGTACAAATGTGGGATCAGGCACAGAGAGGCTAAGTAACTTGCCCAGGATCCTACAGCCGCAGGCATCGACCCAGGGCAAGCCCACAGTCTGGCTCCTAACAGCTGTTCTTCACCGCCAAGGTTCTGAGCCAAGAGCCTACCAACTAAAACTTCATTCGCTTGTTTTTTCTCCATTGCTTTTTTCCTCCTTGAGAAAAAGTGTCATTCGTGAGCAACAAATAAAATTCTGAAGCCTGACGTGATTTTGTTTAACTATTTTATAACCTTACTGCAGACCTGCCTTTAGCAGTATGCTTTCGCTCTGACTTCGCAGACTTCTTTATCGGGTGGCTTTGCAAGGCACCACCCTTAATAACTCAGGTATGACATCAGCAGTGTTATGGTTGACTAATAATGAAGATGCTCTCTCCCTCCTTGAGACAGAAGTTGACATTTATAAATTTTCTAAGTTAGTTTATTTTGAGAGAGAGAACACAAGAAGGAGAGAGAGGGAGAGAGAGAGAGAATCCTAGACTCTGCACATCAGTGCAGAGCCCAACGCAGGGCTCAAACTCACAAACCACAAGATCATGACCTGAGCTGAAGTCAGGCACGGAACTGAGCCCCCCCAGGCGCCCCCAGAATTTTACATTTATAAATGGTGCAGAGTGTTTGTTTCCTGGCCACAAGCTAGACACAGCAATTGATGTTTTCAAAACTATTTGGGGACTGTATGTTATTGCGGTCATTGCTTCCGAACAAAGCAATGCTCTTAATTATAAAATAATCACAGAGAAAGCCACACCATCCACTCGCTGGGGGTGGTGCAGGGCGAGGGCTGAGCAGAGCAGAGGCAGGAGGGCACATGGTCTTCGTTCTGTCACAGACTCCCTGGGATTCTTGACCACTGGCCTTGCCTCATGGGCCTGTCCCCATCTGTAGAGGGACGAGGTTGAGTTCCACGATTTCTGAGGTCCTGTCCAGAATGAACTGTTTCACATTACAATTCCTGTCTCCTGCAGTGCCACCAGACAAGATCAGTGGATCAGAACAGAAAGCTAGCCCGGAAAACCCTACAAGAGAAAGTGGATATTTTCTACAATGGCGAAAACAGTCTTGTTTACAAAGAAAAACGGGAGGCAGAGAAGAAAAAGCAAGAGAGGAAAAAAAGAGCAAAGGAAACCCTAGAAAAAAAGAAACTCCTGAAAGAACTGTGGGAATCAAGTAAAAACGTCCACTGAGGAAGAATCAGAAATGTTTTTTTGTTTGTTTGTTTGTTTTGAAGTCATCTCTACACCCAATGTGGGGCTTGAACTCATGACCCTGAGATCAAGAGTCTCTCCACCGACTGAGCTGGCCAGACACCCCTGAAAGAACAGCAGATTCTGACTAAAGAACCTGCCAGATGCATCCAGGGAATGATGGTAGGGAGTTCCATTCCATCTCAAGCATTACTATAGCGTTTCTATATTTTTAAACGATTTCAAATTTTAAATCAAAATTTTTTAAATGGTGGACTAAACTGGTGGATAGAGATACATTTTTTTAAAGTTTTATTTATTTTGAGAGAGAGCGAGAGAGCAGAGGAGGGGCAGAGAGAGAAGGAGAAAATCCTAAGCAGGCTCCACACTGTCAGCACAGAGTGCAATGCGGGGCTTGAACTCATGAACCATGAGATGTGACTTGAGCTAAAATCAGGAGTCCCAGTACTCAACCAACTGAGCCACCTAGGTGTCCCAGATGCATATTAAAAAAAAAAAAAGTTCAGGGGCGCTTGGGTGGCTCAGTTGGTTAAGCGTCCGACTTCAGCTCAGGTAATGATCTCGCGGTTCGCAGATTCGAGCCCCACGTCAGGCTCTGTGCCGACAGTTCAGAGCCCAGAGCCTGCTTCAGATTCTGTCTCCATCTCTCTCGGCTCCTACCCCACTCACACTGTGTCTCTGTCTCTCTCTCTCTCAAAAATAAACATTTAAAAAAAAAAACTTTTTTTTCCCCTAGTTTATTCATTTGGGGCACCTAGGCTATGTCACTTGAACATCTGACTCTGGGTTTCAGCTCAGGTCATGATCTCCTGGTTCATGGGTTCAAGCCCCACGTCAGGCTCTGCGCTGACAGTGCAGAGCCTACTTGGGATTTTCTCTCTCCCTCTCTCTCTCAAAATAAGTAAATAAACCTTAAAAAATACTATTATTAAAAAATTAATCAAATAAAAATTTATTCATTTATTTAGAGAGAGAGCACGTGCACAAGTAGGGGAGGGCCAGAGAGAATCCCAAGTAGGCTTTTTGCTGTCAACGTGGAGCCCAATGTGGGGCTCGAATTCTCCAACCGTAAGATCATGGCCTAAGCCAGAGTCAGGCGCTTAACTGACTGAGCCACCCAGGCGCCCTAGAGATACACATTTTGAGAGTAAAACTATAAACACACAGAAGTCATTACTATAAAAGCACAGCAGCTACTTTTTGTGGGGAGGAAAGGGGTCATTGTGATGTGACATCCAGAGGGGATGGCTGGCAGCAGTTAGAAGGATGTCACCATATTTTTTTAAGCGACACATTTGTGTGATTGTATCTTTTATTATCAAAAAGTAAAACTTGTTTGGAAACATTAATAAGAAAGGCCCGTTTTTGGGGGGAAAAACTGTGGAGTTGAGTTAAACATTAATGGCATTTAGTGCCACTGTTCATCCGCTGGGAGGTCATTGCTCAGTGATACTCGATGTTCCTTAGCTTAACGTCAGGCTAAGAGAGTAAGAGAAAACGACGTGGAGAAAGATGTACAAGTAAGTTACTTGCCTGTTTGCCCCATTAACTTAATAGACTGTACGTTGTCAAATATCCTCTCGGATGTGAAAATACACACAACAGAGGCGCCTGGCTGACTCAGTCAGTAGAGCACGCAGCTCCTGATCCTTGGGGTTGTGAGTTCGAGCCCCATGTAGGGCGTAGAGCTTACTTTAAATAAAAAAATAATAATACACCCGGCATTCCCTGTATGTTGATTTATAAGCAGATTTACGAGCTGGAGGTCCAGAACCTGATTTGTTTGCAAATTTGTGCAACACCAAACACTCAGGCTGGATCTGACCCTGCAGCTGTTTGGGGTTTTTAGGGTTTTAGGTTTTAGGGTAAAAGCATGCCTTGTCAGAACACATCTGGAGTTCACCCATAAAACAAGTAGGGGAAAAAACCATGAGGTGAGAAGGCCTACGTCAGACACGATCTGCCGTCGAAACCAGCGCATTGCGCAGGCACAGACGGCACGCCCGCTGCACGGGTCCAGCTCAGTTTACCTTTAGGGCAGCCAGGTCAGGCTCCTCTCACCTTGGAGTGACCTGGGTTGGAAGTCCGCAGCGTCCAGGACCCTTCCCCGTCCAGACCTCCATTCAGAAGGCAGCCGAGTACCTGGAACGGCGCCCGACAAGCCAGGAACGGTGGGAAGGGAAATCTGGGAGCTGCAGACAGGAGGGACGGAGGCTTCAATCTGTCTTTCTTGTACCTTCCGGGACTCGCGGCCGCGTGCATGAAAGTGGCAGACCAGCCCGCCCCCTAGAACCCCTTCTTAGCGGCCTTTACACCAGACATGGCTGGGACCTTGCCCTATGCCTGCAAAACTGCCCCCATTTGTCTCTGTCTCCCCCTCGCCACAGTGAATCCCCATTACACAGGATTAGTGCCTAAGGAATGAGGTCAAAATTACCACAAAATTCCTTTGCAACGCACTGCTGGAGACCACCAGGTTCTCAACACGTCCAGTGCAACCTGGTTTCCCCAGCACAGAGCGGCTCATCCTTCGGCGAGCACCAGACAGAGCCAGCTTGAGTTTGGCGGCTGCATTATTTGAAAACCAGATTCCTTTTTTTTTAAGGTTTTATTTTTTTGAGAGACCGAGACAGAGGGAGACACAGAATCCAAATCAGGCTCCAGGCTCTGAGCTGTCAGCACAGAGCCCGACGGGGGGCTCAAACTCACAAACGTGAGATCATGACCTGAGCTGAAGTCGGACACTCAACCGACTGAGCCACCCAGGCGCCCCTGAAAAACAGATTCCTTTAGCACCCTAGAAATGCTCACAGGATAAGCACCTGAAAACGGAGAATGGCCTCATCGTGGGCAAGACAGGGGGCAAAGCCAGTAACACTGCTCCCACTAATGCGTTCATCCCCGGTGCGCACTTAAGTCGGCGGCAGTGAAGACGCACTGGAACACTACTTCACTTGACCCCTACCTTCTGACTTAAGCAAACACATCCCTTCCTCCGCCCGTGGTGTTAACACCATTGTCACACAAAATGTTTCTGGGCCAGGTGGGAAAACAGGTATCTCCCACTGCCACTGAGATGTTTTTTTAAGATACCACGTAACAATTAAAGGAACCCACACCTTCATACAAATTGTTAATGAAAATAAGCTTTATTACATCAAGTAATAAATACATACAAAGATGCAAACAAGTTTAATCATTTTCTTCCAGATGTTTGGATCAACTTACAGGAAAGGCAGAACTGAAATCCACACACAGTCTTAGTAGGAATATTTTCGGGGGTTCTCGTTAGGTTTGGTAGGTTGCTCTTTCTTCTGTATTTATAACTTGTGCATTTTTAAATTTGACCTCAAAGCACTAATAGTCATGCAGGCAAATGCTTAAGCACAAAAGAAGTTACATTAAGCGGAATCCACACTGTGTGGCAAACGTATGCACTAGAAACAAAACCCTGGAGTTGTTGTATTAGCTTATGAAAAGGAACAAAGAACAATCTGGGTAACGTAACAGTATTCCAAAGGGAGAATAAAAGGGAGACACTGGTATCTTTGCTGTGAAATAGGTATCTTTTCCGTGCATCTTCTAAATCAATGCTTAAAAAAAAAAAAAGAAAGAAAAACTTGGGTAATTCCTAACTATTTAAAATGTAAATCCTAATCAACTGCAAAATACTCCTCAATCTTAGAGCCTCATGAACCATGGGAGGTACACGGGAAGGAGAAATCAAACTGTTACCATTTTGAAAACAAAGAGTTTCATGTGAACATGGGAGTTGAGCTAGAACGTCTCTTCCTGGAAGAAGATGGAAACCTTCCGCACTAACAGGCAGCTA
>CM053566.1:5577371-5664196 GCA_028646485.1 Cryptoprocta ferox | reverse complement strand
AACTATTTAAAATGTAAATCCTAATCAACTGCAAAATACTCCTCAATCTTAGAGCCTCATGAACCATGGGAGGTACACGGGAAGGAGAAATCAAACTGTTACCATTTTGAAAACAAAGAGTTTCATGTGAACATGGGAGTTGAGCTAGAACGTCTCTTCCTGGAAGAAGATGGAAACCTTCCGCACTAACAGGCAGCTAGGATCTGGCGTTCCGTTCCGTTTCAGCCAAGCACTCCCGAACCAGTCCTCTGGCATGAATGATGCCTGGGAGAGAAGCAGAGGCGGAGAACCATGCAGCAGGGCCCCTTCCAGAAAGAGAGGGCCCTTCACAACCGGGCGGAAAAACCCTCACCCTGGAAGGGGCCTGGGGACCTGTATCCAAGCCACCCCAGGATTCCAGCGGTTCGGAAAGCCACTAGCATCCCATCCCCTCCTCGGAGGGCCTTCTCTCCTGGCCCGAACTCCTCTTCCGGCTCCCTGACAACCCCTCCCGAACACAAGGGGGCACCCAGCAAGCTCTTGTCATGGCATGCTGTCACATGACTGGAGTAAACGTGTCTCCCGCCTTCATTAAGCCTGACCCTCTTTGGAGATTGTTTTCTTCTCTGATTTCTTCATATTCGAAACTCTAGAAAGGGCTTGTCCAATGTCCCGCCTGCACAGTTAGGATGCAAGACTGCTCATTTATGTTTAACCGTGGTCCACTGTGCCATCCGCCCGCCGGCGTGCCTCGGGCACCTTCTGCCCTGTTACGCACCCATGCGTCTTTTCTCTCTGCTGTGGTGGTTATGGTTCGGTTGTTGGGGTTTTTTTTTGTTTTGGCCTTTACTGAACTCCGTGAGATACTGATCTCATTTTAATAGACACCTTTGAGAGAGGACTACCGGAGGGCACTGTGAATGACATCCCCCAAGTCACGTAGGCGTCCCACATGTCACAACTCTTATCTCTGAGCTTCAGAGGACCTGTTCTGGAAAGGGCCAGACAGTAAATATCTCTGGCTTTGCGGGCCACACGGTCTCTGTCACAACTACTCAACTCTGCCACCGTATCGACAGAGAAAGCAGCCATTATATAAACAATGGGTGTGGCCATCTTCCAATAAACCTTTATTTATGAACACTGATGTGTGAATTTCAGGTAATTTTCACGTGTCACAAAATCATTTTTTAACCTTAAAAACTAAAAACCGTTCTTGGCCTACTGGCTACAGTCTGCTGACCGAGCACCAGTGCGCCTGACTCCCGTGCACCTTCACCACCTCGTTATGACATAAACTTGGCTAGCCTGTACTTGGCTATCAGTCATCATGACCGTGGGACCATCTGCTCACGCAAGACACGTCCTGGAGGGTCACCGGGCTTATCTGTATGTTGACTTGGGCCACTGGTTTTTTTGGGTGACTGCAGATCGCCTGCTCGCCTCTGGGGTCCGGCATCTTCCCAGGGATTTCCACTCAGGGAACCAGCACACCGGGGGCCGGGGCCATCTTGTTCTCCTGACTCCAGACAGCAGCCCCGATGCAGAGCGGCACCCACCTCACCCCCGGGTTCGGTCAGGGTCAGACCCACCGTTCCCCAAGTCCTCTCCACGTCCCGCCTCTAGCTGCCAGCGCCCCCCCGCACGCCTGTGCCCGTTAACCAGCCGGTCAGCCGGTGTCCCCACAAAGCCTCCGTCAAGAGTGGCGAAGGCCACCACTGCGGGCAGGAGCCTGTCCTCAGCCGGCCTTGCCTGTCGCTGCCGAGTCACGGCCTCCCCAGCAGCCCCTCTTGATGCCCCACATTTATAACCACAGAACGTTCCTTTCGTTTCTCTCGAACTTGTCTCTCCAACCTTCTTCAGAAACCCCCAATCCCTTCTGAAATTAAATTCGCACGTAGGCCACTGCTGCTCTGAACTGCCACCTTCTAAAACAGAAATCCTCTTCCCCTCCACCCAACCCAAGTAGTGAGGTGGCAGCCTACCTCACCTGCTCCTGTAATCAGCCGGGCAGTCACATCTTCACGGAAGTCACTTGTTTTCTGTGACATGATGCTCCCGCCAGCCCTCCCCCTTCAATTACCGAATTTTGCAGTGTTCTTGCTCCACCACCCCCCAGGCCAGGACAGCCCCATGCGCCCCCTTGGGCTCTGCTCCCAAGATCTGACAGCAGAGGGTAACACAGGACCCGTGACCTCATGACTCCTGGCCACCGGCTCACCCAGAGGAGGGAACCTCGTGTGTCTGGCCTCCTGCAGCTCCCCAGGACCAGTGGCGGCCAACAGGAGACAAAGCTGCAGGCTCTGGGCTACAAAAACTCCTTGTTTAAAGCACGTGGATCCTCCCGGGAGGCGCACAAGGCCTTCCCGTCAGATCCCAAGACCCCAAGGAAGGTCTACATCCCACACACTCGCCCCCTGCTGCCCCTGCCTGCTGCTGAGACATCACGTTAACAAAATGGGAGCCCAGGGAGCCCCTGGGGTGTAGGGAACTCTCCTCCCTGAAAATCTTTCACAACAGTTAGCACCCAGCAGGGAGGTGGCAGCCGTCTGGGGAGCCCGGAACCAACGACTTACCTCGTTTTAGTCTCTCCATGGCACTCTTGCTCCCCGCATAGGTGGGTCTGATCTCTTTCCCGAGCTCCTCGATGATGGCCAGCAGTTCAGCATATTTGCTTTGGGGTACCTGGCTGTTCCCAGTTCCCTAGAATGAGAAGGAAGAGTTCAGAAAGACCGAACCCTAACCTGACCCCAAGGCCACAGTCAGGACCCCACCACAGGCCAGCCGCAGCGAGGGCAGGGCGGGGAGAGGCCGGCCCAGAGGGTGCGGGCTGCCGGGCCTCTCTGCTGTCCTCCTGCACTCTGCGGCCTCCACGGAGCATTTACCATCTCAAACGAGGGAAAAGGAGGACTGGTTTTCTCGGCAAGAAAGGGTAACACCAGAAATTCCCTAGGACCCAGGTGGACATGCCAGAACATCCTGGGGGGGCGGGGTGACAGTCCAGATCAGGTGCACAAGGCAGGGGCCACCCCTTGGGTCAGCGGGACTACAAATAACTGCCAAAGACCATCTGGACAGAATCCAGAATGTGTTTCAATTCACTCACCCTATTCCCCTGCCATCCGGCAGGGCCCACCCCACAAAACTCCTTTTTCTCTACATCCCAACCTCCACCCAGACAAGTACCGCAACGAGTGAGGTGGGGGTCCCCATGGGACCCCCCAACAAGGCCCTCGCCTGCTCCTCCCTCCTCCGCTGCCTCTGCTTCCTGGTCTCCAGGGCCCTCCGCCTGTCTGCCGTCCTTGCCCAGCTCCTCAGCGCCCTCCACGCGCCGCCAATGATTCTTCCAGCGGTCGCGCTCCGCTTCTGCTCCTGGGACAGCACGGCCTGGTGGGGCATGGCCAGCCACCACCCCCATCCCAGGGGCAGCCTCCGTGGCGACCTCAGAACGCAGCCACGTTCCAGTGACAGCAGAGAACCCTACCGCAGCCACGGCCCGGCCAGGTCCCTCCACGAGGGACAGGCAGTGAGGCCAGTGCCAGCATCGACCCTGCTCAGTGGTGAGGAACAGGATCTCTGCGAGGTCGCCAAGCAGGGCTCAGTCTTGTAAGCGGCAAACCCAAGCAGGCTGGCAGAGGGGCCAGCAGCCCCTGATGAAGTGCATCTGGGCTCCAGGAGGATATGGACCCTGTCCTCTATCTTTGCTGGGGCCATGACCTTGCGGGGAGTGAGTGGGCATAGGGTCCCCTCTCTTCTGTCCAGGCTCAGATCCAGAGCCTAGGTCAGGCCTTACTTGCCCAAGAAGCAGACCCCACCCAGGGACACACACAGGCAGTGGCACCAACGGAACAGCAGTACTCAGGGCTTCTAGCCTTTCCTTGGGCTCTCTCCACCCCCATCCCTCGGTGCCCCCAGGAACACCCCCCACTACCCCCCATCTCTCGGTGCCCCCAAGAATCCCCCCGCTACCCCCATCTCTCAGTGCCCCCACGAACCCCTTCGCGACCCCCCATCTCTTGGTGCTCCCACGAACCACCCTGCCATCCCCATCTCTCAGTGCCCCCACAAACCCCCCCCCACCCCCCATGAACCTCCTTGCCGCCCCTCTGCTCTGATGCCTCGAGGCTTGAACACGCACCAAGCCAGGAAGCTCAGACGACTGCTTCATTACATCATTTTTACTCCTTCATCTGTCCCACCGACTCCCCGCCCTGGACAGTGGGAAGCACGTCCCCTGGATGGCCAGGCCAGCCCCAGAGCACCCCCCCCCGTCCCGCCAGGCATCCCCCCACTGCCATACCTGGGTGTAGCCTAAAGACGGTGGCCCGTAGTCACTCAGCAGCTGGCGGTACTGCGAGGAGGTGGCCATGCTGGTGGAGGGCGGATGCACGCTCCCAGCTGTGGGGGAGGAGACAAGAGTCAGGGATCGCGTAGTTGCACCCAAAGCAAAGACTCGGGGTCTTGCAACAGTCCCCCTGCCTAGGACCCATGCCATCAACAGTGGTCTTTCGTCTCCGTAGGATAAAACAGAGACCCCACTCCCGTCCTCTGGTTTGGTGACAGTCGACACTCAGCCCCGATTAATCGTGGAAGGCAGATCACTGCTCCTCGAACCCGGAGCAGACGTGGCTCATCAACCACGCAGCCTCCCAGCCACGCAGTCGGGATCGGTAGCAAAGATGGAACCCGCTGCCGTTCTCAGCCTAATCCTCGCTAGTGCCTTTTCCCTGGGTCCTGCTCCCCAGAGGTTGATGACCTAGTGCCACATCACTGCCACAAGAGGCCACCTGCTCCTGTGGCTGGTCTACATCAGGCTAAAACTCGCCGTGTGCCCAAATCTCTGCTGGCCACACGGTAAGGAAGGCAGAGGGAGGGTCCGGAGGATCTGAGATGCAGCCCTGGCTGGAGCCAGGTTCACTGGACACCAAGTCCGGGGTCCGGAGTGTATCACAGTTTCTCTGTGTCCTCAGAAGACTCTCAATCTCCCTGAGCCCCCAGGGCTCCCTCCCCAAAGCGGGGACAGGACTCTGGACAGTCTGACTCGATGCCCAGATGGCTCACATCCAAAGAGGGGAGGGAGAAGGCCCCGTTTGTGGACTGCAACACTCGGAGACACCGTCCCTCGGCTGTGAGGGACCACATGGGGACAGGACCCAGCTAAGAATGGAGTCTCCTGGATGGGGGGTGGGGAGTCATCAGCAGGGAGTTTGCCGGCTCCAGCTCAGTAGCTGGAAGCATGCAGACCCATAATGGCGTCCAAGTGGCCATTAGCGGGTAGAGGATGTCCTGTGGAATGACAAGCAGCGGTAACCATGGAGAATTTACCTAGCCCTCCTCGGCGGCCGCCGCCTGCCTCCACGCCCAGTCGAGGAGCAGCTCCCCCTCTGCCTGCCGCCCCCAGAGCCGAACGGTCTCGCGCACACGGCGGACTACGCAGACTTGGCCCCAGGGATGGACAGCTGGTGCCAGGCTGGCCAAACCGACCAGCTGCTCATCTGGTGTGAGCAGGGGAGGGAAGGGGAGGAAGGAGGCTCAGGGGCTCAAGCTGATGGAGTGGAAGGGGCCCGAGGGGGGCCCTGGAGCCCCTCACTGTAGACAGACAAACAGTCCAGAGAGGGGAGGTGTTCCCTTGAGCCACACGGCACAGAGACGGCTAGCCCCCTGACACCTGTCCCTCCCTCCAGGAGCTGGGGACAGCTCTGTACCCAAGATGTCTTCCTCGCTCTCAGGCCTGCCCTGGATTTCACCACCCCCCCACACCCCAGGACCCAGGTTTAGGCTCAACTGTGGGATGCCCAGTCAGGAAACAAGGATTCTGCCACCTCTAAGCTGCTAAGTAGGCACATCACTGGGCCACTCCTAGCCTCGGGGGCCAGGCCTCTAAAGTGGGAATGATAAAACACCTGTGTTCAGGCGGCATCCTGCTCAGGTCGGGGATGCACTACTAGCACGTCCGTGACCTCCATCCAAGGCAACCGCGCACGTGCGGCAGCCAGAGCACAGGAACGGGGCAGGGTGGGTGCCCCCCAAGCACCCCTCACCACATCGGCCAAAGCCCAGCTTCCTGAACCCTCTGATGTGGGCGGTGAGTGTGGTTTTTGCAGCCCCAGACCTGGGTTCCAGTCCTGACCACTATAAGACGTCGCCCCTCTCTGAAGGCCAGGATGCTAAATGCCCAGACCACAGGGGGACATATCACCACACAGCACCTCAAGTGTCTAGAAGATTCCAGTTCCCTGGCAGGAGGTGAAGGGACTCCAGTGTGCATTCTCTGCAGCACCCTTTGCCCTCACCTCTTGTTGCTCTTGTCGCTGTTTCTCGCCTCCCTGGCCCATCCTCTCTCCTACTGACAAGGGCCTGGACCAGGAGCTGGTCTGGCTGTGCCACTCCTGGCCGTGTGACCTTGGACTAGGGTCTTCCCTCTCTGGGTCTCAGTTTCTCTATCTGTTTGAGGGAATGGTTCCCAATAGAATGTCTAAAGGCTCTAGATCCCACTCTTCCACGGGGCTAGGGTTCGGTCTCCAGAGGCTAAGGGAGATGGAGGAGAAATCGCCCAGTTTGGGCTGGGGAAAGGGTCGGACAACAGCTCTGGGCTTGCCTCTCCCATCGCCAGGTGACGCGGTACATGACCCGGATTCTGTGCCAGTGCCAGTCCCCTACTTGGTGCTGAAGGCGGGGGCGGGGGGGAGGGGCGTCTGTGGCCCTGGAGAGAGTTGGCAGAAGGGCCCTGAGTTCGACTCCTGCAGACGCAGGGAGGGCCAGTGCATCAGGCTGCAGGAGGCCAGGGAGAAAACCAGACTGGGCGTGAGCACGGCTGTCTCTGAGCATCACAGACAATGCACGCAGTGTGCGGGGACCAGGGAGGGCCCGGAGCCGAGGGAGGGATTGGCAGAGGCCAGCAGCTCCTGGGGCCAGGCGCAGCTCCCCGCCCCCACGCCAGACAAAGAGCAGCCTGGGCCTGGGGAGCTGGCGGCCTTCCCGCCACTTGGGGCGCCTGGGGAGGGGGGGGATGTGCTCTCCGGCGGGGAGGCGGGGGCTTTGTCTAACTCCGCCACTGCCACCGCCGGCCAGGCCGCGGCTTGGCAACCCGCGAGGAGGCAGGGCTGGAGGGCGTGAGGGATGATGACAAGGAAGCCGGAGGAGCGGCAGCGAAGAGTCCATCTTGGATGCAAATGGCAGGGGGAGACTGGGGCTTTCTAAAGGGTCCGTGGGGAAGGGCGCAGCCCGCCACCAAAACACCAGATTATCTGGGGACCTCAGCAGTCCTCCTGGAATTCACCACAGAAGAAAACCTGTGCACAGGTGCCAGCCAGCCCAGAACAGGGCTTCAGGGGTCCTGAGTGCCTGCCCCTGGCACTTGACCCCAATCCCCAAAGGTCCCAGTTTAAGGCACCTGCCTCAACTACACTAGGGCAGGCCTGAGGTTTCTGGCGCGTCCAGGTGGGCAGCAAGGCCTTCCATCCAGCCCACCCCAGAGACAGATGCGGAAGTTGGGCAGAGAGCCCACCTGGGCCACAAAGCCTGTCTCTGTAAGGTCTGCAGACCCCAAAGGTGCTGAGAACATTTGAGAAAAGAGTGGCTTGTTTGCTCTTGGGACTCAGTAGCCAAATTTAACCAATTCAACTATGCCCCCAACGGCACCCTTAATCTTAACCCCTTCCAACCCCCCAATCGCTGTCCCGTAAGTTAAAATACATATACATACATATATATATATATTGATTTTCTGGGTCCCTCTTCAGATTTTTTGGAGTTAGGGAGTCAACGTTTGGAGACAAGGCCCAAAACTTGCGGCCAACTGCCAACGTGGCATTTCTGACCAGCAAGGCCAATCCCCTCCCCCACAAGGCCTCTGCCCCCTCCCCCCTCCGACGCTCCTGCTTTTTTGGAAGTCTATTTCCAACCAAGTGTCTAAAGGAGAAAGACCCAGGCACCGGGGAAGAAGCCGGTCAGACCCTCACTCACAATTTTCTCCCCCCGCCCCCACCCCGGGTCTCCCTTAATCCCTGGGGCAAGCCCCTGGGCACAGCCTAAAGCTCCTGACAACTTCTGGAGGAGTTTCCTGGGATTGCCCAGGTCCAGCCCCCGGGAAGGGAGAGGACGCCCCCTCCCCCGCCTCCATTCCCTGGCTTCCGCAGAAGGGGCCTTCTAAGCCCAGACTTGGGGGCTCTGAGATTCGGGGTCTGCACCGAAACGCCAATCCCAACCCACCGCCCGCAGGCACTCAGGTGCCCCCAGTCTCCAACTTCTGTCACTCCGCGCACGCCTGAGGGGACCTCCGGCGTGCCGCGTTCCGGGTACCCCTGCTCCGGCGCGCCCAGCCGAGGCCCCCCGCCCTCTGACGATCGAGTCCCCTGCACCGCCGGTGACCCCAGCGGCCCCGCGCCCTCAGGGGCGCCCACACCTGGCACGTGGGCCGCCCCCGCCCTGCCCACGCACGGCTGGGCCTTGCGCTCGTGCACCCCTGCAGCCCGCGCCCCACCCCGACCCCCCAGCCCCGGCCCGCGCCCCCGGTCCCCGAGGGCGGCCCGGGCCCCGCGCCCCGCGCGCCCCGCTCCCGGCGTGGCCCGGCCGCTCCCGACTCCCGCCGGCAGGGGCCCTCGCCGAGCCACCCAAAAGCCGGAGGAAAAAGGAGCAGAGAAAAGCCTCCCCCGCCCTCGCCCGCCGCGCTCCCCGCGATCCCTCGGCCGCCGGCGTGGGGGGGACCGCGGCGGCCGCCCGCGCCCCCGGCCCCGGCCCCGGCCGATTCCCGCCGCGGCGCGGGGCGCCCCCGCGAACTTTGGCGGCTCGGGCGCCGGAATCATGGCGGCGGCGGCCGGGCTGCCCCGGGCCGGGACCCGGCGCCCGGCGCCCCCGGCCACCGCGGGCCCCCGGGAGCCGGGGCCGGGGCCGGGCGCGCCGGCCCCCAACTTGGCGGCACTTGGGGCGCGGCGCGCGCGGCCCGCGGGGCGCACTCACTCACCGGCGTTGAGGGAGGCGGCGGGCATGTGCGCGGCCAAGTTCGGTTTGTAAGACATCCCCCCGAGCGGCGGGGCGCGCCGGGGCGCCGCGGGGCCAGGCCCGCGAGGGCGGCGGCGGCGGCGGCGGCGGCGGCGAGGCCGGGCGGCGGCGAGGCGGGCCCGGCGTCCGAGCGCCCGTCCGTGCGCCCGCCGAGCTCCCGCGCACTTTTTGTTGTTGACGGCTCGGGCCGCACCGGCAAATATGGCCGTCCCTCACCCTGACACCCGCTGCAGTATATCACCCATACATCGGGCGGGCGGGCGCAGGGGCGGCCGCAAACTTTGAGCGGAGCCAGCGGGGCCGGCCCGGGCCGGGAGGGGGCGGCCCGGCGCGCCGCGGCCCGGCGTCAGGGGGCGGCTCCGCCCGCGGCCGCGCCCCGCGCCTCCGGCCGCGCTCAGCGCCCGCAACTTGGCAAAGTTTGGGGGGCTGGGTCCCGGCGGCGCCCGAGGCCCGCGTGGGTCCCTTTCTAATGCGAGGCTCTCCGTGTGCCTGGAGATTCGCTAGGTTACTGCTTCATTGCTTTCCTTTTTTTTTTTTTTTTTTTAATAGCGAGGTAGGATTTCAGAATTACTTTTTTCCCCCTTGACTGTGGGGGCAGGGATGGAAAATTACCTGGAGAAAATGGTGGCGAGTGGTATTTTTAAGCACGTAGATCATTCTAGACGCCGAAGTCTGGCCATTCCCCAGAATAAGAACAACCAATTCTTGACATTGATTTCAAATAAATTTCATGTCCCTGTCTGTATTAAGTGGTTTTTAACTCTTTGGGGGCCTACGAGTCTCCTTGGATTCTGACAAAAGCCAGCGGCCTCTTCTCTGGAAAATTCACTCTTCAATCCACGTAACTGTACATCTTAGCTCAGTCAGGTATTTAAGAAATGCCTACTGTGTGCCTGGCACGGGTCCAGGCGCCAAAGAGAATGAATTTGACAAAGTTTCTACTCTTCTGGAGTTTGCATTACAATTTTTGGTTCTCCTTCAACCCCTACCCCTCCAGCCCATCCTCAGGTCTGACTGAAAAAAAGCAAATATATATCTTGGATTAGGTGACTAAGGTTTTGAAGGTACTGCTTCTTGAGGTTCCGCTTAAATAGTAAAGCTCGTGGAAATACACAACGTGCCCACCCTTTTCTGCGTTTCTAATCGCCATGCCTTGCAGATTTTTTAGTCACAGACCTTCAGGCACATCTGGATCTGGTGAGGAAGGCATCAAACTCTCCGCCAAGAGCCAAGACCGAAGGGATACCACACATGCTTTCCTTTCTCACCTTTAGGGTTAAAAGAGCAGGTGAGGGGCACCTGGCTGGCGCAGTCAGCAGAGTATTGAGTCTTGGATCTCGGGGTCAAGTTCAAATCCCAAGTCGGCGTGGAGCCTACTTAGAATAAATATTTTTTAATGTTGATTGATTGATTGATAAATTTTTTAAGTTTACTTATTTATTATTGAGAGAGAGAGAGAGTACAAGCTGGTGAGAGAGAGGGAGACAGAATCCAAAGCAGGCTCCAGGCTCTGAGCTGTCAGTACAGAGCCCGATGCGGGGCTCAAACCCATAAACCCACAGACTGCAAGATCATGACCTGAGTTGAACTCAGAGACTTAACCAACTGAACCACCCAGGCACCCCAAAATTTTTTTAAAAGTGCAGGTGTTACCCCCTTTCCAGCTTAACCAGCGCCCCCGGTGATCAGCTTTAGGCTAGTTCAACCACGGATGCTCAGTGAAATGTTATTTAGTGAATGAATTAATACCACCCTCTCCTATGCTGCCCCAGGGGCCCACTGAGGAGCACTGACCAGTAGAAATATAAACGCGAGCCACAAATATAATTTTCAATTTTTTAGTCGTCACAGGTAGAAAGTAAAAAACTGGTAAAATCGGTCATATATTTAACCCGATATGTCTTGAACAGTATGATTTCATTATGTAATGAACATAAAGAAATTAAGGTACTTTCTATTCTTTTCATCTTACAGTCTTCAACCCCGAGCGTGTACTGTACCCCCATAGTACATCTTAATTCAAACTAGCCACATTTTTTTTTATTTAAAAAAAATTTTTAATGTTTATTTTAGAGAGAGAGAGAGAGAGAGAGAGAGAGAGAGCGCGTGAGCAGGGGAGGGGCAGAGAGAGGGAGACACAGAATCTTGGAGCAGGCTCCAGGCTCTGAGCTGTGAGGACAGAGCCGGACACAGGGCTCAAACTCACAAGCCATGAGATCATGACCTGAGCCAAAGTCAGATGCGTAAGGGCCTGCGCCCCCCAAGCGGCCTTAGACCAGCCACACTTCAAGCGTGCAGTATCCATGGGAGTTAGCGGTTTGCCTGTTGGGCCGTGCAGGGCTAGAAGCTGCAAGCGGAGAGCTCATGAAACAGACACACCTGGGTACTAATCTGGCTCCACCCATTCACTGTTGGAGTCTTCTTGACATAAGCATCTGACTCTCGGCGATTTGCCCCATCCCTCCTACAAATGGTCTGGGCTATTCTCTTTCAATATTAATTTTTAACACAATGCTCATCCCGCTCACTTTATTTTTTTAAAGACTTTTTTTTCCTAATGTTTATTTATTTTTGAGAGAGAGAGAGAGAGAGACAGAGCGTGAGTGGGGAAGGAACACAGAGAAGGAGACACATAATCCAAAGCAGGCTCCAGGCTGTCAGCACAGAGCCCGATGCGGGGCTCGAACTCACGAACTGTGAGATCATGACCTGAGCCGGAGTCAGACGCCTAACTGACTGAGCCACCCAGGTGCCCCTCATCCCCCTCCCTTTAATGCCTGATCATTACCAAAAAATGTTTTACCTTTTGGAGGCTTTTTTCCCTTGTTTGATTTTTAATTTTTTAACATTTTATTTATTTTTGAAAGAGATAGAACATGAGCGAGGGAGGAGCAGAGAGAAAGGGAGAATCCCAAGCAGGCTCCAGGCTCTGAGCTGTCAGCAGAGCCAGATGCGGGGCTCGAACCCGCAATCTGTGAGATCACGACCTGAGCTGAAGTCAGACGCTCAACCGAGTCCACCAAGCACCCCTCCTTTTGTTTTTAATTGACATATAACTTACTTAGCATAAAATTTGCCCTTTAAAATATACAAGTCACTGGTGTTTAGTATACTCACAGTTGTACAGTATAGTCATCACCAGTACCTAATTCTAGGATATTTGTGTGACCCCCTAAAGATACCCAGTGGCACTCACTCCCCATTTCTCACTACTCCTAGCTTTAGGCAACCACTAATCTAAATTGTCTCTATGAAGTTACCTATTCTCGACATTTCGTTGACGTGGAATTATACGGGGGCGCCGGGGTGGCTCAGTCAGTTGAGTGTCCGCCTTTTGATTTCAGCTCAGGTCATGATCTCACCGTCCATGAGTCCGAGCCCCACATCAGGGCTCTGTGCGGACAAGTGCGGAGCCTACTTGGGATTCTCTGTCTCCCTCTCTCTCTGCCTCTGCCCTGCTCTCTCTCTCAAAACAAACAAACAAACAAACAAATAAGTAAATAAAAATGGAATCATACCATATGTGACCTTTTGTGTCTGGCTTCTTTCACTTAGCCCGATGTTTTCAAGGTTTATCCATGTTGTAACACACATCAGTACTTTTTTTCCTTTTTATGGCTGAATAATATTCCACTGTATGGATAAACTACATTTTGTTTATCTGCTTACCTGTTGAGGTACATCTGGATTATTTCCCCTTTTGGGCTATTGTGAAAAGCGCTGCTATGAACATGGGTGTGCAAGTGTTTGTGTGAACATGTTTTCAATCCTTTGGGATCCATACCCAAGAATGGAACTGCTAGGCCATGTGGTAAGTCGGTTTCACTTTTCGAGAAACTATCAAACTGCTTTCCATAGTGGCTGTGCAGTTCTCTGCTCCCACCAGTGACATATAAGTGTTCCAGTTCCTCCACGTGTTAACCAACAATTTTTATTATCTGGCTGCTTTTTTTTTTTAGGCTTCCTAGTGGGTGCAAACTGGTATCTCATGATTGATTTACATCTCCCTAACAAATAGTGATGTTGAACATCTTTTCCTGCGCTTCCCAGCCATGTCTTCTTTGGAGAAATGTCTATTGTGATCCTTTGCCCATTTTTTATGTTTCTTTTTAATGTTTACTTATTTCTGAGAGAGAGAAAAACAGAGCGTGAGCGGGGGAGGGGCAAAGAGAGAGGGAGACACAGAATCCAAAGCAGGCTCCAGGCTGTCAGCACAGAGGACGCAGGGCTCGACCCCACAAACAGTGAGGTCATGACCTGAGCCAAAGTCAGACGCTTAACTGACTGAGCCACCCAGGTGCCCCTTATGGGTTTAAGATTTTATTTTTAAGTAATCTCTAAGCCCAGTGTGGGGCTCAAATTTAAAGAATCTTTTATATATTCTGGAAACCAGTTTCTTCTCAGGTATATAATTTGCAAATAGTTCCTCCCATTCTGTGGGTTGTCTTTTCCTTTTTTTTTTTTAATGTTTATTTATTTTTGAGAGAGAGAGAGAGAGAGACAGAGCGCGAGCAAGGGAGGGAGGGCAGAGAGAGAGATGGAGGCACAGAATCCAAAACAGGCTCCAGCCTCTGTCTGTCAGCGCAAAGCCTAACGCGGGGCTCAAACTCACGAAACACGAGATCATGACCTGAGCTGAAGTCGGAGGCTTAACCGACTGAGCCACCCAGGTGCCCCATTTCTTTTTTTTTTTAATTTGTTTATTTAGTTTGAGAGACAGAGAGTGTGTACGCACAAGCAGGGGAGGGGCAGCGAGAGAGAGAGAGAGAGAGAGAGAGAGAGAATCCCACAGCAGACTCTGTACTGACAGCATAGGGCTCGAATCTTTGAACCTCCAGATCATGGCCTGAGCCAAAATCAAGAGTTGGACACTCAACTGACCGAGCTACCCAGGCACCCCTGTTTTTTCATTTTCTTGATACTGTCCTTGGACACACACAAATTCTTAATTTGATTGAGGTCTGATTTATCTATTTTTTCCCTTTGGTTTTGCTTGTGCTTTTGGTGTCATATCAATTCCAGGGTCACAGAGATTTTCACCTAAGCTTTCTTCAAAGAGTTTTATAGGTTTTGTTCTTACATGTAAGTGTTTAACCCATTTTTAAATTATTTTTTGTGTGTATGGTATGAAGTGGGTCCAAGTTCATTCTTTGCATGTGGATATCTAGTTGGTCCAGTACCATTTATTGAAAAGACTATTTTCCCCATTGAATGGTCCTGACAGCCTTGTTGAAAATCAATAGATGATAAATATGAAGGTTTATTTCTGGACTGTCAATTCTGTTCCATTGACCTGATTCCTTTTTTTTAATAAAAAAAAATTTTTTTTGTTTATGTTTATTTTTGAGAGAGAGAGAGAGAGAGTGGGAGAGAGTGCAGAGTAGGGGAGGGGCAGAGAGAGGGGGAGACACAGAATCCAAAGCAGGCTCCAGGCTCTGAGCTGTCAGCACAGAGCCCGACGCACACCTCAAACTCATGGACCAAGAGCTCATGACCTGAGCTGAAGTCAGAAGCCCAACTGACTGAGCCACCCAGGCACCACATCCACCTGTATTTCTATCCTTACACCAAAATGGCACTGCTTTGATTACCCTGGCTTTGAAGTGAGGTTTGAATTTAGGAAAGGTAAGCACTCCAACTTTGTTTTTGTTTTTCAAGATTGTTTTGGCTATTCTGGATTCCTTGTATTTCCATATGAGTTTTAGAATCGGCGTGTCCATTTTTCAAAAAAAAAAAAAGGCAACTGGAATTCTGATAAGGTTTGTATTAAATCTGTGTATCAATTTAGGGAGTATTGCTATCTTTTTGTGTGTGTGTGTTTATTTTGAGAGAGAGTAAGCAAAAGCAGAGGAGGGACAGAGAGGAGAGAAGCAGGCTCCATGCAGTCAGGATGGAGCCCAGACCCACAAACCTTGTGATCATGACCTGAGCCAAAATCAAGAGTCAGACGCTGAAGGGACTGAGCCACCCAGGCGCCCCAGGGCATTTTGCCATCTTAATTGCAATATTATGTCTTCCAGCCCATGAATGCAGGATGTCTTTACATTTACTTGGGTTTTTTCCCTTCAATTTCAGCAATGTTTTATAATTTACAGTGCTCGAGTCTCGTATTTCTTTGGTTAAATTTATTCCTAAGTATTTCACTATTGAAAATGTTGAATATCTCACTGTTGAAAATGGAACTGTTTTCTTGATCTTTGGATTGTTCATTGCTCGTATATACAAATACGACTGATTTTTGTGTATTGTTGTGTATCCTGCAACTTCCCTGAACTTACTTTTTGGCTCTACTGGTTTGCTTATGTGTCTATATGGTGTCTTTAGGATTTTCTGTATATAAGATCACGTCATCCGTAAAGAGTTTTACTTCTTCCTTTCCAAGTGGGATGTCTTTCATTTCCCTTTCTTGCCTAATTGCTCACCCCTCACCTCCCACTGTTTCTTACTCTTCTTCAGGCCAAACTGGGTTATGAGCCTGGTTCTTGTTCAGCCTCACACCTAAGCCTTCATTACACTAACCTTGACCCTGTGCTCCAGTGGGCAGACTTCTGCTCCTCCATCAAAGGCCAGCTCACCTCTCCCCACCTCTGAAAAGCCTCCCCCGGCTGGCTGACCCTCTATTGACGCCCACTCTTGCCTTTAATCTGGTCTGTCTCCTTCATGAGTCTTGAGCTTCCTGAAGAAAAGAATTGCATCCTTGCATGTTCTAGTCAGGCACATAGAACATTTCATAAATGGCCTCCAAATGGTCCTAGAAATGAGACCCGTTCTCCTCTGTAGGAAGGTCTGCAGTTCCCAACCTTTTTCCTGCTCACAGCTCACTTCCCGTAACAGATGTCTTGGTCTCCTTGCTCCGCCGTAACGAATTACCTGGAACTTGTTGGCTTCAAACAACAGAAGTGTATTCTCTCACGGTTCTGGAGGCCAGAAGCCTGAAATCAAGGTGTTCCCTCCAAGACTCTAGGGAAGAATCCTCTGCTCTTCCCGCTGCTGGCAGCCCCGGGTGTCCCTTGGCTTGTGGCCGCATCACTCCGAGCCTGTCTCCACACGGTCTTCCTCTCTCGTCTTCTCCCCTCATAAGAACACGTGTCATTAGATTTACGAACCACCCTAATCTAGGATGATCTCATCTCGAGACCCCTTTGTTTTTATTATTTTTTTAATGTTTCTTTATTTTGAGAGAGAGAGTGAGCAGGGGAGGGACAGAGAGAGAGAATCCCAAGCAGGCTCTGCACTTCAGCACCGAGGGTCTGACGCAGTGCTCAAACCCGAAAACTGTGATGACCTGGGCCGAAATCAAGAGTTGGCCACTTAACCGACCAAGCCACCCAGGTGTCCCTCATCTTGAGATCCTTAATTACATCTGCAATGATATCCACCCCCCTGCCCCCTGCCTCCAAAAGATCACATTTAATGATTCCAGGTGGACCTATCTTTTAGGAGGCCACCATTCAACCCATTCTAAAGAAAATGTCAATGTTTAAAAGTCCACACCCTCAAAATGAGAGCCCTCCAGGCGAGCATGGTGGCACAGATGCAACTCCAACAGGTGCTCAGCACCCCAATAAAGAATACACAAAGAGGGACAAAGTGTATTAGCCAGTTTAATTTATTTAAGAATCTTACAAAAAAAAAAAAAAAGAAAACAAAACAAAAAACATGACAACAAAAAGGATCTGGATTTTTCTCCCTTTCTTCTCTTCCTTTTGTGTCTGAGGTAAAACCCCTAAAAGGAGAAGCAAACAGACCTAGTGGCTCCGTTAAAAACGTGTCTGTGATGACACTCAAAGAAGAACCTTTTAATGAGTGGTTTTAGAATGCTCAAGAATGGTTCCTTATTAGCTTAATGGGCATTTCGCAGGTTGGCTTGCCAGGGAGCAGAGCAGATGAAGCCTGGTGAAAGAGCTTGGCGTAAATCAGAAGACATTATTTTAGCTCTGGATCCACCATATACTTCTCCTTAGCCCTCAGATAGCTTATTTAACCTCCCTGGGCTTTAGTTTCAACTGTAAGTTTGGGAGAGTTGACAGGACAGAGCTCTAAGAATTCTGGAAACTCTAACATCCTAAGAAAGCAGAGAGACAATGCACAGGCCATTTTCTCTAATGATCTCTGAAGCATCAGCCCGGAAAGGCCTTTGCATCATCACTTTGGAGTCATTTCCATCCCTGGACAACATTCTGGGGCAATCTACTCAAAGCAGGGTGCACTTGCCCCCGGTGGTAAGAAGGGGGACTCCTAGGACTGGGGGAATATTAGAGATTCTATTTAGGTGGGATTTACCGTGTACATAGCAGCACAGCAGCACACACAGAACTTACAAATAACCTAATCAACAGTAGTCAAGGTATTCTCAGAAAAAAAACTTTTTAAATATATGACCTAAAAAAGTTTGGAGACCACTGACCTAAGGAACTAGTTACGTAGGCAGTTTGACTGCCGGGCAAGTTGTGGGCGGCAGCGTCATGGTTAGCTTATCACAGTTAGTGACTCCAACGTGGTGTATGTCCTCAGGACAGTAAAACTATACTTGATTTTATATCAAGTCAGGTTTTGATCAGAGATCTATTCCTAGATTTATTAATTTTCGGTTATGTTTCTGCCATTACTCCTGTTTGTAGGCGAGGAGCCAGCAAGCTTCACCTGCAAAAGGTCAGACAACCAATTTTGTAAGTTTTCCCAAATAGTTTGGCCAAACGGTCTCTAACTCTGCAACTCTGCCATGGTAGAGCTAACGTAGCCTTACACAATACATAAAAGGGATGGCACGATTGTGTGCCAATAAAACGTAATTTACAAACACTGAGATTTGAATTTCATGTAATTTTCGCAAGTTATAAAACGATCTTTTTATTTTTTTCAACCATTTAAGAATGCGAAAACTATTCTTAGCTTGCAGTGTCATTCAAAAACAGGTGATGCACTGGTTTTGACCCATGGACTGTAGTTTGCCAATCCGTTTTAGGCCACAAAGGTTTGTTTCTCAAGCTTGCTTCCCTGTGGGTAGAACACCGAAAAACAGGGCATGTAAACATTCGAGGGCATAATGAACTTATTTTCATATCACTACCTCTGAACAAGAAACACAGGCAAAAAATAAACTGTGGGAACACAAAGCTAAACAAAAACCCAGTATTAACGCAGGAACTCAGAGAAAGGTATAATTTATCTTGATCTTGGACTAGAGATGAAAATGGGGGGAATTTTGGAGAGTGTTACTGCTCTAACCAGTGGCCACCTTCACAAAACACTCACCTTCCTACGAAGGGGTTCGTTCATGCTGTTAAACTTCCTACCATCCTAATTTATTCTAGTTTGGATTTCTCTAGTGCTTAAGGGCTCACACATCAATCTTTGTTGAAAGCTCATCTTGCCTGGAACCAACCAAAGGTAAAGGTAAGCATTTTGGTGTTTTTGTTACTAAAAAAGTTACCCTCCGGAGTTCCCCAAGAAAGGATACTGAAGAAACGGGCGAGATGGACTACCTTGAAGTGGGGGGACAGGAACTAGGGGCTGCAGGGGCCAATGATGGTAGGAGTGGAAGCAGCGTTTGCTGTTAGGTTCTCATCTGCCTATTGACGTCCGTCACGTGGTATTATTTAAGCAAACAACCACCCCAAAACGTTAAGTATTCCAGGCTAACTTAGCATTCACGTAGTCCTCCTACCTCTGCATGATACTCTGTGGTGATTCTCAAATGAGGAGGGTTTGGTGATCTGGGGCCAACCGCAAGGCACTTGCTTCTCCTAACCCAATAATGCACTTGATGCCCGGAGTGGGCAGCTTTCAGGAGACGAAGCCAACGTGCCGAGAATTGGACTCTAAAAATAAGCATTTTGCACATTTCTTCTAGCCTCCTTTCTCTCCATAAAGGCCTCCACAGATGGCTTCTTTACATCACGCTCTCAAATGACTAGCTGTTAAATATTCATACTTATGGAAATTGTACTGTACATACTCCAACCCCCCAGCCAGTTAACATTTGTATTTTCCATATCTCAAGGCCCTTGCTCCTGGGCCTTGTCCTCTGCAGAACACAAACTCGTGCACACACATACACACCCACCGCAGACGCCACCTTTTGCCTCTTTATGACTCAGTTGCCTAGAGCAGTAGTTCTTTTATTTTTGAAGTATATTTATCTTGAGAAGGGGAGGGGGGCAGAGGGCGAGCGAGAATCCCAAGCAGGTTCCACGCCGTCAGCGCAGAGCTCAACCCGGGGCTTGCACTCACTCCTAAAACCAGATCATGGCCTGAGGTGAAATCAAGAGTCAGATGCTCACCCGACTGAGCCCCCCACACACCCCTCGGGCAGCACTTCTTGACCAAGGGGCCATTTTGCCCCTCAGAGGACATCTGGCTGCATCTGGAGACATTTTGGGCTGTCGCGACAGGGAGGAAGTGTGTGCTTCCGGCCTCTCGTGGGTAGAGACCAGGATCCTGCTGCATATCCTACAACCAACAGGAAAGCGCCTCACAAAGAACGGACCGGCCCAAAGGTCAACAGTGTGAAGGCCCAGGGTCACACGGTGAGGCTGAAAGCAGACTTGAATGAGGATAAAACACTGAAGGGGAACAAAGTCAAAGCAAACTGGAACTAAAAACTCGGGGATGGAGGTGTCAAATGAAGGTCAGGTCTCTTAATTGCTTACTCAGATTAATACTAAGGTTATACATTTAAGGGGCACCTGGGTGGCTCAGTCAGTTAAGCATTTGACTTCGGCTCAGGTCACAATCTCACTGTTCATGAGTTCGAGCCCCAAGTCGGGCTCTGTGCTGACAGCTCAGAGCCTGGAGCCTGCTTTGCAATCTGTGTCTCCCTCTGTCTCTGCCCCCCCTTCACTCACATTCTGTCTCTCTCAAAAAATAAATGTAAAAAAAATTTTTTAATCCTAAATTTCCTTTGTCTTCAAGCTCAACTTACACATATTTTTTTTTGTATTTTTAAAATATTTTTATTATTTATTTTTTAAATGTTTTTATTTTTGAGAGAGAGAGAGAGAGAGAGAAAGAGTGTGAGCAAGGGAGGGTCAGAGGGAGACACAGAATCGGAAGACAGGCTCCAGGCTCCGAGCTGTCTGCACAGAGCCCGATGCGGGGCTCGAACCCATGAACCGCGAGATCATGACCTGAGCCAAAGTCGGAGACTTAACCAACTGAGCCACTGGGCACCCCAAAAGATTTTTATTTTTTAAGTAACCTCTACGTCTAATGTGGCGCTCAAACCTACAACCCTGAGATCCAAAGTCGCGTGCTCTACTGACCGAGCCAGACAGGCGCCCCCTCAACTTACAAATATCTTAATAAAATTTTTGTTAAAATGTAGAACACTCCGTTTCATTTGTTCCATTAATGCTGCATTGTCTCATGTATTTGACAGATTAAATCCCCCTAAACATTAGCACCATTTACAAATTTGATTAAATTCCCCTAAAGATTTCAAGCTACAAATGGAGTACGGTTCTCTTAAGCATTTCACACCCCACAAAGACTCTCAAATAAGCCGTATTCCAAACATTAAAAAAGCCCATCCGTGCGTTGCCACCCTCCCTCCCGCGCTGCTTTTCTCCAGGACAGCAGTGCTGGCTCCTGGCCCAGGCCACCTAAGCTGGACAGAAGCCCACCCGAGCCGGCTCCCAGAGCTGTGCAGTCTCGTGTGTGAAGAGTGAGGGGACTCCGGCCTCACAGGGAAGGCGGCTCGTCTTCTTTCTGTGGTGTCTTCTCGTCCCTTCAGTCCCTGTTCTCTGGCTTCCCAAGGCCACTGCGGAACTGGGCCTCCTGGCCGGCCCTTACTCTTATCAACGAGCCCCAGAGCTCAGGGGGAGCCGGACATGGCAGCCCGCCCGCCCCCACCCGCCCCCGCTTCTTCGGTCAGTCCCCTCCCGGGCCTCCCCTGCTCAGGCACATAAGCAGCCTGATGTTTTCTTAACTGTCAGGACCACAGGAATCTTATCTGCTCACTCGTTTTGCTGTCTTGACAGTAAGTACCAGTGAGGACTCACTGCTGGGGACAGCATGTGAGCCCATGCCAGACACACGCAGCTGATTAAACTCCTACTAAATACAGGCACCAACCCCGCCCCCCAAATTAGACACTAAATACCTTTCACAAGCAAAGCAACTTCATCTGAGAACGAGGGAGGGACTGAAGACCATGGAGATGAATACAGAGAACATTCCACTGCCACTGGCATACAGCAGGCGCTCAACATTCCCTGATAGTTCTCTAACATTAGTTTGTTTTTTCATGAGCAGAGCTTAAGTCTTGGAGTCACAGGCCAGGTGGTTGCTCAACACCAGGAATATTTTTTTTAACGTGTTATTTTTGAGAGAGAGACAGACGGGACAGACAGCATGAGCAGGGAAGGGCCAGAGACAGAGGGAGACACAGAATCCGAAGACAGGCTCCAGGCGCTGAGCTAGCTGTCAGCACAGAGCCCGACGCGGGGCTCGAACCCACAAGCAGTGAGATCATGACCTGAGCCGAAGCTGGACGCTCAACTGACTGAGCCACGCAGGCGCCCCCCAGGAATGATTTTAAACAAGAGTCTTGTGCCTGCCCCCGACTCCTCCAACACTGGAGGCTACCCCTGTTCTGTGGCACCGTGCAGGGAAGGCACTCGTGAGGGGAGCCTCAGGTGCACACTTCTCGCTCTGAAGTGTGTGGCTTCAGGGGCGCCTGGGTGGCTCTGTCGGTTGAGTGACTGACTCTTGATTTTGGCTCAGGTCATGATCTCATGGTTGGTGGGATCAAGCCCCGTGTCAGGCTGTGCTGACAGCGTGGAGGCTCCTTGGGACTCTTTCTCTCTGCCCTTCCCTTTCTCACTCTCTCTCTCAAAATAAATAAACTTAAAAAAAAAAAAAAAAAAAAAGAGTTCCGGCTTCCATCCTATCTCCACTGGAGAAGTCTCCAAGAATTCATTCTTAAGAAAATGTCAACGTTAAAAAGTCCACACACTCTAAATGGGAGCTCTCTAAGGCGAGCATGGTGGCACAGATGCAACTCCAACAGGTGCTCAGCACCCAGATAAAGAATACACAAAGAGGGACAAAGTGTATTAGCCAGTTTAATTTATTTAAGAATCTTACAAAAAAAAGAAAACAAAACAAAAAACACGACAACAAAAAACTAAATACAGAATTTGTTATGCTTCATGGTTGATCATTTTTTACTTGCAAGGGTAAACCTCGCTAAATGCAGCCAACACATTTTTATTGCATGAGACCCAATTTTTAAAGTTACATGTCAAAATGGTTGGAACAATCATTTCTGGACACTCGGTACTGTACTAACCATGGAAGGCTGGATGAAGCAGTGCAGTATCATCAGAACAGTGCGTCCCCTTCACACACTAACATTCAAGACAGAGTAGCAATATAAAAAGGGAGATTTAAAAAAAGAGAACCAAATAAAAACAACCAAGAGTTTACATCCACCTCTGTTTTCAAATTGTCTTTGGATTCCATCATACGTTGTCCCAAGATGCACCAAGTCAGATCAGTAAAGGAGGAAGATCTATGCCTACGTATAAAAGTATCCTTTGCTCAGCGGAGGTAGAACCTGGCAAAAGTTTTATTGCAGAGATACAGCCGCGTACCTCTTCCCACCTCTCATGGTTGATGGTAGATACAAGTGGTTATTGAAAAATAATATCAGTAGTTTGCAAATTCAGTATAAACCATGAACAGGATGATTCTTTTCTAATGGCGGTGAGACTGCAATGTGCTACGTAGAAAAAAAGCTCTCTGCCCCCTAAAGTGGAAGTCAGAAAGGCGGCTCAAGCTTCTTTATCCTCTTCAGTGCCACAAATACTGTCATAGCAAGAAAGGCCCTTGGGGGGCAGGGGGGTGGGGAGGGTAGGTGGAAGAACAAGGTGTCCTCACTAAGGGCCCTGTGGATTGACCTTCAGACCCGGAGGAAGCCTGACCTGCCAGGAGCAAAAAGAGCAGACTCTGCCAGGCTGCGTCCCTTGCTGGGCCCGCACTGAGGGGTGCCCCTGGGCACTGCTGCGCGCCCAAGCTCGCCCACCCCTTGGGCACCAGAGAAAGGGGGCGGGCAGAGTGGGTTCGGGCCGGGATTCCCACTGGAGTTCCTCTCTGACAGGGCCTAATTCAAGACAAGTTCGGTTCCCAAGACTTACCTAATGCGAACAACTTTTCCATTTGCAGCAAGTCTACCAAGTTCAATAGTGGTAAATGGAACACGTATTGAAAAAAAGGCCCGAGAAATGCTCACAGCGATCCTTTCTAAAAGTTATGGGGGAACATTTCCTTAAAGGTGCAAAATCTTTACATCGAAACCCAATTTTGCCTCCCAGCTGATGATGACCACCCTTTTCATGAGCCACCCCGGGGTCCTCCCCGTTGGCAACACTAATAGTCAAGAATGCTTAATCCACCTCAGCAGCTAAGCTTGTGGCTGACCCAGTCAAGGTCAATTCACTAGTAGCAGTACCTGGTGGAGACAGCAGCTCAGGGGACCCTGCTGGCCAGTCCGTCCCACTCACTGCCTACTTTACCCTCGGCGCAGAATCAGCCGGTGAGCTGAAGGCCCGTGGAAGGCCCCATAGCAGCTGTGTTGCCCTCTCTGGGAGGACAACTGTTCCTTACGGTACATTCTTCAATGTCACCTGTCCAAATGGAGGCCCACATGTACCAGGCCGGTCTCCCCATTTGCTACTAATATCCTTAACAGGTGAGAGCAGAAGCAGATTACCTGTGCTCTCTGCAAAATAAATTCCTGATTATTATTGGCAGGTGAATGGTATAGGCCTGACTTGTTTAATTAAAAAAAAAAAAAAAAAAGAAAGAAAGAAAGAAACTTTGCAGCAGCAGGCCACAAATCATTGTTCAGATCTGCAAGATTCTCTTCTCAGCTGGAGAGCCACACAGACGAAGGATTTGGTACGGGCCTGGAAAACGGCAAGGGTGGGAGCAAGTCAGGTTACTGAAGAGCTACATTTGATCCCAAATGCACTGAAGAAGTTAGAGGAGCTTAAAGAAGTCTTGGGAAGAAAGTATTTTTTTTTTTTATGTGAAAACATCAGGCTCACTACAGCTTCCAAAGAGCAACATAAATGAGCATAACTAGTCATATAATGACAGTATCAGAAATTGCACTCAAGTATATTCCCCCCAATACAATGCATTGCACACAGTAAAAATTTGTAATAAAAATGCAAAACACAATCAGGCATGTTGAAAAATATTAACACAGAACAGACATAGGAATTCTATAGTCAAGATGCAAAACTGAATCCTAAAATATATGAACAAATTCAACTAAGAAGTTTTTCATACTTTTAGAGATATAAAAAAAAAATTATAAGATGCCCCGTATGGGAAGTCAAGAAAAGAATAAATAGGATTGAAGGGAGGAGGGAAAAAGAAAAAAAAGTGGGTAGGGTACCAATTTACAAGAAATATTTACATTCAGAATTCAAAAGAACTCAGCATTTCTATATATACACATTTATGTACAGATATATAAGTACAGCATAAAACCAGAAGGTGGGTTTTGGGATTTCACCTCAAGTACTCAGAAAGAAATTACTAGCTAGCTTGACTTGCAGGTATTTATTTAGATGTGTTTCCTTCACTTACATGCCCTTAAAAGACACCGCATTTGTACTGGATGATCGGCATCCCATGAGGAATTTTCACAAATGGTTTTCGGTCGCAGCTAGAGCTGAGACGGGGACTGCTTGCCTCGTTCCAGCAGCAAAGTGTGCACAGCCCTGTGCGTGGGTCATGTGGTTAGCCAGGGAGACCCTGGGCACAGGAAGGGGAGTCAACAAATGCCCATCGTCACAGTGGTTGCCTTTGCCACTGGGAGGCCTGAGCTAACCAGACATCTGGCTAACTGGATCCCAGCCTAATGGAGACTCTTACGTAGCACCATTCTTAGAAACTATCAAATATCACTCAGGTACGTTTTTAAACTATGAGTATTTAGATAGGGACCTTGCTCTTAGTATCTTATCAAGAAAAGGACCGAAAGGGAAAATACTTTTCCCCTGCTCCGACTTTCATAAATTGGGATGCACCAATCATTTGTAATCTACCACTTTTTGCCCTCATGCTAACTAGGAAGTAGAGGGGGTAGGGGCAAGGGCTCCCGTTATACAACTGTTAAGTGCTGTCCTGGTCATGCCTGTTAGAAGTTCTAATCGCATCATATGGAGGCTAGCAAATGAATGCCCCAGGGGCCAAAGACTCGAAACTGCTCCTCTAAAATGTTATATTCCCCTAGAGCTTGGTACTCTAGAACTTCAACCTTCACAGGTGAAGCACGCTACGATGAAAAGGGTCATTGTTGCGGCTCAAAAAAAGTTCTCAAGTGCTAATTAATTGGACTGGAATAAATATATGTACACAAACACACACTACTACATTGCTTTGGATGCAAGTTCTTGCCAACTTATATACAGATATGAAGAAAAGATATTGAAGAGTGTATCTGCAATATAGCAGCAAAAAGGGAAAATTGCTTAGAATATTTACTTTTTGATCAACTTGTGTTTAAAGAAAACACCTTTGTTAATACTTCTAGGAATTTACACATCATTGATACCTATCTGGATAATCACACTAAACTGCAGATAAAGACCTTGTGGTGTGGAGGTTGCTAAGTTAGGGGAACAGTAATTTCCCCCAAGATCCCATCTGAGCAGCTCTAGACTCAGGAAGTGAGTGGTTTTCAGCACAGTCGACACTGTAAACTCTGAAAACACTAACATGATTTACAATCAAATCTTTGTGCTCAGAGCCATATTGCTAAAAAGGGAGGAAAGGCATTGCAGGGGCCAAATGGACTCACACCGGGGTCAGCAAGGCCCTGGGGTCAGACGTGGCATTCAGACCCTGAAACACACGGACCTGTTTTATAGAAGTCAGCTGTTAAGACTTGATTTTTTGACAGAGGAGGACCCTGAATGCTGGGTTTCCCAGGCTGGCCACCCTGAACGTGCTGACTTAGATGAAGATGACGGCACAGTGTAAAGGTCGTATGTTCAACCTCCAGAGAGGGAGTGAGCAGCAGACTCAAGGTGCCCTGATGGGAGGAGCACAGGCGTGTGGCACCTCAGCGCCCACCCCCCCTTACACCAGTTGCCTTTCTGAGATCTCCTTTCAGACTTTTCAGAGGCCTTATTTCTGTACCTTATTTTTAAAAGCAAAACAATGCTCCTCCTCAAAGAACAGAACGCACCTATGCCCTTTTGTATCAAGACAGCTAGTCAAAGAACCAACACCACATCAGGAATTGTGGGGGTCAACTGACCACATTCGTCTCCCTGGAGGGAGCAGGTTTGTTAGGGTCCCCTTCCCCAACTCTACTTCCCTTCAGTGTGCAGATGGACGCCGAGCAGGCTACCGGATTAAAACAGAGGAACTAACTGGGAAGTTCTGCTGCAGGGGGGACGGTCTGCCCTTGGCTGCCAGCGGGGTCCAGCGGCCCTGACAAGGAACACTGGTTGATATTCACACGGATCACTGCCTGAGAGAGAAAGCCTAGACTGAGGATAAAAGTTGCATCCACTTGGCAAAACATGCCAAAGAACAGAAACGATTCTCAATGTGTTCTTTCAGGTATCAAGAATAAATAAATCCAAAGGAAACTTACGGTGAACTCGACATAAGCAAACTCAGGCTTAAAGAAACACAGGAAGATGAAAACCCTAGCCTTCTATCACCGAACAGACATCCTGCCTGATTCTGCAAGAAGTTTCAAAAGTGACAAAGGAGAACAATTCAACTTGAGAAACATTCAAAACGACTATCACTGCACCCCTTCCTCGACACCATCTCAGTTTTGAGGGGCAGGTTTTAAGCCAGAAAAGGCTACCTGGTGTGCTGGATAACACACCAGTTCTGCAGAATCCCCGTCACACACTGCCTCTGAAGGTGGGGAGGGCCTAAGCAAGAGTCCACTTCTGGTTAGTATAACAACTTTTTATTTGACATCTACAAGACTGTGGTATCTTGCAGCTTTTGACCAGGTTTATACAATCTCATTTTTTCAATAGTGCAACCTGTGCAGGCAAAACAAAGGGGAAGGAAAACAAAAGGAAACAAAAAAACCAATTGTCCCCTCACTTGTTTTCATAAACATCTATTATAGGCGAAACAAAACTTACCCATATTATAGATAAGTGTCTATTCACATTTGTACATTACCATTTTTAACAGCTTGAGATAAACTCTACAATGTCTTACAACACATTAAACAATATTCAAGTTACTGGGTAACAACAATAACAACAAGAAATAAACATACAGCAGAAGCCTCAAGTATTTCCTCATTGTCTAGTTTACAGCTCAAGTACGGTTTCCTTTTTTATGAGTGACAAATTAAGATAATGAAGTAAAAAAAGATTGTTTGCAAGATGGAAGCCAATTTGTACTTCTTTCTAAAACTATCTTTAAGTTAAGGAAAATGTAATTTTAAGAAAAGCAGGCTTGTAGCCATTTTTGCAGCACACATTAGGAATACTATTAATACATTAAAATTAACTTTTAAGAGTTTTACCACAAAAAAAATGTATATACTCATTACCTTGACAAGAAACCTGGGGCAGGGAGAAGGAGGTGGGGGGATATCCGCGGGGTGAGAAGCAATACCCAGGTATAAACACTATAAAAATGCAATAACCAATGCTGTACATCTACAAATGTTTCTCTCCGTTACTTGACTTGTTTTAATCTTGTTTACGCATGCTTCTCAAAGACATGCACTGTCAGAACAAAAACTAAAAAAGAACCCGAATGCATGATATGCAACCTTTCATTTCATGCTTTAATAAACCTATTGTTTAGTAAGTTGGAAAAAGAAACCAATATATATTTTCTATATTTATAGACTCAAAACACATGCATCTGGGGATAACTCCCACAGCAATTGCATGGATGTACTGCGTTAACCCTGAGCACTGTATAACATAAAAGTAAAGCCAGTTTGGGAAGTTCCAAGCATTTTTAAACCAATTGTGGTTTGTAGCCTTTAACAAACTCACAAACAGACATACACGCACGCATCCATACCCCTCTGCTCACCCAAAGTAAAAGCATATGGGAAGTACCATGGGAAAAGCAAAAGGAAAGACATATGTACCACCATCGGCACTGCTGATTTTCAGTTTTGCTATCTATTCCAGGTTTGTCCTTATTCCCAAAAAAATTAACTAGAGAGAGCACAACTGAAAAAAATTATAATTCTTTGGAAACTGTCCCTGATTTTTATGCAAATGATATGCTTCAACAGCATTTCAGATACGTCCATGTTGAAACCTGTCTGTTCTTAAGCGTTGCTCAAGTTGGCGATGCTCTGCGGGTGACGCTGCTGCCAGAGCTGTTTCTGTTGGACCGCAAGCTGTTGAGACTGGTCTGAAGTTGACAGGAGATTTACAAGAGGAGACACACAATTTGCAGGAATGATCAAACCTGCAATTAGAAACAAGAATTTGTCAAGGCCATATCCAGGAGAAATCATATTGTGCTTTACAGCTTCATAGCACGTTCCAAATGAAGCATAATATCAAGCGTAACGAGTTAAGACTCCACCCAAAAACTAAATGAGTACTTAAGAGCTGAGCTGCCCCTTCAGAAGTAACCCAGTCCCTCAGCAGCACTGCTTGCACAGACCTACGCACATGCACGTCTACTGCAACACCATCTTCTTGGTGGAGGAATGAAGACCGACTACAGCATCTTTCTATCTAATGTCTCTGCAGCTCCACAAATGCAGGCGAACACAACCTTCTTCAAGTATTAACGTACCAGAAAGATTCGAGAATAGTGGTTGTGAATTCAACTGCTTAGTGAAGCAGGTAACTTCCCAGTGGGTACACTACAGATGTTAGCAAACCGTGGGAAGTATGGCCTTGCAAAGGAACTTTAACTCCTTTCATGTGTAAACAGGGACTAGATGTTCCACATAAACTGTTGTGTGTGTGTGTGTGTGTGTGTGTGTGTGTATGCATGTGTGTGGTTTTTGAGAAAACAAAACCCAGGGTTTTGATTTTTAAATGGTGCCAACTAATTCAAATGAAAACTTGTAACAACCAAAAATATTGGAAGGTCAAAAAAAAAGGGGTCACGGACTGACTCTGGCCCATGGGCTGCCAATCTGCAATCCATGATAAAAAGGAAGGTCGTTGTAAATGCAACAAACACGAAGCCACAGGGAAAAGTGCAGTAACGATGAATTCCTGCGAGGCCTGCCGTTTAGAGAATGGTGGGAACAGCTAGCCTGGTCTGCTCGTGTGCTCTGCAAAACTCCAGTCCCTCCTCTGTGCAGTGACTTCTGTTCCAGTCTCAATTTGCTCAATGACTGGAAACTGGTAGACTTCAGACAATCCTGGGCAAGAGGCTGGGCTTAGTCTTTACACCAGAAAGCTCGCACAGACGGTGATAGTGAGGAAGGGGAGCAAGAACAGCTGAGAGCGGCCTAAAATAAATGACATCATAACTTCAGCTAGAATTGACAATGCCCATTCAAAGGCTTACTTCCATTCAACCTTTTAGGAACATATAAAGCAAGCTCTACCCCATTACTGGAACAGATACTGAGTCTAAAACGTGAGAAGCAAAGTAAGGATAGGATCTGATTTTTCCCGATAGCTCAAACCCCCCAAAATTAGACTCACCTACAATCCGTTGTCCATCCTCTGTTCTTAGCCGAACAATCTGCATTTTCACATTTGTGCCACTGACAGATGCTAGAACACCCTCAACCTTTGTCCAGACACTCAGTACGGAGCCACATAATACATAATATGTGCGGCAACGAAGACCTATTTCACAAACTAATCCCAAGCTTGCTTTTTTGCAGTTGCCACGCCTAGGAAAAATAGGAGAAAATGTATACATATACACATACACACATGTGAACAGGTCGCAAAGTCTACCTACGTTTCAAATGGAAAATGTCCTAGCACAATTTACCTTTCTTTACTGACAGTTTCTTAGGTTACACTCTTTTTGACATATTGGATTATCCTTTCCAATTTAAGATGTCATTACTGTCAATACTGGTTTGTTAAGTTTCTAAAATTTGTTTTAGAAAATAAAATTTCTGGGCCCTGACTTCCAGTTAAAAGGGTTTATTTACTGGGTTTGATATCCATTTAAACATCTGTCATTTTAAAAATTTTATTTTTAACTTATATCCAAGTTAGTTAGCATATAGTGCAATAATTTCAGGAGTAGATTCCAGTGATTCATCCCCTATGTGCAACACCCAGTGCTCATCCCAACAAGTGTCCTCCTTAATGGCACTTGCCCATTTAGCCCATTCCCCACCCACAACCCCTCCAGGAAACATATGTCACTTTATTACATTGATGCTAGTTTATAAAATAATTCTGCCAATTACTTCTAAAGTATTAAACAACTAATATACTATAAATCATGTAACTGAGAAAGGCCTCAACAAACCAAAAGAATGAAACTATTAAATTTTTTTAAAACTGTAAGAAAAGGAAGACATGGATTATAAAATTATTTATACAATTCTTCAATAAAATTATCTAATAGTAATTCAAGAGATACACAGTATTAGGCACTTTTCTTGCTAATACTCAAAGCAAATGTTTTAGAGAGGACTACTGTAAGTTAACTTTAAGAAAATTTGATCTTGAAAGCGTTTCCTAATTTCCAAAAGCAGTGATTTGCTCTCAAAATGAAAATAAAAAAACACTGCTCGTATCAAGTTTATCTTCCTACATGTCTTAAAAGAAAAAACCTAGCTAAACATTCATCTATGTCCTATATTCCTTTTCATAAAATGGGCCAGATACCCCACTGACTACTTAATGGGTAAGGAAACACTGAGGGGAACTATGATGTGCAGGGTATTAAACGCCCCCCACACCTTTGGCCCTGAAGTGGACACTGTAAGTAAGGGGATGACGCAGTGACTTGAAAGAACACGCCTCCAGCCAGCCTAGTGGCACAGCAGGACCACTTGCAGGGCTCGAGAACAGTTTTCTGGTGCTGTCAGCAACTGTAATTTCCTACAAGTTTCCTAGCCTTAAAAATGAAAGTGAGTTGAAACGCCAGTACAGCTTTTTTAAAAAGGAGAGAAAGCAAAAAATAAACAAAGGAATGGAAGGAAGCAGAGAAGAAGGGAGAAGAAGTCAGCTTTACCAAGCTGGGGACAGTCAAGTCCATACTGCCAGACAGCAGCTGGCCGGAAGTAACAAAGCATTAGTGAGGAACACAGGGGACACCTAAACAGCATGTGGTCCACAGACATACAAGCATTTCGGACTGAAGGAACGACACCTAACAGCAGATAATCTGTTCATGGACTTTGAGAGACAGACAACTAAAGAGCAAACGTGTGTTTCAATTAAGTCTTGATTATATTTTGGAAAATATGGTGAGAAACATGAAAATACTAACCAATAAGCATGAGTACAAGTATCTGCAGATGAATTATACTGATCTAACCAGTGGATCAGGGCATCATCTGAGACTACCTGTGAAAATAAGACAAAAGTTCCATTGAAACAGGATTGTTTTAAACAAGCCGGTTGCCCTCCTATGGTGTCTAAAGCCAACTTACAATCCTCTCTATACAGAAAATCTGGCCCTTGTTACTGGCTGCATTTGAATACCATTCATAAAATCCTGCCACTAGGTTCTTCCTATGTAACAAATGTTTCAAATAGCTAGGTTACTGATAATTGCTGAAACTTGCTAGGAAGAATAGTAACACAAGGTAATACTAAGAATAAACCATAGTAATGCTAGGAAAAAAGTATTCATTCACTGTTTCTCTACCAATCGTTGCAAAACATAAATATATTTAATGGTTCTATTTTTTGTAGTTAATGCTGGAAGTTTCCTTTTCTGACAACAGAAGCTCTTTCAAATAATCTTACAAGTTTCTTAAATGGTTGTTAACATTAAGACTGGTATGTTAATGTACCAAAATTTGACAAAATGTTTTCTAAAAACAATTTTCCTATAATCAAATAGGGAAAATTGACATGATTTTATATACAGACACAAAGCACTCCTAAACACAGGTTCAATATATTATTATAAAACAAGTATTCATAGATAATACAATGTACAAATGAAAAAATACCTTCTTATATTTCTTTTTTAGATCAGCATAAATTTCTAATTTGAGCTGTTTTCCAGTATTTGGTCTATAAACTAAGAAAAGCTTCTTTTTTGGGTTCACTTCTTTAACTAAGATGGCAGTTTTCTTGTTGTTCCTTATCTATTAAAAAAAAAAGTGAGAAAGTATAAAGATTTGTACTGCATACCTCACGATACACTTGTTTTTTGTACCATCGTGTTAGCAAATGCAACCCTTTGAAAGACTAACGCCAAAGCAGCACACGAATCCATAACTCTAGAAAAGGACAGCAGCTGCTCAGCCACCAGAGTCTTACGTGGTCTCACCAAAATGAAGACTGTTGGATCTGAATTCTGAGGGACGCTCAAAACATAGGTTGAGGGCCAAGATATTTCTTAGGAGATTGTTTAGAATAAGTTTTAAGGCACAATTGTCAAGTGGAGACAATTTTGCCTGTTCTAGTCCATGTTCTTGCCTGAGAGATCCATGAAGTAGAAGATTAGGGAGGGGGCAAAAAAGGTCTTCACAGGAAAATCCTTTTACCTCTATTGTTCTTTTAAGTGTTTATCATTTTTGAGAGTAAGCATGAATGGGGGAGAGGGTTAGAGAGGGAGGCACAGAGGATCCTAAGTGGGCTCTGCGCTGACAGCAGAGAGCCTAATGTGAGAGCCTGATGCAGGGCTCAAACCCACGGACTGTAAGATCATAACCTGAGCCGAAATTGGACACATAACCAACTGGGCCACCCAGGTACCTCCGTTTCTTCTTTTATTTATTTTGAGAGAGAGAGGGAGAAAGGGAGTCCGTGTGCAGGGAAGGAACAGGAAAGGGGGTGGGAGGAAGAGACTCCCAAGCAGGTGCCAGGTTATCAGCACAAGAGCCCAAAGCAGGACTCCAACTCACAAACCATGAGATCATGACTTGAACTGAAATCAAGAGTCAGACATTCAACTTCATCAGCCACCCAGGTGCCCCACTTCTACTCTGTGTTTAAAATTTTTCATAATATGGGGCGCCTGCGTGGCTCAGTTGGTTAAGCATCTGGCTTCGGCTCAGGTCATGATCTCACAGTTCGTGGGCTCGAGCCCCGCGTCGGGCTCTGTGCTGACAGCTCAGAGCCTGGAGCCTGCTTCGGAGTCTGTGTCTCCCTCTCTCTCTGACCCTCCCCTGCTCATGCTGTCTCTGTCTCTCAAAAATAAATAAAAAACATAAAAAAAATTAAAAAAAAACCTCATATTCTATTACAATAAAATAAAATATTTCATAATTAAACGTTGTAAGAAAAATTTACTCTCCTTGAAGTTACAATGAAACATAACCTCTAAGATTTCCCTGCACTCATCTAGTCCATCAGGGCTGTCTATCCCTATGCTTGCTGGAGGGTGAATGAGACATCACATGACCTGTGAACAGTAAAGCTATGATGCAAAAAAACCAAAATGTTGAGCCAATGATACGTAATATATATATGTAGAAGGGGAAACAATGGATGTATCAGACGAATGATGGGACTTACACATAGTTTTAGTTTTTTAAAAAAGTTGGAATTACAACAGAAATACTAAGAGGAAGGAAGAAAGGCCATTAAACACAAGGAAAATTAAGATTGGAAAATTAACATCTCCTTTAAAGAATGATGAACAATTTCTAAGCAATAATCTCTGGAGCAAAACTGAAGCAAAAAGCAAAGTTTCAAAGCAAAGATACTTTCCCAGCCCCTCTACAAAACAAATTGCTCTCTGGGCTACTAACTTTGCACTGATTCTTACACTGATAACAGAAAAACACTTAATAGTTTACTTCTCTCTCATGGACATTAAAGATCATTTGTCTTTTACTTGTTCAAATGATTTGAAACATTATTTATATAATTACAAAGTCTATAAAACAATAGTTAAGGTAAAAATTACATGTTATGATGTTTTATCAATTGATGTGAAACACTCAATAAAATTATTATACTTGGAGGACAGTGTTTAAAGCATTTAACAGTGTAATCTATCTTTACAGTGTCAAGTTAGTTCATTACAATTACAAAATAAATCATGTTACAGTGGAAATAAAAGTGATTTTGAGATGGGTTTTCCTAATGTTAACACACATTGAACACTATAAAGCACATTTGCTTATTTCTGTACAGTGACAAAGACAAACAATACCCACACCTTCCTGGAAGGATGCCCCTTCTGAGGCTGCCTCTCCTCTCGTCCAACCGCCCGATGCCATGCAGGAAGTAACAAGGGACCGTTACTCCCACATGCTTCCGCTCAAAGAGAGATGAGGATCAGCACTTGCCTCAAAACCTACCGATGTGTAAGTGCTGGCCATCATTGGAATGAAGAAACAATAGCCAATACCCTAACCTGTCAATAAAAATCCCATTTAAGGGGGAGTAATAAAATCTGTTGAATTCTGTCAGTAATTTGTGATATAATATTGGTTTTGATATTATGATGTTACAGTTTTATAAAATGTTACCGGTGGTGAAAACTGGTGTCCAAGGAATTCCTCTGTATCATTTCTCATAACCTCATGTGAATCTACAAGTATCTCAGTAAGATTTTCAAAAAACAACTAGGAACCAGATTCAGTATGAGAGCTTTGCTCTTAGATCAAGGGCCAGAAAATCAGGACTGTGACCAAATCAGGCCTGAGGCCCCTAAGCTTAAGAACAGTTTAAGGAAAGAAGGAAGGAAGAAAGGAAGGGAAAAAGGAAAAAAAAATAGTAAAAACCATACACAGCCTACAAAACCCAAAATATTTACTATCTGATCCTTTGTAGAAGAAGTTTAGGGACACCTGCTCTAGATAGCTTATTTTTAACATCACCATATACGGTCTCTTTTATGCAGTTACTTCTTCAACCTGGTCTTCATTTACAGTCAGTCTCTCCACAAATTTGGCAAATCAAAAACAAAATGTGGTATATACACACAAGAAAACATCATTCAGTCGCAAAAAGGAATAAAGTACAGACACATGCTACAATATGAATGAACCCTGAAGACTTTTATGCTGAGTGAAAGAAGCCAGACACAAAAGGACAAGTATTGTATGACTGCACTTAGATACATGAGGCACGCAGATATGCGTATTCCTAGACAGAGGGTAGATTAGAGATTATTAGGGGTTAAGGGAAGGGGGAATGGAGAGTTAGTGTTTAATGGTTATAGTTTGTGTGCGATGATAAAAATGTTTTGAAAATAGAGAGTGGTGATGGTTACACAACACTGTGAACATCATTAATGCCACTGAATTTTACACTTTAACAGAGTCAAAGTGGTAAATTTCATTATGTATTTTACAACTTTACAAATTAACAATGTACCAAAAATCACTGAACTATACACTGAGATGGGTGAACTGTATGGTGTATGAATTCTATCTTCAATAAAGCTGTTTAAAAGAAAGAAATGAAGGAACAGATTTAGAAAAACTCAAGAGAAAATAATAAAAGGTGAAAATCTAATAAATTTTTTCTTAAGGTTTATTTTTGAGAGAGACAGGGGAAGGGCAGAGAGAGAGAGAGAGGGAGACAGAATCTGAAACAGACTCCCATTAGCAGAGACCAACGTAGAGCCTGAACTCAGGAACCACAAGATCATGACCTGACCCAAAGTTGGACTGAGCCACCCAGGCATCCCTCTAATACTTAGATAAGAATCTTGATAAAAGAGAAATTCAAGGAAACCATAGTAAAACCTCTGAAAATAAACATAACTTAGAATACTTTCTGAAATAAGATTTGAAACTACCTATTGAAAGAGCATTATCACATACCTGAAAACACTAACCAAGAATGACTAATACCAGGATATATATTCACAAACTTACCAAACTCTAAAGGGAATGCTTTGAGCATGTAGATGAAAAAAAAAAAAAAAAAAAAAAAAAAATTAAAAAGAGGGAAATTCTGGGCACCTTGGTGGCTCAGACGATTAAGCAGCTGACCCTGAATTTCGGCTCAGGTCATGATCTTGCAGTTTGTGGGTTCAAGTCCCACGTCGGGCTCTGTACTGACAGCGCAGATCCTGCTTGGGATTCCTCTTCTCACTATGCCCCTCTCCCACTTGTGTTTTGTCTCTCAAAATAAATAAATTTAAAAAGGGGGGGGGAGTTCATTGAACTGTGTAAGATTTATGTTCTTTATGTATATATGCTATACCTTAATAAAAACACGTAAAACGAAAGCTGAGAAAAAAAATTCCTTAAAGGGAAAGAAAATTGCAACACCACTGAATGCTAACAGGAACCCTTCATCTCGGAAGGACAAGCAGTAGCATATTACGATATGCAAGGGCAGAAAATGTGAACCAAAGACATCACGTCAGGATGCCTAGTTGGCTCAGTCAGTGGAGCACGCCACTCGTGGTCTTGGGATTGTGATGTTTGAGCCCCATGCTGGGCATCAAGCTTACTTAAAAAAAAAAAAAATCAATCAACAAATAAAGATGTCATGTCTGGTAAAGTGGTTTTTAAGTACAAAGGCACAAACTTTGAGCATTCAAGAACTCAGTGAGTAATGCTCCCAATAAGCTCTTCTTGAGGATTCCACTACAGAGTAAGCTTCAAACAAAATGATTAGAGATAGTAACCTCAGGACTAGTGAGAGGTGAGCATTAAGTGTAAGTTAATTACCTAGAGCTAAGATTAAGTATTAAAAGAAAAACATACTATGTAAGTGCCATATGCTGACAATGCAGAAAAACACAACTATGTTTTAAAAATGGGAGAATGGGGGGGAAGGAGAAGCAAAACAAACAAACAAAACAAAACAAACCCTCATGAATGTTTTCCAAATTATTTTCAGGAATACTTAGGAATAGTATCAATATTATTTTATCATCCTGTGTGTGATGGGGAATAAAGATTACTAGTGTAGAAGAAAAGAACACACAGATAAATACCAAATAGATGACATAAAAATTCCAATCTTTAAGAGGAAAGTTCAAGATATTATGCCATATATGATTTCATACAGACATGTCTACATGCATTTGTGGATAGAAGGATGTGCGTCTAGATGTAAATGTATATGCACATACACACACACACCTAAAAACACCAACCTCACCTCCCCTTAGCTCTACCCACAAATACTAAAGAATTATTTACACTAATAACTAAAAACGAATCAATGTTTAAGATATAAAGCTTAGGGGCGCCTGGGTGGGTCAGTTGGTTTAGCGCCCAACTTCAGCTCAGGTCATGATCCTGAGGTTCATGAGTTCAAGCCCCATGTCAGACTCTGTGCTGACAGCTCAGAGCCTGGAGCTTGCTTCACATTCTGTGTCTCCCTTTCTCTCTGCCCCTCCCCTGCTTGTGCTCTCTCTCTCTGTCTCTCAAAAATAAACATAAAAAAAAGATATAAAGCTTAATGTAAGACTACAGAACTATGTAGTCCTTTATATTGGCAAAAGAAGGTCATTATACCATGAAAAAAAGTCCAATTAACTAATATACAATAATTCAAAACTTGCACCTAATAACAGCCTTAAAAATAAATTAAAGTGTCTATAAAAGGACAAACCCAGTTACAGTGATAAATGATCAAACCAGCGAAAGCTAAATACAATTGGAAAACCAGCACAAAGCAAATCGGTAATTAGAATTCTGGCAATGGTGGTGCACTACCTATCTAAACAGTTAACACTTCAAGGAAACAAGTCTTACTTGCAGTGACAAGTAAAAGCCATCATCTGGTCCAGTCAGCTCAGCCCAAATCTTGGTAGCTTCCTCCCAAGACATTCCTCTCTCCACACTAATCTGTAAAAATAATAATAAAACTTAAGTTACATTCATTTCTGTGAGTGCCTATCACAAAAAGGAAATTACATTTAAATGTGCATATTTTCCAAACTTACAGTGTATAACTCTACATGACCAGAGGTTGAATATCCTGGAGTCAGAAACTTCTTAACATCACTTTTCCTCACTTTTTCATCTCCAGAACCAAGATCTTAAAAAAGAAAAAGCAACATATAAGTGGAAAAAGAACATTTTATTAGGAATACACATGACATTTTCAAAGTTTCTCCACTTACCTAAAATTCCCATATCATATCTTCCATTTTTTTTGGCATTCTGAACAACGGCTGTAAGTGTGTCTGCAAAATACTGAAAGAGCGCATTCTGCTGGTGCACCTCCATGCCGAGAATTCTGTTTAAGAATTTGCCTATGTTATTATAATCTGCAAGAACAAGATTACATAAAAGATTTAATATATTCAAATGGCAATTAAAATCCACTTGCCCCTGGAATTAAAAAAAAAAAAACCAAGATGGCGCGCCTGGGTGGCTCAGGTCATGACCTCGCAGTTGGCTGAGTTCAAGCCCCACAACGGGCTCTGTGCTGACAGCTCAGAGCCTGGAGCCTGTCTCGGATTCTGTGACTCCCTGTCTGTCCCTGCCCCACTCACACTGTTTCCCTCTCTCTCCCCCAAAATAAACATTAAAAAAAAAACCACCCACACACACAAGGAAAAAACTCATTCACGTAAGCCTAGACGAAGTCTCACTTCTCCCCCATGCTCTTCCCTCAAAGCCTCGACTTCCCTCTGCTCCCAGAACAGAGCTGTAATCAGACCATGTCTACCTCTATCAATTATCACGACCACATACACGCTCTAGAAGATAGTGATCTTACTGAATTTCTGCATCTTCAATTCCACTTACTGAAAGTATGAACACAATTTAGCACATGAGAATGTTTGTGCGCCAACATGAAATCTTGACTCGTAAAGTTCTAAGTGCTATATATCAACTTTGGCTGCAATATTAGAAGCTTTGGAACTGTGGGAAATTAACAATATCTAAGCCCAAGCCCTAGCTTTAGCATTTTGTAAAAGCTTGACAGTTGATCATATATGCAACCTGGGTTGAGAATTGCTGCTATAGGGACAGAATAAAAGTTTAATCTCCTTTGAATAACCACATTAGCAAAAACCAGCCAGAGTGCTTTATGAGCACTGAGGAGCAACTGAGAACGACAAACTTGAAGCTTCAAGTTGACAAAAGCACAAACATAAGAGGCTGGAATGATACAGCAATAGTTCTATGTACAAAACTCGTACTCTTACCCTTATCTAGAGTAAGAATTCCCGAGCGATCTTCTACATTTATCAGGCCAACTCCGATCAGTCCTTGTCGAACATCTATAAGAAATTAAAAAAAAAACCTTATAGCCCAAATGACTCAATAAGCTGTTACCCAACCAATCAAACTACATCAAGTTCTAGCATTAAAACACAGCCTACAGTATTTTTCATAGTTCCTATTAGCCGAATTAAATGGAATACACCATCCCCACACGTCTTCAGGCACTCCAAAATCCTATATTACTCAAACTTCACACTATATTATTTCATTAAAATGTTTCATCTTTCCAACATAAGTCTTTGGAGGTGGAGATCTTTGGTTATGCAGCTGTCACCCACACGAAGTTGTCACCAACAGAATATAAACAATTTGGGACATGTAAAGAAGACTAGCTGACTAAATAATTATGTAAACAAGCTATTAATCTTGCTTCCCTCCCAAATGTTACCCATCAGCATTGACAAGGCAGTACTAAGATAAGCAACATGTGTAACAGTTAACATGTTCTGAATTGTGTTACTAAGAAGGCAGTTTGAGGGGGCTTTTGTTTTAAAGTTTATTTATTGGGGCACCTGGGTGCCTCAGTCTGTTAAGCACTGGACTTTGGTCAGGTCATGAGCTCACAGTTTGTGAGTTCGAGCCCCTCGTCAGGCTCTGGGCTGTCAGCACAGAGCCTGGAGCCTGCTTCGGATTCTGTGCATCTCTTCTCTGCTCCTCCCCTACTCATGCTCTGTCTCTCAAAAAATTAATAGGAACATTAAAATTAAAGTTTATTTATATATTTATTTATTTAAAGAGACAGACAGAGAGTGAGCATGCCTGAGCAAGGGAGGAGCAGAGAGAGAATCCCAAGCAGGCTCTACACTGCTAGCCTAAGGACCAACATGGAGCTCGAACCCATGAACCACAGGAGCATGACCTGAGCCAAAAGCAAGAGTTGGATGATTAACTAACTAAGCCACCCATGCACCCTAATTTATAGGGCTTTTTAATACTGATGTCCAGGCTCCAAATCAGACTTACAGAATGAGGGTCTATGACAACAACGGATAGGAAAGCATGATTGCATCCTATTTACACATTCAGTAAATCAGCCGGTACTCTGCTACACACGCAAAACTGTTTAAATTCTGTAGGTGACAAGCGTGCAGCCAGAGATCTCTGCTACCAAAAATCCTCCTTTTTGGAAACCAGTCTTGTGGGAGAAAATCTGTATGGAAGGATAGCTGTATAATTTCATCACTGTTTATGATGGCAAAAAAATGAAAACGACCTGAACACTAATAAGGGAATGATTAAAAAACTGCTGTAGAATATTACCCAAATGTTAAAAATATATTAGTGCTAGAATGCCTGGGTGGCTCAGGTGGTTGAGCGTCCAGCACTTGATTTTGGCTTAGGTAACAATCTCATGGTTCGTGAGTTCAAGCCCCACATTGGGCTCTGTGTTAGCAGTCTAGAGACTGCTTGGGATTCTTTGTGCCCCTGCCCTACTCACGCTATCTCTGCCTCTCTCAAAACCAATACATAAAATTTTAAAAAAGGAAAAAATTTAAAAAATGTTAATGCTACAGCTACTGAGTTTTAAAAGGGGTCTATAATGTTATTAAATGAGAAAAGTACACTGTAAGTGATATCAACAACATTCAAAAGAAAAGCCCTGTGTTTAGACAAACAAGAACAGATGTGGAAGGTGGCCCCTGTTCAGATTGTCAACATCTGTGACCTCAGCAGGTGAGAATGGAAGGGGGGGATTAAAAGGAGAATACTGACTCTTCATTACATACTTTTTAATTTTTTTCATTGCTTATAAGTAATATGTAATTTACTTATTATTTTTTTAAGATTTTATTTTTAGGGCGGGGGTAAAAAAAATTTTTTATTTTTAAGTGATCTCCACACCCAGCATGACACTTGAACACACAACCTCAAGATCAGGGGTTGCATATTTTATCAACTGAGCCATCAGGTGTCCCGAGTAACATGTAATGAAAAAAAATTAGAAATAAATTAGACTCATCTTTTTTAAATGTTTGTTTAGTTTGGAGAGACAGAGAGAGATAGAGCACAAGCAGGGGAGGGGCAGAGAGAGAGGGAAACAGAATCTTAAGCAGGCTCCAGGCTCTGTCTTGACAACACAGAGCCTGACGCAGGGCTTGAACTCACAGAAAGCGAGATCATGACCTGAGCCGAAATCGGACGCTTAACCTGACTGAGCCACCCAGGTACCCCAACCTTTAATTTCTAAATTTTATACAATTTATATCCAAAGAAAATGTAAAACAACAGCACATATCAGAGTTTAGTTTTAGTGCCTACCTTGTACTTGTTTTCCTCTATTGTGATTATTTTTATTTTCAGTTTATTTTGAGAGGGACAAAGTGTGAGTGGGGGAGGGGCAGAGAGTGAGGGGAGAGCAAGATTGCTAAGCAGGTTCCGCGCTTCCAGCACGGAGCCCGATGAGGGGCTTGAACTCATGAACTATGAGATCATGATCTGAGCCAAAGTTGGACGCTTAGCAGACTGAGCCACTTAGGTGCCCCTGGGTGGCACAGTCGGTTAAGCGTCTGACTTTGGCTCAGGTCATGATCTCACAGTTTGTGAGTTTGAACCCCGCGTTGGGCTCTGTCCTGACAGCTCAGAGCCTGGAGCCAGCTTCGGCTTCTATGTCTCCCTCTCTCTCTGCCCCTACCCCATTTCTGCTCTCTCGAAACTAAACATTAAAAAATTTTTATTTAAATAAAAATAAATAAGTAAAAGTTACCTTTAAAGAATTCTCCAGGATAGTCTGGAGGTGGTGATACCATAGGAGAATCCAGGTTGACAATAGATTTCATGACAATTTCCAAAGCGTTTCTTCCATACTGCAATAAAAACCAAAAAAAGTCAACCAATTCCAGCACTTGTTACACTTCAATCACATGACCAGCTGAATGCTATAAACGCTATTATGCATGATACCAAAGATTCAAAAATAGCAGGACTTTATACTAGTTCACATAGAAGCACAAAGCAGATGTCCAATAAATAACTTCCCTTACTTCTGGAAACTCACACTTGATTCATTCACAAGTACTTACTATACTCCTTTTTCCTAAGAGAAATGAAAATACGTTTACACTGCAGAGTTGATCATCAAAGATTGGATATGGGAAAATCTGTGTCTTACAGGATCTATCATTTTATAGCAAGAACATAAGAATAGGCAGTTTTAAGTTTTAAACAGTACCACTTTCCCTTTTTGTTCACCAAAGACACTAGACACCAACACAAATTTTCAGAGATACTGAAAGCTGAAATGTACCTTATTATCAAAATTGAACCTGCTTAGATCTCTAGATTCTGTTGCTCTTCTGTCACCATGTGTCAGCGCTCCCTATCAAAAGAGAAATTTTCCTATCAAGGCACAGAAGACAGGCAACATTTACCATCTCTTACACACAACTATAAAACTTCAAAAACTTACCAAACTTTCAAGTCTTTTGGCAACAATAGAAGCAAATCTTTGTTCTCCTGCCAATTCAGAAATCAGAAACACATATTCGGGAGCAGTAACTTGGTTTGATCTATGAGTCCGTCCTGTAACAACATTAAAAGATACTGATGTGTTCCCTAGATACAAAGTATTCTACGATCTATTCCTAGCATTTTAACACTAAGCTGGTATCCAGAAGCCCTTAAGAGGAAAATTAAAGAACTTAACATTCGGGGCGCCTCAGCAGCTTACTCGGTTAAGCTTCCAACTCAGGTCATGATCTCACAGTTGGTCAGATTGAGCCCCGCGTTGGGCTCAGCACTGATATTGCAGAACCTTCTTGGAATTCTCACTCCCTCTCTGTCCCTCTCCCACAGTCTCTCAAAATAAATATTTAAAACACAAAGAACGTAACAACTACTGTGCCTCCCCAAAATGTACAAAATAAAAAACCAACATGAACAACATCCGTATTCAGAATAATACTCCCCCCTTACAAAAGAACAGAAACTGCCACAGAACTGTCCAATGATAAACATATTATTGCTTGGGTTAACCACAAAGTTTCAGAAGCAAAGCTGCTCCGAATTCTTCCAAAATTGTTGTTTTTAAAATCATCAGGTCACAGAGACATGAAGGTATAAAGCAAGAGAGGAGTGATATGCCTTCAGTAAAGCCACTGAGGGCTGAAAAGAACATGAGGTGGCAGGTGCTCTGACAGAGCCCACATACGTCCTGAAGATCCATAATGAAGATATTCCCAAGGAACCTCATTCTTAGAGATTATGCCAGAAACCCCAAGAAATCCAACACAGATCTTTTATATTTCTTACAAGAGATAAGAAATGAATTCATGTATTCTAAATTTTAAGGTATATACAATACAAAATCAGCTCCAAAATTACATATACGGGTTTTAAGGTGCCGGACATTAAATATGTTCTGATATGCACACATTTCCCCAAGGATCCCCAGCTATCTATTAAGTGATACTCAATGTAGAAACTTACCAAACTGCTGAATTGCTCTATCAGCACTCCAGGGTAATTCCAAAGTCATGTGAACTCGTCGCCTTTGATTTTTAGCTCTACGATCTGCTTGTAATGAAATACCCGAACTGGCAGCTTCTGAGATGATAGCAATATTCTGTACCAAACGTAAGGAGAAAGAATAATAATCAACTTTGTACAAAGACAAGTAGACAAGTTCCCTAAATAAATCTCTTAATTAGAGTACTAGTGGTCCACCAATACCTACTCTCCCCCTTCTTGCTCAGTTATAGAACCTCAAATTAGGCAGGTACATGGCTGCCAGAATCAAGACTGTATTTCTCACTTTCGGTGCAGGTAATTGTGGCCACACTCAAGTAGGTTGTAGGTGATATGAACATTTAAGAAGTGTCCTTCAAAGTCAAGAACATGCCTTTCTCTTTTCTCCCCTCTGCCAGAGGAAATGTGTAGGTATTAGGACTGAATCTGAAATAGGTAACTTGAAAACGGAGGCCCACATATTAAAGAAGAGGAAGAGGCGCAGTCTTCAAGAAGCTTTAACAGCCACGGTCTACATACTGAAAAGTGTACATGGGAGAAATTACCTTCTACTTTAAGTCAACTTGATTTTGCATTTTCTGTCACTTAACAGCTAGAACTAATTCCAACTAATACCGTTCCTAATGCATATGGGTATACATTCATCAAAGTACATAACACAACTGGTAGCATCTCTTCCTAGTATCTCTAAATATGTAACATGAGCATTTAAATATGTTTATAAGGCACCTGGGTGGCTGAGTCAGTTCAGTCAAACATCTGACTCTTGATACTGGTTTAGGTCATGATCTCATGGTTGTGAGATTGAGCCCTGCGAAAGGCTCCATGCTGACAGCAGAGAGCCTGCTTAGGATTCTCTCTCTCCCTCTCTCTCTCTTACCCTACCCTGCTCATGTGAGCCCTCTCTCAAAATAAATAAATGTTTAAAATACATAAATATATTTCTAAAAGACGACTTTGATAGTGGTAACTATCCTCAATTTTTTTTATTTGCAGAGGCAGAAAAACTCACTGAAATATAAAGAAAAATGTGGGTAAAGATTTAAGATTTTATTCTACCGTTTAAATTAAGGAATTAAGTTTAAGTGGTACTCCTATTTTTTAGCAACCTCATCAGCAAATGCTTATGGTAATTCCAACTAAACGGGCAAGAACTAGTCTGAGAATCTCAAAATTGACTGATGGTCACTTAATGGTAAGGCTACACAAAGAGCCTCTGGAGGCCACCAAGGTCTGTGTCCACAGCGGTGAGGTAGGCAAGCCAATATACATGTCATTCAGAGTAATCATCCTAATGTGACATGGCACAATAAGAATCAGCAAAACCAAAGGACACTAGTCACCTGGGTGTGCGAAATGTATTTTTCGACTCAAAATTAGACTGACACTGGCGAGTACGATTAGATGTGAAGCCACTAAGATGACCTGAGAGAACACAATATTTTCATATTCTGATTAAAAATTTAGAAAGCCTCCAAAGTTATTAAGATCCATATCTAATTTTGTGCACGAGAAAATAGTACATTCAATTTATGAGAAAATAATAAAAATGCGTAAAATGTGTAGTGATTATGTGTAATTACTAAAAAATACAGAATAACATTCAACACACACAATTTCTTTTATTTATTTTTAAAGTTTATTTATTTTGAGAGAGAGAAGTGGGGGTAGGGTGTTAGAGAGAGAGGGAAGAATGCCAAGAAGGTTCCATCCTGGCAGCCCAACACGGGGCTCAATCCCAAAATCCTGGCATGATGACCTGAGCTGAAATTAAGATTCGGAAGCTTAACCAACTGAGCCACCAAGGCACCCCCACACATAATTTATTTTAAAAGAAAAAAAAACCAAGAAATTTAAACAGTATGGGCACTGTTCTTTTCACTGAAAAGCATCCCAGGTAAACATACCTTATCTCCATCCATAAATCTTTGTTTTTCTGTGATATTTAGTATTTCCACAGGGACATCAAGTTCAGATCTTGACTCGTAAGATATGCTTCCATCATCATTGCTTACAACCCTCCCTTTGCGGCCAGTCATCTGAAAAACCAAAGTGTCATGATGATTAAGGTACCTGATTAGGTGCAGGAAACTCAGGACTCCTTCATTAAAGCAATGTGGTGGGGGACAGAAGGGGATGATGAAGCCGGCATGTACTATGCAGCCTGTTCCGCACCGGCACTGTGGGGGAGAGAACACTGCAACACAATCTCTGGTTTGGACAAGTTCAGATTCCAGCAGAGAAAGCAGATGTGTGGCAATGATCACAAAGGCTGCATGACAGGTGCAGTAACAGATCAGTGTGTGGAGTAAACACCAGATACTAAGAATAAGAATTCACTGACTCTAGGATGACAGAAAACAGGATTCTAAGATCTAAGAAAAAATTAGACACATTATTATGATACCCAAAAAGCACTCATTCTACAGGATTTTGGAAGTGGCCAAAAGGAAAAAAAAAAAAAAAAAGCCAAGAAGAGACACAGCTCTGATTGAATCATATTTACCTCAGCAACATTCTCAGGGCCACCAAGTTCATCAATAAGTTCATCCAGGGTATTAGGAGGGAGGTCTTCAGCTAATTTTTCTAGTTTATCAAGTAGGTCTTTCTTCATCTGCTGGGCTCTTTCCACAGCATCCTGACTTGTTATAAGGCTGTTGTTACTGTTGGTGTTACTGTTGGCTATATAAAGTACATTAAAAAAAAAAAAAATCAGTACCAAGTTCAAATATGTCTGGTTTAAAAAGTACATTTCAAGGACAAAGCAAGCTTCCTCTTAAGATACCTGGTGCACTGTTAGGAGCAGGCAAAATTACTGGTGTAGATGAAAAACTAGGTCGTTTTGATCCAAGACCTGATGCTAATAAGGCACTTTGAATAGAATCTGGATCTATACTTTTCCTTTTCTTTTTATCTTTGTTTTTCTTGTGATCTTTCCTGATTAACCAGGGATCTGAAAGTTAAAAAAAGATGGGTCAAATCATTTGTAAATGAAGCAGAATCTTCAAAGGCAAAAACACTTGAATTTTCTGTATTAACCGGTAACTTAGAATCGTCAACAACTACAGTGGTCCAGTAGTACGTCCAACAACCATAAGGTACAATACCATAGTCTGAGGATAAAAAGGTCATCTGATCATCTCCCATAAATGAGAGAAACTACCAAAAGACAAACAAGTTTGGGAGTTGTCCACCAAGTAAAGAGGAGAATCTGTGCAATGATTTGTACTGCACAGGAAAAAAAGAGGTTGTACAACAATAACCCATTTCAGACACAGAGATAACTATCCTTTAGTTTATATTTAACCGACATACTTACCATCTTCGTCATCCTCACTAGACTCATCTCTGAACGGGTTGAAGTCGTCGTCATCCCCGGAACTCATGTTTTTCGAACTCTCATAATCACTTTCTTCATGATCAGATGCGTCAGATTCACTCCCACTGTCATCAGAACTGCTACCAGTAAGACCACCTACTTTTCGTGCTTTTTTGGCTTCTCGAGTTATTTCTTCACCTACCCTCAAACCCCAAACAAGACAGTCAGCCCAAACACAGTGTTCTAAAGATCCAAAATACTACATTTAGCTCATAAGTTACTCAAATGAGAAACACAGAGGGGATGCCTAGATGACTTAGTCGGTTAAGCGTCTGATTTCAGCTCAGGTCATGATCTCACGGTTCGTAAGTTCAAGCCTCGTGTCAGGCTCTGCGCTGACAGCTCAGAGCCTGGAACCTGCTTCAGATTCTGTGACTCCCTCTCTCTGTGCCCCTCCCTCGCTTGTGCTCTCTCAAAAATGAATAAACATTAAAAAAAATTTTTCTAAATCAAATGAGAAACAGAGGAAAAACATTATAAGCACATAAAACTCACAAATAAGTGTTAACTTTTTAGACTCCCATAAGAAATCAGGTTAAGTTCAATTATTAAGAAGAAATGAAACATGTCAATACAAATTCAAGACTCCCTTTAAATGTATACGTTTCAAAACAAATTTAGACAGAGACAAAACAATCTCTGGCATTTTCACAATCCAATTGCGTATCAGGTTGAGAGAACAGACCTAGTATTACAGGTTTACAGAATACTTAAGAAATAAAATACCTTAAAAGTAATTTACGGAATACTTAAAAAAAAAATCTGTAATACTTCATTTCAGAAGTCAAACAAGATGCTGATTTGAATTATTTTACTGAGTATTCAGAAAAGACATCTGGAACAAATAAATAAAAGTTCACATATTAATGATATACGTGGTAAGAACACAACTCAGGAAAGGCAAATGACCATGTGACCATTTAAGAGGCCACTGATTCTAAAACACAGCAATGTGCCACTACCATTAAAAATGTTGTCAATAATAATAACCAATCCACTTTCAAGCTATTAAAAATGTAGGGGAACCTGAGTGGCTCAGTCAGCTAAGCAGTCTGACTGTTGATTTCAGCTCAGGTCATGATACTGGAGTTGTGGGTTTGAGCCCTGCTTGGGATTCTCTCTCCACCCTCCCAGCCCTTCCCCAGCTCAGGTACTTTGTCTTTCAAAATAAACATTTAAAAATGTAAAAAAAAATGTACTTCTTCGAACAGATAAAAATAAAAATTAAGGTTCAAGTGTCAGCCACTGTATTTAGAATACACAGTATCACAGACATTTCAATGGAAGTTATCACCGTTCTAGAGAGAGCCTGTGAAGTTAATTTTTTTAAATGTTTATTATTTTTGAGAAAGAGAGAGAAGGAGAGGGGCAGAGAGAGAAGGAGACACAGAATCCGAAGCAGGCTCCAGGCTCTGAGCTATCAGCAGAAACCAACGTGGGGCTTGAATTCACGAACAGTGAGATCATGACCTGAGCCAAACGCAGAGACTTAACCAACTGAGCCACCCAGGCGCCCTGAGAAGTTTAACTTCTGAAAGCCAAACATCTCACTAACCATTTACACACAAGCTGAAGTTTGCATATTATAAAATGTCTAATAAGCACTGAGTGTATTCTTAATAATTAAATAATAAATTAACAAATGCCTCTTCAAAGACTATAAAAATATCATACGTATGTATGCATATGCAGCTGTTAACAATAGCAAGGCCCATGGGACGCCTGAGTGGCTCAGTCGGTTAAGCATCTGACTTCGGCTCAGGTCACGATCTCGCAGTTTGTGGGTTCGAGCCCTGCATCGGGCTCTGTGCTGACAGCTCAGAGCCTGGAGCCTGCTTCAGACTGTGTGTCTTCCTCTCTCTCTCTCTGCCCTTCCCCAGCTCACTCTCTGTCTCTCTCTCTCAAAAATAAAGACATTAAAAAAAAAAAAACAAAAACAAAAACCAATAGCAAGGCCCAGATTTTGTTTTCCGTGTATTGACCACTAGCTATTTGAACCTGGGAAGATTCCTTAAGAAAGATTCTTCATCTTTCTGTGCCTTAGTGTCCTCTGTCTAGAAAACAAAATATAAGACCTATTCTCATATGGTTCCCTTGTGGTTTAATGAAATAATGTATGGCCAGTGCTTAATATAGTGCCTAGCACCAAATTGTTCAAGCCCTAATTTAAAACGGAGTGATTTGTGTGTTCAAAACTATATAGGCAACAGTGAAAATATACAACCACATGCCAATTAAGGAAGGCAGCTCAATCCCAAAATACAGCTGCTTCAAAATGCTCAAATTTACTCCATTTTCAACATTTAAAGAAAAGAACTCACCTTTCCGCTTCTTCACTTTATTTTCTTTACAAGGGCTATCTCTTGGTGAACTATTGTTACTTGGAGCCGTCAAATCAATTCCTAACAAACTATAAAGTTTCTTCCGGTCTGGAGCAGGGAAGTGTTTTTCAATTAGTGACTGCAACACTCCTCTGTTTGGAGTGACAAACAGGAGAGAAAAAGTGACAATTAGTGGTTCAGTCTGCCACATAGATTACTATATGTAAAGTCTTACTGAATATATTTTAATAAGTATTAAATATATTTAATTTACATTGTTTATTAATTATACTATTTGTTAAATATATATTTAAAAACTATATATTAAAAAGTAAATACTGTATACTTTGTTCAGTTTTAGAAAATACTGATGATCCAGCTGACATAAATTTAATATTCTAGGCCAAGGCTAACTGAAATATAGTTCAAGCTAAGCATGCAAGGTATACATTTTCTAGTAACTACATCAAAAAGTAAGAGAGAACTAGATAAATGTTTTTTTAATAATATACTTCAGGTTATATTTTAGTAGTATATATCAGTGTATCATTTCAACATTCAATCAGTGAGATGTAAAATATACACTTTAAGTCTTTGAATGAAATCTGGTGTGTTTATATTCACAGCATAATCAATTTGGACTAGCCATTGATAGGCACATGTGACTAGCTCCTAACATTTTAAACAACACAGAAATAGGAACGTAAGTTCACAAGATGACGGATTAGTAGGTGCATGTTTTGCTTTTAGAAGCAGTTTTGGATTATATCCATCATAAAAGGAACCACCTGAATATATTGCCTAAAGCAAAAGACAGTAGGTGGGGCAAAGGTTATTTTGCTTTTTTTACTACTACAGTTAACGTGGGCAGGGTAGGCAAATAAACTGAGAAACAATGTCTAAATCTTCTTTTTAACACTTTTTGAATATCCCATGACTGTGTGCAATTTTCATACTACAGATCACTAAACTGGAGCAAACTCCACTTATTGTTTGTGTGGATAATGGTAATTTCAAACACCACAAGGCTGAAACTAAAACTGAACTTATTCCAAGCTGTCACACATTTCCAAGATCTACAAGACAAAAAAAATCATACCCTTCCATTAGCCCAAACACTAGGCACAATTTTGTCAAAATGCTTAACAACTGAGCATTTGTATGTTGTTTTCCAAAGGATATACGGTCATGGATATGCAGAGAACTGCAAAAACCACGATCAGAAAAACTTTGATGATATGGATGAATCAAAACTTTTGCCTCCAGGAAATGCCAACACTTAAAACTAATCTAAATAAAAACTTAAAACCAAAAACATTACTTGGCAGTTGAAACAAAATCATTCAGTTCTCCTCCACCCTCCTCCAAGGCTTCTAACGTTCTAGCTTCTCCTGTCGACTGCAGACCAATGACAACACACTGGAGAGAAAAACAGACTTATAAATAAAACTATGCATGCGGTTTCTTAAGATATATTTTAAGTATTTAGTTAAGAAAGAGGATTTCAAACACGAATGACCCATTATTGTACTATGTGCTCATTTATTTATTCTGCATATATCTGAGACATGCTGTGTGTAAAAAACTTAATTAGGACATAGGATTACAGCAGTGGCCATAATTGAAGTCCCAGCCTCAATTCTTTGTACTTCAAGTAAATCTATATTTTGCTAAAAAGAAAAAAAAAACGTATAGCAATAAATACCCGCATGTCATCAGTAGTTATATCTATGGATGGCCAAATCATAGTGGTTTATTCTTTACTCTTTTGAGTTATCTAAATTCTTTACAAACAAGCACTGCTTTTATTTACAAAAATGTATAAGGTCTGACTACATTAAAACTTTTACAATTCACAGAAAGAGCAGGATTTACAAGCAGAAAGCCTCAACACAAAAGACTAGAAAACATAACCAAAGAACAAATCTACTGTGTTCTTCAACTTACTTTTCCATTCTTGATTTCTTCTCGAGCTAGCTGCACAACTCTTTTAACTTTGGATGCTATGCACAAGTACTTGAAAAATCTCTGGTGAGCAGACCAGAACTGACCCCACATAGATTTCTTCATGCGTTGCTCAGCATCAATCAGATCTGCAGCTTGCTGAAATCGCTCTCTGGCAATGACCCACTGAAGATACACAATCAACATTTTAGATATTTCACCTATGAGTATGAATTATTTAAAAAATGACAGATTTGGGGCACCTGAGTGGCTCAGCCGGTTAAGCATCTGACTCTTGATTTTGGCTCAGGTCATGATCTCACGGTTTCTGAGTTCAAGCCTGCATCAGGCTCTACATGGACAGCATGGAGCCTGCTTGGTATTCTCTCTTGTCTCCCTCTCTGCCACTCCCCTCCTCGTGTACTTCCTCTCTCAAAAATAAGTAAATAAACACTTTAAAAAATGACTGATTCAAGTAATGTTAGGTGCAAGACTATTTAACGTTAATTTAATAAACCATCTTCAGTAGCTTGGGAGCTTCTAAACAAATGTTTTTGAGGATGTTCACAGAGTTACTTCCAAATTCTTCTTAGCAACTACAGTCATTTAGGGAATAGTTACACTACAATTTTGAAACTATGCAACTTGGGGCACCTGGGTGGCTCAGCTGGATACGTGTCCGACTTCAACTCAGGTCATGATCTTGCAGTTTGTGGGTTTGAGCCCTGCACTGGGCTCTGTGCTGACAGCTCATTGCCTGGATCCTGCTTCGGATTCTGTGTCTCTCCCCGGCCCCCCGCCCGCCCCTCTTCTGCTGTACTGTTTCTCTCAAAAATAAATAAACATTAAAAAAAATTTTTTTTAACTATGCAACTTAAAAATGGCTTTTTAAAAAGTTTATGTATTTAAATGATCTCTACAATAAATGTAGCTCGAACTCATAATCCTGAGGATCAAGTTGTATGCTCTTCCACTGAGCCAGCTAGGCACCCCATTATAAAAAGCTTTCTTATGTTGTTTTATTTATTTATATTTATTTGAAAGAGAGAAAGAGCGCATGTGCAAGTGGCAAAGAGAGGCAGAGGGGGAGAGAAAGAATCTTAAGCAGGCTCCACACCCAGTGTAGACCCTGATGCAGGGCTCAATCCCACAATCCTGGGATCATGACCTGAGCTGAAATCAAGAGTCAGACGCTCAAATGACCAAACCACCCAGGCTCTCCAATAGCTTTTGTTTCCTAATAAATTACTTTAACAAAGAGAAAGCTTAGAAAATTTAAAAAGTAAGGAATCTGGCCATTTATCTGTTGTTTTAGAGCAAAATATATTCCTGTGGGCTGAGAGACATTAAAAATACTAGGAATTAAGAAAAATCTTCTCACCAGCTTGACTGCTTTGTTATACATTTTCACATAGCTCTGAGAAAGAAGAACTTCCTCAATTTTGAAGGTCACTCCAGTAAAGCTCAGCTGTCGAGCAATGTACATTCCTCTAAGTTTCATATCCATAGCAACTATTTCCATGGCACCAACACCTCTGAATAAAATTAAAACACACAGTTACTATCATTAAATATAGTAGGGCTTTAATATAAGTGGAAAAGGTTTTTAGCAGTAACACCTCTTTTAGACTGCAACTGAGAACAAACAGCATATACTGTAAACTGCATTACCTCCGTTCTACTGCTTGGATAAAATCACTGAATTCTCTAAATGGAGTTCCCTCACCCCATATTCCAAGACGGTTCATATAGGCCATGTTTCGTGGTTCAGAAGCACCTGAAAAATCCCAAAACAAAGCATGTTATAGTTGAAAAAATAACCCACACATGTATCTTTCAAATAAAACAACAACTCACCAGTAGCACTAGCATAAACGACTCTGGCCTTTGGCAATTTGTTCTGAAGCTCTAAAACTGCCAAGCCTGTCTTGGTTGGCTTTGAAGAACCAACAGGACACAAATTTTTTGCTTTATGGCATTCATCAAACACTATCTGTACCGAATGAATTAAGGAACATATCACAGTAGCAAGTATTTCTAATCTTTAAGGTCGATTTAACTTTTGTTTCCTTAAGGTCTTGGGAAACATCCCAAATTTCTGTGGTAGAGGAGTGGGCCAAGTTCAAGATAATCAGGAGGGGAGAGTTGCCACAGATAATAAGCCCGAGAATTAACTTTTTAAAATAACAACAACATACCCATCATTCAGGTATGGATAAAAACCTTTTATGGTAAAAACCTGTAACTTTTTACCATATTTGTCTCAGATTCTCTAAGAATACAAACATAAACGAAGCCCTCTATGCACCTCTCTTTGATATAACCCCTCCCTCTCAAGTCTCAGAGGCAACCATTGATTTGGGGATTTATATTAACCAGATATTTAATTCCTGATTAGAATGGAGGAAAGGATCCACTCTGGCAAGAAAGGTCCACCACAGACAATTTTTGCAAATTCTCTAAGGAGAATACAATTGGTAACTAACTTAATCAGCATTTAAAAAACCGGCATCTGTCATGCAGGACAGCAAATGGGTTTGGAAATCACTAAGTTCATTTTTTTTCCCCTTAGTCTTCTCAAGTGCTTTAGTATATAAATATGCACTGCGAATCCCCAAAAGAGGAATACAGAATTCATCACGTCCCACACCTCTTAACATTTCCCTAAACCGGGAGCTTATATACTGGCCTCCTATATGGCAGCTACAGAACAGAATCAACTTTCTGACCCCTTGGACGCTGAGCAATCATTAAAGCTCTCATACCAGCAATTTCAAATCTCAGGATGTAGTTTTCCAAAGGTTTATTCTCACATTCACTTTTGTGTCATTAAAAAACATAAAAACAGGGTGCCTGGGTGGCTCAGTAAGTTAAGTGCCTGACTTCGGCTCAGGTCATGATATTGCGGTTTTTGAGTTCAAGCCCTGCATCGGGCGGGCTCTGTGCTGACAGCTCAGAGCCTGCAGCCTGCTTCGAATTCTGTGTCTCCCTCTCTCTCTGACCCCCCACCCACCCCCGCTCATGCTCGGTCTCTCTCAAAAATAAAAACATAAAACAACTTATATGTATATGTATATGTATATATATATATATAAACATTTATTGCAAAGGATACCACTCCATCGAAGTCATCACCACACCAATGCAGAAGTTGTTTTAATCTAGTTTTGTATTTACCGCCAGACTGACTTTCACCAATAAGGGAAGAATAGGTAGCAAAAATAACACCCTTTTTCACGCTCCCATTATGTTTGGAAGAAATTTTTCCATATTTAAACTAAAAAAGAAAAAAGAAGTTATAAATACACTTTTCTTTCTGAAACATTTATCTTACCCAAGCTTCTATAGCAGGAAACTTGGGGGTCCATCAATGGGTTTTAGGGAAGTCAAAGGAACCCCTAAGATCATACACAAAATTTCTTCTACATATGTATACACACATATACATACCATTGTACGTATGTACACACACACACACACACACACACTTCATGGTATATAAGGTTTCATTTTTCATCAAAGTGTCAAAAAACCTTTTATGAGAGAAAGCTTGCCCTGCTGGCAGGGGAGGGGCAGAGGGAGAGGAAGAGACTCTTAAGCAGGCTCCACCCCCAGCTGGGAGCCACCCAGGCAACTCCTCAAAAAACTTCTATCAACAAAAAAAGATTACAGGGGGCCTGGGTGGCTAAGTCGGTTAAGCATCCTATTCTTGATTTCAGTTCGTGTCATGATTTCACCAGCATGGAATTGAGCCCCACATGGGGTTCTGTGCTGGGTGTAGAGCCTGCCTAAGATTCTCTCCTCTCTCCCTCTGCCTCTCCCCCACTCCTCCTTTCAGACAAAAACAAAACAAAAAGCCCAAAAATTATAAACCAAATTCCCCTCCAAGAAAAAAGTCATGATATTCATTCTATGAATATTTATTGTACACTTACTATATGCCAAGTCACTGTAAGTCCTGAGTCATATATAATGAACTATATTTAATAGTTTAATATGCCCTTCTTCAATTATGCCGGCTCAGAAATCAAAAATATTTCCAGATGCCAGTTACGGTTTTTCAGTTTTGAGCTGTGAGTTATCAATTCAAGAACTAGTACTTTACCTACCAATCCACTCAGTCATACCTACCCAAAAAGCCAATGATAAGCAGGGCAACACTGAACCAATTTAGGGCTCACATGGAATGTCTGTATTTACTTATTTTCAAAAGGCTAACAGGGAGGCACCTGCAGGAACTAGGTCTGTCTCTTCTACCCTGGTAACTCCAGCAGTTGGTGCATAGTAAGAAGTCAGTAAAGATTTGCTAAATGAACATTAAGATTCTTATCACATTAAACTGCTTTAGATATTTACCCACATTTTCTTCCACTTGACAGTACTGTTCTAACATAAATGCAGGTACAGACATACAATTCTACTGGACATACACATACCGGTCTCCAAATTTCAACAATTCTCTATGTGCTGTGATGGGCACACTACCTATCCACACAGCTTTACTACATTGCACCCTTATACATGCAATTGTGAGTTTCAGCCATATAAAGTTATCTCAGAAACAAAGACCAACACTGAAGGCTGAGAATAAACTCCGTAACAATAGAGACAAGGCCTGTTTGTCACTACACAACCATACTTGGCATAGTAGCTGACGTACAGTAATCCACAACCCAACAAGAATGGCCAGCCCTCAACTAATGCTCTTTGTAAAATAACTTATTTGAGCCTCATAACTCTACAAACGAGAAACTGTTATTCCCATCTCATAGATGAATCAATATTTATTAAATGACTAACTGAAGAGAAAACTTCCATACCTTATTTAATGAATGAACCAAAATGTTTTTTGCTCCAATATCCCTCAAATCTCTTTCAGCATCATACTTTAAATCATTTGAAACACTGAACCTGCCACATAAAAAAGAAAAACACACAAATTAAATCCAAATTTCATCAATCTAGCAATATTCAGGATAAATAACACCAGGCCTTGACACTTGGAAAAAAAAAAATATACCTACTCAGTAAAACCCATCTCAGGTGCGTAATTATTCACAAAAGCAAGCTTCCATGGCCAGTCTTTGGCACTTACTTACCATAATGCTCTTTTTCTACTCAACAAATAATTTTCATAGATGATTCCTGCTATCGTCCTTCCTTTTCCTACACCAGCACCATCACCTATTAAGAAGCCAGCACGATCTCCATTAGGTAGGAATGTTTCATGTTGCTGAAAAAGAGGAAGTTGATAATTAATCTACTCCTTAGTGATCAATCTTTCAAACAGGAAGATATTGTTATCTATGTGTATACAAGTGGCATACACTTTGGCTTAGTATGAATACTTTCTTTATATTTACTATGTAGTCTTTCTTTCTATACTCACATGCACCAGGTAACTGGAATTAACCAACTGACTGGTGAGCATTCTCCCATACCTGTTTCAACACTTGCGTTGTCAATCACACGTAAACATGGAAGACGGCTAGCTGTTTGGCCGTTACACATTTGACAGAAACGGAGTGTGACAGAAGCCCTTTCAACACAACTGCATAACTCTAATTCCTGGTTTTAAAAGCCGGTCCTATACCCATACGGTAATACCACAGTTTATTCAAACACTCCCAAGAGCGTGGGCTTTTAAGTCTTTTCCAGTATTCAACCACTAGGATTAAAAAAGCTGCAACAAATAGTCATCCAAAAAAAAAAAAAAAAAAAAAAAAGTCAACCACTCACCCACCCATCTCCTTAATATATATATTCTCAATCCAATAGTTCTGTCAAATAGACTTTCAATAATGGAATTGTTAGATCAAAAGATATATGTTATTTTATCAAGCAAGCTCTACACCCAACATGGGGCTTGAACTCATGACCCCAAGATCAAGAGTTGCATGACCCCAAAGCCACATGACTGAGCCAGCGAGGTGCCCTAGGACATAGTATTTTTAATTTTAATACACATTCCAAAAACACTATAACATTTGTCATTTCTAGTAGAAACACACCCCCTGAATCCATGCTACATCTTTAATTTTCTAACACATGAAACTTCTATAAAAATCACATTCACAAGTTTTTCATGCAAGGCAAACTTAACCTTTGCATTAAAACAACTATATTATATGTACCAGGATTCAAAGATAAAATATCATATGTAACTACAAAACATTATTGCTTACCTGGGCTGCATAAGTAATTGCCTCAAGCTGTAATGCTGATAACCAGCCATTATCAATGGTTTCTTCAGAAATGGATGTTTTATACCAAACGTCAGGAGGAGTAACACTGGATAAAGAACTAGTTTCCACTACAGCATCTGGATGACGTAGGCCAATTTTTACTAAATGAAAAATTTTAAATACTTAATTTTAATTTTTCTAGGTAACACTTCCAAGTTTTATTATATAATATTGCACTATTTTTCCTATCACAGAAAAAATAAAAGTAAATAAGTAACTATACACTTCAGGATTCTATAAAGGCATTGATAGGTGGTAAATTACTATTTAAATTTGACTAAAAGGACCTGCTTATCAAATACTTATGCTTTAAACAGAGATTTGCCGACTAAAAAAATCTTGAGCAATATGAACTTGGTTCACACCACTAGGTTCTCCAATAGCAACAAACACAATCCTAGATTTGGGAATTTATTTGAATGAATCATTCACTTGCATCAGTGAAACAAAAGCTTGGAATGTAATTTTATTTTGAAAGGTATTTTAATGGAAATCTTGGCTATAGAATTAAACAGCAACTAATTCCCCAAAATGCATTATGTGAATAGCTTTAAATAGAGATCAGCAAACCTTTTCTATATATAGTCAGACAGTAAATATTTCCAGCTTTGCAGAGGATCTTGTCTGTTATTGAATACTGGTATTGTAGCAGCGTAAAAGCAGTCATAGCCAATAAATAAATAAACTCATGGGCATGGTTATGTTCCAATAAAACTTTATGAAAACAAGCAATATTTAAATTTACTTTGCTGACTTTAACGGGCCATGGATAAACTTTAAATCCTTTTATGAAACTATTATGGGTGGAAGGGGGAAACTACCCATTTCAGATACCACAATCTGAAGTTCATTGTTCAAAAATTTATGTAGGTTATGTATTATTTTTAAGTAGGTTCCACACCCAATGTAGGTGTCAAGCTCATGACTCTGAAATTAGGAGCTGCATGCTCTGTCAACTGAGCAAGCCATGTGCCCACTAAAGTTCGTTAAAAAAAATTATTTTTACTCTATGTTCACTAAGTTGGATCTAAATTTTAAAAAATGAAATTTAGGGAGCCTGGGTGGCTCAGTCGGTTAAGCGTCCAACCTCAGCTCAGGTCATGATCTCATTGTTCGTGGGTTTGAGCCCTGCATCTGGCTCTGTGCTGACAGCTCAGAGCATGAAACCTGCTTCAGATTCTGTGTCTCCATCTCTCTGCCCCTCCCCTGCTTGTGCTTTGTCTCTCAAAAATAAACAAACAGTAAAAAAAAAAAAAAAAAATTTTAAGACAGGGGCGCCTGGGTGGCTCAGTAGGTTAAGCTTCCGACTTCAGCTCAGGTCATGATCTCACAGTTCGTGGGATCGAGTCCCACCTCAGGCTCTGTGATGACAGCTCAGAGCCTGGAGCCTGCTTCAGATTCTGTGACTCCCTCTCTCTGCCTCTCCCCTGTTTGTGCTCTGTCTCGCTTTGTCTCAAAAATAAGCAAACATTAAAAAAAATTTTTTTAATTTAAAAAGATAAAATAAAACAAAATTTAATTTAAAGAAATTTTTTTCTTTTACTTCTAAAGTTCATTTTAGAGGCTGCTGGATGGGTCAGTGGATTAAGTATCTGACTCTTAGTTTCGGCTCAGGTCATACATGACCTCACAGTTCATGAGATCAAGTCCTGAGTTGGGCTCCACTAACAGCATGAAGCCTGCTAGGGGTTCCCTCTCTCCCTCTCTCTGTCCTTCCCTCCCTCTCTCAAAACAAATAAATAAATAAACTTAAATAAATAGAAGCCGCTGGGTGGCTCAGTAGGTTGAGCGTCCGACTTTGGCTCAGGTCATGATCTCATTGTTTATGGGTTTAAGGCCCCACGTCCAGCTCTCTGCTGTCAGTGTGGAGCCCACTTCAGATTCCCTGTCCCCTTCTCTTTCTGCCCCTCCCCCTCTCACGTGTGTGCATGCTTTCTCTCAAAAATAAACATTAAAAATTAATAATTTCTTTTTAAATGACCAGAAAACTATGGGATCTTGAAGTCCACACAGTTGGTAAACAGATTCTTTAGTTCAAGCAGTAATATTAGTGGCTTTTTATAGAAACTCAGAGTACATAAAAGATTCTAGCCATATGTATATTTTTTTCATATTATCACCACCATATAATGAAAAAGTGAACTTTTTTTTTTTTTTTTGAGAGAGAGTACATGCTCGAGGGAGGGAGGAGAGAGACAGGGAGAGGGAGAGTCTTAAACAAGCTCCATGTCAAGCTGGAACCCCCCTGGGCTCGATCACACGACCAGGAGATCATGACCTGAGCCTAAATCAGGAGTTGGGCACTTAACCGACAGAGCCACCCAAAGTGAACATTTTTATACCAAGGTTAAAAACTATTAATTTTCAATTTGACATAGTGGCCACTAAATAAATCAATCATGGTTGTTATGGAAAAAAGGGAGAAATGTTAATGTACACCATTGAAATAAATAACACATTGTATTTTTAAGATTCCCGTGCTTTTGTTTGCATAAAGCATATAAAGAAAGCTTAAGGTACAGATTTACATCTCTATAATTTACTATCATTTTATACTCCCTGCTGACATGAACAAAATTAACTTCAAACAAAATAAACCCCAAGCTTTTTCACTCTTAGTTTTAAAGGACTTCAACCCAAAACAGTTTTAAGTTTCTGTAGGAAAAAAATACACCAGTGAAATTTTCACCTAGATATTTTAAAACCTGTTAATAGTTTAAAACAGATTATAAGGCTCATACTTGTCAAATTCCAAGGTACCCAATATTGACAGATCCTAACAGATAATAACGTGTGTAGGAAAGTTACTTAAGTTCAAGCGGAACCCAGAAGTCTTTCATCATCTTGACAAATCCCAAAGACATACATTTTATTGGCATATACTCTGCATAGGTTTCTGCATGACCCATTTCTTCTTCATCTTCTTCCTCTGGTTCATCTTCCTCTTTCACAACAGGGACCTTCTGTAACACAGAGCAATTAATCAGAGACTGGAGGTCCAGCCAACACACAGAAAAATTCCTCTGTAGGAATACTAGCAGTCTTCAGTCTTGGAAATATGACATTCTTCTTCTATATTTCCTCAAACCTGGATCATACTTTCACTCTTCCATGCTTCTCTGATGAGCAAAGATAATCCATGCCCTACTCTCAGCTCTAACACACCACTGGGTCACCACAGGGCTTCTACCTTCCTTCTAGCCACTATCCTCTCAAATTACTTTCCCCTTTGCCTGTCACCTTCCCTGATGCCCAGAACTCTTTCTAACATCAGTCCTTCATGTCAGTTCTAGGAAGAGAAGGACGAAAAGGTTTAGGGTGAAAGGTGGATGAGCCCCAGCAGCTCGTCCTACAACCTCAATGGCAGAAGCTGTTGAAGCCACACATCCTACCGTCATTTCAGTGCACCTTCATGTCATCTGCCTTCTCTCCCTCAGACATTGAAACCAAAACCTCAGAAAACTCTGGATTTAAAGGTTCTTCTGAAGGACAAAGAATTTACTTCAGACATCTGTGTCTCCACAGACACAACAACAATCACATGTAAGAAAGTCATATCACTTGGGGCGCCTGGGTGGCTCAGCTGGTTAAGTGTCCGACTTCGGCTCAGGTCATGATCTCACGGTTTGTGAGTTCGAGTCCCGCGTCGGGCTCTGTGCTGACAGCTCGGAGCCTGGAGCCTGCTTCGGACTCTGTGTCTCCTTCTCTCTCTGCCCCTCCCCCCCCTTATGCTCTGTCTCTCAAAAATAAATAAATGTAAAAAAAAAAAATCCATTTCACTTACTCTCTAAACCTTGGCACATGTGAAAATGAAATGGGGAGCTATTAGTAAGTACACCAGAAAAACTGGAATAAAGCCAGACTGTTCTAGGCAACTTGCATCAATGGTTACCAGTCACACGTTCCTTTCTTTCTTCACAGAATCTTAAAGCGGGAGAGGTAGGGAGAAATGAGGAAAAGAAAGACCCCAAACAAGCCTCTTTTCACCACAAGTAAAACCATCACCAAAGATCATATTTATTAATGTGCTTGTTCAAGAAAGACTATAGAGAAAAAGCTGTGAAATCCAGTATATCCAGAAAAGGGGAGAGGGGGGAGAGAAGCCAGTCAGGGCCTACAGGCAACACCAAGGATAACAGAGCATTGGAAGGTGAGGGCAGGCTCTTCCATTTCTTTTTATTTTGTCCAGAGTTATGATGGCACACAGACAATAAAAGTGGGAAGGAAAGAGGAGATGGTAGATAAACATCCAATCAACATCAATCCATGGAATCCTCAGGAAAAAAAACCAAAAAAGTTCTGAATCTTCTTAGAAAGTAAGCCAAAATAAAACTCAATTTCAGAAACTCAAGACAAAGTAGGGTTGGAAAATTAACACATATAAATCCTCATTCTGCTGTTAACTTGTGTGCCCTTGAGCAAATCACTTAAATTCTGTGTCCTCCCCATCCCCACTCCAGCCCTTTCCCCACCTATCAAAGAAGAATGCATACTATGCTAGGTGTCTGGGTAGCTCAGTGGGTTGAGCTTCCGACTTTGGTTCAGGTCATGACCTCACAGTTTGTGAGTTCGAGCCCCATTATCAGGCTCTCGGCTGTCAGTGCAGAGCCCGCTTCATATCCTGTCCTCCTCTCTCTGCTCCTCCTCCGCTCATGCGCTCTCTCTCAAAAAGAAATAAAACACAAAACGTTAAAAAGAAAAAAAAAGAATGCACACTATGCTAAATGACCAGCCTCCTTCCTTCTCCATCTTATCTTCCCATACCTGAATTAAAAAAAAAAAAAAAAAAAAAATCACCAAGAGTATAATTGGAAGATACTGTCTGGTCACAAAATCCAGGGACAGACAGGTAAATTTCAAAACCAATAAAATGGCAACTGAGGGTCACCAAGCTTCGGGTCAAGGAGATAAACAAGGGGGAATGGGGAGACTGTGGTACATGGGGAATGCCTGCCCAACACACAAAGTACATGTTCCCAACTAGAAGCCTGCTTAACTAGGTGGGGAATGTGGGCCCAGGGTTGTTCACGTACTCCTGTTTTTCAGGAGAACCTGGAAATCAGGATTTTTATGTGGGAGCAACAAATTCAAATTTTTTCAAAATAATGTGAAGTCCCACCCAACAAAACACATCTGTCAACTGGCTTTGGTCCATAGTCTACCAATTTGCAATCTCTGCTATATACATACGTATATGTGTGTATACACATACACACACACACACACACACACACACACACACACACACACATTTAAAGTAAGCTCTATGTCCAATGTAGGGCCAGAACTCAAGACCTCAAGATCAAGAGTCACATGCTCCACTGACTGAGCCAGCCAGGCGCCCGTTAGGTTTTTTTTTAAGTTTACTGATTTTGAGAGAGAGAGAGAGAGAGAGAGAGAGAGAAAGAGAATGAGTGGGGTAGGGGCAGAGAGAGAGGGAGAGAGAATTCCAAGCAAGCTCCACCCTGTTAGTCCAGAGCCTGATGCGGAGCTTGACCCACAAACTGTGGGATCATGACTTGGGCCAAAGTCGCTCAACCCACTGAGCCACCAGTGTGCCCCTTTTTTGTTTTTAATGTTTATTTTTAAGAACAAGAGAGAGAAAGCAGGTGCAGGGGAGGGGCAGAGAGAGAAGGAGACAGAGTATCTGAAGCATGCTCTGTGCAGAGTGCCCCAGGCAGGGCTTGAACTCGCAAATTGCAAGATCATGACCTGAGCTGAAGCCACCCAGGCACTCCCCATTAGATGTTTCTTAACTGAAAGGTCAACGGAGAACTTTCAGCATATTATAGGCAAATATAAGCTGGACTGGGAACCTGAGTACTATATACATTAAACAAACAAACAAAAAAACGCAACCTCGGGGTGCCTAGGTGGCTCGGTTGGTTAAGCGTCAATGATCTCACAATTCTTGGGTTCAAGCCATGCATGGGGCTGTCTGCTGTCAGCACAGAGCCCGCTTGGGATCCTCTGTCCCCCCACTCTCTGCCCCTCCTCCGCTGGTTCTCTCAAAAATAAACAAAAAAAAAAAAAAAAAGAAGAAGAAGAAGGAAAAACGCAATCTTATTTTCTAAAAATCAATTTCCACGTAAGTTGCTGGCACACAACCATTAAGTAAACTGGGTCCTGCCAGCATTTCACTCTCCTAGTCCCTGTTCAACACCTCAGGCACAGACAGCTGTGCTCTCTCTCCAGTTCCTTATTCCATCCCCAAGTCTTATCAATCCTCTGGTATTGTTACATGTTCTCCTTTTCTTCTTTCCTCTCACCTTGTTCCAATCATTCTCTTTATAGTCCCCCAAGTTTAATTTCTTAATACCACCCTTCTGGAGTACTTAGCCAATCTTCCAACCTGCTCTCTTCCCCACCTGACCCATCCTGAGTCACTAACAGGATCCTCTACTTCCAGTGGCCCCTACTGGTGCTGCACCAAGTCCGAATCTTTCAAACTCAACTTAGGACCCTCCAAAGTGCCAAATCCAACTATTCCAACTTCTTCCTGGCTTACAGTCACCTAAACATATGGCCACCATCCCCTCTGTGCCAATGATTGCATTAGCTCCCTTCCTAAAATGCCCTCTTACAGTCTCTCCAAACTCAACACCCCATCTCCATTATGCCTCCGCCACAAAACAAAATCTTCCCAGACCATTTGAGTGCAGGGAGATCTCCTCTTCCTCCAAAGTCATAACCCTAATTGTGAGTATCCCTATGTACTTTTTGCTGTACCTTCTATTACTATTTAAACCATGTGCTCGTCAAATTCTGTGATTCTGGAAGGGGGAAACATGGAGTATACCTCTTGTTCAAACCCACCACACACCTGCAGTTATACACAGCACAGTAATGAAATACATGTATAGAGCTAATGAACCCACAACATACAGCATTTCTAACCTATAAGAAAAAAATTAATTCTAACTAGAACTTATATGATCTGACAGCCCATAACTAGCTATATATTCAAGTTCAATCCTAAAATGGACAGTTATCAAATACTTTTGGTTAACTCCACATTGTCTCTCATCAGATGAGATTCACAATAAAATGACATGAGTACTGCATGTAATACTACATCCTATCAAATATGCAAGCTACGATCACCTTGCCCAGTATGTTAGTTTATTTCAGTGAGATTTAATGCTTATTCATTAGTTTATGTAGTTGAGTAGTCCCCCTTCACCCCAAAAAAGTTTTCTGAGGGTGTAGAGTACTTTTAGCCGTGTTCTTCCATACCACACAATACAGATACAGCTTTTAAAACTCACCATGGTTGGGGAAAAACTCCTCATTTTCATGTCATTTATCCATATTCTTGCTACTTCTTTATTAGAAGACTCTTTCTTTACTGTGCCATTGCTTACATCAGCTGAGAAGGAGAGTCATTACGTTTTAGAACAAAATCTGAATTTCTTTTCCAATAGTTTTTAAAACATTTAGTAGTTTACCTACTTCACAAAAGAATACCAATCTGCTTATCACTAACTTAAGCATAAGGATAAAAACATTCAAAGCAATGTGTTATCATGGAAGAATTAACCTTAGAAAACAAGTACCTTAAACAGAAATGTGTGTACAGGAACCTTTAAAACTATCAAAAAGACACCTTAACCTGAAGTATTTGATAGCGTATTCCGACATAAATATCAAAAGCTAGGATTACTTTGGGACACTTCACTTAGTTCATCAAAAAAACCCACAAAACTTGGTGTTATCACCAAGACAGACTCAATTTCACCTGAGTTGATACTTGCTTTCAAGGCAAAATAATTTTCTTGGAAGGAAACAACAACAATAATTTAGAAATTCTACATTCCTCCTACCCTCAGAATAAAACCCAAACGATAAATCTTTTCTTCCTCTATACCAGTGGCGTGCAAACTCTTTTTACATCCAACAAGAAAACTGAATCCTTCAATTCGAGTATTAGGCCAAGTAGAACTTCCTGACTGAGGCTAGAGCCCCAGTAACCAGCCTGCATCCCTGAAATGCTCACTTTGGGTACCTGGGATCCTTGAGATCACAGTGTGAAAACCACACCGGGAGGACTGATTGGAGCTTACCTACTCTACCAAAAGATAGGGACTGTTTGGGAGGCCTGTCACTTGGGACTCCAAAATAACAAAGTGTTAACAAAATAAGGAGGCTAGAACAGAGATAATGAATTTATTTGTTTAATGTAACTGTGGGAGAGCTAATGAACAGTTCAGAGTTACAGGACTGGACCTCAAGTGAGAGCTCAAAACCCAAAGAGAGACCCAAAGGGCTCATGGCTCCAAAAGGGGCAATGCCCATAGATAAGTGAGGGAGGAACATGCAAAACCTTGCTCTTTGCAGTTTCATACTTTTATTGTTCTTCCCCTTTAGTAAAAAGATGATCCTCTTTGATGATCCTTGCTACAACACAAAAGTATGCTTATCTTCAGCATTCGCTTACATGTTTCTTGTTCAGCCATGGTCTAGTCTGACAGTTTCTCAGGCTTCCACACAAGGATGGCCTTGATTTGTACTCTTCTGTCTTTTTAAAATTACTCCACTGGATATGGGAGATGTTACTGTACTTACCAAGCATTACTTGATCAGCTCCCAATCTATCCTGTTTTGTTCTGCTTTCTAAACTTCCCTCACAATAACACAGTCTTCTTTAAATTATGAGGACATGTGCTGATCTGAGGAGTGAAATACTCAGAAAGCCATTTAAAAAAGTAGGAGTATTTCTCCTCAAACCCAGAAACTTTTAATGAAAGCTGTTTCCACTAACTGCTGATCATCCCCCTCCTAAGTCTCCCAGTAGCCATTCCAGATGTTGCCCCACACCCCAGCTAGGTCAGGGCCATGGCCTGGCTCTCCATGGCAGAAAATAAAAATCAGTCCTAAGTCAGTTAAAATGATTTTTCAGCAGACATCTAGCTGCCTGGCTGCAGTTAGTTCAGGACAATGACCTTGAGTAAACTATACCCATAAACCTTCAATGGTATGGACTCAAGAAAAGATTAAATTATCTGATATTTTTAATTCATCTGTCACTGGAGACAAGGTTAGTTCTACATCACACTACAACACTTTTTGACCACTGCTTTAGAACACCCCAGTCTTCTTCTTTATAAACATAAACACAACTTCTAACCAGTCAATTCTGCCACAAAATTATACATTGGTCTATATCAAGTATTAAAACTTATTTCCCACAATTAGAAATACAAAGCAACTATTTGGAAAAAAGAACTGTCCGTACAATACCTATCACCTCATTCCAAAACCCTAATAAAATACTATTTCTCTACTAGTATAAATCATCAGGAACCTCCATTCTATCTCCTAATCCAAACATATGATAATCCCAAAGAAATGTACTTTTAAAAAAGGCATCAATTCCTATGCTAAAACCATAAAATAATGGTCAGCTCAGACTATAACTGAAGACAGTTATCATTTCCAACAGTGCCTGCCATAGTACTGTTACATAAAAGGCACTCAAATATATTTCAGCTGAATGTAGAGGGAAGGAAATAACATCCCTCTTAAAGAGTTCACATTTTTCAGTTCCTAAAACTATACTAAAATATGATATAGTTAAAATTTTTAAAAACACCAATTCTATTTTACCATTAAAAATTACCTTACTTCACTAATCATGAAGTTTCCTCTGAACACTCCACTTAAAACTGTAACCTCTTCCTGCCCCATACCCCATTTTCTGTTTCTTTCCATAGCGCTTATCCAGATCAGACATACTATATAACTTATTTTAGTGTCTCTCTCCACTAGGATCCAAGCTCCATGAGAGCAGAGATTCCAACAGTTTTCCTCCCAGCCATAGCCTCAAAATCCCGGAACAGTACTTGGCATATAGTAGGCACTCAATAAATATTCATTAACTAAATGAGCAACAACAAACTCCAAAGAAAAACTATAAAATCTATATTCTTTATGCATAAATAAACTCTTTAAAAATGTAATCAAACCACTGTTGAACTTTTCCCCTTTAAGCTCTCTCCTTAAGTTATCATGGATTAGCTAGTGGTGATGCTTTAACTGTGAATACACTAAAATCTACTCAAGTGTATACTTTGAAAGGGAAAACTTTATGGTATGTACATTATATCTCAATAAATATGTTTTTTAGGATTATATGGGTGCTTGTTCCTCAAAAAAATGCAGTAAATTTTATAATGAAAACATGTATATTTTAAAAAGTAATTTACTAAATACATGACTACCCACAAGCAATGAAGCTAATGACAGTCAAAATCACTAAACTGTAAAAGTCACAGTTAAAACAGTAAAGTATCAGTTTAAACCCAGTTACCTCCCAAATGGTCCAAAGACCACCAGCAATAGCACCCACAAAAAGCTTGTTAGAAATGGAGAATCTTGGACCCCACCCCAGACCTACTTAATCTGATTCTTGTATTGAACAAGATCACATAAAGTTTGAGAAGCATAGATTTAAAGGACTGAGAAAGTGTTAACCAGTTATTCCCAATATATAATACCTGTATCTCATGGTGTTAATGAAAGTAGCCACCTGGAAATTCCATACTTCAAAGTAAATGCTAAGGCTTCTAAATTTCTTCTTCCTTTGAATTGTATAAATACTGTAATAGTACAGTCACACAGGCATCTCCTTCATGCCCAGTTCTTTTAAGACTCAAGCAAATCCTTAAAAACACACTGACCTATCTTACCAAAGGGAGACAGGTAACACTATTGAAAACAGAAACTTACTAGCTGCTGTTGCAACTGGCTGAGCAATATTAGCTGGTGGCTTCAGTTTCATGAGTTCGTTCAGACTATTATTTTTTAGTAGATCCTTCAGCTGAACCTGGTCTTTTGAGGGGGCAGAGGTCATGGCATTTCGTACTGCTGGTGCTGAGACTGAAGGACGTGTGTTTGCAGTAGTCTGGATAAACTTTGTTAATGTGATGGTCTGCCTATTCGTTGTCACAGGCGGTGTTTTAGTCATTACAATTGTAGATCCCAAGGTCGGAAGCTGATTTATTTGATTCAGCACAAATGTTGTAGTAGATGGCGGCTGCTGCTATAAAAGAAAACCATAACACATCAGACCATTGCGAAGTACTTTACTAACACACTCCAGATCCACAAATAGGGAAGGCCATTTAAAAATCTAAAACCAGGGGCACCAGGGTGGCTCAGTCGGTTAAGCGTCCGACTTCAGCTCAGGTCATGAACTTGTGTTTCGTAAGTACAAGCCCCACGTCAGGCTCTGTGTTGACAGCCCAGAGCCTGGAGCTTGCTTCGGATTCTGTGTCTCCCTGTCTCTCTGCCCCTCCCCTGCTCTCACTCTCTTTCTCATAAATAAGTAAGTAAGTAAGTAAGTAAGTAAATAAATAAATAAATAAAACCAGGGGCTCAGTCAGTTGAGTGTCTGACTCTTGATTTTGACTCAGGTCATGATCCCAGAGTCATGGAGTCGAGCCCCATGTCAGCATGGAGCCTACTTAAGATTCTCTTTCTCCCTCTGCCCCCTCCCTGGCTCACTCCCTCCCTCTCTAAAATTAAAAAAGAGGAACCTGAGTGGCTCACTCAGTTAAGCACCCAACACTTGGTTTGGCTCAGGTCATGCGCTCATGGTTTCTGGGTTCAAGCCCCGCATCAGGCTCTGCAAGCCTGCTTGGGATTCTCACTCTCTGTGTCCCTTCCCTGCTCCCACACGTGCACATATGCGCGCGCTCGTTCTCTCTCAAAATAAACATTTAAAAGTTAGTAATAAAAAAATAAAATCTAAAATTGCCTTTAATTCTTACCTAACCTTGGCGCTGTATTTTTAATTAAATATGAGTAACTATAAACTACCAAGTTAAAACACAACATTTTGAGGGAGAAAAAATGGTATAGTAGTAGTGTGACATTTTCTATAACTGTCAGGGGCAGCAAGCATTAAACAGGACTATCCCAAGCAAGCTGTGATGTATAGCATCCCTATATAATACAAAGACTAGGAAGAGAAAGAATTTCTAATCCTAGCAGTGCCTCAACTAGGTCAATAACCTTAGGCAAATCACTTCACCCCTGGAGGCCCAGGCTCTCTGAAGTCCATTTTCCATTTCTAACATTCTGTGATTCTCATACAATGCTTTGTTTGCTATCATACAGACTATACCAATATTTAGAACTTAAAAAATAAAACTACCAAGCAGTGTTTTTTGTTGTTGAAGATTTTATTTTTAATTAATTTCTGTACCTAATGTGGGACTCGATCTCATGACCCTGAGATCAAGCGTCCCATGCTCTAATGACTGAGCCAGCCAGGCGTCTCCAACTCCAAGCAGCGTTTTAAATACCTATCTCGCACAAATGATCCAGGGAATACACCAATATCAAATATAGGTACTACCTTTGAGCCTAAGAAAAGCTATATAATATAGTATTTTATTTTTTTTTATAGTTGGGGGGGTGGGAAGCGGACATCAGGAGCTAGATAAAAATGCTGGAAAAAAAAGTCAAAGATTTGAGGATGATAAAGTATCTGTGATCTTAAGCAACTGAAGTACAACTGAGTATTTTTATAAATTTCAGTCTTTTGACTTCCTTTCCTCTTCAAAGTATTTACTTTTTCCATGACTCTTAAAGTAAGAATTTTGTAGATTACCACTTATCCCTTTTTTAACACAGGCAACTTAATTCTTTTTTAATGTTTTTATTTATTATTGAGAGGCAGAGCATGAGCATGGGAGGAGCAGAGAGACGGGGAGACACAGAATCTGAAGGAGGCTCCAAGCTGAGCTGTCAGCACAGAGCCCAACGCAGGGCTCGGACTCACAAACTCCAAGATCATGACCTGAACTTAAGTCAGGTGCTTAACCGACTGAGCCACCCAGGTACCCCAAGCAGGCAACTTTTTTAAAGATTTAGTTAAGTAACGTCTATACACAATGTAGGGATCAAACTCACAATCCTCAGATCAAGAGTCACATGCTCTTCCAACTGAGCCAACCAGGCGTCCCACCACTTATCACTTTCAAATAAAGCCCTCAACAATAATTTATCATAAATTATCAAATTTTTAACTAGGTTGTCCTTTACACTTCTAGGCTTAAGTTAATAACCGCCACGTTTAAGGTTAAATCAGAGGAACTCTGTATTTAAAGCACAATTACAATCACATAATGGCTAAAAGCAGAAATCAACAAGGAAGAATGAAAAGTGCAGTGGGTTAATGTGTAGTTCATAAATTTTGTATCATTTACAATAAGTAAATTCAAAAAATTTTCTGTTTTGTCCTGTCTTTTGATCAACATAACTACCAGATGAATGAAAGAAATATTTTATCAAGTAGGAGGTGAGAACAGCATATTGGAAAGAAGCAAAAAGCAGAACTAGTAAGATAAAAACTATTTCATATTACAGGTTATTTTCTGACTATAATCCTAAACCATTTTAGTAATAATGCCAAGTATAAATCGTTCTTACCCTAACATTTAACAGTGCTGGAGTAGGTACCGTTTCTTGTTCTGGTTTAACAGGAACTGCTGCTTCAGTCTCCAAACCTAGTTCTAATGCACTAAGTGGCACTGACTGGAGAGAAAATAACATCAGAGAAAGAAATAAAAAAGGACGGCAGGGAACTGTTTCAAGAATCAAAGATGTATTCATTTTATTAAAACAAAAAATGTTAAGTTTTACACTCAAAAAAAAATCTGATACCGAGTATAAAGTAATAATCTTTCCAAGTACAACATCTTCACAAAACTATGCTAACACCAGAATTTTAACTTTCGGAGAAAGTGTAGTGAAACCTCAGAAGGTTCCCCACAAAATACAAAGACAACTAGTAAGGCAATTAACCTCCCACAAGAGCTCTAAATAATACATCTATTTTATATAAATACGTATATATATCAAAGCAGAAAACATCTTAATTTTTCACAGCAAATATTTTCCATCTCATGAAGACTAATAACAAAAATAGCATGCATATGTATATTTAAAATTATGTCTTGGGGTGCCTGGGTGGCTCAGTCAGTTGAGCATCCAACTTGGACTCAGGTCATAATCTCAGGTCTCAATTGGTGGGTTAGATCCCTGCATCCGGCTCCCGGAACCCACTTAGGATCCTCTGTCTCCCTCTCTCTCTGCCCCTCCCCTGCTAGCGCATGTGTGCTCTCTCAAGAAATAAACATTAAAAAAATTTTTTAAGTATGTCTTAATAATACCTATTTCTGTAAGCAGAAATCAAAATTAAACAATCTACTTTTTACGGAGGCTTTGGAAAACTCTTACCTGCTGAACTGGAGGAGTAGGTGTTGGAGTTGCAAGCCCCGCATCTCCACCATCAATATCAAAGAGGTCATTCGGACTAATTCCACTCTCACTCAAAGCAGCAAGCAGTAAATCTTGCCCTGGCTCCACCATCTTTAGAACAAAATATTTTAATGTTAACATAAAAAACTTAAAATGACAATTAACTCTCTTCTAAATATAAAACAACATTTTCTACCAGATCCATACATTTGATATTTATGAAGAACCTACCGCATATCAAGTAAGAAGGACTAACGAGAAATAGTCTCTGATTCCAAGAAATTCACAATAAGATGGAAAGGACAGAGAAATATGTAAAACAAAGCAAGAGTATTTGTGTACAATATGCAGTGGGAACAGAAAAGGAATGTTAAACTTTGCCTGGGGGGAGAGGGGACAAAGATGACTGGGAACTGAGTCTCAAGGAAGATATCACCAGGTGGGTAAGCATCTTCTGGACAGTGCATTAAAATTTACGTACGCATGAAAGACATTAGTACTTTAAAAACAATGATTAGAGTAATTTACCATTGAGATGGAAGCTCAGAACAGAAATCCAAGGCTCAGGCAGCTGAGGAAGATATCACCCACAACCTTCTATACCATGGTAAAGAGTTCACTTAATCCCATGGGTGGTGGGGGTCATTGAAGAGTTTTCCGATAGAGTACTGCATGACACAGTTAGGTTTGTGACTTAAAATACTCCACAGACATATGAAAGGAAACTGAGAATGGGTAGAATAAGACAGAAGCAGAGAGACATTTTAGGAAACTGCTACAGCAGACCAAGAGAGATGATGTGCTGTAGTAACAGAGTGTGGCAAGAAGGGGGAATGGATTCCAAGATATTAAGGAAGGATGATCCATTAGGCTAATTTTATATAGAAGTTCAAAATGAAAGAGAATATGAAATACACAAAAAGCATGAATTGATGGATGATTAGAGATAAGCCAACACAAAGTGAAAAAATAAACGTTGAGCCCAGGACACACAAAAATGGATTATATAGTTTAGTAGGGGAAAATGAAGCAAATATATTTTAGGTTTGAGTTTTCCAGCTGTACTCTAAGGAACCAAATGTACTTTAATCCAAGGTATCAAAGTAATTTAGCACCAAAACAGAGTTTTGTCCGTTTTGTATGGGGGGAAAAAGAAACTTAACTTTCTCAATTTTTAACTTTTGCCATTATCTGAAATAATTTATATACATAAACATGGAAAAAATGACTGTACTTGTTTTTCTCAAAACACTAATTTCATGTTACATAAATACACTAATCTTCAGCTAGTTTGTTTATTCTCAAGCTGTGTGACAGAATTAAATGTCAGTGTCCTCATTATGTCCTACTAAAACAAAGGTGTTAGCCACCATGACCACGACTTCCCACGTATTAAGAACTACTGCTTCAAATGAAAGCAAGATACTTAACAGAGAAATGCTCTACTAGGTAGGCCTATGTCACATGAGCCTAAGTTATCAATTAGAAAGAAGTTCTAACAGAAACATAAATGAGTTTAAGAATAAAACCACAGATATCCAAAAACTAAGGGCAGACTGTTTAAAGAGGGTCTTAAACAGCCCCAAGGAAGAAGAGACAAGCCAAATGAAATTTCCCCAAATTTTTTCACAAAAAGGAATTCTATGGAATACATGTTAAGCAGGAAGGAGGACAGTAAGGAAACTGACGGCTAATTATGTTTTCAAAGCTCACACAGTGTTTAGGCTCTTCATGTACACTATGAGCCCACAACCCCAAAAGATAGGTATTATAATTTTAGAGATTAAACTGGGGCACAGAAAGCTTACATTACCTATACCTACCCAGATCTAGATTGTTCAAACTCCCAAAGCCCATGCATTCTCTTTCCAATGAATAGATCAAGAAGTCAATGTTGCTAACCTAAGAAGTTTCAATACTTCACTTTGGAATAAATGCCAGTTTGAGATTAAAATTGGAAGGAAAACAGATTATTGGGCCTCAAGATGGAAACGGTATGAAGGGACTGAACACAGTGTCTGAGACAAATAGGAAAAATGTCCCAATGGAGATGTAAAATAAATGGCCGACCATACTTTACAAATTAATCCGAGTATGTAGTACAAACATGTACCGAGAGCTAAGCCAATGCTTTAGAAACATTTTCAGGGGCGCTTGTGTGGTTCAGTTGGTTAAGCATCCGACTGTATGCTGACAGCACAGGACAGCACAGAGCCTGCTTGAGATTCTCTCTCCTTCGCTCTGCACCTACCCTGCTTGCTCACTCTCTAAGTAAATAAACATTTAAAAATAAACAATAAATAACAGTTTCAATCCACAAAATACTTCACTAAGACCAGTGACCTGGGGGAATGTGGGGTGGTCTTGGTCTGCTTGCTATGACTAATCCTGACCTAGACTGATAGAACTCCAGAGACTATTAAAATGTCATCTTTTTAAAGTATTAGAAATAATGATTTACTTACATTTGAAACAAAAATACATTGTTTTAAACCGGTGACTCCTAAACTACATACCAAAGAACACTTGCGAAGCCAAGGGATTCATTAATCCATTAGATGCACACCAAGCCCTGCCTAATTATACTAAAAAGTACAAAAACATCATTAATGAAAAAAAATCACTGAAAAGCACTACTAAATTCATGAGAGGTTTTTGAAACATATTTGCTGAACAATGAGGACTGAAAGTATAAAAATATTATCATGGAAGGGAAAACCTTGGTATTTTTACAAGAAACAACAGCACGGTTTATAAATAACACTCTCAATGACCTACTGAAAATTCATTCACAGGAATCACAATTTGAGACCTCTAACCTCAGTAGTGACTTGGTAATGACAATAACTTTTACAAGCTATTAATGAAGAAGATTTTAGGTTTATACACATCTTATGCACAAAATCTAGGGATCCTTTTTTTTTTTCCTAATGTTTATTTTTGAGAGAGAGAGACAGAGGATGAGTGGGGGAGGGGCAGAAAGAGCCAGAGACACTGAATCCAAAGGAGGCTCCAGGCTCCGAGCTGTAAGCACAGAGCCCAATGCAGGGCTTGAACCCACGAACCACGAGATCATGACCAGAGCCCAAGTCGGACACCCAACCGACTTAGCCACCCAGGCGCCCCTAGGTATCCTTTCTTAGCCAACTGGGCACAAATTCTTTACTTGCACTTGTTTGCAGTGAGAAAGGGGGAAAGGGATACGGAAGAACATTTAATGCCATTCTCTAATCCCATTAGGCAACACTCTTAATATTTAATTTTCCTATTTTGAATCTATTACAGACTCACAGAATTTCAGTGTTCAGGCTGAGAGAGCTCTTAAAAAGGTTATATTATTTAATTTTCTCCCCACCTTACAAGTAAGATTTATTCTTCAGAGGAAAAACAACATTTTCTCTTTGAACCCTCTAAATACAATATAAATGCAAACACTGTTAAATAGATATAAGAGAACTGTGTTACAGTGTATCTACAAAGGATTTCATAGACCTTAGGTGACACTTAACATGTAGCAATATAACAAACCCCAAAATTACTAACCTCAGAGTGACTCTATCTCAAGCAATGAACAACAAAAGGTCCCATTTCTATCATAAACACATTCGAATATACCACCTATCTCAAAACAGTACACCTATGAAAGCGTCTACGATAAATAGGAAACAAGGACACAGTAGTAGAGAGAAACGAAGAGCCATACTTGGCAGAAGGAGAATCCTGAGAAACAACAGCCAATCAGAAGAATGCAAGGGTACAGTTCCCACGGAGAATACCAACACTGAAACCTATCAACCAGGACACAATTGCTCTTGTTGAGACCTAAGGCAGATCTTTACAGCTCTGGGCAGACAAGACGCAAGGGGTCCATCTGCACCAGCGGCAGCACAGACAGAGTCAAACAGCATATCTGGGTTCAAATCTTGGCTACATCATGCACTAGTAGAACAACATGATCAAACAATAACTTAATGTGATCCAGTAGTAATTTGTTTCCTCAAATGAGAATAAAAACAGAACCTATTTTACAGGATTGCTATTGCATAAATGTTTTTTACTAGCTACTATCATTTTGATAAATATTAGTATCATGTCAAAAATACAGGGTTTCTTCCACATCACTGATGCAATACTGTATTTTCTAAACTACAAACTTTACTTGTTGGCAATCTATTCAATAATTTCCAAATTAGTTCTGTAAAACACCAGTTCCTTTTTACCTGTGTCACATATTCAATTTGTCCAGCTAATCAGTTAGTTTGCCTAGAGGGGAGACTGGTAGACCTCTTTATGTAAAGATATCACTTAGCAAGTATCTTTCTTTGCCAGAACTAATAACAAACAGGACTTTTTCTCTTTAACAACACTAATTATGTCTCACTTTTAACTCCACTTCAACTTTGCTTTTACAAAGCCCAGACATAACAAGTGACATTTAGTTTTAAGAAGTTGAAAGATAATGACCCACTCAGAATTTAGCTAATATAGTCCATGAACAAGGTACTTTAGTATCTACTGAAGGCTGGTTCCTTAAATAAGAACATCAGGAGAGGGTTCTTATTTAACCCCTAACCCCTAGGTGAGTCCAACTCTTGGTTTCAGCTCAATTCATGATCTCACGGTTTGTGAGTTCAAGCCCCACATCAGGCTCTGCACGGACAGTGTGGAGCCTTCTTGCGATTTTCTCTCCCTCTCTCTGCACCTCCTATGCACGCACACTCTCTCGCTCTCTCTTCCTCTCTCAAAATAAACAAATGTAATAATAATAAAAAAAGAACATCAAGAGATATAAAAAGTAATATAAAAAAGTTCATTAACAAGGATTTTCATTACCTTGAAGAACTTAATTTGAATTTTTAACAGCTATTTTTCAAGGGAGCAATTGCTCACTAAAGCTTGCCTCTTCCTGCTCTCACTACAAAACTTATAGGAAGAATGGATTCACAAAGGAATGTGCAGAGAACAAAATTTCAAATATGCTTTACAAAAAAGCGCATGAAAGAATGGAGGGGGTGGGACAACTTTCTTGATTACCACCATCAACTTCAGATGGCTAGACACCTTGAGATTTACTACAGTGTTGATTTTCTTTCTCTTTTAACCCTCCAGGTAACCCAAGAATAAATATTTTACCTGTTATCCCTTTGTCACAGATAAAAACTGAGGCTTAGACAGATGAACTGTAACAAGGTAACAACAAAGCAAGCATGGAGCAGAATTAGAAACCCAGGAGCTCTGACCCCACATCCCCCTAAGATACTGTACTCCTAACCCTAGAACATATTTTTCAATCTGCTGGTCACACCACAGTGAGTTGCCAAGTCAATTCAGGGTATCACGATCAGCATTCTTAAATATTCAGTACAGAACAGAAAACTAGTGCAGAGCATATAGAGAGGATAAACATGATTTCATGACATGACTTTTTCAGTTCCACGTGTGTACGTGTACTAGGTCACAATGTAAAACATGTCTTACACGGGATACAACAAAAAGGTTTTAAAATCCCTACTCTGTACTATATACTGCCTCCCAAAAATTAAATAAGCAAGTTAATTTGATGGGTTTTGTACCGTACTGTACTCATAAAACCGGAGATCCTGCCCTTCAAGAGCCTATCTTTCCATCTACAAAAAATTTCAGTAGCATCCCAAGCCTTAGAAGTTCAACTACAAAGTGAATCTTCAGCATTAAAAAAAAAAAAAAAAAAAAAAAAACTGCAAAAACTTTAGGATATCCTTTTGGTTACTAATTAGCTATTTAATGTGAAAGCAATTCTTCTCAGAAAGTATCTTTACATCAATTTTAAGCAGGCAAAGCATGGGAACCAAGAGACTCATGAAGTCTGGTGACTTGGTAAGACCAGACCTCAGATGCGAGTCTGGTCTCAAGGCCACAAGTCTCAAATCAAAGCTCAATTTAGAAACTAAGAAACGCCAAGGTAGATCTGCAGCTACAGTCTCTGAGATGAATCATTTTTAAAAGCATGTAAAGAACCTCCATACTGTCAGTTTTTAAAGCAGTATATAATTTCAGCAAAGCCCTTAAGTAAAACTGCCTGACACTTCACAGCATTCAACGAATGAACGGACTGGACTGTAAGTCACCAACTGAGCCAGCCTTTCTCACACTAACCCACCAGTTACAGTAAAAATTTATTTAAAATTCTATAGACAACTGTGTGTAATTAAGGTAGACTGGGAGATAAAAGAGCAGAAGCCAAAAGAAAAAATAAAGATGCTTTTTCAGATCATCTAAATTTTGGAAACAGCTTCTTTAAACACGAAAATTAAAACTTTCCCTTGCTCGCAAAATCACTGTCCCATGCAAGGCACCCACAGCAAATTCTGCACTTTGTCCTAGAAATTCTATACAAATGATCTTTTGGGCAGTGGTGCTGGCTTTCCCCACAACTTACAAAAATTACTTCTGACTGCCGTAAATATACGGGGGGAAACGAACCCCTTCGCACCGTTAGCTGATTGGTGTCTGAGTGCTCAGTCTATCTGCTCTAGGACAACTCCGGAGTTGACAGCTTTCTAGACAGACCTTCCTGGCCGAGTCTGTACACGCCCTACTTCGTCCCCAATCATGGCTGTCTAGAAAGAAAAGAAGAAAACACTGAACCCAACATAAACTGCTAATAATCAACTTTCAAAGGTCAAAGGGGACTCAGTTTTTAACCTTCCCTCAGCAACACGTGTTTAGTACAAACTTCCGGGTGCGGTTACAACTGGCTGCGCAATTCAAAGGATAAAAACGTTGCTTTATTCGACTCTCATTTTCTTGCCCGTTCTTTCCCCACGTTTCTCAACCAGCGACTCCCCCAAAACAAAAGCTTCCTACAGTAAACGGAGCCCGCACATAAAAAGGGCTTCTCTGTGCGAGGATCAAGTTAGTGGTCCGCAAACATTAACCAAACAGCAGCACAAAGCCGGGGTGGAAAGGGGAGGAGCTGGATGCCAGGGTCAGGAAAGAAACAATCACAAGCGTTTCGGGCACATCCAAATCTCCTCCGCGGTTAAACCGATCCCAAACCACTTCAGGGAAACCACCAGCATACCCTGGTTTGGGGAACTTTAGACGCTCGTTACGCCAAGCACTCTAGAGTAAGCAAATCCGCAACCGCCTTTCGCTGCATAGATGCTCAGGGTCTGCGAGGCGAGCGAGCTGGAGACAAAATTAACCTCATCACCCGGTGAGGCTTGAAGGTGGCCCCACGTGTCCCACGTACCGCTTCGACGCCCTGAGAGCAAGGTAATCAGAAACCTGCAGGTGCGGGGTCCACATCTGGGGCGCTCCTATCGCCTCCCGCACTCGCCCTAAACCGGGGGCAATCCTCCGGCAGGAGGACTTTTGAAGGGTTGCGGAGCTCACTTTCCTGCGGGTCCGGGACCTCGCAGTCCTCGAGTGCAGCGGAGAAAGCAAGGGTGGCGACCCAAGGAGAGTCGGAGCCGGCGTCCGCAGACCCTGCCTCCCCGCCCACACTGGGTGCCTCCGGCCCGGGACAGCGGGGCCCCCGGGGCCCGAGAGCCCCACGCGCAGCGACCGCAGGGCCCGGCGCTGACGGGCGGAGGAAGCGAGCGCGGCGGGGCTGCCGCTGGGACCGTGCCCCCGAGAGCCCCGGGGCGCGCAGCTGAGGGGGCGGCGAGGGGCGAGGGAGGCCCCAAGCCGGGGTGAGGTGGCTGCCCCCCCCCCCAGCCCGGCCCCACACGGCCCCCTGAGGAGGGTGGGAGTGGGAGGCTGGCTGTCCGGGAGGGGGAGTGTGGAAGCAGAGGAAGGCTAGGGAAAGGACTTACTTTCCCCGCGGGATCCGACGCCGGAACAGCTTCTCCCGGGTGGCGAGAGCTTGAAGAACTAGAGGCGACTGGAGCGGAGGCGGCGGTGGCGGCGGCAGCAGCGGCGTCCGGCTCTGCCTACCTCCCCGCCGCCATCTTGACGCCCCTCCTCCCGGCCCCCCCGCCCCGCCGGAGGGGAGGAGGTGGGGCGACGGATGAGGCGCCGCGCGCACGCAGCGCGCGCCGCGCGCCCCACGTGACTTCCTCCCTTCCCTCCCCCCCACCCCGCTCCCCAGCGCCCCCCTCCGCCCCGCCTCCCTCCTAGGTGAAGGAAGATGATTTCCCCCCCCCATCTTGACCGCCCCCTGCCTTCACTACCAAGCACGGACTCCGCCGGCCCCAGCCGACCCGGTACCAGTGGTCGGATCCAAGAGAATTCCGGAACCCAAACGGTCCATTACCGCGGCTCCGGGGTGGGCGAGGGGTGAGGGGGCCGGGTTTCCGAGAAGGGGGAGGGGGGAAGGCGAAGGCCTCCTAGAGGAGTCACGTGTCTACTGCTTCCGCCGGCGCTCAAAGACCTCGCGAGAATTCCGTTCCCCCTCCCTTTCTGCCCCGCGGGCAGTCGGGAGGAAGGTCCGCGCTCTGCATTTGCCACGAGGAGGTCAGCCGGTGGACTGGGCGCATGCGTCCCGTACCTGCTTTCAAAAGTCGGGCTAGGAGGGGCCCGAAGCTATTTTCAAAAGCCTTCTGGTGTGTGGCTTAGGCCCAGGAAGTTATCTAGTGGCGTCTCTGGCACTTTGGAAAGCTCTTCGTTACCCAGTCAATCCTAGAAAAAAATATTCGCGTATTCTTTGCTCGTTAGCCTCGCTCAAAGCACTTTTTATTCAATATGAAACCGCAGTATATATAACTCGGAGACCTTCGGCTGGTCCACTGTCATTTTCATACCCTACGGAGCGTGAGCAGAGGCAGCCCCACTTCTTTTTTCTGAACGAACTATTGCTCTTAATGATTGCTGCAGAAAAGGTTTGTCGCCACCACCTCTCGCTTCCTTATTTTCTTCTCTCCTTCCCCTTATTCTTACTATTACTACTGTTACTGTTGTTATTATTAAATGACCTAACAGAATAAACAAATTAACTTCTTGGTAACCCTTTTGTAAAGTCATTCTGAATGCTGTTTGACTCCGTTGCTTAGGTAATAGGCACGCCTGGGTGAGTCTTGCCCCCTACTGGCGGCGCATCCCGCTCGCCTTGTGTTGAAAGAAACCAAGTCCCTAAACACTTGGAGGTTAAGGTGTGAGCTCCTCAGGAGAAAGCAGAGGGAAAGTGAGGAGGGGGGAATAAAAGTCGTCATGGCAAGATGATTATAATCTTCCAACGTGGCGTTTATATACATAAGTATGTATTTTATATATATACATATATATATGCACATGTAAGTAAACATTTTAAATTGCTGACTAATTATTTTGCTTTCATTATTTCATTTCATCCTTACAAAGAAACCTGGTAAAGGTAAAAATGATAAAACTAGTCCCATGAGAACAGGGCCCTCATGTGTCCTGTTCACTGCTAGACACTAGACCAGTCCTAGTTTATGGTCTAGTGTAGATGACACCAAACAAGCTATTACAACTCTGTCACATTATGAAAGGACAAAGGATACAGCAAAAAAATCTAAAACGTGTTTAATGCATCAGTGTCTTCTGAGCTTGGCTGGTACAATTTGGTTTCCAAGTGGCCCTCAAACTCTAGCTGCACACTAGGGCTAGGTAAATACTAGATTCCAAAAAGTTGAGGTCTGACCTAGAAACTCTCACCTTTAGAGGTACTTTCTGAGCATCCAAGCCGGATCCTTGCTGCCAGATCTGCATAATCTCCTTCTCTGGGACCAAAGTAAAAGATGGTATTTCAAGAGATACTGCAATATACATATTTGCAGACAATGTCACACACAAGGTTATTCACTGCAGCATTATTTGTAGAATCAAAAGATGGGAAACTAAATGTCTTGAGGAAAGAACTGGTTAAGTGAACTGTGGTACTTGCCTACAGTTGTTTAAAAGAATGAAGCACCTCTGCCTATGAGAACATATAATGATATATTTTGCTTGTGTGTACACATAGAGCATCTCAGAATGACAATGCAAGTAGCAGTAGTATCGGGATGGGAGTCAAGCTACTGAGGACCAGAAGCAGGAGGAAGATTTATTGGGTTCACCCAGAACAGAGATGCTATTGGAAGCAGCTAACTCAAAAACAAAACAAAACCCTGTTGAGGCATGGTATTGACTTGCCCATGGCTGTTAAAACTGCACTTCTTGGGGCTTCTGGGTGGCTCAGTCGGTTAAGCCTCCAACTTCGGCTCAGGTCATGATCTCACGTTCGTGGGTTCGAGCCCCGTGTTGGGCTCTGTGCTGATAAGCTCAGAGCCTGGAGCCTGCTTCGGATTCTGTGTCTCCCTCTCTCTCTGCCCCTCCCCCTCTCATGCTCTGTCTCGCTCTGTATCAAAAATAAATAAAAAACATTAAAAAATTTTTTTTAAAAACTCCACTTCTCACTCCATTCAACAGGTATTTATTGAGTCCTTACTATGGGCCAGGTACATTGTTAGATATTAGGGGCACAAATTTAAGAAAACCAAATGCGCATAGATTAATGTCCTTACAGTGTTGGGGCGCCTGGGTGGCTCACTGAGTTAAGCCTCTGACTTCAGCTCAGGTCATGATCTCATGGTCCGTGAGCCCCATGTCGGGCTCTGTGCTGACAGCTCAGAGCCTGGAGCCTGCTTCGGATTCTGTGTCTCCCTCTCTCTCTCCCTCCCTCCCCTGCTTGCACTCTGTCTCTCTCAAAAATAAACATTAAAAAATTATTCAATATCCTTACATTGTAGTGGATGTTAATCCAAAAATTACACAAAATGTAAACTTGTAACTGTGACGTTGCTACAAAGAAGCTAACAGCCTGTTACAGAGGGATTTGACCTCACCAGGGGACTCAAAAAAGGATTCCAGGAGGAAGTAGGAAAAGTAGGTATTAAGTGGGCAAAAAGAAGAGGGAACTGCATTTCAAGAAGAGGAAACAGCACATGCAAATGTCCTGAAACAGGTAGGAGCAAAGCAAGGAGAAGCGGCAGTAACAAGGCAAGTACATCGGTCGTTAAAACAGATGCTATGTCTCAGCTCCAAACTCAGGCTTCTCTCGTCTGTATCGTGATGTGCTGCAAAACCACATTTCTGCTCTGCCAGCTGTTTCAGTGTTTGTTTCTGCAACAGGGAGTGCCAGAGGGAGACGACAAAGCTGGAGGAGGAGAAGTTTCCTGTGAACGTCATCCCAACAACACTCCTTCACCCTGGCAGCTGCGGCTCCTTCCTGTAGCAGCAGCCCTCCTGGGTCTCCCCCAGACTTGGGGGACTGGCCTCAGGAAACCCTCCTCTCAGAGGGCGGGACCAGCAGGAACCTCTGCAGGGCCACCCAGTAAGAACTGAGATGCGAGCACCAGCTGAGCAGAGCACCCTCCTTGGAGTTTAGGTCTGAGCAACACGGGTCCCTCTTTTCCGTTTCTAAGTTTAATGACGCCAACCTCTTCCCTTCGTCCCCTTAGCCTGAGTGATGGGAGCTGCTTCCTGCAGTTGGAGAGGTAATGCCTTAAAGTTCTCTTTTCACCCTTTCAGGTTATTCAGTTTACCAGCTTAGCCCTAGTTAACAAATATTTACATTAACGGATCTCTATTCAAAACCTGGTGTAGTTTCTGCCTCCTGTCTGAACCTTGATTGACATAGCACCTAACAGGGTATTATGAGTAGGATTATAAAAATAGATGAAGGTCATTCTCAAAGAGCCTTTTGTAACAGGGTTTAGACTTTATTCTGTGGGCTACAGGGAACTCAGAAGCCTGTTATGCAGAGAGCTGCCACGGTTGGCTAGGCATTCTAGAAGGATCGCTCTGGAAGCCGTGTAGCAGAGGGATCTAAGAACTGGGCTGCAGATATGAGGAATAGATAGATCGAGAGAAGATAAGAACAGAAGGGGATATGGAGCAGAATTGTTGACCAATAGAAGAGAACCAGGTTCAAGAAATATTTAGGAGATAAAGCCAACAACATGTAGTGGCTGGTTGTATAGGGGTTGTGAGGAGGGAGGAGCCTAGAATGAAGCCTCAGTTTCTCGCTTTGGAACCTAGGTAGATAATAGTGCCACAGCTGAAACTATGATCTCAGGAAGACAAACAGAGGTGAAGAGGAAGACTATGAGTTTGGCTTGAGATAATGGGGAAAGTTTTGCTTATGTGTTACTATGCAACAAACACCCCCAAACCCAATAACTTAACACAACAACCATTTTGGGTTTTTTTCTCATGATTCTGCAAGTTGGGCTGGGCTCAGCTAGGGTGCTAGGATAGCTGTGTTTCTCTCTCTCTCTGTGGTCTCTCCCGTTGCCTCATGGCTCTTACATGGTGGCTCTGGGCTCCCAAGAACACAAAAGCAGAAGCTTCCAGCCTCTCTTGAATTTTAGGCTTACAACTGACCAAGTGATGTTTCCATCCCATTCTGTCAATTAATAAGGCCTCACAAGATTCAAAGAGGAGGGGCTGACTGGCCTAGTTGGTAGAGCATGCAACTCTTGATCTTGGGGTCAAACCCCACATTGGGTGTACAGGTTACTGAAAAATAATCTTTTTTTAATGTTTACTTTGAGAGAGAGAGAGGGAGAGAGAAAACACTTAAGTCGGGGAGAGGCAGAGAAAGAGAGAGAATCCCAAGCAGGCTCCATGTTCATTGCAGAGCCCAATGTGGGGCTCAGTCCCACAACTGTGAGATCATGACCTGAGCCAAAATCAAGAGTTGGACACTTAACTGAGCCACCCAGGCACCCCTAAAATAATCTTTTAAAAAATGTGAATGGTGGGAGGCATTGTTCATTGGAGGCCATGAGGACTTTTGAAGGGCCAATGGGACATCCAAGTGGAGGGGTCTGGCAAGAAGTTGGGAGTTGAGGATCTAGATGGAGATTAAAACATGAGAAAGGATAAAACTGTGGTAGAAAGAATACAGAGAGAAAAGCAGGGGCCAAGGGCAGAACCCTCAGGTTGTATATCTAAGAGGTGAGCACTCAGTGAGCCTGAGTAAGGTCAGGGGGAGAGGTGAAGCAGAACCAGGGAGAGATCATATCATGGATGCCAAGGAAGTAGAGTTTCAAGGGATGAGTGGTCAGCAACACCTGATGCAACAGACAGCACCAGAATGTGACTAATGCGTCTACTGGATTTTTCACAATGGCAGACATCATGTGGACCGAGGCTTTTGGTGGGTTGTTTTATGAAGACTTTTTTTTTTTTTTAGCAGTTTTATATTCACAGCAAATTTGAGGGGAAGGTACAGAGACTTCCCATGTACCTCCAACCCTCACCCATGCACAGGCTTCCCAATGATCCATATCCCCTACTAGAACAATACATGTGTTACAGTTGTGCTAAACCCACTTTGACACATCACTGTCACCCACGGTCCATAGTTGACCTTCAATAAAAACATTTAAAAATTTTTTAAAAAATCATCTTTGCTCTGGAACAGCTTGTTTCTGACTGCCCCCAAATCCATCTCTCTCTCCCTCTTTTTTAAATCTTTATTTATTTTTGAGAGATAGAGTGTATGTGTGAGTGGGGGAGAAAGAGAGAGAGAGACACAGCATCCGAAGCAGGCTCCGGGCTCCGAGCCGTCAGCGCACAGCCCGACATGGGGCTCGAACTGACGAACCACGAGATCATGACTGGAACCAAAGTCGGATGCTTAACCAACTGAGCCACCCAGGTGCTCCCATCTCTCCTTCTTCAGACAGTGGCACTTTAATTTTTATCTCTCTGTCTCAAAGTCCATGTGGTTTGGAGAACATTAATCATCTCCTATACACATTACTCTGGAGTTAAGCATAGAATTCATATAATGCAGCATGTAACTCAGTTCTGGCAAATTGAAATGCGGATGCACTTCCAGGCCACATTGCTAGATTCAGTGCCAAGCCAATGAGTTTCCGTTTCAGAACTTTATATTGAAAGTAGTAGGAAAAAGAGGCACCTGGCCGGCTCAGTCAATACAGCATGCAACTCTTGATCTCAGGGTTGTGAGTTCAAGCCCCATGTTGGGTCTAGAGCTTAAAAAAAAAAAGCACTGTAAAACACAAGACTTGAACTGAAAGTACTTGGAAAAAGACAGTTCCTTGCCACTGACATTGCTAAGATAGCATCTACAGAGGCCGTGTAGAATGGGTAACCAGTCTGTGAGACCAACCTAACAGCAGTAGGGCAAAGAGGTGGACAGGAAGGGAGAGGGAGACACTAAATCCAGATGACAATCTTTGACTCCCTGGATCCTGTCCTGCCTGAACTTACTTCTACTGTTGAACTTTTCTGTTATGAGTGATAATCCACTTCCTCGTTTCCTTGAGCCAGGCTGAGCTGGGGTTCCTTCACTGACAATCCAAAAACAATCTTGATTAATACAGATACTAATTAAAATGAAAAGTTGAAAGGTTTAAATCTATATTTAAACTAATTTTTAAAAGTCCATTCTGGCTTAAGTATCATACTTTTTGGAGGACAGACTGATATGGACTCAAACTGTCCCAAGAAATATGGACATTTTTAACCCATGTAGAGTATCTCTTTAGGAAAGGGAAATGGAATGGAAGAATGGCAAGAAAAATGAAGTCCAAGACTTCGGGCACAGGTGCCCAGGCCCGGGTAACAAGGGTTGAGTTGAGTTTCTTGTGGGGCTCGATGCCATGACCCTGGGATCATGATCTGAGCTAAAATCAAGAGTCAGATGCTCAACCAAATGATTGAGCCACCTAGGTGGCCCTATTACCTGTTTCTTAATACAGATTTTCAGAATGTTCTGACGACTCTTCACACACAAAAAGTGTTGATGGTCATTATTTGGATCATTGCTATAACCTGTCTTTAACTTCTCTAAAGTATTCTAGTAGCATATGCATAGAATGTTTCTGGAGCTGGGAGAATGAGATTAAGGAGAAGGGTTTCTGTTTAAAGTTTCACCCCATGTGTGTATTAACTTAAAATAATACTTTTTTATGTTTTTATACTGGATGCCCTGCTATTCATTTTTGTAAATTTCCCTTAAAAGCATCACATTTAAATTAGACATAAGACACATCACATTAGACATAAGATGTCTG